>CM056050.1:143990219-144590219 GCA_029574335.1 Rana kukunoris | reverse complement strand
ACACAATGCGCCCTTGAAGAACAGCCGGCCCTTGAAAAACAGTGTTCTCTTGAAAAACAGCGGGCCCTTGAAAAACAGTGTGCTCTTGAAAAACAGTGGGCACCTAAAGAACAGCGGGCCCTTGAAAAACAGCAGGCTCTTGAAACACAGCAGGCCCTTGAAGAACAGCAGGCCCAAAAAAACTGGTAGAGTGATAGAGAGGCACACAGAGACAGACAGTCGAAAGAGATAAACTGGAAGACAGAAGACCAGTTACTGAAGGATTGAAAATTTGCGGGAAAGGATACAAGACAGCATCAGAGCTAAAAGCATAAGCTGAGGGCCCTTGAAAAATATCAGGCCCATGAAGAACAGCAGGCCCTTGAAATACAGCAGGCCCTTGATAAAAAAGCGGGTCCTTGAAAAACAGCGGGCCCTTGAAGAACAGCGGGACCTTGAAAAACAGCAGGTCCTTGAAGAACAGCAGGCCCTTGAAGAACAGCAGGCCCTTGAAATACAGCAGGCCCTTGATAAAAAGCGGGCCCTTGAAAAACAGCGGGCCCTTGAAAAACAGCGGGCCCTTGAAAAACAGCGGGCCCTTGAAAAACAGTGGGCCCTTGAAGAACAGCGAGCCCTTGAAGAACAGTGTGCTCTTGAAAAACAGTGGGCCCTTAAAAAACAGTGGGCCCTTAAAACACAATGTGCCCTTGAAGATCAGTGGGCCCTTGAAAAACAGTGTGCTATTGAAAACAGTGTGCACCTAAAGAACAGCGGGCCCTTGAAAAACAACAGGCTCTTGAAACACAGCAGGCCCTTGAAGAACAGCAGGCCCAAAGAGACTGGTAGAGTGATAGAGAGGCACACAGAGACAGACAGTGGAAAGAGATGAACTGGAAGACAGAATACCAGTTACTGAAAACTTTTACAGAGAGGGAAGGAAAGAAAAATGAAACAGAAGAAAGAGAGAGAAGGGATCAGAAAGATAGAGTATGCCAAGCGAAGAGAATCTATCATACCATTTAGAGAATTGAAAATTTGGAAAGGATACAAGACAGCATTAGAGCTAAAAGCATAAGCTGAGGGTCCTTGAAGAACAGCAGGCCCTTGAAAAACAGCAGGCCCTTGAAGAACAGCAGGCCCTTGAAGAACAGCAGGCCCTTAAAGAACATGGACCCTTGAAGAACAGCGGGCCTTTAAAAACCGGGGGCCTTGAAGAACAGTGGGCCCTTGAAAAACAGCAGGCCCTTGAAGAACAGCGGGCCCTTGAAGAACAGCGGGCCCTTGAAAAACAGAGGGCCCTTGAAGAACAGTGGGCCCTTGAAGAACAGTGGGCCCTTGAAGAACAGTGGGCCCTTGAAGAACAGTGGGCCCTTGAAAAACAGCGGGCCCTTGAAGAACAGCAGGCCCATGAAGAACAGCGGGCCCTTGAAAAACAACGGGCCCTTGAAAAACAACGGGCCCTTGAAAAACAGTGGGCCCTTGAAAAACAGCGGGTCCTTGAAAAACAGCGGGTCCTTGAAAAACAGTGGGCCCTTAAAAAACAGCAGGCCCTTGAAGAACAGCGGGCCCTTGAAAAACAGCGAGCCCTTGAAGAACATCGGGCCCTTGAAGAACATCGGGCCCTTGAAGAACAGCAGGCCCATGAAGAACAGCAGGCCCTTGAAAAACAGTGCGCCCTTAAAATACAGTGGGCCCTTAAAACACAATGCGCCCTTGAAGAACAGCCGGCCCTTGAAAAACAGTGGGGCCTTGAAAAACAGTGAGTCCTTGAAAAACAGCAGGCCCTTGAAGAACAGTGGGCCCTTGAAAAACAGAGGGCCCTTGAAGAACAGCGGGCCCCTGACGAACAGCAGGCCCATAAAGAACAGCAGGCCCTTGAAAAACAGTGAGTCCTTGAAAAACAGCAGGCCCTTGAAGAACAGTGGGCCATTGAAAAACAGCAGGCCCTTGAAGAACAGCGGGGCCTTGAAGAACAGCAGGCCCTTAAAAAACAGCGGGCCCTTTGAAAAATAGTGGGGCCTTGAAAAACAGTGGGCCCTTGAAAAACAGCGGGCCCTTAAAAAACAGTGAGCCCTTGAAAAACAGCGGGCCCTTGAAGAACAGCGGGCCCCTGAAGAACAGCAGGCCCATGAAGAACAGCAGGCCCTTGAAAAACAGTGGGTCCTTGAAAAACAGCGGGTCCTTGAAAAACAGCGGGCCCTTGAAAAACAGCGGGCCCTTGAAGAACAGCGGGCCCCTGAAGAACAGCAGGCCCATGAAGAACAGCAGGCCCTTAAAGAACAGTGGGCCCTTAAAGAACAGTGGGCCCTTAAAGAACAGTGGGCCCTTGAAGAACAGTGGGCCCTTAAAAGAACAGCGGGCCCTTGAAAAACAGCGCATGATTAAAAAACAGTGGGCCCTTTGAAAAACAGTGGGTCCTTTAAACACAGTGGGCCCTTAAAACACAATGCGCCCTTGAAGAACAGCGGGCCCTTGAAAAACAGTGTGCTCTTGAAAAACAGCAGGCTCTTGAAACACAGCGTGCTCCTGAAAAACAGCAGACCCCTGAAGAACAGCAGGTCCTTGAAGAACAGCCAGCCTTTGAAAAACAGTGGGCTCTTGAAAAACAGTGGGCTCTTGAAAAACAGTGGGCTCTTGAAAAACAGTGGGCTCTTGAAAAACAGTGGGCTCTTGAAAAACAGTGGGCTCTTGAAAAACAGTGGGCTCTTGAAAAACAGTGGGCTCTTGAAAAACAGTGGGCCCTTGAAAAACAGCGAGCTCTTGAAAAACATCAGGATCTTAAAAAACAGTGGGCCCTTGAAGAACAGTGGGCTCTTGAAATACAACATGCTCTTGAAAACCAGTAGGCCCTTGAAAAACAGTGGGCCCTTGAAAAACAGCAAGCCCTTGAAGGACAGCGGACTTTTAAGCAACAGCGGGCCCTGGAAAAACAGGAGTCCAGGAGTGCATTACACACAGAGTGCAGGGTTCAAGAGTGCGTTACACACAGTGCAGAGGGTTCACAAGAAAATGCTTTCAAAACATTTAATAATTTATTACTAGCTGTAGCAACTAGTAGCAACCAACCGCTACATTTAAAGGTCCCACAGAGATCCACTTTCATGGTTAACCTGCTGGCCATCGCTCCTAGCAACGCAGAAAAGGGGAGACTTTGCTTGTCCTGCCATCTAGGGGATCCAACTAAGGGAAAGTACAATGTGTTTGCTTCAAAAATTAACTGTTTGCAAGTGCCGATGCAAGTGTCGTTGCTCATAGCAACCAAAAAAAATCACCTTGTACAAGTACCGTTGCCCATAGCAACCGTCCGGGATTGTCATTTTTATTGCTTCCCACTACCCAACTACTTCAAACCAGCTCTGGGGCAGTTTCTTGTACTTGCCCTGCAACTCAGTGACTGTAAAACATATTTTGTTACCCATGGCAACCACAGCGAGCAATCGCTCTCATGGATTACAAATATGTCCAGCGCTCTGCATTGCACACTGCATTGCAGAAATGTGGAACTGCCTTTCAAAATCCTGCTTGACATAGTAAAGGGAGTGAGAATGTCTGCTTTTGCCCCTAGTAACGGAACGCAACCAGAGGATGTCTATGACGGGATTTTGCTATGTCGGTTCTACACAGTGAGCTATCTACAAAGATCGAGTCCTGGTTGTAAAGGCGGGTCGGCCTACCAGGAGCCATTCCGTCTCCGTCAGAGGAGAAGGGGATAGCCAGAGGAGGTTGCCGGATTCATGCTTTTATAAGTGAGAGGGACTGATGTGTTGTGCAGCCCACATAAGATCGGCCACAAGGACTGCAAGGACACAACAACTCCTGTGTGGTTTTCTCCACTGACAACAAACATTTCTTTACAGGGACAGTGTTTGCCTGCCACTCAGGGTGCCTGACAGAAGGACTGTCAGATCTTGGACACTAGGGTGATTTGTCACTGCCAACCTCTTTGCTACTTGCTATTTCAGAAGGGACCCCTTCACTCAAGAGCAAAAGAGGGACTGTCATAGGTTCCGCATATATGTTTTTGTTGGTTGTTCTGCGGGAGGTTACCCTCCTGATAGACGTGACAGCAGGCGGGTAAATTCAATGTGGATTTGATATTTTATCAATGGGAGGACTATAACCCCCTCCCAGTGGTGAACTACAGTGTAAAGTTAGATTGTAGAGATAGCATGTATTGATTTTTCTGCCTTCTCTTAGGAACATCAGATTTGGGACGGCTGTCCATCTCTTTCACCCCCTGGATGAAGGCCTGTAGGAGTCAGAGTATTCTTCCTGCAGGAGCAATGCTCTGACTCCACTTGTATGTGCTTAGATGTAGTAAGTTAGGATTGTATTTTAAAATGTACAGTATAAATACGTTAAAAAGAAAAAAGAATGGAGGGCGCACCGACCTAGTGTGATACTGTTACACAATTTTTATTAAAATACTAAAATCAATAATTATACTCACAAAATGAGTTAAAAACAAGCCTTGAAAGACAGTCCAACAGCGCCAGCAGAACAGGACGGTTGCTTCAGTCCACAAAAGTATCTGACCGATAATCAGGCTAGGCTTACGCGTTTCGGGGGGCGTACCCCTTTCCTCAGAGTCCCGGTGGTCTGCACTGCTCCCTCACTATGCAGCTTGTCAGAATATATACACATACACAGAGAGGTAGAAAGAGCATGTGCTAGAGGGTCACAGGTCACCCCGCCCACAGGGAGGTCTATTGGCAAAACTCCCCCCATTTAAAAAGGGTTAAATGAAGAGATAGAACTACACACCATTACATAAGTAAAAAGCAAAAAACAAAATATAAATAAATAAATTTGAATATCTCGTAGATGACCGTACTATATGGTTGGGGAGGTTCTTAAGAAGCCATAGAGGGAGGAAGTAACAATCTAACTACCCATTGTATTGTACTATATGTAGATATTAGGTGGTAGCTCCCTCACAGAACAAGTTTCAGCCTTTCTGCCGCCACTTAGGGTAAAATGTATTAGCGGGCTGTAAGCTAGCATACACCAGCCACGGTGCCAAGGCTGGGATAGCTAGGTGGGCAGGGTTGACAATCAACCTATACATCTGTCTTTAAACACATGTAGTTTATTTGGAGGCCAGCATATGCATGGGCATTCTACACTGTCTATGGTTGGATAGATATGAGAGCGAGCGAATGAGTATATAGTCTGCCGGCTGAGCCGCTAACATGTCTCTCATACATTGTATATGTATGTATGTGTGGGTGTTTGTATTTTAAATATTTTATTTTTAAAAAGTGTTTTTGATCCAATTTTACTAATTTTTGCGGTCTATGTACGTGTGTGTCTATGTATATGCATGTGCATGTTGTCTCTGTATGCACGTGTGTATATGTGGGTATATGCGTATATTGTATTGTAACATACATTGGACCCATGGACTATCGCTTCTAGTGGTTTCTAATTTTAAATCAATTTTAATTAATTAATTAGTTTTATCCTACTATGTATTTGAGCGAGTTCATTTTTGGTATTCACTTATGATTATAGATGCCACTAACAAAATGACATCTAGTCCAGTCCATCCATTTCATTTAGGGGCAGGTGTATGTTCATCCATGCAGATGCTGACATCAATTCCACAGATGATGATGATGATGTTTATATTTATATTTACATTTATACTTATTTTACATAATTATCTGGGAGCAAGGGCATGTGCTGAGAAGCCTCTGGTCTCTCATTTAGAAGCCCCAGTCAAATTCTGGCCTCCCGCCACTAGAGGGAGTACCGCTTTGCGACTCTATCCCCCGCAAAAATAGGGGAAATGTCACAGGGGCGGATGTGACGCTTCCACCCTATGGTGATGCTGGAACGCATTCACCTGCATCCTATTGTGATGCTGGAGCGCGCTCACTTCCTGCGAGTCGGCGCCGTGGGCGGCGTGACGCACGTCGCGTTGCGTCGTGCGTCGCGCTGTCGTGCGGTGCGCGCATTCGCAGAAAGGATTACGATGCCCGAGGCAGTGTAGTGCTGGAACGCAGCCACTTTAGAATAGGTGGCGTGCGTTCCAGCCCAGGTGGAAGACTTTGGGATAATGGAACGTGAGGTGAAGCAGGGCACTACCTCTGGATATGTAAGGTATGTGCACTTTCAACGACAACATCTCTGACACCTGAAAATGGATGCATTTCTCCATACACCCTCATTCCCCTTCCCTTCCAGATTGGCGAGTCTTTGGACTGTGGGATATCCATCGGTAAGACTATGCCAAGTCTGTGAGATATAGGGATTGTACATCCAAGGGTTAATTTTTAAATGGGGGGAGTTTTGCCAATAGACCTCCCTGTGGGCGGGGTGACCTGTGACCCTCTAGCACATGCTCTTTCTACCTCTCTGTGTATGTGTATATATTCTGACAAGCTGCATAGTGAGGGAGCAGTGCAGACCACCGGGGCTCTGAGGAAAGGGGTACGCCCCCGAAACGCGTAAGCCTAGCCTGATTATCGGTCAGATACTTTTGTGGACTGAAGCAACCGTCCTGTTCTGCTGGCGCTGTTGGACTGTCTTTCAAGGCTTGTTTTTAACTCATTTTGTGAGTATAATTATTGATTTTAGTATTTTAATAAAAATTGTGTAACAGTATCACACTAGGTCGGTGCGCCCTCCATTCTTTTTTCTTTTTTAGTTTCTTTTGAATTCCCACGATTCTGAGGAGGGCTGCAAGACTTTGGAAGACACTGTACAATTGAATTGTATGTCCCCATAAGTAAGAAATACCGGAGCGCAGGAGATTTATATTGTTTTGCCAGTATAAATACGTGACAGAAATGTAAATATTTATATTTTTGTATTTAACTTATTTGTAACATAGCCCTGTCCAAGTTGTTCTCCTTTCCCCCATCCAACTTGTAAAATGGGATGCTCTTACCTAGTGATTTTTCTAAAAAAAAATAAAAAATTACACAGCTGGGGACCAGATGTAATTTGGTGGGGGTTAGTGTAGCATCCTCTACCATAGGTAGGTGCTAGAAGTGCAGTTATTTTGTATGTTCTACCAGTGCAGGTAAATCTCAGCAGGCCTATGCTACAAGCTAGGCCTGTTTGTTTTTTGATCTGGGGGCAGGGACTGGTTAGTGTAGCAGTAGGTGTCTGACATGTGCTTCAGCTTTTGGGCACCTGCTTCCAGTGAGAATGTTCTGGAAGAGGGGCAGGGCTGAGAGTTGGAGTGACGTGTAGTACATGTGAGGAGCTCTGACCAATCCCCAACTAGGATTGGCAGGGGGCAAGCATCCTACATTTACTCATGGTCAGCCTGCTGGGGGAGGAGTTGTCGGCTGGGTGAACTGAAGGAAGGAGTGCTAGACTGTCGTGCTGCAGGAACACCCCCATCTGGGTGTGAAGCTGGCAGAGGAGTTTGAGAGCTGGGAGGGAGCCTCTCCTTACACAGGAGTTGGGGAGACAGTTGGTTCCCGATGTCCGGGTAAATCCTTCAGGATCGACCTAGGGCAGGAGTCGGTGAGTGAAGCACAGTAGAGATCTGGAGGAGGCGTGCCAGGAGAGCTGGGTGCAAAGCCAGAGGGAAATACTGTCGAGAGTTGTGCCAAATCATTACAGAGCCTTGAGGGCGGGCAGGATTTGCACGTCAGACTTGCTGGGAGCAGTAGTCCATCACCTTTAAAGTAATATTTTCTAACCAAAAACAGCAATGGGGGGTACTGAAGGCCCCAGGCCTTCAATGGCAGAGGCGGCTCTCTAATTAGACAAATTAGGCGATGGCCTAAGGCCCCGCGCTCATGGGGGCCTCGCAGCTGCCTAATTTGCCTAAGAGCTGACTCTGAGCACCTATGTATGAGACAAAGCCACGCCTGTCACTCTCTGGCTCCTGTCACGTTGCTAACAATACGGCTGCGCACGGGCATGGGTTATACTTCCTCTCTCTCAGCTCTTTCTGGTGCCTCCTGCTTAGTGTACTCCAGCGCTGTCGGCAAAGATCTTGCAACAAGGGACGAGGTGGATCTGCAGCTGAGATGGGAATGAATGAGACGCTGAGAGCTCATTGGCCGAGATCGGATATCCTACGGGGAGGGATACAAGCAGTACGAGTCCATTCTGCGGGGTGTGCGCATTGTGGTAAGTTGGCAGAGTTTTGCAAGTTTCCGGGAGCTATTAGTGTGCAGCAACTTGAGGAAGAGTGTTGAGATGCCGGGGGTGAGAGAGATGTCTGCAGGGAGGTGCAAGGCCAGTTCTGGTGCTGTGTGTGTGTGAAGCTAGTTTCACTTTCTCAGCGCATAGTAGTGGTCTCTGCAGTGCTGGAGCAATGCATTAGGGCTTGTTCACACTATATACTTTCAACCCATCTGCACCCCCCTCCTGCACATGTCACCCACCCCCATTCATTCCGTGCCCCTCTCCTGCACATACCACCCACCCCCATTCACTCCGTGCCCCCCTCCTGCACGTACCACCCATCCCAATTCACTCTGTGCCCTCTCCTGCACATACCACACACTGCCATACACTCTGTGCCCCCCTGCACATACCACCCAACGCCATACAATCTGTGCCCATCTTCTGCACATACCACCCACCGCCATACATTCTCTGCCCCTCCTGCACATACCACCCACCGCCATACACTCTGTGCCCCTCCTGCAAATACCACCCACCGCCATACACTCTGTGCCCCCCTCCTGCACAGACCACCGCCATACAATCTGTGCCCCCCTCCTGAACAGACCACCCACTGCCATACCCTTTCTTTCTTTTTCCCCTCCCTGCCAGCCTATTTGCTTGGATTATACTATGGCTATTTCTCACCAACCAACAGTATTCCCCATCTGTGATGTGTACTGTGCCAATCCTTGTTGACCCTCCTCTCCTATTCATCCCATGTGATTGGCGCAATACACATCCCACCCACACAAGGAGCAGCTGTAATAAGATGCTCCACCCCGGGGTTCTTCCTTAACTCCTGCAAAGGATGTGAGGTGGGCCTCATGTCTATATTCGGCCTAAGGCCTCACAAAACCTAGAGCCGCCTCTGTTCAATGGTTACATCTTCTATCCATGCTGGGGGCTTATTCAGAGTAAGGCCCAGTCATATCTGATGGTGTGACGGAGGTACTAAGACTGACAGGGAGTGTGGACGTAGGTAAAAGTGGTCAAGCTGTGTGCAGGAGGAAGAGAATTGCTGTGGTGCAGAACACTGTCAAGTTTAATGTTACATATTTTTGTCACACACCAATTATTCATTGTTACTATGGGCTTCCCATATCCCTTTCCCAACCAAGTTCAATTAAGCAAATAAAAAAACAAAACAAAGCAAAATACTTTTTATTGTCTACAGAGTGTGTCTAATGCCTCGTACACACAAGCGGACATTCAGAGAAAAAAAGTTAGACAGGCTTTTTTTCTTGGAAAGTCTGACCGTGTGTAGCCTCCATTGGACTTTTTTTCTCGGAAGTCCGACGGACCTTAGATAGAGAACCTGTTCTCTTTCTTTCCGTCGGAGTTCCGACAGACTCATGGCGGACTTTTGCACGGTCAAAAGTCTGACCGTGTGTACGAGGTATAATGGATGTCTGGCTGCAGGGTGATATCAGTGGATGTAGTAACTAGTAGAAATCAACCGCTACATTAACCCTAATACATAGATTATATGGTGAAATATGCTTTTGCTCAGTCAGATGCCAGAGTAGATGAACAATGGTGTTGATGGGTAACATTGGACAACAGCCAAACACTGATAAAAATTCAAAGTAACATTTTGTACTTAAAACCCCTTTCACACTGGGGTGGTTTTCAGGCGTTGTAGTGCTAAAAATAGCTCCTGTAAAGTCCCTGAAAAGCGCCTCTCAAGACACCCCAGTGTGCGCTTGCAGGACGATGGAGGAGCAGTGTTGAGGGCCGTAGACTGCAATGTACACTCTCAAAAGTTGCATTCTAATGTTATGAATGTGACAGTTGTGCAACAGTCAAAGTCAAAGTCAACTGCCAAAGTCGCCTCTAAGTGGCACCCATTCAAAGTTGCAATGAAAAATCGCAATGAAAAAGTGGAGTTGCACAAGTGCGAATGGAGCCTTACAAGGCAATAACCGGGTTTGCAAAGGCTTTTGTTGCACACAAAGTGAAGGCTGTGGTTATGGAGGAGTATATTTAAATATTCAAATTAGGGTAGACCTAAAATACTTTTACAATATAATTTTGCATTTAACTGAAAATGTGGATTTGCTTAATCTGCAATTAAAAAAAATGAAAACAAAACAAAAGAAAAGAAAAAAATTAAAGAAAATAAATAAAAATGTAGGTCTTGATAAAAAGGGATATGAAATGAAATAATTTTATCATAATGCCCAAGCTGCAGAATATTTCACTAATCTCATTCAAGCATTTATTTAAGCAAACTCCTCTAGGTTTCTTGAATCAAACCCAATTGCTACGTAGGAGGCAGAAACAGACTAAATTATACACTTGGGTTTAAAATTGAAATCAATCATTTTCTTTGTTTTCATGTAAATCAAACAAACAAGAGCACAGGTCTTGTGACTCATAATACTGAATACCTTTGTGAGCTCTGCTTATGTGTATTATTCTAGAAAGTTTCCATGTATATAGCAGAACATTTTCAGTTATATACCCAGAAAATTGATTATATTAAATAATTTAATGTGGAGTAGTTATATTAAAATGGTAGATGCCCATGATTGAGAAGAGACCTACTGTTCCCCACTATTGAAGCATGAATGTACTTAAAAAACAATCCAAGTAGGTATAAAAAAAAGTAGGCAGTACAATAAGTAAACACGTCTAACTGTGCTGGTTTGCCTCATTTGTAAATATTGGAGGAATTTACAGAGCAACTTGTAAAATAAATGTGGTTCATTGCAGAATATTCATCAACCCCCTAAACTTTTGTTATATAGAATTTGATGGTTATATTGAACGTTTCATGGCATCATTTCAGAAAGTCTTTTTACATTATAAAAAAGGGGCTACAAATACGAATTTTAAATATATTCTTTTAAATGCACTTCCTCTTTGTATCGGTAGCTGCCATTATGATTGTTTTAATGCTAAATTCTTAGTAAATGAACAGAAATTGGTTCTTTAGCACCACTCCTATTCCAGATAGCTAGTAAGTATAATTTTAGGGGTCTGATTATTTTGATATATATTCACTGTCACTTTAAGAATTTATAATACGCTTGTTTCTAATTTTCCTTCAGCATTTTGTTTCTATTTCTGAGAAAATAAAACTGTTGGATATGTGATGACATGAACTGAAGATAAGAACCCCAAAGATGGCTCAAAATTGGATTGTCTTATGTAACTAGTTTGATCCAGAAATGCCATGGTCATTGGTCACATGATGTTACCACTTTCCTTTTCATTTTCCTTGCTATTAAGAAGATATGAATACTGATCGGACAAACTATATGGTCACACCTAGATTACAACCTAAAACACTCCTAGATCTTATGCCCTTTCACACTGGGGCCGTCTGCGGTAAACCGCCGCTATTTTTAGTGGCGTATTACCGTCGTATTTGCGGGTAACCAGCTTTTAACCCCCGCTAGTGGCTAAAAAAGGTTAAAACCACCCACAAAGCACTGCTGCAACAGCGATTTGCCGACGAAAAATTAGCAAGTTTCAAAAAAAATCCTACCATGTGTACGATCCATCGGACAAACTTTTTCGGTTTGCATCGGACAAAGGTTAGCTCTGCAAATGGACAAACTTTTTGGCAACAAAAGTCCTACGGTGCAAAGTACAGAAATCCATCGGATTTTTGTCTGAAGTACAAATACGCATGCCCAGAACCAATGTTAAAATCAACCAACAATAGCAGAAGTTGACCAAAGGGTGGCGGTAAAGAGCAGAAAAGAGCAGAAAAACCATGTGATGTTGGGAAAGTTTGGGAAACGTTTGCAGAAAAGTATGCTATGGGTGTGCCTGGCCAATTCCCTTTGGACAAAAATCCACAGAAAAGTTTGTTTGAAGTCCGACCGTGTGTACGAGGCTTAAGTCTGTCTCCAAGTCTGTAAGCGCTGCACTTCTCTCTTTTTCCCCTAGGTGGCTGGGCACTTGGTGGCATTAGATAAGACAAGGGCACTGCAAGATCAGATTATGGGTATATGGGGTGTCTCAGCCAATGGAAAGGGGTTTTCTTAAATCTCTTGATCTGCTGAGAGAGCCTACATTTTTGGGTGGAGTCAGGTGTTCAGTTTTCTGTGCCACCTGGATGGGTGTATGGGTGTATGGGTGGACATGTGTTGTATTGCCCGGGGGCTGCTAGGCCAGAGTTTGGGCCTATCCTGGGCACATCTGGCTGCTAGGCTGTGTGAGGGCCTATCCAAAATCAAGAGAGCAGTGCAGGGTTGGGATTGCCGCTTG
This sequence comes from Rana kukunoris, assembly GCA_029574335.1. Classification (NCBI taxonomy): domain Eukaryota; kingdom Metazoa; phylum Chordata; class Amphibia; order Anura; family Ranidae; genus Rana; species Rana kukunoris. Next base: position 144,577,880 of record CM056050.1, on the reverse strand, counting down.
CAGTCCAACCAGAATTGATGGTTATGCTGGCGGAGAACCTGTCATGGTCAGAGGTAGAAAGCAAGTTGGCGCTACTAAGGAACCAACTACCTTATTACCAGGGACCACAGTGAGTGGCTGAAGTGGGCACTGAAGCAGAATTCTCACCAAGCGGGGACGGTGAAGAATGGGGAAACTTCAGCAGGTATCAAGCCAGGGACCCAGCTAGCAGAGGTGACACTTGAAGAGCAGGCTTGTGTGTCAAGACAGGGACCGAGCAGGCCAGTGGGGTGAAGCTTGAGAAGTATCTTCTTTTCGCAGTCATCAGCTAAGGTTCTTGCTTTGCTGTCACAGGTAGGATTTAAATCTTTCATGTCATGTGTTGCGATTAGTTATTTTACCTCTCTCGCATAATCTAGGGACCCAGCAGAGAAGCGGGGGGAGGCGCTTGAGGAAGATACTACATTGAAGATCGGAGGGGCTCAAGGGATTCAGTGGCAGTGAATCATCTAGTACAGTGAAAGCGACTGAGAGCTTAGTGGGCTGAAGAACTATAAGAAGTGATTGTAGTGGAAGTGAAGGAACTTTGGGTTTGGAAACTGTTAAAGACTGTTGCCATATGAGACAGCATTCCTACACATGCAGATGTGGCGTCTTGCTGGATGCCTTTCCCTGCATGATATCTTCCTGTAGAATTCTCGGAGTCTGCTAACTAACATAACCTCCCTTAAAGTCCCCCCCCCCCCAAGTTATGTTAAGAGAAATTAAATCTATTTGCATTCAAGAAGGTGCTCATGAATCTACCTTACATTACACCCACTAGACCTTGCAACCCACCATATACAGAAGGATTTCCGTTATCTCTGATCCTGGAGGTTCTCATTAAACCGAGAGAGGCCTTGGACCTTGCTACATAATTTTTTACAAGATTTGGATCCTCTATTTTATCTGAATGGTCTTCTTTGGAGACTCCCTAACCTGATTTAACACCAGCAATTGTGCTGCAAGTTTAAAAATGACTTGCTAAGCTTTTGCTAGACTTGCCATGCTGCACAAGTTTGTTGCACAAATGCAGTCCACATTGTGTGACACCAGATCAACTTTCTTTGTAAACATTCTACAAGTCTGCTGCAAGTTCTGGTTCAGTTATGTTGTGCAATAGTCATCGTGCCACAGGGGTCACTTGCTGTAGACTCACCACTGCAACTTTTCTCTTGCTAGAGACTCGCCATGCAAATTTGCTACAAATTGGAAAAGTGTCAACTAGAACTGTGTTCTGCAAGTGTACAATTTTGACAGTGAAATTGTGCAGCATGTTAACACACTTACAATTTCAACACTGCCACAAATTTGTGGCAAGTTATCCTTGCTATCTGGAATTGGATCTTCTTGCATTTTTTTTGGACCATTGTATAGTCTTTAAAAACCCATGGGGGTCAGTACTGACCACTTTGGTGAGCCTTAAGCTAAATCATTTTTATTTCTGCTGGATCTCAAAATTGCAGTAGTAAGTGATGGACTCTTTAAGAGAAATACTTTTTTTTAGAAAATATTGATCTTTAAAACCCTACCATAACCATGGCCAAGCCACGAGAACACGTCTTTGAGATGAAAGATGATTTGATGATTGGTGATATATACTGTATGACCACTATCTTATATCACACCAAAGTTGTTCACTTGGTCCAGTGTAGATTTACAATCCCCTTCTCCACTGTTATGCTAGATATTTCTTCTTGTTGTCGCCATTTTTTGTCAAACATTGTTCTAGTACCATGAACAGCACACCCTCTAAATCCATCCCAGACGACTGTCACCATCACTTTACCTGCTGAAGGAACACTTCAAGCCTTCTTCTTCCACTTTCTCAATCTTAAACTCGACTACGGGGTGTGCCAACAGTTTGCAAGGAGTGCACGAAAAAAGTTATAGTGCACATTCGCCATTTAGTACAAATATGGTGTGTGTGGTTACTTTCTATGTCGGGCGATGAACTTTAGGGACGTCCCTCATATAGGAGTATAAAATAAATGTTTTGTTGATTAGGTTTGAATCATATGACTTTTGTATGCCATATGCATGCCATATGTATAGTAAGAATATTTTCTTTGCTATGACTTGAGAGACCTTTTATCTGTTGTGTGTGTGCCATATCAATGTATTGTGTATTCTCCAGTGTGTATTATAATTAAACATTTCCTAATAAATTTTCTTTAGGAAGAAAAAAAAAAGCTATTGAAACTAGGTCCACTTTACTGTTCACTAGCTATCACAAATACATACAGTAAAACCTTGGTTTGAGAGTAACTTGGTTTGAGAGCATTTTGCAAGACAAGCAAAATGTTTTAATAAATTTTGCCTTATTATACAAGCGATGTCCCAGCAGACAGATTCGATCGTGTGTACGGGCGAGCAGACGGATTTGGCCAGCCGACAGATTTCAAAGCATGCTTTCAAATCTGTCAGCTGGGAACCTGTCCGCCCGACATGTCTGCTGGTTAGTACGCTAACCAGCAGACATGTCTTCTCGCACAGGCGTCGAATGGATTTGACGTATGCGCGGAAGTGATTTACTTCCTGGTACAGTGACGTGGCGGCGTCAACGTCACCGCAACGTCACCGCGCCATCTGCCGGCGGGGATTTTGGTTTGATCGTGTGTACACAATCAAACCAATACGTACCTAGCAGACAGATTTGTTCAAATCGGTCTGCCCAACCAATTTGAACAAATCTGTCTGCTCGTGTGTATGGGGCCTAAGTGTAGCAATATGGTTACATGTAATGAAGGTACAACATTTAGCAACTTATTGTGAAACTTAGGAGGTACCTCTCTTCTCTTTTATACCCGGTAAAAAAATGCTGATTGATATACAAGAAGAAGTGCTTTGGATTACAAGCATGTCTCTCGAACAAATTATACTTGTAAACCAAAGATTTACTGTGTATGCATTTCAGCTAAGCAGACATTCATTTAATCGATGGTATTATATTTATATCACCTGGCTTTAGGGGCAAGTATAGCCAAGTATACAAAATACAGCTGTAATAACTCAAGTCATAGCAATAGATGGAACCCTAAGAGATCTGCATGTCAGAAAAGATTTGAGCTGGCTGATCACTGAGCCTTCTATACCACAATATTCCTTAAGGCATTTAGTTAGGATGCCATTCTCTGCTATTCTAATTCTAAACACCACAGAAAGCACAAGAAGGCCTAGTCCGGAAAGTTCTTCTTTGCCTCTGGCTATCAGTAGGTCACAAGCAATAGTTATAGTTCAGCAGTGAGTGATTTCTTTATGCTCCTTTAAAGAACAGCTACAGTCAACAAGTAACATCATTCCCTCTACTGCTAATAAAATATAGAAAACAATGCCACTAAGTAAAAGGAAGAACTTAATTTTCCTTTTAATATGATTGTTCTGTAATTTTCCCAGTGCCAAACAGGGCGGGTCTTTCAGGTAGACTTTGAACAGGATCCATGTCTCTGAATGTAGACTTCAGTGGGTTAGAAGTGCAGGTATGAATACTTTTAGTGACCAGGGGTATGTTTGAGGAAAAGACTGCGAAAAAGTTCATTTGGACAGAGGTGGTAATCCCTGGTCCTCAACCTCACAATTTCATTATTACATGCCATAAAACACCAGTTCAGCGGATAGACAGATGATTTTAAGCAGTATGATACTTCAAGTGCTCTAGCAATGACATGGTGAAAAGCCCCAAATAAGTTGGCCGTTTCCTTTCTATATACGTGACAGACCCAACCAGGACAGGGGCTTTTGGACTGCAGGGTAGCTTCTTGCCTACTGACCATGGTCCCCAACTTTTGAGAGGGCTCCATTCTTAGGAGGTGTGTGCCTGGGGGACCCTTGGAGTGGTCTTGCTTCGAATGCAGGATTTTCTCCCCAAAACACACAGACTCTGGGAATCTAGGCCCGGGATACAGATTTGGGTATTTTGTGCCTAAACCAGCAATGACTGCTTTAGACTCAGGAATTTCCGGCTGAAAAATAGAGAACCTGCTCTCTATTTAAATCTGTCGGAAAGTCCGGCAGAAAAAGTCCAATGGGGCATACAAAAAGATGAAAAGCTCCCATCTGACTTTTTCTGCTGGAAATTCCAACCGTGTGTACGCAGCATTAGAGTTCCAGTTTGTATCTAAGCTAGTCTCGTCTGGTATCTTGGGCGCAATATTCAACTATAATACCTGGTTCTGGTTCCAGACTGGAGGAAGCTATATCTTGATGGAAGTGTCACTTTGGTGGAGTCCTGGCTTTACTGGCTGCATACTTGTTTTAAAGAATTTAATTGCTAACTAACAAAACAAACAACTATAAAGAAGACAGCACTGGAGTTTGTACATTGAAAACTTAAAGTAGACCACTAGAATTTCTTCTTCATGATACTATCCACAACTTTCTAAAACGACCTTAAAAAGCTTTGTATTACAGTATGTAAAAATTATTTATTTATCTGAGCCGTGGCTGCCCCTGGAAGTACGATAAGGTCTGGCTATTCTGGATGTTTCAGTAGGCAGCTCTAATTTGAGTAGCCCAGGCTCCTATCAGAGTGGATGCTATGTGGTGTTCTGTACCTTCTCCACCTTCCCTTACCCACCCTTTATGGTGCTGTTTCCCTTCCCTCCCCCACCTCCAATTCGGTCCTGCCATATCTTTGTTACAGTGGCACCTGTCATAGACTTCATAATGTTATGTCCTATTTCTAAAGCTGTTGTGAATTGTTTAACGTTGTATTGTTTCATACTACTGATAATCTCATACTCTGTCATGCCAAAATGTTCTTATTTCTAATTTTAATGTACTGCTTTTATATTTCCAATAAATTAATCCTGCTTGGGAAAAAATATTTATGATGTGACCAAGTAATATTTGTATTACAAATTTATCACGGCCGCAGCTAGTGTGAACCCAGCCTAAGATAAAACTGGATAATGAGTAGAGGTGGAAGTAAGGACAAGGCTAAACTATTTTACATGGGAGTTTTATGACTAAACTAATACAAGGCTATTTCAGAAATGTAAATATTCTGATGGTTGTAAAATACATACTATTCTTTCTAATTATACCTTTTTCTTACAGTGTTTAATGGGGAAATACCTTGCTCTTGGTGTGAGGATCTTCAGCATTGTACCAAGAACACTTCATTCCTGAATCCTGATATGTGCCTGTTGTACCATGTACTTGTATGACAAAGTATTCTGTCCTTTTTGTATTGCTTCCTTTGTGTAAACACACTGGTGTTCCTGACGGTCCCTTTGCTTCCCACACTAAGCAGGAGCAGCTATGCTGGGAACTCAGTATGATCTCCCCAATGATCAAACTTGTCCAGAAATGCCCCCACTGCACAGCCATTTATTGAGAAGATCAGTGTGCTTGTCAGGAACATACAGCATTAGCTCAGAGGAACATGCAACCGCACAGGCGCAGGCCTGCTGGTGCCCGTCTTACTGTGAATAGGTGTGCATGCACACGCAAATGCTTACAGATGTGTGCATGTGCGTGCATTAGCCATTGGCACTGGCACTAAGTGGCCTATATAAGTGCAGCAGCTGCACTAGTCCTTTGCTGTCTGATCTACAGCTGTATCTGTGTTCCTGTATCTGATCCTGTTGATTCCTGTGTTTGACCCGGCTTGCTCCTGACTTTGTTTGCTACCTACCCTGACCTTGGCCTGTCTTGGACTTTACTCTGCTTCCTGATTACCTGCCTGATTGGGTTTGGCCGATCCTTGCCTTTTCCCTGACGATTCCTTAACTGTTGTCCATGCCTGCATCTGACCATCTGTTACCAACCTGGCTTGTTGTTTTTGATAATTATTTTTATTGTCATTTTAAGGTTGTGGGGTACAAAACAGAGCCTTTTGGGCATACCCAGGCTCAGCACATAACAAAACAAGAAATAAAGAAAACAATAAATACAAGACTCGGAGACCCTAAAACAAACAAAAATCTCCCCATGCTGACTGGATTACAGGATTTACACCAAACAACCTTCAGTGCCAGGCTCCGTAATGAGAAGCATACTCTCCCAGAACCCAGGTACCCAGACAATCAATCAATGGGTGGGGTATATATACCAGGTTCTACTAACCGAGGAGGGATAAGTTGAATATTGTGATACTCACTAGTCATCTAGAGAGTCTGTGTTTGAGGATAGAGGTTCCACCCAGATATTCCACATTTTATGGAACTTTGTAGCACAACCTCTAGATAAAAAAGTTGTATAATAGTAGGGCTTTGTTAACTATTTGCTTCCAAAAACTAATGGATGGTACAAAGGGGGATTTCCACCGCAGCACAATGGCCTTACGTGCATAGTAAAGTAATAGTCCCAAAAGGATTCTAACCACCTGGCGGTGTGCCAGAGGGTCTACAAGACCCAGCAGATACACCTCCACTGTCAGTGAGATTTGAATGGTGGTAACTGTTAAAATAAATGTGGTGACCTCAGTCCAGAAAGCTTTTATCTGTGGAAAGGTTCAGAAAATATGAATGAAATCTGCTGAGTGTCCTGCACACCGCCAACAGAAATCTGGACCGACCTGGCTTGTTTGACCACATATCCAGCGGTCTGCTGTTCTGCTGTCCACAGCTCCAGTTATCCATCCAGTTCTGGTGATACATCTGCTACATATGACTGCATCCCGCGGAAGATTACTCAGGTACCTCACTGCGCTCTCACAACCACTGGGATCTTATCCCCAAGGACTGGACATACATCAAACATACATTCACCATTATATCCTCTTCAACAACTCCTTGGATACAAAAACAAGGAATTGTTTCCTCTTGCTCCATCCTTCGATAGTGACTTATTTTTATTGTATTTGTGGATACACATCACTTTCTTCAGTAGCGGGACCATTATGCCAGATAAAATGGAACCCCAAACTTTTACCAAGTGTGAGATTGGATTTCCCTGATACACTCATGCGGCGTACACACGATCACTTTTCGGCATTAAAAAAAAAAAATGTTGTTTTTCAGCATGTAGAAAAAACTAATTTTTTCATCACTAAAAACTATGTTGCCCACACACCATCGTTTTAAAAAAAATGATGAGCAAAGCACGGTGACGTACAACACGTAAGACGGCACTCTAAAGGGGAAGTTCCATTCAAACTGCCATCTCATAACTTGCTTCTGAGCATGCGCGGGTTTTTTACGTGGTTTTAGCCCACACACGATAATTTTTTACAACCCGAAAAACGACATTTTTAAAAACGACGTTAAAAAATGTAGCATGCAGAAAGCCATCGGCTGCTTGGACATTCCGTCATTGTTCTCCTCATCATCATCATCATACCCCTAGACATTCATACAGGTAACAGGCCGACCCAAATCTATCCAGCGAATCTCGCGGGGGTAGCGCTACACGTGGAGGCTCGTCCGAGATCAGCTGTTAGCTCTAGCAACGGGACTGTGAGTTTTATTTCTGCTATTGAGAACCAGGAATTGTTGCGGTGTTAAACTGTGTGGTGAAGAAGGAGTTAACCTCAGGTAGCGGGAGTCTGGTTCTTCAGGTGGGAGGAGTTACCCACCCCTGCGTGAGACGTGAGACGTTCGTGCCAAACCAACAGAGTGATTGCCCGCCTACGAGAGAGATACGCGTGCAACATGTCTGCTCCTCCGAAGCCCTTTGAGAGGTTGAAGCCTCCGATGTCCACCTTTGGAGCTCAACCAAGGCCTGCTGCCGCCGGAGTACCCCTCACTGATACGGGGATCCGGGTGCAGACCAAGGGACAGTTTGTCTTGCTTTCAAGCGGAGGCTTGGAGGCCCTTGGACTGTCCTACCCACGATGCTTGGAACTTGCCGTCCGGATCATGCCGTTTGCCTGGTGCAAAAAGGCCTGGGCCTACTTATTTATTTTAAATTCAGCCACCAACCGAAGCTCCCCGGGAGTATAGGGTGGACTGGATTTCTGGAACTGTGACCACGTAAGGATCTTACACCGGGGGAACAAGAGGGACAAAGAAGGGCCTCCACTAGTGTAGTATCAAAAATCAATAGGCATTTATTCGTAACAGGTTGCACTTACATAAAAATATATAAAACGAGTAGTGTAAAAATTAACAAACAGTGGCGTCCTCTGCGCCGTCTCACATCACTCCTGGTGAATGTCTATCCCTACGCGTTACGACACGGTCACGAAGACACGTGACCGCATCGTAACGCTACACTACTCGTTTTATATATGTTATTTGTAAGTGCAACCTGTTACAAATAAATGCCTATTGATTTTTGATACTACACTATTGGAGGCCCTCCTTTGTCCCTCTTGTTCCCCCGGTTTGAGATTCTTCAGGTACTCTATTAAGGGACCAGGTTCACATTCGGTTTGCTAACAGGAGACATTGAGGAGACGGTCATGTGGTGGAGCTTGAGCTATTGATTGCTAACTTTACCCCTCATTGAGGTGAGAGTTCTGGGAGACCAGACTGGTGTCTTTGGTGGAGTTTCCATTTCCTTTGGGATTAGTGGATACCTATCTATAACAGCCCTTTGCTATTTTCACATATGGACTTTGTCACTATTTTTATATTTTTTTCTGATCTTCACAGCTAATATTTGTTCACCCATCACCTTTTTACACGTTTGATGTTTATGTGTCTATATATTGTCTATAAAAGAAAATAATTTTGCGCAATCACTTTATTTACCAGTGCCTGGTAATGACAGCAGTCCAGCGCGGTCGGTGATCCTTCGGGGTGGTTGGTGCAGGAGACAGCGTCTCTGGAGCCGGCACAGGTACTGGCTAGCGATAGCAGGAGCTGATGAAGCAAGCAAGGTTAGATGCAGAACAATAGCTGATATCAGGATCAACAAGCCAGGTCAAACAGGTAATCAGGTGGTTAATCTTAGTAAGTGCAAGCGTGGTCAGATTCAGGCACAGGGTCTGGTAACGGTGGGCAGGAGAGCAGAGCGGAGTCAGAGCAATCCGGGGGTCGGAGTGGAGAGGTTTGGATGGTCAGACAGAGCCGGGTCGGTTTGGGTAACAGGTACAACAGGTCACAGGTTTACAGGTACAACGCTGCAGATCAGACAGCAAAGTGTCACTGCAGCTGCTGTTTTTTTAAAGGTGGAGTGGCGCCAATCGTGCGTTAACGAGCACGCACGCGTTCCCGCCACGCGTGAACCCGTCGCGCACGTACGCGTGTACTTAGCGCATGCGCGCACATTTGGCGCACGCCGGCGCACGGGAACAGATAACTGCTGCTGCCGGTTCTGAGCATTGGTATGTGTGCGCATGCTTGCGCACCGGAGCCTATTGGCAGGTCCCTGGCATTGCCCCCCCCCCCCAAGGGGCAGCCTCCGGATGCCAAGTCGGGGCCTTTTCTCAGGGTGAGCAGAAAAGAAAGCACGGACCAGTATTGTGCATGAATGTTGCTTTCAGGTTCCCAAGAGTTGTCCTCTGGACCATACCCTTTCCATTTAACTAGAAATTGCGTTTGCCCTTGCTGTTTCCTACAGTCAAGGATGGCCTCCACCACGTATTCCTCGCAACCATCAACCAAAATAGGATACGGAGGACTGGCCTCTCTGTCAGGAAAGGGATCAGGAACTGCAGGCTTCAACAATGAAACGTGAAACACCGGATGAACTTTAAGGGAATCGGGTAAAGACAGTTCATACGATACCTCATTGATCCTTCTTTGTATTGGAAATGGCCCCATGAACTTCGGTGCCAACCTTTTTGGAAGGACAGGCCAACCTGAGATTAGTTGTAGACACCTCTCTTCTTCCTGTCAAAGAATTTCTTGCTGTTGGCTTGGGCTTTGGTTACTGCTTCCTGCAACACCTGATTGTTGTGGCTGAGGAACTCCACCATACTCTGCACTGCCGGAACTGGAGATTCTGGAAGAAAGTCAGGTAGAAATGTTAGGTTAAAGCCGTAATTGGAAAAGAAGGGGGACTGCCCAGTGGCTGAATGGTTGGCATTGTTATTGTGATGGGTGAGATTATTGCAGAAAACCCCCTGATAAACCTCCTATAGAAGTTCGCAAACCCCACGAAGCGTTGCACTCCTTTCTTATCCAGGGGTACTGGCCAGTCGAGTATAGCAGACACCTTTTGGGGATCCATTTTAATTCCTGTAGGGGAGATCACCAAGCCCAGGAACTGGATAGTTGGCGCTCAAACTCACATTTCTCTGCCTTGGCATACAGTCTGTCTAGACTTTACGGACGTGATCCTGATGTCTGTCTAGTGATCCCAAGAAGACTAAGATGTCATCAAGGTAGACAATCACAAAGATGTCGAGGAAGTCTCTGAACACATCGTTGATAAAATGTTGGAAGGTGGCGGGTGCGTTGCACAGACCGAAGAGCATGACCAGGTATTCATAGTGACCGAATTGGGTACGAAAAGCTGTCTTCCACTCATCCCCATCCCGAATACGGACCAGATTGTAGGCTCCTCTCAGATCCACTTGGTGAAGATGATGGCAGATCTTAGTTTTTGGAAGAGCTCGGGTATCAGGGGCAGTGGGTATTGGTTCTTTACCGTGATGTTATTTAGCTTGCGATAGTCCACACTAGGACAAAGGGACTGGTCCTTCTTGGTAACGAAGAATATCCCAGCGCCTGCTGGAGAGGTAGAGGGACGAATAAATCCCTTGTCCAAATTTTCATCTATGTATATCTTTAGGGCCTCTTGCTCCTTTTCCGATAATGGGAAAATGTGCCCAAAAGGAATTTCAGCCCCCCGAAGGAGCTCGATAGTACAGTCATAAGGGCGATGAAGCGGAAGGGAGTCAGCTCCCCGTTTACTGAAAACTTCAAGAAACTCGTGATAGGGTTCAGGAACAGACTGAAGCAGGTTGGGGTCAGAGTCCATGCATTAGAGGGTAGTAGGTGAGCAAGAGGGCCCAGGCATACAGTATTTCTGACAATAGGGGGATGGAAATGACACTTCTCCGGATACCCAGTTTGCCGTGTTGGGCATAAATAAAAAACACAGAAAGACACTGGCTGTTTGGACATTCCGTCATTGTTCTCATCATCATCATCATCATCATCATACTCCTAGACATTCATACAGGCAACTGGTAACTTTCTTGTTTCTAGAGCAGTGTCTATAGAGTACAGTAAAACCTTGGTTTGAGAGCGTTTTGCAAGACAAGCAAAATGTTTTAATACATTTTGCCTTGATATACAAGCAATGTCTTGATATAAGAGTAGTGTCATGTCACAACTTAGTATAAAAAAGAAGATATGAGCCTATAAGTGTAGCAATATGGTTACATTTAACCACTTCAGCCCCGGAAGGATTTACCCCCTTCCTGACCAGAGCACTTTTTGTGGTTCGGCACTGCGTCGTTTTAACTGACAATTGCGCGGTCGTGCGATGTGGCTCCCAAACAAAATTGGCCTTCCTTTTTTTCCCACAAATAGAGTTTTCTTTTGGTGGTATTTGATCATCTCTGCGGTTTTTATTTTTTTGCGCTATAAACAAAAATAGAGCCACTATTTTGAAAAAAATGCAATATTTTTTACATTTTGCTATAATAAATATTCCCAAAAAATATCTAAAAAAACATTTTTTTTCCTCAGTTTAGGCCGATACGTATTCTTCTACATATTTTTCGTAAAAAAAAAAAAAAAAGCAATTAGCGTTTATTGATTGGTTTGCGCAAAATTTATAGCGTTTACAAAAAAGGGGGTAGTTTTATGGCATTTTTATTAATATTTTTTTTTTTACTAGTAATGGCGGCGATCAGCGTTTTTTTCCGGTACTGCGATATTATGGCAGACACATCGGACAATTTTGACACATTTTTGGGACCATTGGCATTTTTATAGCAATCAATGCTATAAAAATGCATTGGATTACTATAAAAATGCCATTGGCAGTGAAGGGGTTAACACTAGGGGGCAGGGAAGGGGTTAAGTGTGTTCCTGGTGTGTTCTAACTGTATAGGGGGGTGGCCTCACTAGGGGAAATCACTGATCTTCTGTCCATACATTGTATGAACAGGAGATCAGCGTTTCCCCGCTGACAGGACCGAGAGCTATGTGTTTACACACATAGCTCCCAGTCCCCGCTCTGTAACGAACGAGCGCGCGTGCCCCCTAGTAGGCCGCAAAAGATAGGACGTAGAGCTACGTGCTCTCGCGTAGCAGTGCCGACCTGCCGCAATAATATGACGGCGGCTGGTCGGCAAGTAGTTAATGAAGGAACAACATTTAGCAACTTATTGCTACACTTAGAGGTGACGCTTTTCTCTTTTACACCCTGTAAAATAAATGCTTTGATATACAAGTGCTTTGGATTACAAGCATGTTTCTGGAACGAATTATGCTTGCAAACCAAGGTTTTACTGTATATAACTTGTGCTCTTGTTTTATTCAATACATTTCTTTTTTAATAGTTGTTTCTGAATATCCCTTAGCTGTCAGATTATCTTTCATTTCTTTAAAATATCATTTCTGTTGTGTTTCATCACTAAATTTACATGTTTCTAGTTACTCCTACCGTGTTTCCCTGAAAATAAGACACCTTCTCATATTTATTTTTCCTCAAGAAAACACACTATGGCTTATTTTCAGGGGATGTCTTATTTGTATTTATTTTTTTGCACTCAACTTGTCTGGTTGTACAGAAAGAGAAACGCAGAGATAGGCCAGCAAAGCTGATGTGCTGATGTGTCTTATTTATCAGGGATCTGCACAGTGGAGCTGGGATGATCTCTTTGGGCTCAGTAGCAGACTGTTTGCTGAAGCTTTTCCCCCTATCTCCTGGTGTTTGTGTGGGGTGAGAGACTGTTGCTGGTCAGTGCTGGGGAACAGCTTTACTTCTTCCCCTAAGGACAGAGCGTCCTTCTCCTCAATTCACTGAGGAGACTTTTTACTTTCACTTTCAGCAGGACCTGACAGGGGGAGCTGACCTTATTGATGGGGCTGCCAACACCTCTCCGGTCACCTTGAGATACCGTAGCAGCTGTCACAATGGAGCAGATAAGAAGGGCTGCACGACTTCTTTACACCAGTACACTACTGTACATACGATATCACGCATTGTTTACCGCTCCACGCCGCTACGCATAGTCACGCCCATCACTACGTCTTATTTACGGGGTATGGCTTATATTTCGGAAATGCTTAGAAATCGTACGTCTTATTTTCGGGGAAACACGTGGCTATAGATTTCAATACTATCAAGTGGTTAAAAATGTAGTACAGTAAATAGCTTCAATCTGTGGGCTGAAGATATCACTTTCTATGCAATCTACGCTAACACAAATACGGATGTCCAAAAACAAGACGACTTTCTATCATTATTATGACTGACATGTAAACAGTGGTGCATGGAGTTCAGAGGTGCATCAAATTCCTCTAAGGGCTTGTTTACATATGCGACAATACCGTGTTTAACCACTTGACCTCCGGAAGGTTTTACCTCCTTTAGGACTGGCTCAGGGTCTCAGTGGCTCGCTGAGAGGCTAAGCCTGGTGACGGTCTAGGCATCTCGGTGGATCCCAACCACATGGTCGCAATCTTTTCCCCCGACTCTGTCACGTCAGTCGACAGTGGAACCAACTACACTCCTGTGATCCACAGGAGAAGTACAGTTAATTACTCAGTCATATAGAATTATACTTTGTTAGATATTTTTCGTACTTTTTTTTAATCTTATAATTATTTTTATTTATTTTTTATATTTTTTTCAATATTTGTTTCTTTAATGTTTATCTTATCTTTATTATATTTTCTTATTTATATTTTCTTATTTTTATTTTTATGTTTTTTTTCTTCATTTATTCTCAGTTTCGGGGGGATTATGCTCTAGGTGTATGCGATTTCAGAAACACCGGTCAGTCCAGACTATATTTTTAAGGGCATGGCAGCCCAACTTTATTTAAAGGAAACCAATTTCAAATAAAATTACAGCAGTCTTTCCTCACAGGGGACTTCAGCCTCCTGGCTTACTCACTCTTGCTTAATCCAACTCCCTCCTGGAGCTTATTTGGACAGCTTAATGCTGAAACCCTCCTGACTCCTAGACCAGGCCTCCTGCCTGCATGGTGGTGCTGTCTCCAAGTGCTAGCCCCTTTCTTCCTATAGGGGGATATAAACCCAGACCACAGGAGTGCAATCAGCATGCCTGTTTTTGCAAAAAAAACAGGCGAAAGGTGCTAAAACACACAGTGAAACCGGAGGGAGAAATACAACACCCTTCTACTTAAAGGAGTACTCCACCCATCTCTATTTCAGGGTTTGCTTCCACATGCACTTCACCCTAATCTTTGGGTTCTCCTTTTCTTTTCACCTCCCCCAGACCTACTCTCCCATGAATTTAGGGGGCCTACTTTTATACCCCCTGTCAAAAACTGACTTCTCTAAGTACCTGACTAAGGCTGCTTTCACATTGGGCAGTGGAGCCGCGGTGGCGGTATAGCAGCACGATTTTTAGCGCTGCCATACCATCGTATTTACCGCAGTATTCGGGCGCTAGCGGTGCAGTTTTAACCCCCGCTAGCGGTCGAAAAAGGGTTGATTTCATTTCAAATAATTTTTATTGGTTCAAATATAGAGTGACACTTCACCATTGCACAAAACAGCGTAAACAAGTACAATGATCAACCTTTGTTAATACAGAACCAACTGGAATTGTTTGCACACAACGTAGGCGGGTACCATAAGGCCTCGTACACACGATCGGACATATCCGATGAAAACGGTCCGCGGACCATTTCCATCGGATATGTCCGATCGGGAGTTTGATCCGATGGCGTGTACACACCATCGGATCAAATTCCCCGCCGCCGGACGGCGCGGTGACGCGGCGGTGACGTTGACGCCGCCGCGTCACCGCCACGTCACCGCACCAGGAAGTAAAACACTTCCGCGCATGCGCCGAATCCATTCGGCGGCGGTGCGGCGGCGGTGGGGGACGACATGTCTGCTGGTAAGTGTACTAACCAGCAGACATGTCGGGCGGACAGATTCCCACCGGATGGATTTCAAAGCATGCTTTGAAATCTGTGGGGTGGAGAAATCTGTCCGCTAGCCCATACACACGAGCGGAGATGTCTGCTGAAACGGTCCATCGGACCGTTTTCAGCGGACATATCCCCTCGTGTGTACGTGGCCTAAAAGATAAAACCAAACATTTAAGCCTCGACCCTAGATTCACGGGCACTCCCACCACGGCTGCCCCACGCACGAGGGAGCACGTCCTACCGCTAAATGTGGCGCCACCCCCCCAACGCAGGACCTCCGGGCGGGAGTCCACACGAACCATCACAGATTTGTGTAAGTCGAATCTGCTCTAAGCAATAAACAAGCCTATTCATTAAACAGGTGACTTTGTATAGAAATGTAACCCAAATTTTAGTTGCAAGGTAACATAACACCCAAGAGATGAACCGGGTTATATCGTCCACTAATAGGACTATGTAAACCAAAACTGAAGCAACAAAATAAAAATAAAAAAAATACAGTGACAAGAAGAAACATGGAAAACAAGAGGAGAGATTAGAGAGAGAGAGTAAAGGGACAGGAAAAGAGAGGGAGGAGACATAAGGGGTGAAAGGGGGGACCTGAGGATCTACACTAGAGTGGGTAAGTAATGTTAACTAGCCTATCTGCTGGGATAGCCATTTCATTAACACGGATATAAATCTCAGTCTTAGTTTAAAGGGATGCAATTAAGAATCATTCCTGGAATCTCGACGTCCAGGGTTCCCAGAAGTCACGAAACTTGGTCGCCGAAAAGGGTTGATTTCAATGGGAAGGAGTGGTATAGGAGCGGTAAGCACACCGCGCTCCTATACCACTGCAAAGATGCGGCTAGCAGGACTTTTGGAGCGGTCCTGCTAGTGCACCGCTTCAGTTTGAAAGCCTTCGGGCTTTCACATTGAAGACTACAGGGCAGGTTTTTTTCAGGGGGTATAGCGGCGCTATTTTTAGCGCTGTACCACCTGAAAAATGCCTCAATGTGAAAGGGGACTTAAAGTAGTTGTATACCCGCTGAACTTTTTTGGAACCCTGTAAGGCAAAAGGTATAATGAGCTAGCTCATTATGAAATACTTACCTTAGAACGAGGCGTCTGTAACTCACCTGGTCCACATCGAGGTAGCTGACATGTTGCCTCAGCGTGTCTTCCGGGTATCCCGGCTCCAGCGCTGTGAGTGGCTGGAGCCGCAATGTCTTCACCGGGAGACTTATTTCCGGCAAAATGCTGCAGTCAGCGGCTCATTGCAAGGGGAATATCTCCTAAACCATAAAGGTTTAGGAGATATTTTGTTTACCTACAGGTAAGCCTTATTATAGGTTTACATGTAGGTAAAAGTGGAAAAAATGACTATACAACCACTTTAACTTCAACCACTATCTGTTTTCCACATTCACTAATACCTGTGTGGTTACCCTTGGCAACCAACTTCTCAAAATTACCCAATTCAAAATCACAAGGAACTCTTGTCCCATCACCTGCTAGGAAAGTGTCTGAGGAGGGACTCTACACAGGCAAGCAGTTATTCCCTATGGGACCTTCCCACAATTGCACATTTACCCCTGCTGTCCAACACTCCATCAGCAACTGTTTGGTGCGATAAATCCTGCTAGTCTAGGGTATGATTCCCCTTTTAACCTCTCCGACTTTTGATCGATATACCATGCAAATCAGATATCTGAGAGTCAAATTCTGACTTAGAAAAAGGTTCTTGAACGACTTCCGGGGCGACTAGGGGCGACTTGCATTGACTTCTATACAGAAGTCATTTTGCAAGTCGCCTCTGAAGTCATCTTCAGGACGTCTTGCCGAGTCGTCCCCGAAGTCGTGCTGCCCCAGTGTGAACCGGCTCTTATGTACAAGAAGCTTAATTGATACATTCTTATGGGAACACAACAAAATATTCTGACATTTACAAGCTGGTGCAACTTGTGTGAAACTAAAGGGAAACTCTAACTGTACATGAATATTGAAATGGCTGACAGAATACAAAATGGATGCTTGGCATAACCTTTCACTGTTCTTGTACAACATTTTTTTTTCCAACACATTTTATCACACCAGTTTCTTTTACCATTTCTGTTACTACTGGTATCTCCACTACTTCTGCCTTGTCTAACAGTGCTCCAGAGTGCCTCTCATACCAACCTTGGTATGGAGCAATCCAGCCTACTGAAAGACAACTTTCCACAATAATACAAAACATTGCATTAACCGATTCCACCATGAAGACATGGATGGATGGGTGAGTTTGCTTTGACTATAAAAATGAATCAATAGTGTTTTAAGTTTCTGGTGCTCAGATACAGTTTTAACCAGTTCCTATATACTTAATTCCCTCAATTAAGGCACTCGCAATCGGCGGTTACAGGGACAAGGACATGGATCTCTGTGTGTAAACACAGAGATCCATGTCCTGTCAGGGGAGAGAGGAGACCGATCTGTGTCCCTTGTACATAGGGACACAGATCGGTCACCTCCCCCAGTCACCCCCCTCCCCCCACAGTTAGAACACAATTCAGGGTACACATTTAACCACTTCCTTACCCCCTAGTGTTAACCCCTTCAATGCCAGCCACATTTATACAGTAATTAGTGCATATTTATAGCAGTGATCGCTGTATAAATGTGAATGGTGCCAAAAATGTGTCAACAGTGTTCGATGTGTCCGCTATAACGTCGCAGTCCCAATAAAAATCGCAGATCGCCCCCATTACTAGTAAAAAAAAAATAATAATAAAAATTAATAATAATTCTGTCCCCTATTTTGTAAGTGCTATAAATATTACGCAAACCAGTCGATTATTGCGATTTTTTTTTTTTACCAAAAATATGAAGAAGAATACATATCGGCCTAAACTGAGGAAAAAAAATGTTTAAAAAAATAAAATAATGGGCTATTTATTATAGCAACATGTTTATAGCTCAAAAAATAAAAACCGCAGAGGTGATCAAATACCACCAAAAGAAAGCTCTATATGTGGGGAAAAAAGGACGCCAATTTTGGTTGGGAGCCAAGTCACACAACCGCGCAATGGTCAGTTAAAGCGACGCAGTGCCGGAAGCTGAAATTTCACCTGGTCAGGAAGGGGGTATACGTGCCCAGTAAGCAAATGGTTAATTAACTTTTAGGTTAAAAAAATAATAATAATTTGGTGTCATGGCAATGTTATGTAGTGCCCCCTTGCGTTTAGCGTGGGTATTGCGCTTTAAAAAGAATAGTTGATTAGGAGAGTTACTTTGCTTTCAATCGCAATTGATGAGTTACTGGCCTGTCTTACTCTGGGAGGGACTGCATTCCCGGGATGTAAGTTTATCCTTGGCCGGCAGTGGGAGCTAGAGGGATTCCCGGCAGACTGAGTCTTCCCCAGCAGCCAATTGGAGAGTTTTCCTCTCGCTGGGCATGCTGGGGAGGGGTATATCTGGATGGGAGGTCAGGTGTTCTGGGTCCTTTTGGCGTTCCCTGCGGGGGGTCCCGGAGTCCGGGTGCGGCATCCACCTTTAGGGTGTGCGCACCCAGGGACCCCGTCGGTGTGGCCCATCCAGCCAATGTCCTGGCCTTGCTGAGTCTCGGTCGGAGACGAATCTGAGAGGGACCCCAGTGGATGGCTGGGTTCCTGAACGTCGCCGGGAAGATCCGGCACTAGAGCCATAGACAGGTACTCTTCGCTGTCGCATGGTGCCGGACCCACGGGAAATAGCTGGGAGGATTTGCTCTGTTCGGGTGCTGGCAAATTATTCAGATTACATTGGCCTGTGACAGAGGCCTAGAGCCGGGTCAGAGAGAGAAAAGACCCGTTCCTCCTAGCCTGCGTTGTGACAGTGACGCGTGTGAATTTGCGCTGTCTGCTACTGAGTTGCGCTGTGTGCTTATCCAGGCCTGACATCAAGAATCTCTATCTCTTATTCATCAACCTGTCCTTCTTCATCGAGTTGATGTTTGGCTATGTTGGCCTGGAATTAAAGCATAAGAAAATCTTTATTGCCTATCTGGACATTCAAGTTATTGCAAAGTGTTCTGGTGCATCCCTAGACTAAGCAAGGGTAACTTCAACATGCCCGTCCCATCATCAATCCCGCGGCTCATTCGGGGGTGAGCGCTACAGTTAATTATGCTATTTTGATTAAATGGCGAAAAGCTCAGATAAAATTTGTAATATTTTCTGGTTGTAAGATTACAAAATGTATGCAAATAAATTGTCTTTAAAACTAGGTGTGTAATTACTTTAGAATGATTTTTTTTTTTTTTTTTTAATGTTCCTTTTGCTATGTTCTAAACATCAAGATGTACTTGTCAAACAGAGTGCACTTAGTATGAAACGTTACAGTGCCAGGGACTGACAGGCTGAATCAAAGAGAACCAGCGGTAAAATTATGGTAACATGAAAATACTGCTTTATTTGCAAGTCTGAACGCTCCCTGCTTTCAAAAAGTTGTGTGCGCCTTGACTTGTCTGTGGCTAAGTTGCTCAGTGTTCCTCCCACTCTCTCAATTCTCACAGTAAGTAGTAATGACTGCATGACACAATTCCAGTTCATTCTCTTCCAGTAAAGACCTACAGGTGGGAATAGCTTTTCAGAAAAATACATTTCTTAATTTCTCAAGAACAACACATGTAGGCTGCTAAAAATATCAAAATAGCTATTAAAGAGGCCTTTTCTCTACAGATACGCAGGGTGCTGAAATGTCAGCTGAAGGTCAATTGGGTTTTTATTGGATGAAAAGCTTTATGAACATGTTTTTCTGTTACTAAAATTGAAAATATAGACCGATTATAACCGCTTACATTTGATTTCATTTGTATTCAGCCCCCTTTATGCTGATACCCCTAAGTAAAATCTAGTGGAACCAATTGCCTTCAGAAGTCACCTAATTAGTAAATAGAGTCCACCTGTGTGTAATTTAATCTCAGTATAAATGTAGCTCTTCTGTGAAGCCCTCAGAGGTTTGTTAGAGAACCTTAGTGAACAAACAGCATCATGAAAGCCAAGGAACACAACAGACAGGTCAGGGATAAAGTTGTGGAGATGTTTAAAGCAGGGTTAGGTTATAAAAAAAAATCCCAAGCTTTGAACATCTCACAGAGCACTGTTCAATCCATCATCTGAAAATGGAAATAGTATGACAAAACTGCAAACCTACCAAGACATGGCCGTCCACCTAAACTGACAGGCCGGGCAATGAGAGCATTAATCAGTGAAGCAGCCAAGCGGTCCATGGTAACTCTGGAGGAGCTGCAGAGATCCACAGCTCAGGATGGAGAATCTATCCACAGGACAACTATTAGTTGTGGACTCCTCAAATCTGGCCTTTATGAATGAGTGGCAAGAAGAAAGACATTGTTGAAAAAAAGTCATAAGAAGTCCCTGTTGCTAAACCCTTCCCGACAGTGTTGTTTACCCCCTCTGCTGAAAGTTAGAATTTTAATAATGGCTAAATGATTATCTCATGTAGTCGCAGTCTCTGGTCATTCCCTGTAGTCACAGTCTCTGATCATCTGATGTAGTCGCAGTCTCTGATCATCTCATGTAGTCGCAGTCTCTGGTCATCTCATGTAGTCGCAGTCTCTGGTCATCTCATGTAGTCGCAGTCTCTGGTCATCTCATGTAGTCGCAGTCTCTGGTCATCTCATGTAGTCGCAGTCTCTGGTCATCTCATGTAGTCGCAGTCTCTGGTCATCTCATGTAGTCGCAGTCTCTGGTCATCTCATGTAGTCGCAGTCTCTGGTCATCTCATGTAGTCGCAGTCTCTGGTCATCTCATGTAGTCGCAGTCTCTGGTCATCTCATGTAGTCGCAGTCTCTGGTCATCTCATGTAGTCGCAGTCTCTGGTCATCTCATGTAGTCGCAGTCTCTGGTCATCTCATGTAGTCGCAGTCTCTGGTCATCTCATGTAGTCGCAGTCTCTGGTCATCTCATGTAGTCGCAGTCTCTGGTCATCTCATGTAGTCGCAGTCTCTGGTCATCTCATGTAGTCGCAGTCTCTGGTCTCTGGTCATCTCATCTCCTGTAGTCGCAGTCTCTGGTCATCTCATGTAGTCGCAGTCTCTGGTCATCTCCTGTAGTCGCAGTCTCTGGTCATCTCCTGTAGTCGCAGTCTCTGGTCATCTCCTGTAGTCGCAGTCTCTGGTCATCTCCTGTAGTCGCAGTCTCTGGTCATCTCTTGTAGTCACAATCTCTGATCATCTCCTTATCGCAGTCTGGCAGAACATATGACTCACTCTTTGTGGTAGTGCTGGTGCCTTGTGAATGGTCCACTGCATTCACATGGGATGGGTAAAGACCGTGGCCCTGTGTAAGCTCTGAATTCAATGGCTCATGCCGCATACACACGACCGCTTTAATGATGAGAAAAATTCAATTTTTTTAATTGGTTGTGAAAAACGGTCGTGTGTATGTTTCAGAGCATTTTTCTCGATGAGAATCTGTTCTATTTTTTCTCGTAGTTTTTCATGTTGTGAAAAACAGTCGTGTGTGCGCTTTAACGAGGAGGAAATTAGCAAAAGCAGCCCAAAGGGTGGCACCATTCGAATGGAACTTCCCCTTTATAGTGCCGTCGTACATGTTGTTGTACGTGTTCTACGTCACCGTGCTTTGCTCGAGCATTTTTCTTCACGAACGTGTGTATGCAAGGCAGGCTTGAGTGGAATCACGAAAAAACACTTTGAGAAAATTTACGTTTTTTTGCATGAAAACGGTTGTGTGTATGCGGAATTAGAGCTTATAGATGAGTTCCTGCAGCTGGGTGATGGGAGCTACAGTATAAAAAGGGAACCTGTTATCTACAGTAACCCTGCATAGGCAAAGCACAGGTTCGCTTACAAGAACATTTTAAAAAAACTATCAGAAACCTTTGTTTTGTATTAATATATTTTATTGTCTTAAGACCAGCATGTATCCAACATCATACTTATCATAATCCATTTTCTTGTGTTGGATAAAGAAGTTGTTCTGCAACTCATTGAATGTCAGAGTTTAAATTGTCTGTTTGTCTTCTACTTTGTTTTATGACAAAATTCCTCAGGGTATTTCAGACTAGAATTGACATTGTATTTTCATAAGTAGATGTGCAGGGCTTGGGTTGCCAGAAGCTGCAGGTGAGTAACCAAGCAGATGAGCTGATGACTATCAGCTCACAGATCTCTGTGCGCACATTGAAGAGGCAGGAAGCAGGATGTGCACAACACATTCTTTTCTACAGTTTTGCACCTGTTACCTAAATAGTACTGCTCAGAGCAAATTGTAGATAATTGAGCTCATTAGGGATACACAAAGAAAAAGAAAATATTGTGTGCATAATTTTTGCTACTTGATACTAGGATGCTTGATCTGTAGGCGTATTACGGAGTCTCCACAGTTATTATTCTTCAGATCATTAAACTGTGCCTAGATAAATATATAGGAGCAAAGGGCTTTTTTTTTTTCACCACCCATATTGGATATTTCCCTTCATTTCCTGTCCCATAGCAAAACAGGAAGCAAAAATAGGGGAATTCCTCCCCCCCCCCCCCCCCCCCAAGACACCAGAATTAGTGTCCCCATTGGAAGATTGTAGCGCCCTGCTCCTGTTGAGTAGGCACTATTTGTAAATTTAGTTATCTGAGCTGTAGTGTAGCTCAGAATTGAATGCCAAATTATGTGTTTCTGTTCCAGTTCAGCTGCGTTGCACATCTTCCACCTGACTGTGGGTGTCGCTGTCACCAGGAGTCAAGGTTGGAAATGCGATGGGCTGGGTTTATTGATTGCTTCCTGCCCAGAAGCAGTTCAGTGGCGTGGTCTCAGCCGATGTGCATTTTGGGGAGGGGTACTTAAGGGACAGACACCGTTCTGGCGGGATCTTCTGATCCTGACCTGATGGCCCTCCTGGCCTCAGGGATGTGTTAGCAGCCTTTTGGTCTCGGTGCCTGCTGGCCTGAGGCTCCGTTACTGAGAGTAGGCCCAGGAGTTTCTGGGGGCCTACTGGTCCAGGGGTGGTCCTGTGCTGTCTTGCTGTGCGTGGTTACATGATCCTGTGGCAGAGGACCGTGTAACGTCTCAACAGCACTCATCAAGTCTGTGGCAGAGACTTTTGAATGAGCTTCGCACCGGCTTCTAGGTCCGTGAGAGAAGCCTGTCCGGTGGTTGCTAAATCTAGTGTGGAAACGATTTGCCCTCTGGATCCAAGATCATACCTGTGATCTGCAAAGCAAGGTACCTGAATCTTCCCTACCCCACCACCCCTCTAACGGAACTTGTTTAATAAAATCCTTGAAGTAAATGAAACCAAGTGTTGGTGTGGACATGTGTAACTCTTCAAGAAGGACCCCTAGGACAAGCATGGTAAACAGTAAGGTAAACCAGCAGCTCCTTCGGGGGTAGTGCTACACCCCTCTGCTACTTTTCTGGAGAAAAAACTAAATTTAGGATTTTCTTTTACTTTAACTTTCAATGATAATGGTAAACAGGACAAAGAGAGGGGCACAGACAACAATATAAATTGACCAGTGTTCCAATCCCTCTCCACCCTATTCAAAACTAAAGAAAAAGTTTTGCCTCCAGTTATACTTTCAATTAGATCTAAAACGCTCTTTTCTTTACCTTACTTATTCTTTCAAATTTTTCTTGGACTTGCTCATGCAGTCGCTGCCCTGCAAGGTTGGTTGCAGGAAAAGAGCCTTCCCCAGGTGCCTGCTAGTATAGCGTGACCAGACATCCCCGGTTTCTGGGGACAGTCCCCGGATTGAGGACACTGTCCCTTGACCAAGTCTGTTCCTGGTTTTGTCCCTGGATTGGATTTGAACAGGGGCTGGGGCAATTACAAAGGCAGTCAGTGAAGTGAAAATAATCTGAATTACACACCCCCACTCCACCGCTCCTACTAGCTTATGGAGCGGCTTATTATCTGTGCCCCTTTCTGATGATCATGTACTGGTCACAGCGGAGGGAATATTTCTTCAGTTTCTAGTGCATGACCATTCAGCTCCGCTTGCATGTTCTTCTGCCTTGACTCAAGTCCCGGCTAGCCGTCTGCTTATCTCCTTGTCTTCCCTGGCAGGGTGATCTTCCTCCACTCCTCACTAGGGATGAGCCGAAACACCCCTGCATTCTGGGGATGTAAGTTCATCCTTGGCCGGCAGTGGGAGCTAGAGGGATTCCTGGCGGATTGAGTCTTCCCCAGCAGCCAATTGGAGAGTTTTTCCTCTCGCTGGGCATGCTGAGGAGGGGTATATCTGGAAGAGTTCAGGTGTTCTGGGTTCTTTTGGCGTTCCCTGCAGGGGTCCCGGAGTTGGGGTGCAGCATCCACCTTTAGGGTGTGCGCACCCAGGGACCCCGCCGGTGTGGCCCATCCGGTCGAAATCCGGGCTCTGCTGAGTCTGTCGGAGACGAATCTGAGGGGGACCCAAGTAGATGGCTGGGCTCCTGAATGTTGCCGGGAGGATCCGGTACTAGAGCCATAGACAGGTACTCTTTGCTGTCGCATGGTGCCGGATGCACGGAAAATAGCTGGGAGGATTTGCTCTGTTCGGATGCTGGCAAATTATTCAGATTACATTGGCCTGTGGCAGAGGCCTAAAGCTGGGTCAGAGAGAGAGACCTATTCCTCCTAGCCTGCGTTGTGACGGTGACGGGTGTGAATTGGCGCTGTCTGCGACTGAGTTGCGCTGTGTGCTTATCCAGACCTGACATCAAGAATCTCTTTCTCTTATTCATCAACCTGTCCTTCTTCATGGAGTTGATGTTTGGCTATGTTGGCCTGGAATTAAAGCAAATTTGTTTCTGATGGCCTCGCAACGAAACCATTAAATTTGTTGTAAAGCGAGTAATTAAGAAATAAAAACAAACAAACAAACAAACATAAGAAAATCTTTATTGCCTGTCTGGACATTCAAGTTATTGCAAAGTGTTCTGATGCATCCCTAGACTAAGCAAGGGTAACTTCAACATGCCGGTCCCATCATCAATCCAGCAGCTCCTTCGGGGGTGAGAGCTACACATATTTGAATAGAAAATCAATGGGAGTGCCACATGCGTCCAGCGTAAATATGCGCCCACTCTACGCCAGCGTAGGCAAGTTACGTCGGTGGGATGAAGCCTATTTTTAGGCGTATCTTCGTTTGTGGGTCTGGCGCACAGATACGACGGCCAGGGCCGGACTTACCATTGGGCTTGACTGGGCTCAAGCCCATGGGCCCCGCCCAATAGGGGGCCCCTGGGCTCAATCGCGGCAACCCCCTTCTGCAATTTCGCGGCAATCGCAGCAATCCCCTCCCGCAATTTTGTGGCAATTTGGGCACCCCCCACTCAACAACTTCGGCGGAAGGATGTAATTCTCGGCACCCCCCTCGCTCAACAACTTCGATGCTCCAGGGGGCCCCAAAATTACTGAGAAGAGGGGCCCTGGGAAGAGGTAAGAAGTCCATCCAGGGGCTGCCTCCCGCTCAACAGCTTCCCCCCTCAACAACTTTGATAGGTCGGCGGATCCAGCCCCCCCCTCAACAGCTATAATCGGTTGGCGGTAACAACCCACCCCCTGCTTCTCTGCTCCAGGAGCCCCTTTGATTATTAAGCCCAGGGGCCCCCACCACCCTAAGTCCTGCCCTGCTCATCCCTATCTTTCTTGCAGTGTAAGTATGTATTTATTACCAGTGGTTGAAAATCAACTAAACAATATATCACCTCCACCCCTCCCACAGACGGAAAATATAAAAAAAGGCAGTATAACCTCAGGCACACAAAATTCTGTTGTCAGCATCATTGTCGCCTACAACATGGGAAATCCGTGGGTAGAAAAACAGAAGATGGGTATTTGATAACCAGAACTGTTTTTTTTTGTAACTCAAGTAACATTCACCTGCTAAGGTTTTTAAAGAAATATCAAGCCACTACATATTTTTTATAGTAAAGTAAACAAAAAAATTCACATGGATTCCTAAGGACTCATTATACACCACACACTACTTTTACTTTATATGCTACTTTTTTTATACGCCTTTGAATATTATAGATCCTCTTATGATTACACACATTTCATAAATACTAAAGTCCAGAGAGAGAGAGTTTAATAGACCTACAGTATATTGTAATATGCCACCCATTAGAGGAAACTAGAATTGTGGAAAATATGCAGACTGCCATTGTGATGCGCCTTCTAAAATGTTTAAGTTATTAATAAAGTGTTGAAGCCTCAATCCACATAATCTCAACCTCACAACTCCAAGCTGTTGATAAATTCAGGTACCTGGGAGTAATGGTTCAATTGTCCTTTAAATCATATATCCCTATCAATCTCCAATCTATAATCTTAGCTCTTAAGAATAAAAACTAAACAAGAGATGAATTTGCCATTTGACCGAATGGAAAATCCATTGAAAACTTTTCTTTCCCCAAGATCCAATATGTCCTGACTCCTCGCCAAAAAAAATTCAACTGGACCTGTTTAGGAAAATGTACACTATTTGTATTTCCTTTTTTTTTGCAAGAAAAAAAAAACTCAATCCCTCCTCTCCACCCCTCCTATGGTCCTCTGCACAGATTGCATGCAACCTTGTTTTTAAGTTTCCTGGCCCTGTCCCCTTTGCCTAGGGGAATACAATTGGGACATCATCAGGAGGCACGCTGGTTGGACCAAGAACAGCTGGCAGCCTCTCGATGTCACATCAAAACATGGCAGAGCGGAAAACAAACGTTACCAGAAGAGAAGACAAACGCAGGAACCGCTGGGAGGGTGAGTATCTGAAATGTGAAGAACTCGCTACCTGTGAGTGATGGTTCAACTGTCCTTTAAATACTATAAAGAAAAAAGAAAAAATTACCGCGCTAAATATCTATAATAACAACAAAAAAGCTGCAACAGCTGAGTGTTATACACACACAATAATAAATGCAAAAAAAATGTGAAGTTGCGCTGTGAGAAAATTAACAAATAAACAAATAAGTATAGGTATACTGACTAGGAAAAAAGAAGTCGATATTAAAATACCAATTCTGTGGGGACTCAGTATATATGTGAAAAAAGTATCTATGAAGATATAACAATGTAAACAATGAAGATGGTTCGTATATTCCACGAAATAAATTAAAGTCTTGAGTTGAATGGTGATTATGTGCAAATTGATCAGTGAAGTCCAAATAAGGAGAATAACACCCGTCACCAAGAATACACCAAAAATGAATGGAGGCTTACCAGAAGGCAAGCTCAATAAGCTTGCGGCTATAAACCCTAGCCCGGGCCTTTAAAGGATCCTCAGCAAGTGTAGAATAGTTGTAAGGAACTCCAAAATGAGTAAAACAGGAACGAAAGAAAAAACTCACATAGTGAAGTATGTCTGCACAACTTAAAATGTGACACTATTACTACCACCACCGTATCACCCACATAAATTGAAGGCTTACCAGAAGCCAGAGAATGGTCTTCCTATGGCTAAAATACCCTTAGCCTGGGCCTTGAGTGATGACACTGCTAGCTGGATGACTAATCCTCTCAATAACTCGTCAGCGGTGATAACAATAAAGGATAAAAAAGGGAGCCCACATAGTCACATAGTGAAGTATGTAATAAAAAGGCTAGAATTTTAATAAAAATTGCACTTACAAAACATCTCGATAAACAGGCAATAAGAAAACAAAAGCCGGCCGGCTTAGATGAACGCCCGTTCCTCTTGGATCGTCACGTAGTTGCGTCAGCACGTCACCTTCCCGACGTATGTTTCGTCACACATTTGACGTCGTCGGGAAGGTGACGTGCTTTATTGTTCCTGTTTTACTAATTTTGGAGTTCCTTACAACTATTCTACACTTGCTGAGGATCCTTTAAAGGCCCAGGCTAGGGTTTATAGCCGCAAGCTTATTGAGCTTGCCTTTTGGTAAGCCTCCATTCATTTTTGGTGTATTCTTGGTGACGGGTGTTATTCTCCTTATTTGGACTTCACTGATCAATTTGCACATAATCACCATTCAACTCAAGACTTTAATTTATTTCGTGGAATATACGAACCATCTTCATTGTTTACATTGTTATATCTTCATAGATACTTTAAATACTATATCCATATCACTCTCGAACCTATCATCCCAGTTTTTAAGAATAAAAAACTAAGCAACAGATGAATTTGTCATTTGAAATCCATTGAAAACTGTTTCCTTCTCCAACATCCAACGTGTCCTGGTCTATGTCCCCTGTAAGATTCAATTGGACTTGTTAATATATATCCATTTAGGATGAAACATGTTAATAAGGACACTAATCTGTCCTAGGGGCCCGTGATGTCGGCCCCCCCGAGGCCGATCCCTCGAATGTGGCAGGTGCTGGCGCCGCCAACCTCACTAAGGGAAACAGGCCTTGCGGCTTCACTGCCGTTTTCTACTGCGCATGCGCGAGTCACGTGGCACTTCACGATGGGCGGCTTTTTTTTAGGGTGGACCTCCGCTTTAACCACTTAAGGACCGCCTCCTGCAGATTTACGTCACCAGAATGGCACGGCTGGGTACAGGCACGTACCTGTACATCCTGTACATCCTTTTTAAGTGCCCAGCCTTGAACAGTGTACCCGAACGCCGCTGGAGTCCCGCGATTTGTAAACACAGCTTCCCCGTTCTTCACTGTGGCGCTGTCATTGATCGTGTGTTCCCTGATATAGGGAAACAAAATCAATGACGTCACACCTACAGCCACACCCCCCTACAGTTAGAAACACAGATGAGGTCACACTTAACACCTTCAGCGCCCCCTAGTGGTTAACTCCCAAACTGCAATTGTAATTTTCACAGTAATCAGTGCATTTTTAATGCATTTTTTGCTGTGAAAATTACAAAAAATTGTCTCAAAAATGTGTCAAAATTGTCCGATGTGTCCGCCATAATGTCGCAGTCATGAAAAAAATTGCTGATCGCCGCCATTAGTAGTAAAAAAAAAATGCAATAAAACGATTCCCTAGTTTGTAAACGCTATAAATTGTGCGCAAACCAATCGATAAACGCTTATTGTGATATTTTTTTTACCAAAAATAGGTAGAAGAATACGTATCGGCCTAAACTGAGGAAAAAAAATGTATATATTTTTGGGGGATATTTATTAAACTTTTTAATTAAAATATTTAATTTTTTTCAAAATTGTCGCTCTATTTCTGTTTATAGTGCGAAAAATAAAAACCACAGAGGTGATCAAATACCACCAAAGCTCTGTGTGAAAAAAAGGACGCCAATTTTGTTCGGGAGCCACGTCGCACGACCGCACAATTGTCAGTTAAAGCGACGCAGTGCTGAATCGCAAAAACTGGCCAGGTCCTTTACCTGCGTAAAGGTCTGGGTCTTAAAGCGGAGTTCCACCCTTAAAACCACTTTGTTTCATCCCATCCAGGATGACCCCATCCAGCTGACTGCGCAGGCGCCGTATATAGCCGCGTCACGCTCTCCGAAAAAAGCCGAACTAGGACCGGCTTATTTACGGCGCCTGCGCAGTCAGCTCCTGGGTCTGTGCGCAGGCGCCGAGAAGAGCCGAACGCTAATCGGCTGTTTCCGGAAGGCGTGACGCCTTATAGCGGCGACATACCGCGGTGCGCCCAAAATTACATGATCGATTATAAAGTAAGTACATGGAATAAAAATAAAAAAAACAGCATACTGGCGCTGACGCCAGTATGCTGGATGGGATGAAACAAAGTGGTTTTAAGGGTGGAACTCCGCTTTAAGTGGTTAAGGTACATAAGGGGGTTAGGGAGGGCATCTGGGGTGGTTTATACAGTTAATGAATGTTTTCTCTAACTTGACAAATGGCTATGCCTTTTTTTATATAAATATACCCTTTAGTGCAGGGATCCTCAAACTACGGCCCTCCAGCTGTTGCAGAACTACACATCCCATGAGGCATTGTAATACTCTGACATTCATAGACATAACTAGGCATGATGGGAATTGTGAATGAAGTAGAAAATAGCAGGAAGTGGCGCCTCCTTTGAAAAATATGTGCAAATGTGTATCAAAATTAGTAATTAAATTTGATATTGCTAATAGTGCTAGTCCGTTTGAATTAGATGCTTAAAAATTATTGATATTCAGTGATAGTACTATGGTCAAAATAATGTGCTGAAAGTGCTAGTCATCCAAAATATATATAAAGTGCACAATATATGAAAAATAAATAAATAATAAAAGATATATATAATATAAAAATATGATGTGGTAAATAAATAAATATCCTAGTGATAGTAGTCCATATAGTCCGATCAAAATCCAAAAGTTGACAATAAATAGTTCAATAAATAAAATAAATGAAAAAGCAAAAAGTGTGTTTCTTCATATAAAATAAAGTGACAAGTGCTTCATGCAAAAAAGTAGTAGCCTTCAGTGGATCAATCAGTGCTCTCCCCAATGGTCCCGCACTCACCGGATCCAATTCCCCACAGGGGTAGTAGGCTCTTTTCTAATGAGTATCCAAACTTCAAAAAGCTGCCTGGTTTTCTCCCATGGGATTTGTCCAATTGTTCAGCGCTCATAGAGAGGATAAATAAAGTGCCCAATAGTGTGATACCGTCTCACAATAAAAGTTTATTTAACAAAACAAATGGGTACTTACAATTTACATGTAGTTAAAAGAGCATTGAATAAAAATTTTGCTGTGGCTCTGAAGAACGAACACTCGTTCTTCAGAGCCACAGCAAAGTTTTTATTCAATGCTCTTTTAACTACATGTAAATTGTAAGTACCCATTTGTTTTGTTAAATAAACTTTTATTGTGAGACGGTATCACACTATTGGGCACTTTATTTATCCTCTCTATGAGCGG
The DNA here is from genome assembly GCA_029574335.1 of Rana kukunoris. Classification (NCBI taxonomy): domain Eukaryota; kingdom Metazoa; phylum Chordata; class Amphibia; order Anura; family Ranidae; genus Rana; species Rana kukunoris. Next base: position 144,547,168 of record CM056050.1, on the reverse strand, counting down.
CTGAACAATTGGACAAATCCCATGGGAGAAAACCAGGCAGCTTTTTGAAGTTTGGATACTCATTAGAAAAGAGCCTACTACCCCTGTGGGGAATTGGATCCGGTGAGTGCGGGACCATTGGGGAGAGCACTGATTGATCCACTGAAGGCTACTACTTTTTTGCATGAAGCACTTGTCACTTTATTTCATATGAAGAAACACACTTTTTGCTTTTTCATTTATTTTATTTATTGAACTATTTATTGTCAACTTTTGGATTTTGATCGGACTATATGGACTACTATCACTAGGATATTTATTTATTTACCACATCATATTTTTATATTATATATATCTTTTATTATTTATTTATTTTTCATATATTGTGCACTTTATATATATTTTGGATGACTAGCACTTTCAGCACATTATTTTGACCATAGTACTATCACTGAATATCAATAATTTTTAAGCATCTAATTCAAACGGACTAGCACTATTAGCAATATCAAATTTAATTACTAATTTTGATACACATTTGCACATATTTTTCAAAGGAGGCGCCACTTCCTGCTATTTTCTACTTCAATCACTCATCCCCACCCAGGTGGGCTTCTATGCAGGGGCTGCCACTACACATTTAATCACCTATTAATTTATTGTCTGTGGCGCAGTTTCATTTCTTTTTTTTCTTTTTTTTCCTTTTTTTTTTTTTTTCCATGATGGGAATTGTAGTTCCTGAACAACTGGAGGGCCATAGTTTGAAGACCCATGCTTTAGTGTCTTGTTTCTACATTGCTTACCAATGATACTGTCTCAATGGCCATGAAGGGCACTCTCATTGGATAGGGGGGTTGCAAGGCAGGCCATACACAGGCAGGACATACCATGGGTTGCAGAAAAATTACATTACCCCTGAAGCCCCGTACACACGGCCAAGGTTCTCGGCAGAAACCAGCGAGAACCTCGCTGGGAGCCGCATTCTGCCGAGAACCTCGGCCGTGTGTACGCTCTCTGCTCGCCCCGCCCGTCGGGAAACCCGTCGAGCAAATAGAGAGCAGGTTCTCTATTTGCTCGACGGCCGTCGGGATGAATGGCTGGTTGCCTTTCCCGACGGGCGGGTCGCCGATTCTGACGGCCAGGCGAGAACCTTGACGGGCGGAACGATGTGTTCTGCCCGTCGAGGTTCTCTGCCGTGTGTACGGGGCCCGAGTCTTACTATAAACCAATATTGTACCATTTACTAAATACAACATAATTAGAAAATAGAAAAACACAGCGCTAACCTAATAAAGTGACAATCAAATAATGAAAAGAAAAAAACATAGCAGCAGCACTAACGTGAGATAACGCATATAGAGATTCAAATATTGGAAATGAGCTGCGCTCAAAATAAAAAATTAAAAACAGTGACAGTGATAAATTATTACATACACCACTCAAACAAATGTGAATGATTAGATGATCTCTAGGAAATAATCCAAAAAAGTCCATATGAATGAATATGAAGCCTCGGTGCAAACCACCACTAATCAAAAAGATGGTAAATGAAAGAAGGGTGAACGCTCATAGTGTATTTCAAACTAGGTAAAGGGTTTATTGTATTAAAGATTGCAGTTACATAAAATAAAGGATAAAAACATCCATAAAATTGTTGTTAGGCCAGCCGGCATGCAGACACCCGTCCACTCGCGATGACGTCAGCCATCTTTTTGATTAGTGGTGGTTTGCACCGAGGCTTCATATTTATTCATATGGACTTTTTGGATTATTTCCAAGAGATCCTCTAATCATTCACATTTTTTTGAGTGGTGTATGTAATAATTTATCACTGTCATTGTTTTTTATTTTATTTTTATTTTGAGCGCAGCTTATTTACAATATTTACTGAATACAACCACAGTTTCAACAGCACAATTAGCCAAAACTATCTTTTAGAATTTCTTTAACATATACTATATTACCAAATATATTGGGACACCTGCCTGTACACGCACATGAACTTTGACCACTTCAGCACCGGAAGATTTTACCCCCTTCCTGACCAAAGCACTTTTTACAATTTGGCACTGCGTCGCTTTAACTGACAATTGCGCAGTGTAATATTGGGGTTGTTTAGCTCTCGTGGTATAGGCGTTTTTTAGTGATTCACTCCAGCCAGGAAGTACGTTTAAGGGCATGGTAGCCCATTTTTATTAAAAAGGCAAAATAAAAGTCCAAACAAAGGTTTCCCACGCAGGGGGTTCTTCACCATCAAACACACAACAGAAAATGCTAGCCCACCTGGCTCTCTGTTAGCAGTACTTCTGCAGCAACACTTTGCACGTTTTCCTGGTCGCCCAGACCAGCGGAATCCTCAACATAGATGCTTCCCATCAGCATCTACAACTCTGCCTCTTGCAGTCACTGTTCTGGCTCTCTCCTACAGCCTCAAACTTCTGGAGACCTGCTGTCTCCAACTGGGAGCCATGAGATCTCCCTACACAATGATTATAAAGGGCTGAGCACAGACCCTGCTGGTCATCCACAAGATCTGGAGACAGGATTGGAGATTGCGTCCCACCCAAGACACTATGGAATCTCCATACTACAGAGCCCCATGACAAAGTACCAAAACCTGGAGAAAGTTGCAAAAGCAGTCTTCTCCAGTCCACATCTACGCTCTGTAGTCTTGCACCTCTAAAGTGTGCAAACCCTGTGTCCAGTTTACAGTTACAGTAGCCCCTACTGTTACAGCGATCATGCAATGCTGTACTCAAAAAAAAAATGTGCCCACAAATAGAGCTTTCTTTTGGTGCTATTTGGTCACCTCTTCACTTTAAATATTTTGAGCTATAAACCAAGAAAGAGTGTAAATTAAAAAAAAAAAATGTTTTACTTTTTGGGGGATAATAAATATCCCCCAAATAAAAATAAATGTAGCGCCCCCTTGCTTCCAGCATGGGCACTACACTAAAAACGAGTTGACTGGGAGAGTTACCTTGCTCCCAGTCGTGATTTATTTAGGTTAATGACCTGTGTCATTCTGGAAAGGTCCACTGGCTTGGACTGCATTCTGGGGATGTATCATCTTCGGCCAGCAGTGGGAGCCAGAGGGATTTCTGGCGGATGGAACCTTCCCCAGCAGCCAATTGGAAGGGGGTTTTTCCCCGCTGGGCATGCTGGGGAGGGGTATATATGTAATGAAGGTCATGTGTTCGGGGTCTTCTTTGCCTTCTCCTGCGCGGGGGTCCCGGAGTTGGGGTGCGGCACCCACCTTCAGGGTGTGCGCACCCATGGACCCTACCGGGGTGGCCCACCTGGCCAAGCTTTCAGGCCTTGCTGCGTCTCGGTCTGGGACGAAACTAAAGGGGCCCCAGTGACTTGCTGGGTTCCCAAAGCCGTAGAGAGGATCCGGCACCCAGGCCATAGACAGGTACACTCTGCTGTCACCCGGTGATCTGTGCGGAGGTAACTACTGGGAGGATTTGCTCTGTTCGGACATTTACAAATCATATAGACTACATTGGCCTGTGGCAGAGGCCTAGAGCCGGGTCAGTGAGAGAGACCTGTTCCTCCCAGTCAGCATTTAAAGTGGTGACGCGTGCAAGAGTGCGTCTTTCAAGGGGCTGATTTTGCTGTACATATATCCAGGCCAGACATCGAGAATCTCTATCTCTTCATCAACCTATTCTCCTTTCATCGAGTTGATGTTTGGCTATGTTGGCCTGAAATTAAAGCATTGAAAAAATCTTTATTGACGGTGTGGACACGCAATTACTACTCAGTGGCTTCTGGTGCACCCCTAGACCAAGCAAGAGCAACTTAATCAATCCCATTATTAATCCAGCGGCCCTTTCGGTGGTGACGCTACATAAAAAATAAAAGTTATTCATCAGTTTAGGCCAATATATATTCTTCTACATATTTTTGGTAAAAAAATAAATAAAACGCAATAAACGTCTATTGATTGGTTTGCACAAAATGTATAGTGTCCACAGACTATGGGAAAGATTTTTGGCATTTTTATTATTATTTTTTTTTTTAATAGTAATGTCAGTGATCTGCAATTTTTAGCTGGACTGCGACATTGCAGCAGACAGATCGGACACTTTTCACACTTTTTTGGGAGCATTGACATTTATACAGCTATCAGTGCTATAAAAGTGCACTGATTACTGTGTAAATATCACTGGCAGGGAAGGGGCTATCAAGGGGATAATTGTGTTTTCCCTCAGTGTGTTCTAACTGTATGGGGATAGGATTAAGTAGCAGAGGAGGTATATTGTTTTTCCTAGTAGGAACAAACAATATGGCTCCTCTTCCCTGACAGAACATGGATTTGTGTGTTTACACACACAAATCTCCGTGCTGGCGTTTGTGCATGCGATCGCCCTCTGGTGGCTATTAAAGGGAAGGACGTACCCATATGGGATTTCACCCAGGGAGACATTCTGCCGCATTAAATCTGCGTGAGCCAGTCAGGAACCGGTTAATGACATCCAAGTCTTAGTCCCCAGGTTCAATATTTAGTTGGCTCACCCTTTGCAGCCATAACAGCTTCAGCTCTACTGGCAAGGCTATCCACAAGGTTTAAGAGTGTGTCTATGGGAATGTTTGACCATTCTTCCTGGCATTTGTGAGGTCAGGCACTGATGTGGATGAGAAGGCCTGATTCGCAGGGATGAGGTCAGGACTCTTTGCAGGCCAGTTATGTCCGTTCTCCCCCAAACTCGCTTATTCATGTTTTTATGGACTTTGCTTTGTGCACTGGTGCACAGTTATGTTGAAACAGGAAACAGGAAAGTGCCATCCCCAAACTGGGATGATAGCATGAAATTGTCCAAAATGTCTTCGTATGCTGACATCTTAAGAGTTCCCTTCACTGGAACTAAGGGGCCAAGCCCAACCCCTGAAAAACCACCCCACACTATAATCCACCCTTAACCAAATAATTTGGACCAGTGCCCAAAGAAAGGTCCATAAAGACATTGGGCCAGATTCAGGAACAGTTAGGCTGGCGGATCCAGTGATCCGCCAGCCTAACTGTGACTTTGAGCCGGCGTTTTTGTTTTCTGTAACCAGAAAACAAGAAACGCCGGGTTGAAGCTCCGATGCGATCAGCGTAACTGAGTTTCGCCATCGCATCGTTACTTCAACTTAAAAATGGCGCCGGGGGCGTTCCCGCCGATTTCCGCTCAAAAAATATGTTAATGAGCGGAAATCGGCAATTCACGAGCGAATTCCGGCGCGACGCAATGACGGTACGACGTTTCCGGACGGGATACGCGGCGCGAAGATATACCTACATGGGGTTGGAGTATCCTATGTTAGGTATAGGCGTCGTCATCGCGTCGGGAAAAAAAAAAATCACGTCGCTTGCGTAAAAAGTTCATGAATGGGAATGTGACGTCATTGACGTTCATTCACAGAATTTGGAGCATGCGCACGGGGATGTTTTAACAGTCGACGCATGCGCAGTACGTTCGCGGCGGGATCGCGCTTCGTTTAAATACTACACGCCCCGTACCCGCCCAATTTGAATTCCGCCGGCTCATTTGCGATACGCTGCCGCAACTTTAGGAGCAAGTGCTTCTTGAATAACAGCACTTGCTCCTAAAATTTCTGCAGCGTAACGCAAATGAGAAGCGTTACTCTGGAGCAAAGATCCTCCCATCTACCTGAATCTGGCCCATTGATGAGTGAGTTTGGGGTGGAGGATCTTGACTGACCTGCACCTGGACCCCATAGAACACCTTTGGGATGAATTAGAGTAAAGACTGCCAGCCAAGCCTTCTCATCCACATCAGTGTCTGACCTCACAAATCCGCTTCTGGAAGAATGGTCAAACATTCCTACACTTCTAAATCTTGTGGAAAGCCTTCCCAGAAGAGTTGTTATAGATGCAAAGGGTGGACCAATTCAATATTGAACCCTACAGATTAAGACTGGGATGTCATTAAAGTTCATGTGCGTATAAAGGTAGGCGTCCCAAAACTTTGGTAAAATAGTGTAGGTTCAGAATTCCAAATTGTTATACAGGAGTAAGGTAAGCAAATTGTAGATGAAACAGCCCCATCTAGTATTTAATAAAAGAAAACAACATTTCTAGCTAGGTTTCCTTTTGGAGTGAAATATAGAAAAGCTATTTCTGACTTCCTAGTGAAAATGCTTGTTGCTTGGGTGTCTCTGGTTGAGTTTCTAAATCACCAAACCAGGAACAAGTAGCCAGAGAAGTTAAAGTGGATGTAAACCCCAGTCTTGCCACATAGAGTTAATCCAATGCTGAGCAATCCTCTTTTTATTGTTCAGTGGAATAAAACGGACTTACAGAGAAAAACCTAAGTCCGTTCCGCCCCCATGCTTTGAGTGACAGGTTATTTACATATCTCGTGCACTAGCCTGCAGACATGCACAGTTTCTGTAAACAGTGCACAATTCACATCACCCTCCCCTCTCATCCTCTCCTCTAGTGTCTAGCTATCCCAGAATTGGCTGCTTGTCCTGTGTTTTGATTAAATGTTTTCAAAATATGAGGTGAGCCACAGTTCAATGTTATGATGAAATGCTCCAGTGAATAGCCATCACAATATACATAGACAAGTTATTAACCACTTAAGGACCGCCTACTGCACATTTACGTCGGCAGAATGGCACGGCTGGGCACATCAACGTATATATACGTTGATTTTAGTACCCAGCCGTGGGTCGCGGGCGCGCGCCCGCGGGCGCGCGCTCGCGATTCGGTCCGAAGCTCCGGGACCGTGGGATTCGCGGACCCGATCGCCGCTGCAGTGCGGCGATCCGTCCCTGGAGCGGAAGAACGGGGAGAGCCGTGTGTACACACGGCTTCCCCGTGCTTCTCTGTGGCTGTAGCATCGATCGCGTCATCCCTGTAATAGGGGGACGCGATCGATGACGTCACACCTACAGCCACACCCCCCTACAGTAGTAAACAAAACACATAAGCACACATCCCCTACAGCGCCACCTGTGGTTAACTCCCAAACTGCAACTGTCATTTCCACAGTAAACAATGCAAATTTAATTGCATTTTTTGCTGTGAAAATGACAATTGTCCCAAAAATGTGTCAAAATTGTCCGAAGTGTCCGCCATATTGTCGCAGTCACGAAAAAAATCGCTGATCGCCGCTATTAGTAGTAAAAAAAAAAAATTAATAAAAATGCAATAAAACTATTCCTTATTTTGTAAACGCTATAAATTTTGCGAAAACCAACCGATAAACGCTTATTGCGATTTTTTTTACCAAAAATACGTAGAAGAATACGTATCGGCCTAAACTGAGGAAAAAAAATGTTTTTTTATATATTTTTGGGGGATTTTTATTATAGCAAAAGGTAAAAAATATTGCATTTTTTTTAAAATTGTCGCTCTATTTTTGTTTATAGCGCAAAAAATAAAAACCGCAGAGGTGATCAAATAACACCAAAAGAAAGCTCTATTTGTGGGGAAAAAAGGACGCCAATTTTGTTTGGGAGCCACGTCGCACGACCGCGCAATTGTCAGTTAAAGCGACGCAGTGCCGAATCGCAAAAAGGGGCAAGGTCCTTTACCTGCATTTTGGTCCGGGTCTTAAGTGGTTAAGGGAGATATATTTAGTCCGAGCTTGAGTGATCTTCTTATTATTGTTATATTGAAGTGTGTGTGTCTGAGGTCACCTGATCACATATGCAAAATTCCTATATTACCAGGATGTGTTATATGGGGGAAGGGTGGATTTCTCACTTTTTATACTTATATCCAGTAAGGCTGAATGAACTTAGGGCTGGTTCACATTAATGCGCTGTTCGAGATTGCAAGTGATTCGCACCGCACTGCTGTTCAGATAACATGCGATGTCTGTGCAATGCGATTTTAGCCATACAAACTGTATGGCTGAAATTGCATCTCATTTGGACGAAACACGCACAGGACCCTTTTTTTGGTCCATACCAGAATCACATAGGTGTTCACACCTATGCGATCCGATTCATGTCCTGTCAGTTCGCAGTGCGATATGCGAGCTGTAATGGGGGTTTCATTATCATTGTATGACACTCCCAAGCAGTTTGCATATGGCAGTGTGAACTGCCGTGCGAGTTGGGTGCAAAGTGGGAACCCGCAGTGGATTAGCAGGGTTCCCGAATCGCACCAGTGTGAACCGAGCCTTGGTGGGAGCAGTCAGGTGACATTTGTAGGCTGTATGCTTTGAGGCTTGGTTCACACTGGTGCGATTCTGGTGCGGACCAAAAAAAGGGTCCTGTGCGTGTTTGGTCCAAATGTGATGCAATTTCAGCCATACAGTTTGTATGGCTGAAATCGCATCACACAGACATCGCATATGATCTGAACAGCAATGTGGTGCGAATCACAGGAATGCAGAGTGTACAGTGGTGGGTAGTACGTGCAGGATGGTGTCAGGATTGTGGCTAGTGTCAGATATTTTTTTTACTTTACAATTTAATTTTTTTTTCAAAAGGTTTATTGTTTTTTTGTTTTTGTTTTTTATAAATTTTCACAATTTTTTTTTTTACAATTTTTTTTGTACTATTGAAGGGAGGGTGGGGTTTTATTTTTTCAAATATATTTTTTCACAGTTCTTTTGGGAAAGGGGGTGGGGGGATGGGGCAATGGTCGGTGTCAGTGGTCGGTGTCAGTGGTCGGTGTCAGTGGTCGGTGTCAGTGGTTAGCGTCGGTGGCTTTGGCCAATTATGTTTCAGGGCTTTAGCACACGCCCCACACTATATAAGGCCGCCTGCTGGGCGGCCTCGTGTAGTGTGTTCCATCACTGAACAGAGATCAGTCAGAGAGACAGAGAGATAGTCTTTGTATATAGCTAGATAGAGCAGGCAGGCTAGTCAGTTTAGCTTAATTTACAGTGTGTAGAGGATATATATACATCCCTAGGAGTTGTACATATATTTATACACTGTATAGCTTAGCTAGATCAGTTCTTCCTAATTTACTGGCACGCGGGTGATTGTGCTATTTAAAGACGTTATCACAGGTATAGACACCCAGCAGGTACAATATTTAAAGGAATTTTTAATTTTTTGTTTTATTTAAGCATCATTAAAATCACTGCTCCTGTGGCTGTGTGAGAGACGTGCTGTTTGGAGCTCCAAGTACTCTCCATGGGGAGACCTAGTATGGGAAAGACCAAAATCAGAAGGCTATGCTGGGCTTGCAGGTGGACCTACAGACGGCAGATGAAGCCCTACGTGCGGTATGCATAGCGGCCGCAAATACACAACGCGGGCAGACTCAAGGAAGATAGCTCAGGCGACGTGTTACACAACAAACAGTGCAAGCTGTAGCAAAACAGCTAGCGCACAAGGGAATATACAGAGCTACTTTATCTCAACCTCTCCTGTGTCTATTGCGGCGAGTGGATCCATCAATAGAGGTGCCCGGGGACGGGGGAGCGAGAGCAGCATCAGAAGGGAAAGGTCAGCCTTACAGCGGAGATCTTCTGGAGCAGGAAGCCTCCTAACACAGGCGCAGACAGTAGTAGTTGCACTGACCTCGAAGACAGGAGTAGCAGAGATGGAGATGGCAGAGATCAAAGCAATGCTGGCAGCTCTCCCTACTCGACAGGACATCGAGAAGCTCCCTACCCGGCAAGAGATCGAGGCGCTGATACTCCGTGTGGAAGAGACACAACGCTAGGAGCTGCATGCGGTAAGACATGATTTGAACTTATTGACTGAAAAGGTGATGCTGAGAGAAGATACCATAGTATCTATTGCGCAAAGAGTGGGGGCCGTTGAGAAAGCTATGGAAGCGAGACAGCATACTAGTGCAGATATGGCAGAGGAAGCTGTAATTGATTTGCAACTGCAGGTGGAGGTTCTCGAGGATAGGAGCCGCAGGAAGAACGTGCAAATACGGGGGGTCCCTGAAGCAGTGGACACTGAGGATCTGGACATTAAAATCAGGGCGATTTTTGAGGTGATTCTGAAGTCGCCACAGAAAGAGATTGAGATTGAGAGGGTGCACAGAACCACTGGCCCTAAATCACCAAATCTAGAGAGACCAAGAGATATAATCTGTTGACTGTACAGATACCAACAAAAAGAAATGATCCTCAGGATGGCATGGGACATGGGAGACGTGGTATATGAGGGAGCACATTTAAAAATCCTCCCCGACCTATCTAGGGCCACACTTCAGAGAAGAATGTGCCTGCGGCCGCTGTTGGACTTAGCCAGAGAAAAGGGGTACACATATAAATGGGGGTATCCATTTGCAGTAACATTTCGTAAATCCGGGTCCTCGTTTATGCTTAGAACTCCACCAGAACTACCAGATCTGTTCTTGTTCCTGGAAATACCACCTATTCAGATACCAAATTGGCTATTCCCTACAACATACACAGGGAGCAGAGGAAGATTTCAAACAAGGACAGGGAAAGGAAGAGGGCAGGTCTCATCGACATACACCCAGGGGGAAGCCAGTGGGTCAGCGGACCCCCTAAAGGACAAATAGAGTAAAGGTATTGAACTTTTTTTTTTTTTGGAGATAATGAACAGAAGGATGGGACTAAGCCAAAGGGGCTATGGGAAATACCGGGTCAGATGGTCCGATGGTCCGATGGTCCGATGGAAGAGATGAAGGACTTGGCCTCAACTCCCCTGTTGCCCACTTCCCCACTTCTCCAATGTGTATTCCTCCCCACTTTTTTTTTTTTTTTTTTGGGGGAAGCTCCAGGCTTAGCCCTGGCCCCAATAACCAATCTGGAGCTAGATGGAGTTAGATGAGAGGACTGTTTTTGTTTTCATACAGGGGTAAATCCCCTCTCTCGGAGTTTGTCTGGATGGATGGGACGTGGGGTGGGGGACTCTTTACTCTTTGGACCACCGGAGGGATAAGGAATTAGACTGAAGATAAGTGAATCTAGGGCTGAACCCAGCTGATTTCGGGACGCAACATATAGCTTAAAAGCCAACAAAAGGATAGAGGGTGTTGGCAAATTTGAGTTAGGGTGGTAGAATGAAGTAAACCCACTTATGAGAGGTGTGGGTGTAAATGGCTGGGCGAGGTTAGAGGTGAGAGGAAGGAGAGACATAGCTGTAGAATCCTCATTTTTCCTTTTTTATTCACCTAATTTTTTATATATATACACTAGACACTTTTGGCACTAACTTTTTCTTTTTCTGAACAACAAGATATTAAGACACCATATACATCAGTACACCTAATATTAAGACACAACAACACGCAACAACACACAATTATGTAGAACACTATAACATTATACTGACAGGAACACAACAATGTCCAAAGTGGGGGTCTCTTAGAGGAGGTCCCCTCATCTTTTTTCCCACACTAGCACTGATCAAACACTACACGGAGAGTACCACAATCTGCAATATCAAAAATGTGTATTGTTAACAAAGGCCAGCAGGGAGCGGCTCTCTTTTGCACTATAACATCATTACCTTTTTTTTTTTTTTTTTTTTTGAGTCTTCAACAGCCTTGTCTTGTCTATATAAAAGACACGGCCCAGCCGTGAGGAAGTAAGACTCCCCCTCCCCACCCCCTCTTCCCTTCCCTTTTTTTTGTGGCTTAGCATATGGGATATGGGATATGGTAACCATTTTTTTTAGACGGGAGAGGACGAGAGAGGAGGTGATATGCGATATGTGATATGTATAGAAGTGTATATAAACGCATACAAGTTAATGGGGTAGATGGGCGGGAGAGTTCAGGACGATACACAGGAAGGGGACAAAGGGAAGCAGCAGTAAGGGAAATAACCTGTAATGTATGTCGTACTGATAAGAGGGTTGGGGTGGGGGGTAAGTAAATGTAGAACCTACAAAGGAGGGGAGAGGGAACCAAGGGGGAATGGATTAAGTTATGATTATGAATAATACTGTATATGTTTAAACTGCTGAACGGGATCTCCTGTCCGTTTTCTCATTTTTTTTTCTTGACATATTTGTTCTGTTCAAAACGTATACGTCAGAGGGAGGGGAGGGGAGGTAGAGTGGAGACTTCCAGTTGTAAAGGGGTACTCCCCTTTTTTTTTTTTTTTTTTCCTCTTTTTTCCTCTCGGCCTCTTCCTCTGCCCATCCTCCCCCTTCTTGTGGGTCTAGCCTCTAGCAACCCCAAATATCTGTACCCTACCCCAATCCCCTGAGAGACCCCCTACAGATAAAATAAAAGATCATAAAAGATCATAAGGCCACATAGCGAAACATGACCCCCATGGATAGTCTTCAAGGAGAGTAGACGGCGGGCACCGTGGAGAGGCCCGGAGCTCCAAGTTTTTTTTTTTCTCTCTCTTCTTTGTTTTTTGTTTTTATTATTCTTTCTATATATAGAGTCAGCAGACAGGTGCCTTATTCTCAATTTATTTTTCTTTGTCTCACTTTTAAAGAAGAGGCCCTATATCCTGAGGTCTCTATACTCTCCTTTTTTCTTTTTTATGATATTAACAATGTTTGAAGGAGACAGGATATAGGGGAATATAGGAATTTCCTAGGACACACGCCCCCACATATAGGCCGACGCTCAATACCGTTAAGACGGTGAGTGTTAATTAGCAGGGTAGCTAATTTTAGAGAATACCCCCCCTTTTTTCGGGGGTGTTTTTTCCCCCTTTTTTTTTTTTTTTTTTTTGTTTGTGTGTTTTTTTCTTTTTTTCCCAGGAGGGGGGGACTTCAACCCCCCATCCCCCCACCTGTACGCTCACTCCTCCTTGACTACTTTACTCCTTATATACTTAATCAATACCCAGGAATAAAGTAAGACAGGATGGAGACACTGAATATATTGTCACTGAACGTGAAGGGATTGAATATACCCGAAAAAAGGAGGGTTCTTATGCATGACATGCAAAGACTAAGAATAGATGTGGCATATATACAGGAAACACACTTTAGAGAAGACAAGACTCCGATTCTGAAGAACAGGTTATATCCAACCGTATATCACGCGACAAATCAGGAGTCAAAGTCAAAGGGGGTGTCTATTCTTATAGCAGGAAGAATCAAGTGGACATACTTAGACTCAATGAGAGACCCGAAAGGAAGATATCTATTTGTGAAGGGTAAAATAGGAGGAATAGAGGTAACACTTGCTACTGTATATGCCCCAAATGAACAACAGGGAACTTTCTTGGACAAAACGGTTAAACGTTTACAAGGATTTTTAGAAGGCCACTTGATTTTGGGAGGGGATTTGAATATCCCACTAGACCCCAAAGTGGACACATCATCAGGAAAGTCATCTACCCCTCATGGGATGAGAAACTGCATCACTCGGACTCTGTATAAAAACCAGCTGATTGACATATGGAGATTGTTACATAATAAAGAAAAAGACTATACGTTTTACTCTACACCACATAAAATATACTCTCGTATAGATTTCTTCTTAATTCCACACGTTCAACTACACTCAGTACGATCGGCTAAAATAGGATCTATTACATGGTCAGATCACGCCCCGATCTTCCTAGAATACGAGATACAAGATCTTAGGCAGATCAGACCAAACCAGTGGAGACTAAATGAAAGTTTGTTGCAGGATAAAGAGGTCCTAGAAGACGTAATCAAAGAGCTGAAGTTTTATTTTAGCACCAATGATACCCCAGAGTGCGATCCCGGAATTGTCTGGGAAGCACATAAGGTGGTTATCAGAGGAGTGCTAATTAAACATGGGTCCAGAATAAAAAGGAAACGCACGGAAAAATTAGGAAGACTATTGAAAGAACTAGCCACGCTAGAAGGTAGGCATAAACAAATAAGATCAACAGTTGTAGAGGAAGAGCTGGCTAGGAAAAGAGCAGAAATTACCGATCTCCTGTACTATAAGGCAAGAGCAGCAATACAAAGATGTAAAAAGTTCACATATGAGTCAGGAGATAAGTGCGGGAAAGGACTCGCTAGATTATTACGCGAGGAGAAGATGAGTAACTATATCCCATATATTAAGCCACTAAAGAAACCAAAGGTTTTTAAACCAAATGATATAGCGAAAGAGTTTCAAGAATACTACTGCTCTCTTTATAATATGCAAAGTAAGCCTCCGACTAAAGAACAGATCGATCAGTATCTCATGGAATCAGCAATACCAAAACTATAAGAATCAGATAAAGAGAGGCTAGACGACCCTATAACTGAAGAGGAACTTAAAGTGGCAGTAAATTCAATGAAATTGGGGAAAGCCCCAGGACCCGATGGCTACACGGGTCAATATTATAAAACTTTGTTTCCCTCACTATCCAAATATATGATTAAATTATTCAACGCATTAGGGACATCGGCTAGTCTAACGAAAGAAACGGTATTAGCCTATATTTCGGTGATACCAAAAGAGGGGAAAGATTTGGGCCTATGCGGGAGTTACCGGCCGATCTCTTTGCTAAACTCGGACGTAAAGATCTTCGCCAAGGTTCTGGCAAACAGGATACAACAGCACATCCCAGATCTAATACACTTGGACCAAGTGGGATTCGTGCCCGCCCGGGAAGCGCGGGACAACACCATTAAAGCCATCAACCTGGTGCAGATAGTAAATACAAAAAAGACACAATGTGTATTCCTGAACACAGATGCAGAGAAGGCCTTTGACAGGGTGAACTGGAGCTTCATGCATGCAGTACTACAACATGGAGGCTTTGGAGAGAAAATAATAAAATGGATATTCTCGATGTACTCAGGCCTAGCGGCCCAAGTACGGGCCAACGGAATACTATCAGAGCCCTTCCAGATATCGAACGGGACAAGGCAGGGGTGTCCCCTATCCCCACTCCTCTTCGCCCTGTCTTTAGAACCCTTCCTGTGTACTCTGCGTTTAAATGGGAACATTACAGGAGTACACATAGGGGAGAACCACTGTAAAATCACAGCCTTCGCAGACGACATGTTGTTTACCCTTACCAAACCATTGACCTCAATCCCAAATTTAATGAGGGAATTTGAGAAATATGGCTCTCTCTCGAACTTAAGTATAAACTTCAATAAGTCAGAAGCAATGGGAGTCAATGTGCCGCAAGCATCAATAACATGTCTAAAACAAAAATTTAAGTTTAAGTGGACAGATAGAGCACTGACATACTTAGGCATACAACTACCAGGGAAAGTAGATAAGATCTTTGAACTAAATTTCCCACCGCTACTGCAAAAGGTGAAGATTTTACTGAATAAGTGGAACCAGGGTTTTCATACCTGGCTAGGCCGATGTAATATCATTAAGATGAACATACTCCCCAAAATGCTTTATGTATTCCAAACATTACCAATACACATCCCTGTACATTATTTTAAAGTATGTCAGAGAGCTATTTTTGAGTTTATATGGGCACATAAAAACCCCAGAATACAAAGGAAACAACTAATGTATACTAAACAACAGGGAGGACTTGGGGTGCCAGATATAAGGAAATATTGTTATGCTGTACACCTGAATAGGTTAATCGACTGGAACAGGCATTCAGACACCAAATTATGGGTGCAAATTGAACAGTCCCAATCTAAAATACCATTAGAAAGGGCACCATGGTGGTCTGCCCCATTGCCTAAAGAAATTAACAAGAACCCGATTCTGGGAAATACGGTGAAAACATGCGCAACAGCATTTTCTATAATGGGCATCGACCCTAAGACCTTCCCATTATATCCAGTGATAGGTAACCCCTTGTTCCCCCCGGGATGTGAAGACGGAGCCTTTCGACATCTAAGGGAGGAGGGGAGTAGACAGGTAGTGAATTATATCCGAATGGGAAGATGGCTTACAATAGCCGAACTGATGGAACAAGAGAACGTATTCCGTTTAAAATTTTGGAATGCACTCCAGATGGTTCACTTCCTGAACACACTACCAAACCCAGGGGCCTTTGAGAGACCACTCACGAGACTAGAGAGGATGTGTAGTGAAAGGGGAACATTAACACATACTCTCTCAATAAGTTATGAACTACTAGTACAGCCAGGGAGCCATCCTTTGAAGTGTGTCCAAGATTGGGAACAGGAATTAAAAAAGGTATTTAGTATGGAACAGCGAAAACGTATATACAGACGAACGTATGAAACATCGATTTGTACAAGGACACAGGAGACAAATTACAAGATCTTTGCGAGATGGTATAGGACACCGGAGAGACTAAATAGAATCTTCCCAGAGGTGTCAGATAAATGTTGGAGGTGTTAGGGAAGTAAAGGGACGATGTTACATATATTTTGGGACTGTCCCCTGTTAAGGAGTTATTGGCAGGAGATTAAAAGGGTCCTCCAGATTTGTTCAGACTACGAGATACCGGAAGAACCAGAATTTTATCTTCTACATGTGAACCAAATTCAAGAGAAAGCGTACAGGGAGACAAGTATATGTCATTTATTAGATGCAGCAAAGGCATGTATAACAAAGAAGTGGAAGTCATCATCCCCCCCAACCATAGAGATGTGGATAAGTAAAGTAAAGGAAATCTGTAAATTAGAAGAATTAGTATTGACAGCACAACATCAACAGGAAAGATATCTAAGAACCTGGACTTCCTGGAATTCCTTTCTAGATTCCAGGGCAGAGGGGCGAGGAGGGTAAAGACTAATAATATAGACGACACCTCGAATATGAAGGGGGAGAGAGTAGGAAGATTGAAAGAACAGAGTGTGGGTTTTTTTTTTTTTTTTCCTTTCTCCCTTTCTCTTTTTGTCTTTGTCCCTCCCCTCTTTATGTAGTAGTATCCCGGAGGGTACTTTAAGTTAAGAGGGGATACACAATGGTATGCATCTGCATGTAGACCCATCTGTATTATGTATTATAACTGTAACACTGCTACAACTGTTCAAAGTTTTATAATTTTTGTTTTAAAACAAGAAGAGATAGGGTGATAGGGGTAACTACTACAGAGGGGAACAGGTAAAGGGAGGATGATGGGGAGGGGAGGGAGCTCTCCTTCCCATCCCCCCCCCTTTTTTTTTTTTTTTTTTTCTTTCTCCTTGCTTTTTGCTTTGTGGTCCTCCTTTTCATTTTATCCCTTTTTCTTTTTTTTTTTTTGTGGTGCGTGTTTCAGGTTTTAGGGAGTGCTGTTGTTTCCCCCAGATAACCAGGTGGAGGGGGGGTGTAAATAGGGTTGGCAAGTAAGGATGAAGATGACCAAGGTTTAAAGGGGCACACGATAGTATGTACTGTAATGTTGTATATTATAGGTTCAGTTGTACTTACCTGTACATGTATCATTATTTTATTTTCAAATAAAAAAAGACTTAAATCAGATAAAATCACTGCTCCTGGGCGCAAGTACTTCGTGAATCGGCGTATCTCCCTCATTTGCATATTTGCATCGAAAATCAATGGGAGTGCCAAATGCATAAAGCGTAACTATGCGCCCACTATACGCCTGCGTAGGCAAGTTACGTCGGTCGGATGAAGCCTATTTTTAAACGTATCTAGCTTTGTGGGTCGGCGCATAGATACGATGGCGCTCATTTGTACTTACGTCGGCGTATCTGGAGATACGTCGGCGTAAGTGCTTTGTGAATCCGGGCCTAAATCTTTTCTGACACTTGTTGCTTACAATTAAAAATCCTGTATTTTCTGCTAGAAAATCACTTAGGCCCCTTTCACATGGGGCAGTGGAGGTGCGCTGGCGGTATAGTGCTGCTAAAAATAGCGGCGATATACCGTCGGATTTGCCGTGAGTTGCGGCCGCTAGCGGTGCGGTATTAACCCCCGCTAGCGGGCGTGAAAGGGTTAATACCGCCCGCAATGCACCTCTATAGAGGCACATTGCGGGCGGTATTGACGCGGTCTCCCATTGTTTTCAATAGGATGGAGCGGTGAAGGAGTGGTATACATGCCGCTACATGCTTCAGGTCACACGCTCGATCTTATTTTCAGACAAGATCTGGAAATAAAAATCTTGGAAAATGAACCGTTGCCATGGACAGATCACCATGCAATTAAATTCATTATTTCCGAATTCCCCCCCTTAACAAAAACATCAAATCCAGTGACAACACACTGGACTAGATGTCAGAAGAAGCTCCATTCGGAACTCTTCAAAGCCACGTTAGGGGAAAAAATAAAAACAATTCAGCCGCACCAAACGGCTGAAGAAACACTGGAGGCCATAAACACAGCACTATTGCAGTCAGCTGACTTGATAGCGCCGAAACGTAAGAACCACATCCGAAAAAATAACTCCAGCTGGTTCAACAACCAGCTGGCGCAGGGAGGGAGGAGTCCAAGATGGCGCGTCCCGCACGTCAAGGAGGCTAGAGGAGCGCCCAGCCGACAGGTCTCACCACGAAATGCGGACTAAACTACCCGACGGCTCGCCTGCTGCTCACCTGGCTTCCCCCCTGTGAGGACTCCCTCCCCCCCCTCCTCCTCCTTCTCCCGCGGCATTACGTGTAACGCTGGCTGCGGGATTGAACCGGGATTGAACCGGGATCGAATCACGCTGCTTCGCTGCCTCGCTGTCTCGTTGCCTCGTTGTCTCGTTCCCGGGACGCATCGCACGATTAGAGAGCGGCACGCAGAGCTCGCAGAGCTTACAGAGCGACGGTGGCGGGGACAGGGTCGCGGCGATACAGGTGAGCGCGTGTCTCCTCGAGCGTCCCCTCTTGTTGAGACTGAGGAGACTGAGGAGGTGATTGTAGCGCTGGTGGGAGAGATAAGAGACATAAGTGTTTACCGAGGAAGCCCTCCCACGGCCCTTCCACGGCCGAAGCTCGTTGCTCAGTATACTTCCCGTTCTGCGGTGCCAGGAGAGATCAGGAGAGGCACTTAGTGTCTTGTGCCCAGCACAGGGTAGCGCCTTGTAGTGTTTACCCTTGATGAACTCCTGGGATTAGGGAAACACGGAGGGCTCCCCCCCCCCCTCAGTACTGTACTATATACATTGAAGGTCCCCTACAGGGCATAGCCAGAATAGCATCACTTAAAAGCAATAGCAACAGCAGCAACACAGAGCAACGTAAGGCACCACATAGACAAAGCACAGAGATACCAGCGTTTTTTTTTTTTTGCGCTGACTTGCGCTTGGATAAAGCTGAACCAGGAGTAACATCCGCAACATCTACAACAACAATAACATGTAAGTAGAGTGTGCGGTGGCTAGAAGGCGACGCTGAAGGAAGGTTGCTGAAGAGAATATCAGATGGTAACTGTGAGTAAAACCTTACTGCATTGCTATTGCTATGGTTCCTGGGTATCTGACATTTGAAGTGAAACATAACATGCCTTTGATGCTCTGAAGCTACAGGCTGGAATGCCCTAAATCATGTTTTAATCATGTTGATGGAAGAGATCGAGAATATTTAATATTTAAGAGTTGTTTAAGGGATGTTTAAGAGATAGGAGTCTGACTACCCAGAGCTCCCTGTGCTGTGTTTGAGCACCACCAGGTTGTAAAACTAAATATGGAAGTATAACAAGCGACATGGCAGGACCTGAATAGCACTAAAAGACTGATGAATAACTGTTAATAGATGTTAATAGATGTCAAGAGAACTAAATACAGCCATAGTCTACTATAGATCGAGTATACACAGGAAACCCCTATACTGATAGATCTGGGGATCGAGATCGGCTTGGTAAACGAATGAGCTCCCCCGTACCCAAGTATAGCTAACTGTACCTAATTGTATCCAACTGTATCCAGCCGCCTGACTGAGTACAACATAGAGTGAAATATAGAGTGAAACATATATTGCAAAACGATATCTATGAGAAAACAACTCGGCTCAGCAGGGGTACAATTATGAGCACAAGAGCAAGGGGAGCAAGAGGAGGAGCAGCTTCAGCTCCACGCTTAAGCCAAAGTCCGGGCCCTGGCTCAGGTTCAGGCCCTGGTCCCATGAGTAAATACGTAACTCATGTAACCCAGGGGGTCAATGGGGAAAAAACAGCAGGCGAGAAGCAGCAGGGGGGCAGAGGCCCTCAAGTAGAGAAAAAAAAGGACAAGACAAAAGCGGTATCAAACATCTCAATAGACACTGAAACTACACCTGGGATGGTGACTGAACACGATATGGACCCGATACATGATAAAAGAATGTCTGATGATCAGCAAGACAGACTGGTACTACCAACAAAAACGGAAATGCAGGGAATGTTTGCGGCGCTAGAAAGATCACTAACAGCACAAATGGAGAGAATGGAGAGAAATATGGGATTCATGCTGGAAAGACTAGAGGGAGTAGAAAAGAAAGTAGACCACAATTCTAATATCATTAAGAAACTGGAGGAAGAAATCAAAGAAATTAAAAAAGAACAAAGGGAACAAGCGTATAAAGTTGAAGATCAGGAAAATAGAGACAGAAGGAAAAATATAAGAATACGTGGGGTACCAGACTCGTCCCAGTCAGAAAATTTACCTGAAATCATACGAAAAATCTGCAACCCGCTGCTGGACAGAGAAATAACCTCTCCATTAAGCATCGAGCGGGCACACCGGATTAGGAGGCCTAGAGAAATTCCCCGGGAGAGCCCCAGAGATATTATTATAAGGTTTGAAAATTGGGAGGAGAAAAATCAATTATGGAAAAATCTGAGAGGAAAGTCCCCCATTAAATTTGAGGAACATAACATCCAAATTTTCCAAGATCTATCTCAAGAGACCCTCAGAAGAAGAAGAAACTTAAAACCTCTATTACAGGTGCTACAAGAACGAGAAATACAATACAATTGGGGCTTCCCGGCATGCCTGATCGGTAGAAAAAATGGGGTCACCGCAAGACTAAGATTCATAGATGAAATACCAGAATTTTGTCAAAAACTGGAGATCCCAGTACCATGAAAATACGGAGTGGGGGGAGGCTGGAAGGGGGGGAGGGTGGGGGGGGAGGGGGGGGGCAGGGGGAGAGGGGGGTAGTAAATAAGGGAATAAGCTAATTAGGTGAAAGATAATGGTGAGACCTAGGAGTGGGTGTGACTGACCACCTTGGGGCAATCCCCCTGGAAGCAGGGAGAATGAGGGCGCGGCGAATGGAATTCCGCCTCAGGGAAGGGAACACAAGAGCACAAGGAGGTGCAAGTCGAGAGGTTCCCCAATACGACCATAGGGTCACGGTAACATCTAGGGTTAGAGGGGGGGAGGAAGGGGGGGGTGGGGGGAGGGGAGGGAGAGGGGAGAGAGGGGGGAGGGGGGATGGAGGAGCGGGAGCGGGGATGGGAGGGGTGGGAGGGGTGGAGGGATGGAACGGGAGGTATGGAGGGAAGGGATGGGAAAGAGTGTTAAGATTAGCGGTCTGTCCGAAAGTGGTAATGAGAGTGGTAAGGACAAGAGCAAAAAAAAAGAGGAAAAAAGGAGTATGTCTAACGTAAATCTATTAACATATAACGTAAGAGGCCTTGGTTCCCCGGGGAAAAGACATATGGGGCCAGATTCACGAACACTTGCGCTGGAGTATTTGGATATGCGCCGCGTAACTGTGATGATGCGCCGTCTTTTCTATGTGCCCGTACCCACCAAACTAGATGCGCCCAATAACGGGTCATTTGCGACCGGCGGAACGTTCCGACGCCAGAGTATCGTCAGCGCTTATTTTCGCTGGGCGCATCAGTCGCGCCTATTGATTTCCCATGCAAATATGCAAATGAGGTATTTTTCCCAATTCACAATCGGATTAGCACCATACGCTGGCTACATGCGCCGCGCGTATCTGGTCCGTCCGGCGCAAAGTTATTTCTACAAAAGGCTGCTTTATCTTTACTCCAGACGGTCACAGGTCAGCAGGAGAGCAGCTACAGCAGCGTTACCAACGAAACTAGCAAGCTGAACAACAACACTTGCAAGGACAACACCTCTGTGTGCCAACATGCCAGGGGCACTCGTGGTCCTAAGACTAGTACTGGGTCCCTCGCTACGGAGGAGGCGGGCACGTGAGAGGATATACCGCACTCGTATGAACCTCTTTGGCATGGGGGATGAGGAGGTGTATCGCCTCTTCAGATTCAGCCCAGATGCAATACTTGAACTAACCACAACCCTGCAGGGTGACATCACCAGCAAGACACACCGATCACAAGCAGTGCAGCCACTGGTGAAGGTCCTGGCAACACTTCATTTCCTTGCCAGTGGATCATTCCAGCGTACAAGTGGAGTGGTGGCTGGGATGTCACAGTCCTCCATAAGCAGATGTGTGCACCAGGTTGTCCCTGCAATCCTCAGACGCATGTCCAACCAGTTCATCAGACCCACCACTGAGGAGCTGCGGCTGAAGGCAATGACAGATTTCTACAACATTGCCAGATTCCCACGCACCATCGGGGCCATTGATTGCACACATGTGGCCCTCCAGCCCCCCAGTGCCACAGAGCACATATACCGCAATCGGAAGCATTGGCATTCCATCAACGTACAGGTGATAGCCGATGCCCAACGCCTCATATGGCACGTCCGTGCCAAACACCCCGGGTCCAGCCATGACAGCTTCATATACCGTCAGAGTCCCATCCCAGCAGAATTCGAACAGAACATGTATGGGGACAGCTGGCTGGTTGGTGAGTGACATGGGAGTCAGGCATGACTATCCCCTCCCGTCATGCACAACAGAAATCGCACATGCATGACTAACATTCTCCTGTCTTTTACCTTACAGGTGACTCTGCATATGCACTGGGACCCCATCTAATGACTCCTTTCCGGAACCCCCAAACCAGAGGAGAGAGAAAATACAATGAAGCACACATCAAAACCCGTGCAGTGGTGGAGCAAACATTTGGGCTCCTGAAGTCCCGTTTCCGCTGCCTGGATAAGTCCGGGGGGACCCTATTGTATTCCCCTACCTTTGTGTGTCAGATCATCGCTGCATGTTGCATACTACATAACTTTGCTATGAAAAAAGGCCTAGAGATTGACATACGTGATGACCTGACCCCCGACCCACACAGTCCCCACCTGGCAGAGGACACCCAGTCTGCTGATGGAAGAGCAGTCAGGAGGGTCCTCGCCGTAGGCATCTTTGGACACTAACCCAAAACATTAATCACACAGACAATGCACGCGTGTACACCACTGATGTCCCTAGATCACACACATCACATGCACATCGCATTGGATTAGCCCAAGTCCAGCATGTAGGAGTTGGGAGCAGTAACGCCGCGTCAAGGCCCCAATGATGTCACTGTCCATTCACACACCTTTCACACGTCATTCATTCAGCCGTGGGGTTAACTTCACCACCACGGCCGAGGGTGACACCCCTTACTTTCAGGAGTGCCACCCTCTCACATTCACACACCATTCACACTGCAACGTGTGCAGTATCAAAAAATAAAAATAAAATCTCATAACCTGAGAACCAAAAAAATTAACAAAAACTCATGTCCTGAGTATAAACAATAATAATAAATAAAATAAATAAACTCATGTCCTGAGTATAAACAAAAATATATAACAACCAAAAAAACAAAAAAACCCTCATCTGGGATGACGGGGGCTCCTCCTTGGGGGCACTCTCGGGCTCCTCATCTGCCTGGAGGGAGTGGGTGGTGGGGCATCAGGAGGAGGCTGATCCCCGGGTGGGCCACTCCTGGGAGCTGTTGGCTGCATGCCCTCCAATGCCACAGCGATACGGCTCAGATACAAATTTGTTTGGGCCTGCATCCTCAGCTGGCGGGTGATCTGATGCCGCTGGTCACGTTGCCGCTGCCTCCCCTCTTCCCGAATGGCAGCAGTGTTGTCTCGAACAGCTGCTGTCAAGTGCCGGATATCAGCCTGCACCTCCCCCAGGCTGGTCACAACGCCCTGCACGCGACTGGGCAGCTGTGACATAGAGCCCAGGCTGTCTGCGACCCTGTCTAGGTGGCCAGCCATCTCCCCCATTTGCTGGGTCTGTTTCGCGTGGTCCAAAAGCACCTGGTCTTCGACCAAATCACACACCCCCCTGGTCTTCCGGGTGGCCTTCCTGGGGGCAGAGGAAGGTTGTCCCCGTGGGGATGGAGTCGCCCTTGAGGGGCTACCTAGGATGGGGGAGGGGATCACAGAGGGCCCTGCAGAGGAGGAGGACTCCTCCAACATTAAAATGAACTCCTGTTCAGGGACAGGCTCCTCCACAACCACCTCTGCTGAAGTGGTGTGGGCACTCTCCTCCTCCACCTCGGTGTCTCCAGCACCCAGGGCCTCGTCTTCAGCATCCCGTTGGGGGGTTGGGGTGGACTGGCCGGCACGAGATGGCCCAGCACCGTCATCTGTGGATGACACAAAGCAGACACATGTTGGTGGTCCCACACACTTGGCACATGTACCCACCCCCGCCCCACATGCAACACACCAAAAAGGGGGTAAAAATCACTTACCTGTCCTGGAGCCTTCCTCTACGGAATCATAGCCTGGGACCCCCTCCAACTGCTCCCTGTCCAGGCAGCGGGCGACCACCTCCTCCTCCGCGGTCAGGGTGACAGGACATGGGGGACCACCACCTGTGCCCCTCTCATGGCTCCTAATGGTGGACACCTTGCCCCTCACCTTGCGCCGCAGGTCATTGATTTTTTTACCAATGTCTGAAGCACTCCGGGTGGAGTACCCCAGCACATTGACCCTGGCAGCTATGGTGTCCAGGATGGCCTGCTTTCTCTCCCGGCTGGTCTTCCTGCTTTTTTTACCATGGAGAAAATCATTAAATGCCTCCATAGCCGATATTATCACTGTGACCTCCTGGGCATTATAATTTAGGTTCCTCCTCTCTCTGGGGGCAGCGGGAGCAGCCATTACAGGGCAAAAGTATCTTCCCTGGGGTGGGGGGAAATGGAACTACTTTTGCGCCGGAATGGCGTTTCCGCCAGCGCTTTTAAGCGCCCAGCGGAACGCATTGCGCTGACGTTTCCCAGGAAGTGGTGCCGACGGAAGTTGTGAGCATGCGCACAAGGGGGCGAGTGGAGCCGCACTCACTGCGCATGCTCCGTGGATGATGCGCTGAACGTAAGCCTCTGCGCTGGGCTCCGCCCATCATTTACATATGATCACACCCAGTTCCACTTGCGTCGGGTTACGCCAGCGCATTATCGTTACTCTGGCGCAAGTTTACGCGCAACTGCTATGTGAATTACAGGACTTGCGCTGAAAGGGTCTTCAGAGTAACGTAAATGAGAAGCGTTACTCCAGAGGAAAGATACTCTCATCTACCTGAATCTGGCCCATGGTGTTAAAGGAGATCGAAGGACAGCAAGTAGACATAGGGCCAGATTCATGAAAGGTTACGCTGGCGGATCGAGTGATCCGCCAGCGTAACAGTGGCTTTGAGCCGGCGTTTCTGTTTTCTGTAACCAGAAAACAAGAAACGCCGGGTTGAAGTTCCGATGCGATGAGCGTAACTGAGTTTCGCCATCGCATCGTTACTTCAACTTAAAAATGGCGCCGGGGGCGTTCCCGCCGATTTACGCTCAAAAAATATGTTAATGAGCGGAAATCGGCAATTCACGATCGAATTCCGGCGCGACGCAATGACGGTACGACGTTTCCGGACGGGATACGCGGCGCATAGATATACCTACATGGGGCTGGAGTATCCTATGTTAGGTATAGGCGTCGTCATCGCGTCGGGAAAAAAAAAAAAAAAAACGTCGCTTGCGTAAAACGGTCATGAATGGGAATGTGACGTCATTGACGTTCATTCACAGATTTTGGAGCATGCGCACGGGGATGTTTTGACACTCGACGCATGCGCAGTACGTCGGCGGCGGGATCGCGCGTAGTTAGCATACTACACGCCCCGTACCCGCGACATTTGAATTCCGCCGGCTCATTTGCGATGCGCTGCCGCAACTTTAGGAGCAAGTGCTTCGTGAATGACAGCACTTGCTCCTAAAAATTCGGCAGCGCAACGCAAATGAGAAGCGTTACTCCAGAGCAAAGATGCTCTGGAATACGTGAATCTGGCCCATAGTCTTTCTTCAGGAGACACACATAACGGCTGACTCAGGAATCAGGCTCTACTCTCGAGCGATACCAACCTGGTACTATGGCGACTCTCCGCAGAAAAGATCTAGGGGAGTCGCCATAGGGATAGGGAAAAATATCAGCTTCAAAGTTGAAGATAGGAAAGTTGACCCAGAGTGCCGTTATGTGTTTCTGAGAGGGACTCTTCAGGGGGAAAAATATACCTTGGTTAACGTATACTGTCCCAATAAACACCCACAAAAATACTTAAAGATGATTCTAAATATACTAATGGACTTCAAACAGGGACATGTAATATTAGCAGGGGACTTCAATTTTACCCTAGAACACCAGCTAGATAGGGCATCAGGGGTTCATTTAATTAATACTAAGCAACAGCAGTTGCTGAAGAAATTTTTTTTCAAACAACAACTAATAGACCCCTGGAGAATTGCCAATCCAAATAAAAGAGACTATACATATTATTCGACAGTGCATAATATGTACGCAAGATTAGACTATATAATGGTGGACCATGAAATATTGGAATATGTAAATAAAACTTCGATAGGATCGATTACGATATCCGATCACGCCCCTGCCCTGGTTAGAATTCATTTCCCAGACATTGAAGAGAGAAAGGGTAGCTGGAACCTAAATGAGGAACTACTTGAGGACCCAGAAATATGCAATATAATAAAAGCAGACATAGAGGAATATTTCGTAATAAACAATACACCGGAAGTGACCTCAGCAACGGTATGGGAAGCCCATAAGGCATATATTAGGGGAAAGCTTATCTCCTTGGGGGCGGGGAAGAAAAAAGTAAGAGAAGCCAAAAAGAAGCAATTAATTGGAGAACTCCAAGAATTGGAAAATAAACATAAAAACACAAAAGAAACCGAATTATATAAGGAAATAGTAATAAAAGGGGTCCAATTAAGAGATTTAATGGCAACTGAAACACGGAATATATTTAAAAACGTTTCAAAAGAAAGATATGTCTGGGGGAATAAACCTGGGAAATACCTAGCCAGGATTTCAAAGGAAAAAAGGAATACAAACTACATAGAAAAAATTAAGGATCAAGAGGGACAGATGAGGTATAAGACGACTGAAATCGCAGAGGCCTTTCGGACGTTTTATAGTACATTGTATTCAATTAGGAAAAGAGAAACACAGGAACAGAAGGACATTAGGTCAAAAAAAATTAGAGAATATATCGAAGAAGCTAACCTCCCAAAATTAACGCAAGAAACTGTAGAATCTTTGGAAGAACCAATAACATTGGGGGAAATAAGACAAGCTATTTCGGAAAACACCAGGTGGAAAGAGTCCAGGACCGGACGGGCTCCCCATTAAATACTATAAAAAATTTATGGAACCTCTGGCCCTGGTGATGTGTAATTACTTCAATAAATTGGGAGAAGAAGAAGAAATTAGAAAGGAATCCCTCCTTGCCAATATCACAATTATAGCTAAAACAGGAAAAGACAATACCATATGTTCTAATTATCGCCCAATCGCATTATTAAATGCAGATATTAAGACCTATGCAAAAATATTGGCAACGAGGATAAAAGTCCATATGCCGAATCTAATCAATGAAGATCAGACTGGGTTCATTAAAGGGAGAGAAGGACGAGATAATAGCCTAAAAACAATTTTGTTACTGCAAGACAAGCAGAAGAAACCCCCAGTCATACTCATGTCAATTGATGCTGAAAAAGCTTTTGACAGGGTTGACTGGGGGTTTATGATGGAAACATTGCGGAGCGTAGGACTGGGCCCAAGATACATGAAATGGGTAGGAAACCTTTACAATGCCCCTACAGCAAGAGTAAAAGTAAACGGGAATATGTCGTCCTCTTTAGATATGAATAATGGAACAAGACAGGGCTGCCCACTCTCACCTCTCCTGTACGTAATAGCGCTCGAACCATTGCTGAACAAGATAAGAAATAATTCAGACATAGAGGGGGTGAGAGTTGGAGAAAATGAACACAAGGTGGCAGCGTATGCCGATGACATACTCTTGTACATCACTAGACCAAGACTCTCTATCCCAATAATAATAGATGAGATAAGAAAATACGGAGAACTCTCCAACTTCAAAATAAACCCAGTAAAAACAGTAATATTGAACCTGGGTATAGAGACCACAGAAGAAATAGCCCTACAGGAAACATACCCCTTCACATGGGAAAAAGAATCAATAACGTATCTAGGGATAAAAATTACACCAAGAGTAGATAAACTATATGAGGCCAACTATATTTCGTTAGTTAATGAGATAAAACAAGATTTAAAAAATCTCACAAAAAGACAGATCTCCTGGATAGGGAGGATTAATGTATTTAAAATGATGGTCCTTCCAAAAATAATCTATAAATTCCAAATGGTCCCAGTAAATGTCCCACAAAGCTTTTTTAAGTTAGTACAAACTATAATTTCAAAATTTATCTGGCAGGGCAAAAAACCAAGGATAAGTTACTCGATCCTGTCCCGCAGTAAAAAAAAAGGAGGACTATCGCTCCCTGATATAAAAAGATATTATTATGCCGCAATAATAAATAGATTGGTGGAATGGACAAATAGCAACACTGAAAAAAAATGGGCACAGATTGAGAGAGAAATAGGTTTGGCACAGTTAGACACAAATGTGTGGATCCCACCCAAATTTAGAATAGTGAACACGGACACGCACAGTATAACAAAAAATGCACTTAAGATATGGGATACGTTGTATAGGCGGGAAAAAATGGGAATATAACTCCCTATTAATCCCATTAGCCCACACCAAATTTTTCCCACCAGGAAACAGGACAAAATTAGGTAGGAAATTAGAAAATAAAAGAGTAGGGGAAATAATTTCACTAGGGAGAATTAAAGAAAAAAAAAGAAATATTAGTAAGAGAGGGACACCAACAGTTAAGCGACTGGGAGTACACACAACTAAAGCACTTTGTGAGCACATTGTCAATAGGTAAGAATAAAGCACAGAACCCGATAGAAAATCTATGTTCCACTATAACACCATTACAACATGGCATCTCAAAGCTTTATAAGATATTAACAGATATAGGGCCTAAGGGAACTTTGAAAAACATCGAGAAATGGGGACAAGATATGGGGGAAAGGATTGAAGAGACCTCTATGATAGGCGCGGTGTATAAATATGCACAAGACATAAAAACCATCGAAGCCAACTATAAATGCATGATGCGATGGCATTTGACCCCCGTCAAAATGAACAAAATATACCCAACTAACTCAGCTCTTTGTTGGAGAAATTGTAACCAACTAGGTACTACAAAACATATCTGGTGGGAGTGCCCCAAGATTCAAGAGTATTGGCAAGATGTCCTAGAGAGTATAGAAGAAATAACAGGGATAGGGGTACCTCATAACCCCCTGTCATGTTTATTCCATGGGTCGAGAAAACAAATAGAAAATTACGGATTGACATTGGTCCCGATCCTCCTAAACGCAGCAAAGGGCGTAATACCTAAATTCTGGCTGCAGCCAAAAAAGCCAACGTTAAACGAATGGATACAACGGGTCAACCACGTTTTAGAGATGGAAAATCTAAGGAGGTCAGACCAGGGCGACAAAGAGACCGACAGTAATAGACTGATCTGGGACAAATGGAGATTATTTAAAACAACAGAAAAATTCGCTCAGATTTCGATAGAAATAGATAGTGGAGACCAAGGAAACAGTAGATAGGAGGGGAAAAAAGGAGTCGGAAAGAGAGGGACAGAATCGCTAAGTATAACGAACTCAGAAAAAGGGAGGGGGGTGGAGGGGGGGCATATTAAATATTAAAAGGGGAAGGCAGAATCAAGGGAGGAAGGGGTGCAGGACGGGGACAAAGGGAAGATCTATGACAGAGAGGCGCTGAATGGGGGGGATACGCGCTTCTTCTATGTGTTATTCTTTTTTTTTTTCTCTCTCCTTCCTACAGTTTGCTTATTTTTGTATAACCCCTGAACACATAAATATAACAAGGGAAGAGGGAAAAATAATTAATTAAAAAAAAAAAAAAAAAAAAAAAAAGGAACAAATGGAAGAATAAAGCACAAATGATGCGAGACCGAGGAGGAAATGCGAAGGGCGGAAATTTTGTGAGCAACCCCCACTTCCAACCTAATCGGATATGACTGATGTGCGGAAAAAAAAAAAAAAAAGGAAAAA
This sequence comes from Rana kukunoris, assembly GCA_029574335.1. Taxonomy (NCBI): domain Eukaryota; kingdom Metazoa; phylum Chordata; class Amphibia; order Anura; family Ranidae; genus Rana; species Rana kukunoris. The sequence goes on along the minus strand of CM056050.1, from coordinate 144,517,175 downwards.
AAAAAAAAAAAAAAAAAAAAAACAACCAGCTGGCGTTACTGAAGCAAGAGCGCAGAAGGGCAGAAGCCGCCTGGAAAAGAAGCTCTTCAGATGAGAACCTCTCCATCTACAAGGCAATAACCAGAAAATACCACAAGCAAATCTTCGAGGCCAAGAAAAACGATTTTTCTGAGGCTATCAACAGTGCCCTTAACCGCCCCCGCGAACTCTTCAAGCTGGTCACTCAGACCATGAATCCAGGATGTCTTGAAGCCCCCAATTTGGACACACAAGAATTTTGCGATGAATTATCGGATTGCTTCATTAATAAAATTGAGGAAATCCGGCAAAGCATTCAGCAAAACAATTCCTCTCCTAGCCCCCCCCATAATTATTTACACAACACCTGTAGTAATTCACCACAGTCAGGTAAGTTCACGCTGGAACCTATCTCCATTCAGACCACAAAAAATATCATCGGCGCTTTGCGTAACAGCACTGCGCCAAATGATATTATCCCCACCAAACTGCTGAAAGAATGCGCCGACATCCTGGCACCTCCTGTCACGCAGCTTATTAACCAATCCTTCAGGGAGGGCATAGTGCCCTCCCAGTTGAAGGAGGGCATAATTCAACCCATCTTGAAGAAAGCCACCCTGGATCCTAAGGACCCACTCCATCGGCGCCCCATAACAGGCCTAAATGTTCTCTCCAAGGTAATGGAGAAAGTAGTGGAACAACAGCTGCAACAACATCTAGATACCCACAACTTACTTGATCCATTTCAATCAGGATTCCGTCCCGGACACGGGACGGAAACAGCATTGCTCAAGATATGGGACGACGTTCTCGAGGCCGCAGATGAAGGAGAATCTTCTCTTCTGGTTCTGCTTGACCTAAGCGCAGCCTTCGATACAGTAGATCACAAGCTTTTATTGACTCGGCTGGCTAAAATAGCCAAAGTCGCAGAAAGCGATCTATCTTGCTTCTCCTCTTTTTTGGAAAACCGATCGCAAATAGTGAAGCTAGGACCCTTCACTTCTGAAAAACGCACATTATCGTGCGGAGTCCCTCAAGGATCCCCCCTGTCGCCGATGTTATTCAACATCTATCTGCGTCCTCTTTTTGAAATCATCAGCAGTCAAAAACTGCTCTATCACTCATATGCAGACGACACACAACTGTACTTCCGCATTTGCAACAAAAAGGATCACCACCTCAATCTAGAGACTTGTCTCTCTTTGATAGAGGACTGGATGACAAAGAGTTATCTCAAACTCAACGGAGCTAAAACAGAACTCCTTCTGTTTCACGCCAAGCAAATGAATCAACCGGCAACAACTTGGACCCCCCCCCGTCCATTCTGGGCAAAATCATCACCCCTAGCGCCAAAGTCAAAAGTCTTGGGGTCATCTTTGACTCCTACATGACAATGGACGCACAAATAGGGTCAGTAGTCAGCGGATCTCACCATCTGCTGCGCCTACTACGCAGACTAACTCCTTTTATTCCCAAGGAAGACATAGCGGTCGTGGTGGGAGCGATTGTAAACTCCAGACTGGACTATGCAAATGCCCTTTACCTCGGACTCCCCAAGTACCAAATCGCTCGTCTTCAAGTCGTTCAAAATACGGCCGCCAGACTTGTGACTGGGCAAAAAAACCCTGGGAATCAATCTCACCTTCACTGAGATCCCTTCACTGGTTACCAGTAAAAGACAGAATCACCTTTAAAGCACTCTGTCTAACGCATAGATGTATTCATGGGAATGCTCCCCATTATCTATGCGAAAAAATAAAAGCTCACAATCCCAATCGCGTTCTGCGATCCACTAATCAAAATCTGCTCCAGATACCGAAAGCCAGATACAAGTCCAAAGGAGACAGGACATTCGCTGTCCAAGGTCCCAGACTATGGAACACCTTACCAACCAGCATTCGGTTGGAGGAGAACCACTTAGTCTTCAGGAGAAAGATCAAGACTCATCTCTTTTGATTTCAAAGAAGACAGGAACAACAAGCGCCCAGAGGCGATTTACTTTGCATGTGCCGCGCTATATAAGTTTTCATTCATTCATTCATTCATTCATCTCACCGCTCCTAAGATGCTGCTGACAGGAGATTTTTTTCTCTCCCGCTAGCACATCGCCTCAGTGTGAAAGCCCTCAGGCTTTCACATTGAGGTTGCTGGGGCAGGAGTTTTTCAGGCGGTATAGCAGCGCTGTTTTTAGCGCTGTACTGCCTGAAAAACTCCTCAATGTGAAAGGGGTCTTAGAACCCCCAAACATTATATATATTTTTTTAGCAGAGACCCTAGGGAATAAAATAGCGGTTGTTGCAATATTTTATGTCACACAGTATTTGTGCAGCGGTCTTTAAAACGCAATTTTTGGGGAACCTAAACTGTAAAGTTAGCCTGTTTTTTTTTTTAAATTTGTCCAAAAGTTTTCATTACCTGTTTTTGTGCCTGCTTCCTGATTCCCTTACCGAAGATGGCCGGGGGTGCACCCGAGAGCTGAAGGAGAGATCGGCTTCGGTGGCTGACATTGCGGGCGCCCAGGACAGGTAAGTGTCCATATATTAAAAGTCAGCAGCTGCAGTATTTGTAGCTGCTGACGTTTAATTTTTTTTTTTCGGCGGAACTCCGCTGCTTTCACACTGGAGCAGACAGGCATTGACAGTATAACCCAGCTAGCGGCTGATAAAGAGGTTAGATGCGCCCGTGTAGCACTGCTGCAGGAGTGCTTTGCAGATGCTTCAGCAGCAGTGCCCATTCATTTCAATGGCCAGGAGTGGTGGAGGAGCGGTATACACCGCTCCAAAGATGCTGCTTGCAGGACTTTTTTTAACGTCCTGCCAACGCACCGCCTCGGTGTGAAAGCAATCGGGCGTTCACACTGAGACTACAGGGGAGCCGTTTTGCAGGCAATTTACAGGTGCTATTTTTAGCCCACAAGCACCTGAAAAACACCCCAGTGTGAAAGGGGTCCAACTGTTAAATTTTATGAGATAAAGGGGAATTTTTTTTTTTTAATCGGCCTAACATATTGGGCCAAAAAAATCAGCATCATATATCGCCCATCGGCCGCCGTAATTTCTAAATATCGGCATCGGCCAGAGAAAAACACATATCGGTCGACCTCTACTGATCAACTTTCTTTGCAAACATTCTGCTGCAAGTTCTGAATTAGTTAGAGTGTGCAGTAGCCATCCCACCACAATGATGTCACTGTGGCCGAATTTTCATGCTGTAGACTTGCAGAGCTCTTGCTGTAGACTCACCACTGCAACTTCGCTCTTGCTAGAGACTTGCCACACAAATTTGCTACAGAGTGGAAAAGTGACAACTAGAACTTGTGCTTCGAGTGTAAAACATGCAGCAAGTTAACAGACTTAAAACTCAACACTACAACAAATTTGCTGCAAGTTATACTTGCTATCTGGGTCTGAACAAAACTGTCAATCCATCAAATAACTGGTGTCATAACTGATCACATGTGCAGCACCATGGCAACTGCAGATCAAACAGAGGCTAAGATGACATTGTCCTTGGTTGTAAATGATAGAAAGGTCCAGCTAAAACATTGTTTAGACACTACATGGTCTGTGTACCATTGGGCAGGATTTTCCTTACTTTTTGTCCCTGTTACTGAAACAGATCTCCAATCACAGCGATCACATGACAGTTGTACACAATGAGCAGTTAAATTCATAGCCATTCATTGTGTACTGTTGTGTTGATCTCTGTGATTGCTTGCAGTGATTGCATGGTACAGACAGGGTACATCACAGTGCATCTGTACCATGTGATAGTTGTGGCCAATCACAGCTTCGCAATAATACACAATGAATGAATAGATGCCATTCATAAAAATGATTGCTTTTAAGAATGATCTTCATTCCCTGGCTCTTTTTTTTCTTCTTCCCTTCTCTGGGTGGAGCCCTCCCCTTTTCTTCTCTCTCTTTTCCCCACCTACTGTAATTTATTTTATTCTCCACCCCATCGTAGTGGAGGTAAATAATCTGGAAAAACTTTAGGGGGTTCACCAGAGGCCCACTGCTGTGCGAAAACACTTGATATAAGCCTGTTTTTTTTTTTACTGTATGGTATTTTGTCTGTTGTGACAGCTTATGACTTGTTATTGTACCTTTATTGGTCATTTGATGTAATGGTGAACCTTTCTGATCTAAAAAAAAAAAAAACTGACATGAATAAGAAAAAATTTGCATTTAAAAAAATAAAATGGGGATATTTATTATAGCAAAAAGTACAAAATATAGTTTTTTTCTTTTCAAAATTCTCGCTCTATTTTTGTTTATAGGGCAAAAAAAATAAAATCGCATGGGTGATCAAATACAACGAAAAGAAAGCTCTATTTGTGGGAAAAAAAGGACGTCAATTTAGTTTGGGAGCCACGTCACACGACTGCGCAATTGTGAGTTAAAGCGACTCAGTGCCCAATCGCATAAAGTGCTCTGGTCTTTGGCCAGCAAAATGGTCTGGGGCTTAAGTGGTTAAAGCCCAGAAAACAGGTGAACTGGCTTGTTTACTAGACCTGGACCCTGGCAGAGTACCGCCCTGCTACAATATATATTGTTTTTGAGAACTGTGGCTTGCAGAAATCTTATTACTGTTTATATTTTTTATTATTATAATTTTTCATGATTATTATATGTATTGAATTGTCTATACATCTACTGTATATTTATGCTGAATGATGTCTAGAAGAGATAGCAGGTCTACTGAATAAACAACTGGAGTTTCTGAATTGGAGGCTACCAGTATCCATATGTAGCACTACCCCTGTAGGAGCTGCTGGTTAGATTTCGGGCCTGCATGTTACCCCAACATTTGTCCTCTAGGGGAAGAAAGTCTGAAAGAACTCCAATGTCCACACAAGATGTAAAACCTCTAACTGTCAGGTTTTATTCTTTTTGCTCAAAAACTTGTCAAGAAGGTAGAAGGATGAAGGGGGAAGGGAAGGTTCAGGATAATGCACAAACCAATTCAATAACAGTCTATGCTAAAGACGAATTGGGAACAAAATGAACAGTCCGGAATCCTCTGACACAGGATGTAACCCTGAACTTCCAGCCGTACAGTTAAAGAGCCTTTAAGCTGACCCGGCGAACTGTAGGACAACTTGGATTTGTGAATAACTCCTTAATAACCAGGCCTTACCCGAGACATAAGCCTTCCGTTGGTCTCCTTCAGGGCAGGTCCTCCCCTGGTTTCCTTCATTAAGTGTAGCTTCCTTCACTTAGATGGACAGCTTGGGATGCCTCTTGATTCGTAGGCCCCAGTCAACATAACAGGGCCTACTGAAAGAGATGCAGCCTCGGGCCAACGTGGTCCCTGGACTGGAAATCACACAACACATACCTCGTGCCAGGAGGGGCACAAAGCAAAGGACCCCAAAATATTGCGTCTGCCCCTAAAGTATCCCTTCCCGGTATATCAATGATCCATGGCTTGCCCATGTTCCAACACTGGCCTGTAGTGGTATAGCCAACCTACAGGCAACAGTGGGAAAATGCTATCAGGCACAACCACTGCCAGGTCAGAGGCCAATTTTAGAATAAATCATACAGTCTGAGCCATATTATCGGCTCAGACACCCTCTAAATGTAACATAGCGCCCAGTCAATTGGGGGCAGGCGCTACACATAGAGTAAACATAGCGATACCCTGGCCTCACTATAACTATGACTTTGCTGATGACCAGGATAGGCTTAAAGCGGGGGTTCACCCTAAAAAAAAATTCTAACATTACAATAAGCTGACCTGTGACAGGGACATTATGCTGGTCTTCTTCTTTTTTTTTTTTCGTACATACCGTTTTATCGGTATTTTCCCCCCGGATTCCCCGCGGGAGTGGGTGTTCCTATTCACAGAATAAGTGATTGACGTTCTTCCGACCGGCTCATACAGCGCGTCACGAGTTGCCGAAAGAGGCTGCACGTCTGGTCGGCTCTATACGGCGCCTGCGCACTGACGTTCGGCTTCTTTCAGCAAACTCGTGACGCGCTGTATGCGCCGGTCGGAAGAACGTCAATCACTTACCCTGTGAATAGGAACGTCCACTCCTACGGGGAATCCGGGGTGAAAATACAGATAAAACGGTATGTACGAAAAAAAAAAGAAAAAAAAAAAGACCAGCATAATGTCCGTGTCACAGGTTAGCTCATTGTAATGTTAGAATTTTTTTTTAGGGTGAACCCCCGCTTTTAAAAAGGTGGGACTACTCCCCTGAAATGTGTTGTCCTGGCAACAGGCATCAACACTTCTCAGGTCACTAGTTACCTTCATTCTTCTTTCTACCAGGGGTGCTGGCTCTGTCTATAGCTCCACGCACGTGCCAACTCCCCAGTACAGTCTGCTAGCCAGCGGTTGAGGCACCATGGCGTTCTGACAGTTGTTGGATCACTTCTTCCAATGCTGCGTTGACCTGCGTTGTATTAAAATGCATACATGTTGTATTTTAATGCAATGCATTGCAGATCAATGCAGCGTTATAGTGTGAACAGGAGACATAAAACAAATTTTTTTTGTGTCTATGCATTGACCTGCATTTTACAAGTGAGATAAAACACGAGTCATTGTGCCTTAAAATGGGCATAAAATGGTTTGGAAATGTACATTCGTTTTCCCTGCATTTTAATGCAAGTCAGTGTGAATTCAGCCTTAGCTGCGTTGATTGTATTGAGATAAGCATTCAGGGCTAATTCACACTATATGCGATGACAGACCTTTGTAGCGCTACCCCCCGAGGAGCCGCTGATTATAAGTGGGATCGGCGTGTTGAGTTACCTTGCAGGTGTCTAGGGGTGATACTTGTGAGTTGAGATAGAGAGCGAAAGTCCAGTCTTTAGTTGGGTTTTCTTCAATGCTTTATTCCAAGGCCCAACATGGCCAACATCAACATGGTACAGGGCAGAAAAGGTTGATGAGCAGAGAGAGAACTTGAGTATCAGGCCTTGGATATGAAGAAGAGAGAGCAATCCTGCTCTCAGCAATGATGAGCTCAGTTCGTTGCCACTCTAGTCAGAGTGGGTAAAGTGCCCCCGGACAGACCTCTGCCGCAGACCTGGCAGCCGAGGCGCCACTTGCAACCGCAGGGAGGACCAGACCTCTGCCACAGGCCTGACTCGGGCCTCTGCCACAGGCCTAGTACTTGAATGAGCGTGATCCGGAATGATAGAGTCTTCCCAGTAAATTTAGTTAGGGTCACCGGTTGACAGTTGAAGTGTACCTGTCAATCTCCCGGTCACCAGATCCCCGATGGTTCGTTCAAGCCCTATTGGATCACCTGCATCCGGGTTCTCCTCAAGCCGATCCCCCACCAAACAGCTCCCAGCCTGGGATCCTTTTAGGAAAGGTTTGGGACCCAGCAGCTACTGGGATCCCTCTCTATGTCAGGGTGAAGCTCCGCATGGTGCGCAACTTCGGCCCCGAAGGTGGATGCCGCACCTGGAACCTTGACCCAGCAGAAAAGAAAAAAAAGAAGATGGCGGCCCCGGGGCCAAGGCGTCTGCCACCGATATAGCCTCCCCCAGCATGCCCTAGCGAGGGAACCAACCCCTCTGATTGGCTGCTGAGGAAAACGAGTCTGCCAGAACCCCTCCAGCACCAGCTGCCGCCCAGGGGTGGGAACACATCCCTGGAGCGCAGACTGACCTACAGGACAGGTCTGAAATGACAGCAGCCTGAAATTTGACAAATTGTGAATGGGAGCTGCGTAACTCTCCCATTCCCCACTAACTTTAGTGTAACGCCCCTACAGAAAGTAAGGGGGCGCTACACCTTTTACCATATGGTAAAAGGTCTGTCACTACAGGGAAATGCAGAAAGCAATTGTCTCCTATGTGTCCGATTCACACTGCAATGCAGGCTTGCACTGCTCAGCAGTGTGCTGCAATAAAGTGAAGACATTCTGCCTTTTTCATTACAGTTCACTGGCCCAAATCTTTGAGGGGGGGCGCGAGGCTCCGTAAAGGGGGGCTCGTTTGACCTCGGCAAACACTGTGATATTGGATGTCCAGATCGGATTATCCGACTCACTCGCAAGTGGCATCCCACACGGCGTCGGTTGCCTAGCAACTCTATGGCTGGAGAGAGGGAGCAGTGCGGCGCGATCACTGGAGATTGCCCCAGCGCAGCCCCAGTAGCAGCCCGACGTGGAGGACCACGTGACCGCCAATGCACGTGACACATGCAGAGGACCCGTGGGGACATACAGGAATCAATACGCCGGTTCCTAGTGCCACTCACAGAGGAGAAAGAGCAGGACACCGGCATGTCATCAAGGCAGAGTCGCAAAGATACATCCACAGCATCACCAGGTGGGAAAACAAGAGCTAAAGCACAGAAAGAACATAAAGAGCAGGGGTCAAGGAGAGGCGGTAGGACAAACACAAAATCTGATAATAAAACTGAAAAGGGGAAAATAAATAGTAACCAGGGGATGGAGGAGGAAAAAGTATACGAACTAGAAGGCAGTACCCTGGATCAAAAGGAGGAGGGGGAAGGTGCAAAAAGACGCTCTGCAGGTAAACTAAGCCCTGAAGGTAACCTAGATAAAAAAGGGCATAATAGCATAATTTTATTCTCTTATACGTTAATAAGGATACAGTGTTATGCAGAGGTGTACTTATAACAATTTTATAGACAAATTATACTATTTACAGTCGTGCGGGGGGCGCGAAATGTTTTCTTCTTCCTGGGGAGGGGCATAACAGAAAATAATTGAGAAGCACTGCTGTAATGTCAGGCAATGTAGTGCATCGCACCACCCGACATGCAGTGAATGAAGTGTTTTGTACACTTTGAATAAAGCTGGAAAAAAAAGGACGGTGCAGCGTGCTTAATCATGCACCACACTGCCCCCTAGCAAGCTGGTAATGCAGAACAGCCGAAGGTTGAATCACTCCGGTTGCTCTACGATATGACAGAGGACCAGTGTCAAATGGTCCTTAAGGTCTTCCCAGTAGAACCATTTCTTAGTCGGGTCTTCAGCTTTGTAATTGAGGGCAGCTATAAGGTCTTCCATAGTCTGAATATCATTTATCCTGACAAACCATTGAGTGTTGGGGGAGGTGATTTTTTACAGTTACTTAAAATGCATGTTTTAGCTGCATGGAGGAGGTTGAGGTAGTAGAGACTTTTATATCTCTTTTGAGACAGGGTTCTAGATGAAGAAGGAAGACAGCGGGGTCTGACAGAAATGCAAAACCTATAACTTGTTTGATAATTGTGGAAACTTGCCAAAAAGGTTGGAGTGCAGGGTAGTCCCAGTAGGAGAAGGAGTCCAGATGGGTGCTGGTCCGGACAGGATTCTATACGCGGGGCTGCATCTCCTACATCTTCCCTCATGGCATTAGCACACTGGCCTTGTAGCAAGGTATACTAAGACCCTTACCTTTACTATTTTTAGTATTTTTATTTTCCCTTTCTTTCACTTATATATATTTACTATTATTTTTTATTTTATTCTTGGTTTGTCCATGGGGAGTAGTGGATCCCCAGAAACTACCACTACAAATCTTTGTATTTATCTAATTTTAGATTACTCTTCATGCATCCAAACTCCTGATGAGTGGCAGGCGCCCACGAAACGCGTAGAGTACACACCCTAGGATGCTCTACAAAAAATCATATCATCGCTCATTTATTGTCGCACATGTTGACCATGTAGCTTATTTATTTATTGATCAGTCCTTAATGTAGTTATTTATTATGTTTGTATGTCATTAATCATGTTCCCTAACTAATCATGTGTTATAAAATTAATGGTGATTATGAATTGCTCTTTTGTGATTACATTTCTGTATCATAAATGTAACATGATTACTGGTTCATTTATACTGTATCATGCCAATCCATACGGAACGATGACATTCAAGGTTTCTCATATATTCTATTCATGACACACGACATTCGTGACACACGATATGAGCGCCAGAGGACAGAGGGAGGGGACCACCTTTTTATATTGTTTACCAGGCCTGTGCTTTGTTTGTGCCAACATCTGTTGCCACAGGTAACACTAGACTATTTTCTGATGTGTTTTTAGCAAGTCTGGAAATGCAGAGAAAACACAACACAGAGTTGTAGCCTACGGCATAGTTTTTAGTTGTCCCTTATTTAGAGTGCCTGTCCCTCTTCCGGAATCAAATCCATTTGTCCCTCATTCCAAAAGGTTCCTCTTTTAGACCTGAAATAAATATACTGTCAATATAGTGTAGTGTTTCAGTCAAGGGAAAGGGGTGCTGTGTAATGTAAAGGGGTCCAGTGATGCAGGGTGCTGTGTAATGTAAAGGGGTCCAGTGGTGCAGAGTGCTGTGTAATGTAAAGGGGGCCAGTGATGAAGGGTGCTGTGTAATGTAAAGGGGGCCAGTGATGCAGGGTGCTGTGTAATGTAAAGAGGTCCAGAGCTGTGGGGTGCTGTGTAATGTAAAGGGGTCCAGAGCTGTGAGGTGCTGTGTAATGTAAAGGGGTCCAGAGGTGCAGTTGTGGAGAGGGGGTACACAGTAGTGACAAAGAGATATTGAAAGATGCAGGGGGCACAGTGGGGTGTTTTAAAAATTATAACGTGGGGGGGCGCTTTTAACCCCCGCTAGCAGTCGAAGAAAGGGTAAAATGCGACTGTGTATCGCCACTGCCGAAGCGTGCCCCCCCCTGAAAAAATTTCAGCAGACACCCATGTTGTTGACTATTGATTGATCATTCCGAACTAGAGAGATTTTTCAGAACGTAATCCTTTATTGAAGTATCTATGGCCACCAATAGATTTAGTTTCCATTCACACCTGTGTGATTTGTTGTGTTTTGGTTGTTACATGACAACGCATGTCAAGAAGAATCCCATTATTGTTTGATGGGCACCTAAACATCTACGCAATGCGCTTCCACTCCAGTCAGAGAAAGGTGCAGGAGCAGACTAAAAGCACGGTATCATTCAAATTTATAGAATGTGTTTTCAAAAATGCAGACAGCAGCACCTAAAATGCGTGTAACACACAGGTGTGAACAGGGTCTGCTCGGAATTTGAATATTTGAAACAACTGGGCATGTATATTGAATAAAAACAACAAACATCCAAATTACATCTCTGTCTCTACCAGGAAAGACAGGATACAACTCAGAAAAAATAAATAAACATATGTTTTTTTCTGTAAACAGCACGCCTATACAAACACACAAACGGAAAGCCTTCTAGTTTGGGCTCTTCCGCTCACCGTCCTGTACTCTCAACCAAAGCCAAGCAAGGCGCTTCCGTCAACAAGCTGTCTGCGCGGAGCCTTCCCTTTCCAGACGTCTGATTGGTTTCTGCTGTTTCCGGCCCTACTTCATCCTATTCTGATTGGCCCATTGGGCTGTCGGTCAACCTCTGCTTGGCGGCGGGGATAGGTTGTGGCGGGATTGGCTACATACAAAGATGGGATCCTAGCAGGTAAAGATGGAGCTGCTTCAATGTTCTGGGAGATGGAATCGATGTTATGTACCATGGGGCAATGGGTGGACGGGGCGCCCATCTATTACCATCCTCAATGTATAGCTTTAACGCTACACCTTCTATTTATTTACTGCACCGTGCTGTAGGGTCTTGGGATGTGCTCAGCTCCTATTATATCTGTCTTCATTCTTGTAGCAGACGAATATATATATATATATATATATATATATATATGATTTCTCGTTTTCTTTTATTACTATTATCTGTAGTGTGTGTATATATATACACTATAATGATTTTTTTATTTATTATAATTGGGAATATATGTGTCTATTTTTTTTAAAACTGGGGAAAAAAATACATAATGCCTATGTTAAAAAAAAAAAAACCCTGTAATCTTTCTTACACACTTATGTTTTCTGAATGGTGTGCAATTTGTTCAAAATGATAAAATCAGCAAACAACTGAATAGGTATAACTTCCCTTCTGTTTGTTTTCCAATTTAGATTGCAATTGATTGGCCAGGGTGGGGATATATATATTTTGAGACTTCCTGATACCCAGACGTGACTTTGTAAAATGATATTTCCTTAGTGAAGTGTTATTTAGTAGAATTGGTATACTCCTGCAGGTCCACCGCAATGATGAAAATCTCTTTATTTTTTTTAGTTATCCAGCAGCATCTGCCCCCACCGCCACCACCACCGCCGTACATGCCAGTCATCATGAATTTTGATGGCATGGACCCGGGTTTGGCCGACTATGGCCCCGCCATGCATGCTCCAATGGATCCAGTACTTGATCCTCACCTGAACCCTGGTCTAATGCAGTCTGTGGAGCTGGACCATGAGCGTGTTGGGTTGGAGGGCATGCCTGTCCAGGAGCCTGTGCGTATCATGGAAGGGATGTATTCTGAGCTGCACACAGCTGTTTCTGAGGTTGGAGTTCCTGTCTCTGCGGTGCACTTTGATGTCCATGAGGAGATGCTGTGGGTTGGCAACCATGGGGTGAGTGTAAATAGGCTGCCTCGAGCCATACCAGCCTTTAATTTGTCCATTGCTAAATATGCACCAACATAAGTGCTCTCTTTATTTTATTGTCATGGAAAGAGTAGAAAAGATTTAGGCTGGCAAGCAATACCCAGAGCAAATTTTATTTGATTTTTTTTGGTGTGGGAATACCTCCTGCTGGGCCATTGTCCTGTTTTTCCGGTGCGGGGGAAGACGGTGATTATTGCTAGCAGCTATAGTAGATGCTTGCAATCTTTACAAGAGAATCCAGCAGGCTAATTATACCCAAGTTGATTGCTCACCTTGATACACTTAGCCTACCCATTAACTGTTGATCTCAGCTGGTTCCTGCTGAACTGGCTGAGATTTGAACCGTGTATGACTGGCTTTAGAACTCCTGATGATGAGTTTCAACTATTCCCCATTCTCAGTTTGATTTTAAGGGGAGAAAAAAAAATGCTCTATGGAATAAGGTGTAATATTTGTATGTTCTTTTCTCTAGTGTTGTTCTCCACCCTGGGTACTCCTCCCATACAGTGTAGGGCTATTGGCACATTTAAGAGGGTTCTGGGCACCGGTCACACACATGGCGCCTACCCGTCTGAGCGAAAAGTTACTCATTGTTTAATTCTTGCAGCTTTTTCGTTCCAAAGCTGGGCTTCTAAATATGAAGACTGGAAAGCTTATTTGCCCATGTTAAGGGTGTGGTCGCAGCACACTCGATGCGCCTGCAAACTCTACTGTTGTTTGTCTGTGCCTCAGATTGTCTACAGTAACTGGTTATAGATTGGCACAGCAGGGCCTGGAAGAGAGGACAGTGTGCAGTGTTTTTTTAATGACTGCAGCATCGCTTCTGTGGCTGGGAAACCAGTGGGGGTGGAGTCGACTACTGTGCGTGCAGTGGATTGAGAGAGACCTGAGCGGCACCTTTTTAAAGGCAAGTGTTGGTGCTGCAAACCTCAGACACTTAGTCTTCTCTCCTCCTTCTTTCTAAGACCTTACTGCCCACGACTCCGTTACGCACAGCCACACACTGACTAGTTCCCTGATGCGTGATACCTGATTATTAAATATCCACAACTGCACTCAGACGCCTGGGCGGATGCAATGCGCAGCTGAACATCAGAGCATTTTTAGGGGATTATTTGTCTTCCAAGTGCCTGGATTTCTTTGTGTGTGTATATCTGTCTAGTGTATACAGCTATAAACACCCACCTTCCGTCCTGTATACAGCAAGAAAGGTGGTGTGTGTGTATATAGCTGTATACACTACAGATGTACTCACAATTTGTGTAGTGTGTGTGTGTGTGTGTATCTATCTGATGGAGGAAGATATCTTTATACAGGAGGGAAGGTGGGCTGTGTGTGTATATGCAATACACACCGTCCACTTGTCCTGTGGGGCTTTAGACTACTTCCACTATAGGTGGAATACTGGAAGTGGATTCTATATGGGGTTGGTCTAATGACAAGTGGGAGGGGTAAAAAGGACAGGGTCTGGCACCCCTACCCCTCCTACGTGCCTATACGTTGCACCCAAATGTTGGGCCAGTCTGAAGATCAGAAATAGATTTTTGTCAGAACATGCACACTCTTTTTTTTTTTTTTTTGACATTCCTATTGCCCAGTGAGGCAGCTCATCAAAGAGGTGGACCAATATGAATGTGTAGGCGAGCAGGACAAGAGGTGTTGGAACTTTTGAGACCTAATGCACACGGGGCATCTGTTTAAGCCCCTCTGAATGCCAGAACGTCTGGCTGGACAATTCTGCTTAAAGCACTAAACTGTGCACAGTACACTACTGCTTCCTCACACCCGATATAAATGTCCAATTGTTGTAATTTTGTGCATTGCATGAAAATCATGGGTTTAAATTGGGTGGTGACGAGGCACTATATCACTACTTACTACCTGTCAAACACACTGATTGCTTTTCAGATGCTCCCTTAGGGCTCGTTCACATGTAAAGTTGGGGGGTGGTAAAACCCTACAGTAGAGTTTACTGCCCCCCAATTCCTACCCTCTTTAGCTGCTGAGGAAGCAGCCAAAGGTGTACCCATGCCACAGCAGGAATTAAACCCCCTGTTGCTATTGCCACCTGCCAATCATGACCCATTCAAGTAAATGGGGCCACTCTGCAAGAATCCCACAACTGCATGCTTCTGTGGGGTCCAAGGGGTTAATGCAGGTGGTGAGAAAGCAACACAACACTGCCTGCTTTAACCCCTTATTTGCTGTACTGCACAAGTTTGCAAGGCACTCGCAGAGCAGCCTTAAACAATGACAGGATGTATAACTCCTGCTGCACCTGTGACGTGTACACCCCTGGCCACTGCAGCTAAAGGGGTACAGTTGGGGCAGGGTGATAAAAAAACTTGAGGGTTTTACCAACCCCCAAAACTGTAAATGAACCCTTACTGTACAGAGTCCCCTATAAAGGCTGCTTTTACACTGAAGTGCTGAGGGTTACTTGCACTGTGGGTGCAGTGCATCTGCTACTTTCCTGGATTATCTGTGCTCTGCCGTAGAGATTGTATTATATCCTACATTCAGAAAGTGCACCAAACCCACAAGATGTAATGGTCTACGTCTAAGCGCAGGAAAGCTGCAGGTACTGAATCCATGGTGTGGTGCATCAGTGTGAAAGCTGCCCTATACTATTATGCCTGGTGTAGCGCTTCACACTGACTTGCAGGTCTCTTCTTTCCTTCTGCTGGCACCACTCTGGAGACCACTAACTGGAATAAGAGTTGCGTGCTGTTGGTATCACTATGCATGGGACAGGAGCTTGCTCCCTACTACAGCTCCAACTCTGGGTTGCACTCTGTTTGATGCTCTGGAATGGCAGGTCAGCAAACCCAGACCACAATCTACTGGTAGGTCGCCATCTACATGTTGCTGACCCCCAACTTTGTAAAATTAACTAAATGGGATTCCCAATCCTTATGCAGAGGAATTGGTAAACCTATTTAATTTGAACTTTTTTATTTTTTATATCATTTTGCAGCAGGGAAAAAACCTGTTTGACCTTCAGCAGTGGATATTTCAATATTGCAGCCTGTATTTATCCTAAAATATGTTCAGGAATTGAGTATTCTTTTTTTTTTTTTCCCCAACAGGGCCATGCCACCTCCTTCTTCAGTCCTGCCCTTGAGAGATATTCATCTTTCCAAGTGCATGCAGCAAATGATATCCGGCAGATTCAGAGTCTGGAGAATGGGGTTGGTTTCCTCACCAAGAATAACCTGAAATATGTGACACGCGGTGGACTGATCATCTTTGACTACCTGTGAGTTCCAGTTTTTTGCCTGACTAACGAGCTACACTACTTCTCACCCAATGAGATGGCATTCATACTGGTTCATGTTGTACTTTGATTTCCTCGTTGACAGCTATGGGTTTTACTGTGGGCAGTGCCCCCTTTTCGTGTGTAATATATTTTATTCTTTATTTTTTAATCGTAATCACAATCCAAATTTAACATGCTTGTTTATTTAGGATGGACGAAAATGTAGATAATCACAGTCTATTGCTCATGGACAGCAACACCCTGCTAATGGCAGGCATGCAAAATCATGTAATTCAGATGGATCTTAATACAGTGCAGGAGACACAAAGGGTAATTATAATTTTTGCTTCTGGTTGTTGAGCTGCTTGGCCCAAATAAGACCTGAATAGTTGCACATTACAAAGTGTCGTGTGTGTGTGTGTGTGTGTGTGTGTGTGTGTGTTTTTTGTTTTTTTTACCAAGAACAGCAGTAGGTATATCACTTTATACTAGGGCTGTTGCTGATTTAAAATTTTTGTGTTCGATAAAAACAAAATTTCCCCGGCTAATTTCGATTAATTATAACGCACATACATTTTTCGGATCCCCAGACATTTATGCCCCTTTAAACAACTGAGTGGTGTGTGTTCCTGTCCCTAGAGGAGATTACCAAATGGGTAACGCTAAATTAGGACCAGTCTGAGACAGTTTTACCATGTTAATGAAATGTTTGCTAAAACATCTGTATGGCTAAGAAACCTATTACCAGAGTAATTGGAACTTGCAGAGTTATTAAAGGTATCTTGGTTTCTCCATTTGTACTGGTAATTCCAATTCTTTAGAGTGCAAATCTGTCTGACTATATTCTGGTCTGTCCACTCTTAAGCCTCGTACACACGATCGGATTTTCCGACAACTGTGTGATGGCAGGGTCTTGTCGGGTAATCTGACCGTTTGTACGCTCCATCGGACAATTGTCGGAATTTCCGACAAATGTTTTATAGCATGCTTTCAAATTTCCACCAAACAAATGTATTTTCGGATTATCCAGTTGTGTGTACTAAAGTCCATTGGGAAAAGTACAAACACGCATGCTCCGAACCAATGCTAACCATAGTACAACATTAGCAGAAGTTGCCCAAAGGGTGGAGCTGAAAAACCACGTAGTTTTGTGTATGTTGGCTGAAAAAGGTCTGTATGCAGAACAAGTTCACGGCCAATGCCCTTCATTCAAAATTCCACCAATTTTTCAGATGGAAATCCGATCGTGTGTAAAAGGCTTAAGACGGTCCCTGAACCTCCCCAAAGACCCCAGGCAGGGAATTTGGGCAATACTACGGTGAATATAACATGCTTACTCTAATAATAAAGAGGCTTTAGTAACTCTTTAAGGGAGGGCCACTTAAGCGACTTGGTAACCAGTCGCGGGCCACATTGAGTGGAGCAGGTGGATGGCAGCCCAGTAACCACTGATGAAAGAGGTGCCCATATATACACTGAATTTAGTAACAAACTTGCATTTTTAATAACAGTATACTATTTTAGTAGAGCAGGAGGTCATGGGCCACATCAGAGGGCTCCGGGGGCCACGTGTGGCCACCCCTGCTTTAAGGCATCTGTTTCTCGCACTTATAGTAGATGCTGAGTGTGCATGCTGTAGCTACTGTGTGGACATTGGATCACTATTGGTTCTAACTTAACTTTTCTTTTTATATGTTTAAGTTTGTTTGAACTATGAAACTGTTAATATTTCTTATGTTTTTGTTTTTTTTCTCCAGTATACAGTTGAATCCCCTGGTATTACAGTTATGCGGCAATCCAATCGTTTCTTTTTCTGTGGGCATGCATCAGGAAAGGTATGTTGGTCGCTGTCCCATACTACTGGCTGCCTCAAGTGTTCAGAACAATGTGCCTTACGGTACACAAATTACATGGGTGTACAGTATAATTTATAAGTGAGATATACATTCAGTAAAAGATTGTAATCAAAGGATAACCATGGCGCGTCTGTGGTACAAAGCATGTGAAGTTGGCATGCAAGTAACTGACACAAATACAGGCATACCCCACTTTAAGTACACAATGGGGTTTATTTACCATAGCTGCAAAGTGCAAAATCTGGCTCGCTTCTGCACAGAAACCAATGAGATTCTAAACACCTTGTTCAATTAAGCCTGGGAATAAAACCTGGAAACTCATTGGTTTCTATGCCAAAGTGAGCCTGTTTTTGCACTTTTCAACTTTAGTAAATAAACCCCACTGTGTACTTAAGTGGGGTATGCCTGTATATGTTCTTGGTCACTGACCTGAAGTATTAGAGCCAGTGCATATGCATGACAGCCAAGCAACTTGCATTTTTAGAAAGAGGTTAGCAGTTGTGTTTTTTTTTTTTTTTTTGTAGGTCAGCAATGGCAACCTTTTTGTATTTACTCCTGGGCTGGCCTGTTCACAGCAACACACTGCACTAAGGTGTATTGGCAAAACCGAAGCAAAAAAGCCTGCTTCTGCATTTTGGGTGGCTGACCTGTAGCCTCTTAAAGTTAACCTGCATACCATTTATATATTCCAGTGCAGATATGTTAAGATTTATTTACTAACTTGTTAAAATGCTCCCATCTTTGGGGACTTTAGCATGTTTCTTCTTTTTTTTTTTTTTTTTGGTAAAACGCCTTTTCACTGACTTGGCTTTTTTTATTTTTTTTTATTTGTAGGTTTCCCTTAGAGATCTGCGCACTTTTAAGGTGGAACATGAGTTTGATGCCTACTCTGGTAGCCTGTCTGACTTTGATGTCCACGGAAATCTGGTAGTAACTTGTGGTTTTAGCAGTCGTATGAATGGTCTGGCTTGTGACCGGTTCCTAAAAGTATATGATTTACGGATGATGCGGGCCATCACCCCTCTGCAGGTCCATGTTGACCCCCTCTTTCTGCGATTTGTTCCTACTTATACATCACGACTAGCAATAATTTCTGAACGAGGTGAGCATTCTTTTCCCTTCTACTGTTCTATGTACAAACAAGTATTTGAGCATCTTGTTTTGGTGTGGGCATTTATATAACCATTTGATCTGTAAGCATGCTTGTGACTGGCTGTCTTCATTGTAATACAGTGCACACCTTAAAGCTGGCTGAATTTAGATTAATGTACAGGCACACTGGTTGTACACCATTTGATCAACTTGTGTGCAACCAGCCTGTTGGGTTTTTTACCAAATGATTAGTGGTGCCAGCTATAGCTGGTAACACTAATCATGGATTTCTGCTGGCAGAGTATAATGCTTTGCAAGTTATTCCCCCATCGATGCACTCGGTGGTGGAAGGAAAGTAAATTGCATAATCTATAGCCTGTCTAAGCGATATTAATACTGAGGAAACCCCTGCAGCACCAGAACAGTTCATCTAAAAAGTACTCATTGCTTCACTTTTTCCACATTGTTATGTTGCAGCCTTATTCCAAAATTAAATTCATTATTTTCCTCACACCTACATAAATGTATTAAAAATAAAACACATGTACAGAACTATTCACAGCCTTTGCCATTACACTCCAAATTTGTGCTCAGTTGCATTCTATTTCCCCTCATCATCCTTAAGATGTTTCTACACTGTGTCCACCTGTAGTGAATTCAATAGATTGGACTTTATTTGGAAATGAGTGTGTGGTCCCACAGTTAACAGTGCAGGGTCAGAGCACAAACCAAGCCATGTAGTCCAAGGAATTGTCTGTAGACATCAGACAGGATTGTATCGAGGCACAGATCTGGGGAAGGATGCAGACATTTCTGCAGCGTTGAAGGTCCAGATGAGCACAGTGGGCCTCCATCAGTCCGTTCACACAGACTGCAGGGGAGCCAAGTGCTTTCACACTGAGGTAGTGCGTTGGCAGGACACTAAAAAGTGTTGCAAGCAGCATCTTTGGAGCTGTGAATACCGCACCTCCACCACTCCTGCCCATTGACGTGAATATGCACTGCTGCCGAAGCGCCTGCAAAGCGCTTCTGCAGCAGTGCTACACAGGCACCTTTAACCTCTTCATCTGCCCCTAGCTGGGTTATAAGCGCCCCGCTAGCAGCTGAATAGCGCCTGCCTGCTTCAGTGTGAAAGCAGCGGAGTTCTGCCAAAATAATTATTGTCAGCAGCTTCATATGCTGCTGCTGACTTTTAATATATGGTCAATTACCTGTCCTGGGCGCCCGCGATGGCACCCAAAGCCAATCTCTCCCTCGGCTGCCCCAGCCATTTTCAGTAAGGGAATCGGTAAACGGGCACAAACAGGTAATCAAAACTTTTGGACAAAGAGAAAAAAAAAAATCTAACTTTACTGTTTTTTTTTTTTTTCTCCATTAAAGTGAATTTTTTTTCCCCCCAAAAATTGCTTTTGAAATACCGCTGCGCAAATGCCTTGTGACATAAAATATTGCAACAACCTCTATTTTATTCCCTGGGGTCTCTGCTTAAAACAGTTTTTGGGGGTTCTAAGTGATTTTCTAGCAGAAAATACAGGATTTTTAATTGTAAGCAACAAGTGTCAAAAAAGATTTAGTCTTTAAAATGGTTAAACTGAGAACTTCTACACATGGAGTTCAGCTCATTGATAAGTAGCAACATTGTAACTCTTTTTCTCAACTTGGCAGTCTGCCCAGGGACAAGTCTCTCCTCCACATGAAACTTCAGGCAACTTGCAATGACTTCTGTATCATAGTCAATGCAAGTCGTGCTGAAGAGTAAATCGGCTTTGTTTTAAAAAAAAAAAAATCGGCCGATGCCAATTTGAATTTAAAGTGCCAATTGCCAAATTGGCCGATATATCGGTCGGGCTTTAGAACTGAGCGATCGGGAAAGAAGGACCTTAGTCAGGGAGGTGACCAAGCACCGATGGTCACTCTGACAGAGCTCCAGCATTTCTCTGTGGAGAACAACCATCTCTGCAGTACTCCACCAACAGGCCTGTATGGTCGAGTGGCCAGACGGAAGCCACTCCCCTGTAAAAGGATATCCTGCCTGGGGTTTGCCAAAAGACACCTGAAGGACTCTCAGATCGTGAGAAACAAAGTTCTCTGGTCTGAAACAGATTGAACTCTTCGGCCTGAATGGCAAGCATACAAAGTCTGGAGAAAACCAGGCACCGCTCATCACCTGGCCAATGCCATCCCTACAGTGAAGCATTGTGGTGGCAGCCTCATGCTGTGGGGATGTTTTTCAGGCAGCAATTGGGAGACAAGTCAGGATCGAGGGAAAGATGAATGGTGCGAAGCTTCATCTTCTAACAGGACAAGCACTCTAAGCACACAGCCAAGAAAACAAAGGAGTGGCTATGGGACAACTGTGAGTGGCCTGGACTTGAATGAACATCTCTGGAGAGATCTGAAAATGGCTGTGCACTGACGCTCCCCATGCAACCCGATGGAGCTTGAGAGGTCCTGCAAAGGATGGAAGAAACTAACCAAAAATAAGTGTGCCAAGCTTGAAGCGTCGCACTCAGACTTTAGGCTGTAATTGTTGCCAAAAGAGCTTCAACAAAGTATTGATCAAAGGCTGTGAATACTTTTCTTCAGCTCTCCTTCCTCTTCCTCCAAAATGAGAAGATTTCAAACAAACTTCTTTAACGTTGTCATTATGGGGTATGTTTTTAGAATTTTGAGGACAAAAATGAATTTAATTGCTTTTTGTAATAAGGCTGTAACCTAAAATGGGGGTGGGGTTAGCACTGTATGACAGCCAGGACAAGGGACACTTTGAATGAAAGGAAAAATTCTGTGGGTGGGGAGAAATGTTTTAACTAAACTTGGACTTTAAAGTAATGTAGGTTATACAGAGCAGCATGTAGTGCTGCGGTATGAAGTGGTATACACCTTGGCACATGTATATTTTGCAATTAACCAGTATAGGGGTTGATCTAAAAAAAAACATCTTTCTTGTAGGTCAGTGTCAGTTTTGTGAACCGACTGGTTTGGCCAATCCTGCAGACATATTCCATGTCAGCACAGTAGGTCAGCTAATTATGTCCTTCGATGTGTCTGCTAGCAAGCAAGTTCTGGCGTTTGGAGACTCTGATGGCTGCATCCATTTGTGGGCAGATACCCCAGAAGCAACATTTAACACTTACCCACGTGACTCTGAATTTGCACTGCCCTGCATGGTGGACAACCTGCCACATCTTGACTGGAATCAAGACCTTATGCCTCTTTCCCTTATCCCCTTTCCATTAATTAATGAAACGTTGCTTTCTGATTGGTCTGCTGCTAGCTCTACTCCTGCACCTCGGTACGTTGGTCCATTCTTTGTGTGTTTTTGGGACATTACAATCACTTTAAGCTCTGTGGTCTGACAAAATTGGATGAGCTGCTGCCAGTTTATTGTGCAATGGCATGAGTTTTTCTAGGCCCATAGGTAACAGACAAACACAAATTAAGCCTAGTACACTAGTAGGGGTGTGTGTGGGTCATGCCCCTTTGACAGAAGCCAGCTGGCTGTCTACCAGTTTCTATTGAACCAACTGATGCCACCCAACATTCTAGCCATGCGTACTAGGCTTTACACTTCACAGATTTCTCTTCACTCATAATAAAGCGATATCTTACTGGCAATGTTCCAGCACCAAATTTGATTCCCCCCCCCCCCCCCCATAGTTCTGTCATGGCCTAATTGTCCTTCTCATCTACTGACCAATGTCTATTTTTCTTCAGTCGGGCTCCCCCTGTAGATCCAGAGATACTGCGCGCAATGAAGCAAGTTGGGTTTATTGGCTATTCTCCCAATCCTAGGACAAGGCTCCGGAATCAGGTCTGCCTTTTTTTTACATTCTGTATCCATTTTTGTGGTAGTCCGTGTTTCCTGAATTTAATTTTCTTCATTTTTATTTTCTATTCATGAACCAAATTTGAGTTTATTACTGTTTTACATGTTGTATAATACCAGAAATCTGTTCACTATATTGTAGGGGCAGTATCTGCTTGTTCTCCACAGTACAGTGATTGTGTGGAACTGCTCCAACCTCCAACCTAACAACTTGATCACTGTTAGGTCTCATGCACACTGGATGTTTTTACAGCAGCTGTTTTTGTCAGTAGATGTTTTTTTCTACAGTCAACAAACTCTCCATGTTATCCTATGTGTCCACGCACACATAGGCTGTTATCAGCAGTTTTGGCCAGTGGTGTTTTTGAGCCGTAAAAAAAAAAAACTAGTGGGTTCTGAGATGTTTTTCAGCTGTAAAAATGCTCTAACACTGAAACGTTCAAACATCACTCACCAGTGTTTAACGTTTTTGATCAATAAAAAAAAATGCTACGCGGAAAAACTAAAGAGCTAAACGCTATAGAAAGTTCAAAAACCTCACTGCAAAGCGACTGGCATTTTTATTTTAATGTCCAGTGTGCATTGGGCCTAAATGTGGTGCTGTGGGACTGTCTAAAGTGCAAAGCCCCTGTAATGTATGGTTCACCGTCAACCTCAGATTGCTTATGTTGTAATTAAAGAGCAGAAATGCCTAAATATACATGTAGAGCAATGCACATGTGCAATTCTGTTCAGCCACCCAAAAGTCCTAAGCACTGTAAACCCCTGCTTTACTCCATTGACTTGTATTGTTGGATCTGACAGAACTAGGAACATACTATAGTGGCAACTTGATTTCACAATCGCAGCTACAGTTGGTAGCTGCAGCTATGGTGTTCTATAGCTGTGTCGACGCTATGCTGTGGTGTTGGCAAAAATGGTCAGTTTTGGGTATTGGCCCATGAAAACACTGCACCAGAATCTGCCACAAAGTACACAGTTTCCACTGAATGGGAACCATCTGTCCCAGAGATTTTGCTACCTATCACATTTTTGTGCAAAGGATTCATTCAGGATCCTTTTTAATTGTGTGTGTGTGTGTGTGTGTGTGTGTGTGTGTGGGTTTTTTTTTTTCTTCCCCAATACAAAAATGGAAAATCACTGGAAAAACTTTCAAACTTACAATGGTGAACCCAGTTTACCATAAAACCAATAAAATTGCTAATTGGTTCTGTAACCAAATATTTTGCCAGATAAATTGTAGCATAGAATCATTACTATGTGTTCTTGAGATGGCTATACCAGTGATTCCAAACCCAAGGAAGTAAAGCGAGTGCTTGTTGGGTTCGTAGAAAAGGAGTAGACAGACGAGGCTGGTCATTCTTGGATCTGGAGAAAGTCAACATTCTAGGCCCAATTCAGAATCTGGCAGGCTAGAGAGCGGGGTCAATTGCCGGACCCTTTTCTTTTCTGAATGGGACACAGAGCGTTCGTTATCGATTTGTGTCCTGTGACAACTTTATGAATGAAGAGGAGCTACTGTCTCCCCCTCTGACTCCCCAGCAGTTCGCATATGGCAGTGTGAACTGCTGTGCGAGTCGGAGCAGGGCAGCAGGCTGTAGTGAAGTGGGATGATCCCGTAGCATAGCACACCAAAAACCTCCAAGTCCGTCGGGAAAGTGGTATGTAAACAGCCAATGCAGTTTTTTTCTCAAATGTTATGCCTAACTTTTTTTGCAAACATCCTGTACTTCCCACCTCCCCTTTTTTTCATTCTGAGCATTGTAGAAGTTGTATGGACTGCTGTGGCTATTGATATGCTCCCGGGTCCATTTTTATACAATGTTGCACTCTAAATCCTTTTTTACATTCTGTGAATACTCCCCATACAAGTTCTAGGCAGCTGTTGCACATTTTCAGTGGCTTGAATCTTTTTTATTTTTTTTTGTTTTGCGTGGCTGAATTAGCTTGGTATGTGCAAATAAAGAAGCGGCCATTTTTAATATCTTATTTTCATTTCTTAGGTGCCCTATCAACTGGAAAATGATTTTGACACCTTTAACCAAGTTCCTGAATCTCCAATAGGACGTGAGGAAGAGCCTCACCTCTACATGGTGGCCAAAAAGTACCGCAAGGTCCAGTAGTCAAATATCCACAGTTTTTGTTTCTGTGGTTGTTCTGATGCCATAGTGACTAATAGTTTTATTTTGTTTATTTTTTTTTTATGGTTGAACTGGATGGTCTTGGGTTAAAAAACAAAAAAACACAACTATGTAATACAATTTACTACTGCAATCATTTCTCACGCTGCATATATAGCCCGTATATGAGCCATATTGTCTTAAAAATACATTGGTTGTAAAATGGACTGCTGATGTAAGTGTAGTAAAATGTTGAGTTCTACTAGGGTTGCCAAAAATTCTGTGTTTTGAGTAGAACCACGTTTGATTCCTAGTGGGGTGTTTTATTAAAAA
Organism: Rana kukunoris; assembly: GCA_029574335.1. NCBI lineage: Eukaryota > Metazoa > Chordata > Amphibia > Anura > Ranidae > Rana > Rana kukunoris. Next base: position 144,492,213 of record CM056050.1, on the reverse strand, counting down.
AAAAAAAAAAAAACTTCAAGAAACCTGCAAATGCTTTGTAAAAGCTTGCTGTTCATACTGCACTTCTACAAGCTGAAGGCCATCTGAAAGAGGCCTACCATAGAAAAGCGTTTCACTCTGGCCCTTATTGTCTATGGGTTGAGACCTGAAATTCTACACACTGTTATAGTCTGTGTAGCTATTAAACAAAATGTAATTTCAAATAAACAAAATGTAATTTCAAAGAATAGTTTAAATGCAAATTTTCACTTGCAATGGGAAGATCAGAAAGTTTCTGTTGCCTAAAGGAGATTATGGGGTATAATTGGAAATTCTATTCTGCAGATCAATGATTTCTGATGGGGTGTCTTTTCATGTTGCAGGTAACCATAAAATATTCCAAACTTGGACTAGAAGACTTTGACTTTAAGCACTACAATAAAACCTTGTTTGCTGGCCTTGAGCCTCATATTCCAAACGCCTACTGCAACTGCATGATTCAGGTAAGTAGGGGCCTATCTCACTGTGTGATGCTAGCTGACTGGCTGCAAGAGTGTTGCCTGTTGTGCTGCACACAGGTGCAGTCACATCTGAGTGGCAGTAGGGAGCCAGCGCTTGACAAGTTAATAATATGTTCAGTATTTTACGCATGCTAAGAATAGTGGGTGACTGTTCGACATGAGTGGCAAACTGTGAGCGAGTAAATGGCAATCTAACTTCGTGTGTGTGTGTTGGCTTTCTCAATGGCTGTGTGATGTGCACAAAGGGAACAGAATTATTATTTATTTTTTTTTTGAAAGCCCGATATCTTTCTATGTCATGTTTGTCTGAAACCTATTGTGCATACAGCTGATATTCTGGGACCTAGTAATGCAGTCTACTCTTCACCATGGTCAAAAGAGCACAGAATGGCATTTGCAAGCTGCATTATAACTGAACTTTGGGACACTATTACAATTAATAAACTACTGTGTAACCTAATGACCCATGCAGCCAACCCAATGATCTCTGGCCAGAGCTGGAAATGCACCCGTTATGAGAAGGCTTCGCCTTTAGTGCATATCAAGTCTACAGGGGGAGGGAGATTTTTATTTTTTGCATGAATTTGGCTCAGTCTAGGGTATAACTAATAACTGCAGAATGCAATGTCCAAGAGGTTCTGATGCCAGTAAAGGTATAGACAGAGCTTCTAGTAAACAAACACATTAAGGACCTAGGCAAACGAGCAGCCAATTTTGTAGGCCTAATGCATTTTAGGTTCCAAATGACCTGTTGCAAACTGGTCACATGATGGTATGTGTAAAATAAACTGCTATATCAGGATTCGGGAGAAGGGTAGGTTACGCTCCTTTCCTGTCTTCCATCCTGATTGTATATTACTGAAAAAGGCACTCAATGTGAAAGATTTAAATTCTGGTAATGTGCCAACAGAAAATGCACTGTGGCCATATGGGAATGTTACTCTAGAATCCTAATGCCTTTTCAAGTATACCCTTTAAAATGGGGAGTAGGCTTTGAGCAATATCCAAATCGAATCAGTCCAAATACATAGTTGTGTAACTGGTAATGCACAGGGGAATCTTGTGCTAGCTCTGGTTGAAAAAGGGGGGGGGGGGGTATGAATTTTGTTAATGGATGCAGATGTTTTAGATGGAACTGATTTATTTTTACTGAGGCTGTTGGGCAGTAGCCATCATTTAGCTTCCTCTGTCAGTTTTACATAGGAGTGAGTCAGGGATCCAAACTTCATGTATGTGTTAAACCAGGGCTTGACAAATTTACTTTGAAACTAGGAGCCAGCTAAAAAAAAAGTTAAGAGCCAGTTTTTTTTTTTTTTCTCCCAACGACTAAATTAACCGATCTTAGATTTACACAGAAAACTGTATCCATCTTTGTGGTGGAGGGGTGTATAAATTAGGGTTGTCCCGATACCACTTTTTTAGGACAGAGTACAAGTACCGATACTTTTTTTCAAGTAGTCGCCAATACGGATTTTTATTTTTTTTTTTTTTTTTGTATGTGTCCACAAATGCAGCCATGTCCCCCCACAAATGCAGCCATGTCCCCCCCCCCCCCCCCGCACATATGCAGCCATGTCCCCCCCGCACATATGCAGCCCCCCCCCCCCCGCACATATGCAGCCATGTCCCCCCCCCCCCCCCCGCACATATGCAGCCATGTCCCCCCCCCGCACATATGCAGCCATATATGCAGCCATGTCACCCACATATATGCAGCCAGTTCCCACATACCTACATCCTGCATCGCCGCTTAGTTAATACAGGCGGGGAAGATAACGGCTTTCATTTGAATAGCTATATCGTTTCCTGCCGCGCCGCGTATAGACACTCCCCCCTTGCTCGCGATCTGTCCAATCACGAGCAAGGGGGAGTGTCTATGGGCGGCGCCGCGGGAAACGATACAGCTATTCAAATGAAAGCTGTTATCTTCCCCGCCTGTATTAACTAAGCGGCAGGGATGCAGCGATGGTGCGGCGGCGAGGGGGGGGGGGGGGCGAGTATTCTATTCTGGTATCGGGGGTATTTGCGGGAGTACAAGTAATCCCGCAAATACTCGGTATCGGTCCCGATACGATATCGGTATCGGGACAACCCTAGTATAAATTGAACTAAAACTGTTCCAATCAGCTGCCCCACAATCCCTGTCCACTCATCGTTATGGGCACCAGGTCAAGCCCGCAACTTCTTCAACCAGTTGTTAAGCAGAGAGCAGGCAGGGGAAGCCCTCGGTGCAACCCGTGACTGCTTGTAGCAGCCCCTGTCACCAGAAGAGGGCGTCGGTTGCCCTCAGTCAACAGAGCGTACGGAGGCATCGTAGTCCACAAACCTGCCAGGTGAGGGGGGAATGTGGTCTTGCATGGGCACAAGACACCTGTTGCAGTCTAGCCCAGGCGCCAGGCTGTTAATTCTAGGCACCAATGCGACCTGGCGCCTGGGGTTTGTCAAGCCCTGTGTTAAACCTTATTGCTTTTACCAGGCTGTAGGGGTGAATGTTTAACATGTCATATGTGGAGGGCAAATGGTGTTAAAGGCCCTCAACTAGGGATGTCCCGATACTAGTATCGATGCCGAGCATTTTCCCTGAGTACTTGTACTTGAGGAATGCTCCGATGCTTCAGCGGTGATCGGTGCTTGTAACTCCCCTCAAAGCCGCATCCATGCTCTGTGCTGCCCCCCTCAATCTGTCAGGATGGAGAGCAGAGGTAGGAGCCGCTAAATCAGCTCCTACCTAATCTGAATGAATAGTTGGTGATCACTGACTGTCCATTCACATAACTGAGCATCGTAACCTGTGTTTACAATGCTTCCGTTTATGAATGGAGAGGAGCTTCTCTCCATTCATTTAAGCTGAGGCTGCAGAGAAAGGGACTGGGGAATCTGTGTCATTGGTCCCTTTCTCTGTCTTAAAGTGGAGATGTCAGAGGTCTGTTAAGACCCCTGATTTTTCACCAGACCCCCCAACAGGGCTGATAAAAAATGAATTTTAAAGAATAAAAATAAAATACTGTCACATGGTTTTAAAAAAAAGTATTGGTGCTTGTACTCAATCTCAAATAAGTGGTATCGGGACAACCCTACCCTCAACCCCATTCATTTATGGTTGTTCCACTTTGACATATCCTAGTCTTTCACACCTCTTGTGAACCAGCTGCCCTCCAAAGAATGTCCCATTTCCTTGACCTGTAGTTTGAGGCATTTGTTAGGTTACTTTTCTTACCCCCCCCCCCCCTCCCCCTGTATACATGTTTTATCCTTTTTATTTATTTATTTATATAATATATAGATATCTATCGCACACTCTCACACACACTCACTATTGCGCTGCTCGGCCTCTCCCCAATGTTTGGTCTTGCTTGACCTATATTTTTACAGTCTGTGTAGCCACAAACCATTTATGCACTCGGGAGGTCTGTTCTTTCTGTCTTTTTTTTTTTTTATAGACTTTGTTGCCATCTCGGCCCGATGAATTTGAATGACCCCCCCATTCTGGTTTGTGTGGGTGGGTTTCCTGTACACTAGAGCTGCATGATTAATCGTTAAAAAATAAATAAAAAATCAATACAATCTTAGAGGTAATTAAAACCTTTGCCATTCTGAAGCTTCCTTCCAACCACTTTGCATATTTGATATTTACTGTGATTCTGTACTTGCCAAATATGCTGCAGAAATCTCCCTTGACCAAGTCTGGCTGCAGCCATTTTAACTGTGGGCAGCTAAAGCTGCTGCTTGTCCACTTTCTGGATTTAGAGGCACACCTCCAGCTCTGCCGATCTCATTGGCCCTCTTATGATGCATCTTCCTCCTTGGCAAACTCTTGTTGCAGCAAAAACGAAGTTCTGGGAAACCAGTGGCAACTATGGACAACACTCTAGAAGAACAAATCTATATTTTTTATTTTTTTGCTAGCAAAAACTGTTTTGGTTAACACCAAGAGACAGAAGTGTGCCCTTTATGGGCGGTTAAACTTTTATATCAACAGTTGTATAGACAGACATACCTAAAGCCTCTCGTAGGCCACTAAATGGCTTGTTGGCAAACATCTTCTAAAGTCTTACTTATCTGCCTAATTTATCAGCCACTAATAATGTTGGTGATCCTAGCTTCTCAGAATATCTGATCGGACTTCTGTGAGTCGGACCTAACATGTTATATCTCTCCAGTGATCATTCATTGTCCATTCATTGTCCTATCTCTTTATGCTGTTACTCTTATCTTGGTAATGCATTTATACAGAACTTGTCTAGTCATCTTGTTTAAGTCTTCCATTAAGGAGGGCCACAATTTTTTTATTTTGCCAGTCTGGCACCTCTTTAGTAACAATGCTGGCATCACTAAGAGTGGTGACCTTTTTAGAATGGTAAGTGTTCATGACCACAGTGCTGCATCTTCTTCCCCCCCCCCCCCCCCCCCCCCATTTGTTGAAAATGTACACTTCCTTGTCCAAAAAAAACTGGACAACCGTTCCAAGAGACCTGAAAGGCCATCTATGTCAAACTGGAACCGTATATCTTCCATATAGAATATTTTAACATCTTTACCCAATGCATTTAAACTTCAATTCATACTTTTTTTTTTTTTTTTTTTTTTTTAAGCCATATAAATCAAAGTATTAACGCCTATGGAAGTGTTCCTGGCACCTGAATATATATTAAATGTTTACACAATTGTCCAGTCCATGTGCAAATGAAATGGGAATCTGTTTTTCACATTGGATGCTTAAATTGAATCTTCACACAATTTGGTGCGCAAATATAGTAAATTGGCCTCAAAGTTTCAGCGTTTTCATCTTTCCTCCCAGGTGATGTATTTGCAGGAGCCAGTCCGCTGCCTCGTACAGAACCATCTGTGCCAGAAGGAGTTTTGCCTCAGCTGTGAATTGGGATTCTTGTTCCACATGCTGGATTTGTCGCGTGGTGATCCTTGCCAAGTAAGTCACACATGATAGAAACTTGCATTTTTAAATAAACTGCTTTTACCTGTCAATTATAAAGATGGCTGACAAGTTCAGTAGTTTCTTTCAGTCTCTGTAGCTGATCAGTGTAATGCATTAAAAGTAGCTCTTCATGAGCTCAAATGTGTATGATGTACGGAGCTGGTTTCAGTGGTGTTTACCCAGTAATTGGGTGTGTGTGTATTTTTTTTTAATTAAAATTATATATATATATATCAGTAGATCACTGGTTCCATGCATGACTCCTTAATATGAAAGGTGAATGTGTCCTTTTTATTCCTGTAAAAGGGTGGTGTAGGAGAAACTTTGTAGATTGGCAACTTGAAATGTTATGAAATGCAAACATTCCTTATTACTGCATACACAAAGGTTTCCTATAGAAAGAATGTTTAATATATATTTTAATTGTATCCTTTCTTCATATGAAACATTTTTGTGTATGTAGTAATAAGGAATGTTTGGCAAAAAACTTGGATATTATGAAATGCAAACATTCCTTATTACTACATACACAAAAAGGTTTCATATGAAGAAATAATATTATATATATATATATATATATATATATAATATATATATATATATATATATATATATATATATATATATATATATGTTGTTTAGCTGTCGTGGTATGGGCGTTTTTCAGTGATTCACTCCAGCCAGGAAGTATGTTTAAGGGCATGGTAGACCATTGTTATTAAAAAAGGCAAAATAAAAGTCCGAACAAAGGTTTCCCACGCAGGGGGTTCTTCTCCATCAAACATACAACAGAAAATGCTAGCCCACCTGGCTCTCTGTAGCAGTACTTCTGCAGCAATACTTTGCACGTTTTCCTGGTTGCCCAGACCAGCGGAATCCTCAACATAGATGCTTCCCGTCGGCATCTACAACTCTGCCTCTTGCAGTCACTGTTCTGGCTCTCTCCTACAGCCTCAGACTTCTGGAGACCTGCTGTCTCCAACTGGGAGCCATGAGATCTTCCTACACAATGATTATAAAGGGCTGTGCTCACCTAAACACAGACCCTGCTGGTCAGCCACAAGATCTGGAGACAGGATTGGAGATTCCGTCCCACCCAAGACACTATGGAATCTCCATACTACAGAGCCCCATGACAAAGTACCAAAACTTTGTCCACATCTACGCTCTGTAGTATTGCACCTCTAAAGTGTGCAAACCCTGTGTCTAGTTTACAGTTGAAGTAGCTCCTACTGTATGTGTGTGTGTGTATGTATGTATGTGTGTGTGTGTGTGTGTGTATATATATATATATATATATATATATATATATATATATATATATATAATGAGAAAACCTTTTGTGTATGCAGTAATGAGGAATGTTTGGCAACTTGAAATGTTATGAAATGCAATCTATAAAGTTTCTCCTACACTTTTACAGGAATTAAGGAGTCATGCATGGCACCAGTGATCTACTAATCGCTGGTGCAGTGCCTTCCTGGCTCCTACAAAAACTGGTAAAGTGTGTGTGTGTGTGTGTGTGTGTTCTCCTCCAGGTTTACAACATTTGTAGCAATAGCCATGCTGTTATATACCTGTAATTACCAGTACTTTACTATGAGGCAGAATGACCTAATGTATAGTGAGATGGTATGAAAATAGTGGTTTTGCAGTGGTACATTTTTCTTTCTCGTACATCACGGGACACAGAGCAGCATATTCATTACTATATGGGTTATATGGAGTACCTTCAGGTGTGGACACTGGCAATCTCAAACAGGAAGTCCCCTCCCTATATAACCCCCTCCCATAGAGGAAGTACCTCAGTTTTTTTCGCCAGTGTCTTAGGTGTTGGTCACGGAATAGCTTTGCCTCCACATCCTTGGGATTAAGGCGGGCTAACCGGATCTGTCCAAGGAGCCTCAGTGCCAAAGTGGACAGTACCCGGGCCCCAAACCGTGGGGTTTAGCCTATAATGCTCCTCTCTAGAGGGCTGGACCCTGGGCCCAGGACTTGGAGTTTTTTCTAAACCAAAAGATCCTGTTTGCCAGGGTGCTGTATAGGTCCAGGACAGCGGTTCCTTCCAGGACCCCAGTGCCTGAAGGTCTACTACGCTACCCACGGAGATGGGAGAAGATTGGACCGTTTTGCAAACGTCCTGCGGCATGGAGCAGGTAAGAGGGGAGCCTGCGGGACTTGGTTCGACAGCAGGCTCTCCAGGGGAGATCTTAAGGGGGGTAGCCTGAGTATGCTCTGCATTGGCACCATGGTCACTATGTCTGATGGACAGGATGCCCTGAAATGTTCCCCCCCCCCCCCCCCCCCCCCATCACTTGATCCCCCTACCTATCTATGTATGTTTGCTAGCTACCTGCTGCTCGCTGGTTGAAGATCTTTTAAAAAAAAAAAAAACAGATCTGTCTCTAGGCCTTTAGGGGCCTGTTTTTAGCCTTACCTAGCCGGGATTCAAATCTGCCGCCTGATGCGTCCTCCAGCCTGCATTCCTGGGCTCCAGAGTGCGTCTCCTCCTGGGCTCTCCTCCCCCGACAGTCGCGCGCATGCATATAGAAAAATTTTCGCGCAGTTCGGGAGGGGGGGGGGGGGGGGCGGAGAGCGTGACTGCAGTGTAGAGTGGGCGTGCCTTCAATTGCTGTTATACACAGCAGGTGCGTTCTTAGCTCAGTTCAAAGCTGAGCTGGAAGAGAGGACGTAGAGCTGGCAGCACAGTGACTCCCGGTGGCGAGAAGGGGTACTACATGCTGGAGTCAGCTCCAATACTTTTTGTTAAGCCAAAAATCCCCTTGGCAACAGGTTGAATGCTGGCAAACATGTTGGGGGTGGGGCTGTATGTTGTGAAAAACAATAATATTATAAAGGAAAACATACTGAGCCCCACCGTTTTTGGGCATTAGTGATCCTATTGTCCACTAAACCTTATTTTTTTGTACTCCGCCTACAACAACAGACTGTAATAGCCAGGAGTCCCTCGGTTTTGTATTATGGCTTCCAAGGGAAAAGGCAAAGACAAAGGGGTTCCTCCTCTGGTTCTGATGATATGCCAATACTTTCCCCACAGGTTATTCCTATAGGGGTCACCTTGGATAAGCCATTCAGGGGGTCTGGTGCTGAGGCTGGCCCAGGTCGGCCCAACCCTGTGTTATCACAGAGGAGATGCTAGCCGTCACCCTAGGGGGGCTAGAGAAAAAAAGTTAACAGCTATGATCGCTGGCTTTTTCTGGCAAGAAGCGGACTAGATCCCCATCGCCAAAAGGTGTATCCTCGAATTCTGAGATTCTCTCTCTGGAGGAATTAGAATTTCAGGAGGATCGGTTGGACCAGAACCTAGAGGAAGGATCTACCACTGAAGAATCGTTTTCAGCCTCCCAGGCGGAGAGTCTGTGGGTCCAGTCTTTGACAGACATGGTCCGCTCGGCATTTAATTTGCCATTTCCAGAGCCTCAGGTTCCTGCGGTATCCTCTTTGGGTTCTTTTAAAAAACGCCTTTAAGCAACGCAGCTTTTCCGGTCCATCCTCTGTTAGAGGAATTGGTTTTTCCAGGATTGGGACGACCGGACAGAACTTTTTTTGCCGCCTAAAGCTGACGATAGGGTAGTCTTTATGCACGTCTGCCAGGAAATATTTGTGCTTTCAGGCACTCTTTCCCCTGACCAATTGCTCTTTAAAAGGGGCCCGTATGGCTCAGTCGGTAGAGCATCGGACTTTTGGTCTGAGGGTCCAGGTCCCGGTTCGGGCGCTGCTTTTCAACTACCCGTGAGGTCCTTGAGGCCACATCACCCTGAAAGCGCCTGATCTCGGAGGCTAAGCAGGGTCGGGCCTGGTTAGTGCCTGGATGGGAGACCGCCTGGAAGGTTTTCTGTTATTTACCCTATGGAAAATACATTTTTCTAGGAAAGGGGCGCTCCCAACTGTGGACGCAGCCATCTCATGGGTGAATAAATCATTAACTGGCCTGAGGGAAAACATACAAATGTTTAAGGTCTCGGTCGATAAACGTTTAGAGACACTTTTTCTAGCATCCTTGGCTATGGCAGGAGCAGTGGTACAGCCAGCAGTGGCTGCAATTGGAGTTTTGTCAGGCGTTAAAGAACCAGACAAAACAGATGCTTAAAGACATCCCTGCCCAATAGGCAGAGGAGTTATTGGATATTCCCAGAGCTCTGTGCTTTTCGGTAGAGGTTATAAAAGACTCCATCCAGCAGGCGTCTCGTTTGTCACTATTTTTAGTGCATATGAGAAGGCTCTTATGGTTGAAGAACTGGGCGGCCGAGCCCCATGCAAAAAGACTACTGGCAGGTTTGCCCTTCCATGGAAAGATCTGGATAAATACATTCAGACTGTTTCAAGTGGCAAAAGTACCCTTTTACCAGTCAAAAGAAGTTCCGGTGTCCTGCGTTTTAAAAGGCAGCTCCCCCCTGTTCCGGGGCCCTCAAATTCCAGGCAGTATCGGACCTCCTGCGCGATCAAACTTTTAACAATGGATCGCAAGGACAGGCCTCTGGGGGCAAGGGGCCATGGTATCGATCCCCGACAGAGGGGGTCCGATCATCTGTGGCCACAGGCTACAGATTAGAATTTCTAAAATTTCCTCCACAAGGAAGGCCTCAATGCGGGCGGCATTGGATCATCTGCTTTACCAGGGCATAATGATAGAGGTACCAGCCCAAGAACAGGGGCTAGGTTTCTATTCCAATCTGTTTGTCATACCAAGGCCCATCGGCGATGTCGGACCAATTTTGGACCTAAAAGGTTTAAATGCTTACCTAAGGGTTCGCTCTTTCCGGATGGAATCCGTTCGGTCAGCAGCCGCCACACTCCAGAAGGATCTGGCTTCTATAGACATAAAGGATGGTTACCTTCATGTACCAATCTTTCAGCCACATCAAATATTTTTTTTACGCTTCGCAGTGATACAGCGTCACTTCCAATTCGTGGCGCCCCCCTTCGGGCTGGCTACGGCCCCCGGGTATTCACGAAGGTCCTAGCTCCAATTCTAGTCAGTCTAAAGGATCCAAGGGGTCTCGGTCCTAGCATACCTGGATGACCTCTTAATCATAGATCACTCGCTTCCTTGGTGGAATGCGCAGTAGCCCTCATGGTTCAGTACCTCGAGAGGTTCGGCTGGGTCCTAAACCGGGGAAAAATCAACATTTCAACCTACAAAGCAGTTGGAATATCTCGGCATGAGATTAGACACAGAACAGAAGATGGGTGTTTCTGCCCCTGGTAAAGGTCGAGGCTATCAAAAGATTGATTCAGTTGGTTCTAAGCAAAAGAGAACCAACTATTCGCCTATGTATGCGATTACTAGGCAAACTAATGGCCATGTTCGAGGCGATACCGCACGCTTCCACACTCGTGTCCTACAGACAGCAATTCTAGCAGCTTGGAGCAAGGGAGCAAAGGCCTTGGAGTTTCCTTTGACGCCGTCATTAAAGGTCCGGCAGAGTCTATGCTGGTGGTTAAACCCTCAGAACCTTCTGAAGGGGGGTCTTTCTGCCCAGTGGTCTGGAAGGCTGGAGAACGGGTTCACTCGCCAAGGAACTTGGGCAGAGGCGGAGAGGCAGCTGCCCATCAATGTCTGGGAGATCAGAGCGGCTCGGCTAGCCCTCCTGGCATAGACATCCAGATTACAGGGGTCCTCGGTGAGAAGTCATTCAGACAATGCCACAGCGGTGGCATATATGTGAACCACCAAGGGGGAACCAAGAGTCAAGCCACTCAGAGTGAGAGGAGCTTGGTTTTTCGGTGGGCAGAGGTTTATGTACCCTGCATATCGGCGACATTCATTCCCGGGGTGGACAGCCTGCAGGCGTACTTCCTAAGTCGCCAAACCCCGTCGCCGGGGGAGTGGTCTCTGCATCCACAAGTTTTTCAGACAATCTGCCAGAAGTGGGGAGTGCCAGACGTGGATGTCATGGCATCAGGATTCAACAAGAAGCTAGACAGGTTCATGTCTCGAACGAGGGACCCTATGGCCTGCGGAACCGATGTGTTGGTTTGCCTGTGGCATCAATCATAACTTCTATATGCATTTCCCCCCGCTGCAGTTACTACCCCGCCTGTGGCGCAGGATCATAGCACAGGCCGGTTATCCTGGTAGCCCCAGCTTGGTACCGGAGGGCATGGTACTCACTAGTCCTGAAATTGGCAGCGGGAGGCCCTTGGACTCTTCCTCTATGGCCAGACCTACTCTCACAAGGCCCGATCCTCCACCCTGCATTACGGCGTCTAAATTTGACGGCCTGGCGGCTGAATCCCTGATTCTCAGGGGTAGAGGTCTGTCTAGGCAGGTAATCCCTACCCTCATTAAGGCTAGAAAGCCGGCCTCCAGGGTAATTTTGTTACAGGGTTTGGAGGGCCTACGTAGGCTGGTGTGAGGCTAAGAGATGGGTTTCCCGCAAGTATACCATTGATAGAGTATTACGTTTTCTCCAGCTAGGAGTGGATAAAGGCCTGGCATTAAGCACGATCTAGGGACAGATTTCAGCCTTATCAGTGTGGTTTCAGAGGCCGCTGGCCGCCCACTCGCTGGTTAAGATCTTCGTACAGGGAGTCTTACGTGTTAATCCTCCGGTCAAATCACCACTTTGTCCATGGGACTTAATCTTGTTCTGTCAACTCTACAGAAACAACCCTTTGAGCCGTTGGCTGAGGTACCTTTGGTTTTACTGACTAGAAAGTCGGTATTTCTGATCACCATAGTTTCGGCCAGGAGAGTATCGGAATTGGCAGCCTTATCTTTTAAGGAACCATATCTCATTTTACATAAGGATAGGGCGGGTTTCCGTCCTCATCCTTCCTTTCTACCAAAGGTTATAGCCAGTTTCCACCTGAACTAGGATGTGGTACTTCCATCCTTCTTTCCAAAACCCACCTCTAGAAAGGAGGGGTTGCTGCATACGTTGGATTTTGTCAGGGCCATAAAGGCCTATCTTAAAGCTACAGAGAAGGTTCGGAAAACAGATGTGGTGTTCGTTTTACCGGAAGGGCCCAAGATGGGTCAGGCAGCTGCTTGATCCACCATCGCAAAGATGGATTAAACAATTAATCGTTCAGGCCTGCGGTTTGAAGAGGTTGCCTCCTCTGTCGGTAAAGGCCCATTCTACCAGGGCCATGGGCACCTCCGGGGCAGCACATCGGATCTCTATGGCTCGTATATGCAAGGCAGCAACGTGGTCATCAGTCCACATGTGTACAAAATTTTTATCAATTGGACGTAAGAAGGAATGCGGATACAGCCTTTGGACAGGCAGTACTACAGGCCGCGATTCAAGCTCCTCAGGATCTGAGGGGGCTCCCTTGATTTAGATTTGAGATTTACATTTCTTGTCTAAGTTGGATTTACTAGTATTTGAGTATACCTCTAAATTAAATCCTTTTTTTTGGAAGATGTCTCCCTCCCCTCATTAAAGCATTGCTTTCGGACATCCCGTATAGTAATGAATATGCTGCTCTGTGTCCCGTGATGTACGAGAAAGAAAAAGATTTTTTAATACAGCTTACCTGTAAAATCTTTTTCTTGGAGTACATCACGGGACACAGAGCTCCCACCCCTCTTTTGGGGAACAGTTTTGGGAGGCATACTGCTTGCTACAAAACTGAGGTACTTCCTCTATGGGAGGGGGTTATATAGGGAGGGGACTTTCTGTTTGAGATTGCCAGTGTCCACACCTGAAGGTACTCCATATAACCCATATAGTAATGAATATGCTGCTCTGTGTCCCGTGATGTACTCCAAGAAAAAGATTTTACAGGTAAGCTGTATTAAAAAATCTCTTTTAAATCTGGGGCCTCCAGGAACTTATGCCTATAAGATCACATCTTGTGATACCCTGGACTGTTTTCCATGGATGAGGATAATTGTTTTCAGTTGGTTCCCCAAAGTAAGGTTTGCATTTTCAGATGCCTGTCCAGCCTTGGCACCTCACATAATGTAGTCCGGTGTAGCAGGTTAATGCATTAGACTATTTAATATAAATTCAAATGATCATTAATGGCCAAGTGCCAGAGCCACTAGCTCTGGAGAACATACTGAGCAAAACGGTTCCACATAAGCTTTCACATTCAGCATAATGTCCTGACCAGGGATATGCAAAATGTGGACCCCCCATCTGTTGCAAAACTACGTCCCATCATACCACTGTTGGTCTTGCTATGTCTCATGGGACTTGTAGTTGTGCAACAGCTGGAGGGCCACAGTTTGCATTTCCCTGTGTTACACTGACACTCCATCTACACTGCTTTCTTCAGTTGGTCCCCTTCACAGTAGAAGAATCGGCATGTGTGCCATATTGACTAAGTGATTCAAAACCAGCATGTCCTCTAGCTTTACATATTTAGGTAAAATATCCCATTTTCATGAACCTTACTGTACTTTATTTTTGCATTTGCAAGGCTAGTAACTTCTTGAGAGCTTTCCGAACCATCCCTGAAGCGGCAGCACTGGGGCTTATTTTGGCTGATTCAGATGAGGCAACAGGAAAGGTCAATCTTGGTCGTCTGATCCAAAGCTGGTGCCGATTCCTTTTGACCCAACTTCACCAAGAAACGCAAGAGTTGGAAGGCCCACAGGCTTATCGTAGTATTGGAAGTGCCAGGTAATAACAATTGGGTGTGGGTTAGGACCTTGCAGTATGTAGTTTATAAAAAAAAAAAAATGTAATCCCTGCCATCTACTGGCCACTTTTGCCTAAAGTATAATTGCTGTGAAGTGGCATCCTTTGCAGTCTAAGTAGGCTGAACAGCTGAGGCGGTGTATACCCAAAGTGAGGGGTGATTGCTCACTGATGCGTATATATTTCTTGGAAGGTCCTAATATCTGGTAAGCAGATATAAGCAGATATATTTGCCCTATCTATCATGTGGGGAGCTCTGGGTGTTTGCCCCATTTGAAATTGGAAGGACACTTTTCTTTCACCTTGTGGAACTATAGTTTGTTTTGGACTTGTATATAAAAGTTTACACATCTATTGTAAAGATGGACTTTTGGCCTCAACATGATAAATGCCTGTGTCCATGCACACAGTTTTTTTTTCTAGAGTGTACGAGCTGCGTCTAGAGGCAGTAGAGCGCTCCCCTCTTGACCGCAGAAGAACTGCATTCAGGAGAGGATTGTTTTGACAGAACAAGCCCAAATGTTGGGTGCGTTTTTTTTTATTTACATAAATTAATAACTTTAAAATTCTGGTCAATGAAACAAACGGCCAAACATTGCTAAACTGTCTTTAAAAAAAAAATGCAGCTTGGGTGAATTCATAACTGTTTTTCTTCTGTCAGGAGAAACAGTGTTTAAAATAAGTGCCTTCACCTGGAAAATCAAGGAATCTTTATGCAAAATCGTCAGCCGAACAGCATTTGCATTGGATCAGTTGCAGGAACTGTTTGCCGCATGTGTGTGCGGTTACCCCCCTCCCCCCCCACGATGAGCTCAATTTGGCATCTGCAGCTCTTCCTGATTCAAAAAATGGTTACAAAATTGCTATTAGTTTTTTGTTTAGAAACCTCTGCAGCTTTGTCACCAATGTTCAGTTTTTCAGTATTTTCATCTCAAAAAATATTTTAAAGCTAAAATCTAGTTGGATTTAAGACCCAAATACAGTGCCTGGCAAAAGTATTCATACATCTTAATTTTTTGTCATGTTGCAAACAAAAAATGGAAATTTTTATTTTATTTATTTTTTTGTGATTGACCAACACGGGTGGTACATAACTGTGTAGTGGATGGCAAATGGTTTTCAAAATTGTTTACAAATATCTAAAAAGTGAAAGTGTCACAATCCGTTCCAATTTTTTTGCAAAGGCCCTGTGTACATGTACTGATTTAACAGGGGCAACTGAAAAAAAGCCCAACTGCTTTTAACCACTTAAGACTCGGACCTTTAGGCAGCTAAAGGACCCGGACAGGTTTTGCGATTCGGCACTGCGTCGCTTTAACAGACAATTGCGCGGTCGTGCGACATGGCTCCCAACAAAATTGGCTTTTTTTTCCCCACAAATAGAGCTTTCTTTTGGTATTTGATCACCTCTGCGATTTTTTTTTAATTTTTTGCGTTGAAAAACAAAAATAGAGCAATAATTTTGAAAAAAATGTAATCACTACTTGCTATAATATCCCCCAAAAATATATAAAAACAATTTTTTTTTTTCCCTCAGTTTAGGCCGATGCGTATTTTTGGTTAAAAAAAAAAACGCGTTTATCGGTTGGTTTGCGCAAAATTTATAGCGTTTACAAAATAGGGGATAGTTTTATAGCATTTTTATTTATTTTTTTACTACTAATGGCAGGGATCAGTGTGGGTTTTTTTTTTCATGACCGACATTATGGCGGACATTTTTGACACATTTTTGACACATTTTTGACACATTTTTGACACATTTTTGACACATTTTTGACACCATTGTCATTTTCACAGCAAAAATGCATGGTTTATTGTGAAAATGACATTTGCAGTTTGGGAGTTAACCACAAGGGGGCGCTGAAGGGATTATGTGACCTAATGTGTTTTTACAGCTGTAAGGGGGGGTGTAGCTGTTGGTATGACATCGATTGTGTATCCCTATAAAAGGATAACCCCATCAATGACCCCGCCACAGTGAAGAACGGGGAAGCGGTGTTTACACACTCTCCCTGTTCTTCAGCTCCGGGGACCGATCGCGGGACTCCATCGGCGATCGGGTCCGCGAGGCCCACAGTCCCGGTGCCGAGTCACGGGAGCGCACCATGGCTGGGCACTAGCACAGGACGTACCTGTACGTACATGAGCCCTAACAGGCATCTGTAAATGGTGATTGAACCACATAGGTGAGAGATATTAATGCGAATGCCTGAGAGCAATAATTCTAGCACTGCAGCTCATGTTTTTGATAACCTGTAAAGGCTTTTAAAGCCTAAGCTATGGATCATTTTAAGTATCAGTTGTCATGGACAGTATACAGGATAAGATCCACTTTAAAGCAGCGTTCCACCCAAATATGGAAAATGTGGAACCTCTGCTTTTCAGATTCCCCCCCCCCCCCCCCCCCGTTGTCATATTTGCCACCTTTCAGAGGGAGCAAATACCTGTCCAATACAGGTATTTTGCTCCCATTTCCGGGCATAGATACCCAAGCCACCCACGGGCATCTACGTTCATTTGTGTCACAGGGGCATGCTGGGCTTCAAGCACCCAAATGCATCAAAAACGCATATGGTTTTTATTGCTGGCCCATCTTAAAATGCTTCAGATAACTAAGGGATATGTAATGGCAGGTTTTTTTTTAATTTTTTTTTTTTTTATTTTTATTTATGCTGTCTGCATTTGATCCTCATTTGTCTCTCCCACCATCCCCCACCCCCAGCAATTTTGCATCCACAGGAGAATCTGTGATTGGACAGCTGTTTGGATGTGAAGTGGAGAACTGCAGCATGTGCAGATGCGGCAAGGAAACTGTGCGTCTTTCCACAACCCTGCTCTTTACCTTGTCATACCCAGAAGTCAACAGTATGCGTGAGTATAACATCACTTGGCTATCGGGAGCTCTAATCTGCCAGACACCTACTCTTACACAAGGGTTTATGTCCAGTGTTCGGCATTCTACTACCTCAGAGTACAGCCTATAATGGAAAAACTTGGGTAACTGTCTCTTATCAAGTTGATAAGCATGGGTGAACTCTCCTTTAAGCCATGTTTGTAAAGCATGTGTGCCCCTCCTCTGATCACCAGGATTAGTTTAAAGATTTTGGTATTTGTCAAAACTGGAGACCAATATGTGAGCAAAGAATACCATACTCTGCATGGCAATGTGAGAATGCCTAGACAGACTGCATTTGCATGCAATTCCTCCTAAGTGATGCCATTTTACAATGCTGATCCTCCTTGACTGAAAGCACCGACCTAAAGTGACAAGCCAGGTCAGGCTGCAGAGGAAATGGTTAGATTAACTAAATAAGGAAAGGGAATTTTGGGACTTTGATTGAAGCAATTGAAATGTGGAGGTAGGAAAATGTAAAAATTGACAACATGGATATATGTCCAGTAAAGTATATTTTTTTTAATATATATTCTCACTCACTAAGCATATACAGTAAATGGGTACATGCGTCAATACATGGGTGCCATAATAAAAATGTATGTAAGTGCATGAAGTGGCATGGCCTACTAAATGGCAGCGTGCCCAATACTTTATCAGTGTTCACATGATATATCTTATGCTGGGTCTGAGTATTGGTGGCATCATTGAATATTATACTTGGTGGATGGGTAGCATTCCATGTATGGTGTGACTGTGGCATCAAATATAGCTTGACGCGTTTTGTGGCTATATATACTCATCAGGAGCAGATGCAACAAATTCCTATAGAATGTATAAATATAATAAACCACTTTAGAGAGGGTAAATCACTATATATAGATGGTTGATCAACCACACTTGCCAATAAAGACAGTGAATGTGATATGTGTTAATGGCACAGGGTGAGCCAAAAGCATAAATCTCGTCAAGGGAGCTGAGGTGGCAATATAATGATGCAGCCATGGATGTGGGAAAGTGCATAATTGTGAAAATGATCTCCATGTGGCAAAGAGTATTGAATGTATGGCATCTCAGAACAATAGAATTAAGTTAGAACTATATGTAATTATGACAGTATTGAGATTAATAGATTAATGTTATTTAATAGGTAGTGTTAGATTAACATCCTCCATCCAGGAAATTATGCAGGGAAATCGGATATAGTCTGCCTATGTTCAGCTTTTCAAAGTGTGCATTAGAAGCTGCCGCAAGCAAACTTAGTACAGAGGAGACTGTACAATTGTGCAAGACTGAAGGTAAGGCTGGAGTTCAGCTTTAAGCGAAATGTGTGGTCTTTTCAATGCGCCATGACGCCAGTGTCCTTGTCACCCTTTGTATTATGTCTTCTATAATAATTTATTTTTTCCAGGTAAAGATCCACCAGAGTATGAGTTTGTAGAGATCCTTAGGAGAAGTATCTGTCTAGAGCAGAGCACCCAAGCTTGGTGTGAAAATTGTGAGAAGTACCAGCCCACAGTAAGTTTGGGAGTTCTGTGTAATTTTCTAGCAAAAAGTGTGTGTGTGTGTGTGTGTGTGTGTGTGTGTGTGTGTGTTCCCCATGTAGGAGAGAAATTTCAGAATTGGCCTGGTAGGCAAGTGGTTAAGGACGTTTTTATAAAAGGCTTATGTACATATTGCTGGATCCTCTTCCGGGAAGTGTGTGTTTAGAAGTCTACTTTTTGATTTTGAGAGACTACGTCCAATCCAAATTTCCCAGAACTCAATCCAATCGACCATCTTTCCTTGATCAATTTTGAAGCCCACCTGATTGGTGGAAGCGATACTTTATCCAGACAGCTTCTAAGTAGATCTTTTCTCCCCACAGGTACAAACCCGCAATATTCGTGGTCTTCCTGATGTGCTTGTTATAAACTGTGAAGTTAACAGCACAAAGGAGGCAGAATTCTGGAAGACACAGGCAGAGGTATAGTTGACTTTTTTTTTTTTTTTCCTTCCTAAATATCACTGTTTTTGCTTCCTTCCTAAATATCACTGTTTTTTGCTATCTCTTATTTCCACTGCATAGAAATGTATGCGTAGCTAGGTTTTATAATATGCAAGCTCTACTCTGCCACTATCTGCCACCTTACATATATTGCATTTTACAGTACGCTTTCAAAAAGTCGCTGACGAAAATAGAGCCAACTGTTCCAATTCCTAATGAAAGCAGCCCAGGAGAATGGTAAACTTTTTTTTTTTTTTTTTTTTTTTGTGTGTTGTGTATGTTATAAATTTTTTTTTTCCAAAATGTAACTTGTGGTGTTTGGTTTTTATACCCCTTAAAGCGGAGTTCCACCCAAAAATGGAACTTCCGCTTAATCCCCTCCCCCTTACATGCCACATTTTGGCATGTAATTTTTTTTTTTGGGGGGGGGGGGGAGGAGTGGGGGCTTCAGTAGGAGTGGGACTTCCTGTCCCACTTCCTGCTTCCGCCAAGGGGCTGGTAAGGTGATTGGGCCTAATCGCCTTACTGCAGCCCCTCCCTTTGGCGATTGTCTAGGACACTGACAGGTCCTAGACTATCGCCTGTCCAATCAGCGCCGCATGCGCAGTGCGGCTTGCACATGCGCAGTGGGTACCCCGGCCGTGAAGCCAAAGGCTGTCACGGCTGGGTGCCCACAGTCGCAATGAGGATGCCAGCCGAGGAGGGGGGAGAGGAGCGGAGCCCCGGTCGGCGCGTCTCTGAAACGTGGAGAAGGTAAGTGTCTGTTAAAAGCCAGCAGCTACACTTTTTGTAGCTGTTGACTTTTAATAAACATTACATTTGGGTGGAACACCCCTTTTTAAATGTAGATATGCCTGCTGTCAAGCTCATATTTACCTTTTTTTTCTTATTAGGAACGAGTTCAATATTCCTGAGAATGCCCCTCTCCCACCACTGTTGCCCTCAGTGGAGGAACTTCGCAATGTATGGGTGCCATACTCTCTAAAGATGAAGTTATCTAAAAACAAAGAACTTGAGGTTCTAAATTGTGAAGATAATGAGGAGGTAAGAGTTAGAAATAGTGTGGCCAGTTTCACACTACCCAGTGTTATTCCGCATGTTTTTTCTGAAAGCGAATTAGAGGCAGCTTGCAGGACACTTGGTGCACTTTCAGGAAATGTGCAACCTAATAGTCTATGGGGAAACCATGTGTTAACCTCACAAACTGCAGATAAACCTGTGCTGAGGCCATTACTTTCCTTTCGTTTGGTTTTTGCAAAAGTTATAGCGTCTACAAAATAGGGGATGCCAAAATATGGCATTTTTATAAAAAATTAAAAATGATCTTGTGACTGCGACATTATGGCAGACACGTTTGACACTATTTTCGGACCATTGTCATTTATACAGCTATAAAAATGCACTGATGACTGTAAATGACACTGGCAGGGAAGGGGTTAACCACTGGGGGGTGAGGAAGGTGGTTAAGTGTGTTCTAAGGAGTGATTCTAACACTGGGGGCTGGGCTATCTGTAACACAACACTGATCACTGCTCCCGATGGCAGGGAGCAGAAGATCAGTGTCCTGTCACCAGGCAAAACAGGGAGATGCCTTGTTGACACTGTTCTGCAGCTCCATGACACGATCATCCCTGACTGTACAGGTATTGAGTGAAGCATCTGAGCATTTGCCTGAGTACAAGTATTCAGGCAAATGCTCGGTATTGGGTCAACCCTAGAGACCACCATTATCGGAAACCGAAAGGATACCTGCTGCCATAACAAAGATATTCCTCTTCAAACAGCCAACATATATAGGCGTGCGGCGGTCCGGAAGTGGTTAAAGCCTCATCGAGGCACCACCAAAGCAAAAGCGGGTATAAGTAGAACTGTTAGCTAACAATTTTATTTAGTGACGGGCTATGACTGGCATCCAGAGAGCTTTAACAAAGTGTCTGAAGCCTTGTGCAGTGAATATGGTGATAGCAGTTTTGGTAGTCAAAGCTCATTTACACTTTGGCTTCAACACGCGTTAACGGCTAGTTTACACTTACTCCAAAACAAGGCTTCAGACACGCTTTGTTAAAAGCTGTCTGAACGCCAGTTAAAGCCTCTGTCGCTAAATACAATAGTTGGCTTACAGTCCTGATTACACCTTGTTTTTGCTTTGCTTCAAAAATTATACCCCATGTAGCTAAAGTGGTGCTTCAAAACCTCCCATAAAAGTCTGTGGCAAAGCTTGCTTGAAGCCTCTCCGAATCCGCACGGAAACCTCATCGAGGCTAGCTTTAACATTTCTGTGTCCCAAGTCCACTTTTTTTTTTTTTTTTTTGAGCCTCTGCCTCTCATCCCATGCTTCAAAACACCCCTTTCCCCCAATGGACAGGCTGCCACTGCAGAAAAGTCAAACTATATGGGTTAAATCATTTGCTTTAAGGTCTAACCAGATTTGCCCCCTTAATGACAGGCCATTTTTGCGATCTGGCACTGCGTCGCTTTAACTGACCATAGCACGGGCGTGCGACAAGTGTACCCAAACAAATTTGATATATATATATATATTATATAAATTTTGTTCGTTTGGGCTGATATATATACTTCGTATTTTTGGTAAAAAAAATTCTTACTAGGCGTATGTTGATTTGCACAAACGTTGGTGTCTACAAACTGGGATAGATGTAGGGTATGTAATTTATTTTCTGACCAGTAAAATTATGTTAAGTGCTATAAATGTACGTGGATCCGCTTGTTTACAAAGGCAGATCCCTGTTCTGCCTCTGTTCTAGGCGATTACGGGTCTCGGCGGACATTGAGTCTGCCCGACCCATGGGCACGCTCCTGCAGCGAGAGCGCCCACAACTGCGCGAGCCACTGTACTGGTACGGTGATTCGCTCTACTGCAGTGTGTGTATTTGTGTGGTGTTTGTTTTTTTGTTTTTTATTTGTTTTTTTTTTTTCTTACAGCCAAATCAACCAGAGGATGATAAGGATGAAGCAACAAATGTTTATGACCTTATGGCAACTGTTGTTCATATCTTGGATCCTCGTACAGGTGGTAGCCTGGTAGCCCATATTAAAGTAGGAGAGACGTACCACCAAAGAAAAGAGGTGAGGTTTTCCAGTTATTACTCAGTCTGGTATACCATAGCTTGTGAAACTGTTCCCTGATATGAATACGATACATTTTTTGGGTCTGTTCAAAGGTAATTAAAAAAAAATCTTTGGGGTTTATTTACTAAAGCTGAAGAGTAAAAATGTAAGCATTATACACACTATCATGTTTTCTGCGTAGGATGTTTGTATGCAATATAAGTTCCTGGCCAATAGTTGTCAGCCAACAAACGCAAAACTATGCTTTTTCAGCTCTTTAGTGCCACCCCTTGGGCAACTTCTGCTAAAGTTGTGTTTGTGGTGAGCCTTGCTTCTGAGTATGTGTATTTGTACTTTGGTGCTTTGTCCGATGGACTTGTGTACACACAATTGGATAATCCAACACCACACATTTGTTGGCAGACCATTTTAAAGCATGCTATTCCACATTTATTTGCAGAAAATTTGACAATTGTCCAATGGAGCATACAAACCATCGGTTTTTGCGACAACACCCTGTCATCACACAATGCCCGTCGGATAATCCGACCGTGTGTACGAGGCTTTAGGCTCACTTCTGCATAGAGACCAATCGGCTTCCAGGTTTTATTGCCAAAGCTTAAATGAACAAGCTGAAGTTAGAAGCTGAATCTGGTGCAGCTGTGCATGGTAGCCAGAGTGCACCAGTTTTTGTATATTTTAACCCTTTGTCTCTAAAAAAAGACAGGAGGGTGGGGGGGTGTCACAAAGCTCTACCTCCCTAGCGATTTTATTAAAGTAAAAAACAAAAAAAAGTAATTCTAATGGTCACATTTTAACATGCCTATAGCAGATTGAGGACCGGGCGGGCCTTTAGTCCTGGGTAAACGTCATATGATGTCCTTTCAGAACGGCGCCTCTTGCGGGGCCACTGGATACAGCTGATGACTGATCACCATAATGACCCGCTGCCAGTACCATGTGATCATTGTGACCACTCACTACAGATCACATGCCAATTGTAAATGGATGGCATCCATTGTATAAAATTGTGTTGCTAGATGTAATTGGTCAGTGATCACATGTCTTCTCCCTCCGGTGATGTGTTCTTCCTCCCAGTTTTCTACCTCCGTCTCGCTGCTTACTACTTTTACCTTAAGACCCTGCCCCTTGTGATGTTGCAAGGGGGCGGAGTTGCATGGTGACATCACAGGATTGCCCTGCTCTGTGAATATAGCCTTGAGGTCAGTGTCTCATGATTAAAGATGGACAGAGGTACATTCTGAACAGTTTGCCATGCCATTCAAAAATGCAAGTTTAAGCTCTATTATGCAGAGAACATGATCCAGAAAAGCTGTTGTCTGCAAAAGAAGCTTTGGCCCAAAGTGGGAAAACTGTCTCCCAGACTAAAGAGGAGAGGGACCTTCCATCTTATCAGTGCTCAGTTCTAAAGCCTGCATCTGATTTAAATGGAGTGGGGGGGGGGGTGCATTAGTGGGTATTGAATGGGCCTCTTGCACATCTGAAAAGGCACCATCATTGCCAGAAGGTGTATTCAGATTTTAGCGCAGCATATGCTGCCATCCAGACTTTTTTTTTCCTCCAGGGAAGGCCTTCCATATTTCAGGATGGTGCTAAAACGCATACTGCGTCTATGACCATATGCACCCAAATTCTACTATAAAGCCATGCTAAGTGGCCTGCCTGCAGTCCAGACCTTTCACCAACTGAAAATATTAGGCACACCTTGACATTAAAAATGAGACCAAGAAGGTCTAGGACTATTGAGCATTTAGAATCCTATATCTGCTAAGAATGGGACAATGGTCTTCCCACAACTCCAGCTACTGATTTCCTCAGTTCCTGGATGTTTTTCAGGGTGTTTTTAAAAAAAGAGGATGGTACACCATTGTAAACATGACCCTGTCAACTTTTTTTTTTTTTTTTTTTTTTTTTTTTTGAGACGTGTTGCTTCTATCAATTTCAAAATTGCCTTATTTGTTTCTTAAAATGTGTTTTATGTATGCATACATTTTGATTTATTTTTTTCTATTGCGAATTCAAATTTGGGTTTGAGATTTGCATATGGTTGCATTCTGTTTATATGTCGCTTTTGCACAGATTGTTAGCTTTTGTTGGCAGTCCTTTTCAATTTTATTTTTTATTTTTTTTGTAATGATTAATTTGCTTTACCACGTGTCAACCATTTATTTTTTAGGGTGTGACACATCAGCAATGGTATTTGTTAAATGATTTTCTTATTGAACCTATTGATAAGGTAAGATCCTGGTATACAGGCCTCCTCCCCCTTCTTTTTTTTTTTTTAAATCTAATCGCCTCCATTTGTGTCCTATCTATTTTTCTACTCAGTGTGAAGCTGTCCAGTTTGATATGAATTGGAAAGTTCCTGCAATTTTATTTTATATCAAGAGAAGCCTAAATTCCAAATACAACTTGACAAGTAAGATGAGACCATTTTGTGTTATGATTAAATGTTGAGGTGTGTGTGTGTGTGTGTGTGTATTTATTTTATAATACATTTATTTTATTATAAATTTATTTTTACCCCCCAAATTATCCTGTTCCTTTTTAACCACTTGCCAGGCCAGTTCTAAAATGTATCTCCTACATGATATGGTTTAGCAGAGACCCTAGAGAATAAAAATGGCAGTAGTTGTAAAAAACTGTTTAATGCATTTAAAAAAAAATCCCCATAGGCGACTTTTTTTTTTTTTTTTTTATTACTATTACAAGTAATGTAAACATCCCTTGTAATAGGAAGATGCATGATGGGTCCTCTTTACAGGGTCAATAAGGCCCCACATCTCACCTCCTAGATTGGCAAGCCTGAAATATTTTTTTTTTTTTAAATGCCGAGGCCGGGCATAACGTCATAACATCACACCCAGCCTCCGAATGATCATAGACTCGGTCTGCTGTAAATCTCGATCGTTGGCATCCGGCGCCAGCGGTTCCCTTCTCCAACTCACCGATGGCAGGGGTGAGTCGGTAGAAGCACGGGAGGGGGAGTATGTCCCCTCTCGCCACCTGTAAGAATGGTCAGCCACGATGATCACTCTTATGGTGTAGGGAATCGCAGAATGAAAAAAAATCTGTCGCTGCAGGCATCATTTGGCTATCACCGCTCAAACCCAACCAACATCTGGCGGGCGGGAAGCGGTTAAAGCAATGGTATACAGTGCTTGTGCTGTGTTTTTTGGCACCCTGTATCATCTGAAATACCTGTCTGATCCTGCCAGTTGCTACCCTCCCCTTTGTACACTGACCACGATATATCAAGGCTGCTGAGTCTTAACTCTGGCGTACATGCATCAATTATAACCTGCTATCTGCAGCTGTCCTCCTCCCACTTCCCCTTCCTGTGTTCACTTCTTATCGCTGATCCACTCCTCTCCCCACTTCAAAACTGATAATTGCCCATTATCCTTTTACACATTGACCTGTGCTGTTATGTTTTATCTGCAGTTAAGAACCCAATTGAAGCCAGTGTATTACTAGCAGAAGCTTCTCTTGCTCGGAAACAACGAAAGTGCCATGCCACGTTCATTCCACTGCTGCTGAATGAGATGCCACAGGCAGGAGAGCTAGTGGGGCTGGATGCAGAGTTTGTTACACTCAATCAGGTAACTTGCAGCATTTTTAAATCAAATGATCGGTGGCTTTGAAATCTGAGTACCAGCTTCTCCATCCTATGCTAAAGTAATGATGACAAGCCAGAGACAGCCAGAAATGCATCTGTTTCAGGATCAAAAATCTCATCTCAAATCGGGGGGTAAAGTTGTCCACGTAGACCATTGTCTGCACTGCCGGCTGTCAGTCTGCAATCGTGACTGGGAAGACTAATCTGCAGTATAACAATCTGAAAGCTTGGCTTGAACCACTCGTGGAGCACAGTGTGAAAGGGATGGCGGCATGGAGGGTGGCTTATCAGCTTTACCCCAGATGCTGCATACTTAAATGTGCCTCTTTTAATAATCAACCATGTGAGTTGCTAAATGTTGTACCTTCATTAAATGTAACCATATTGCTACACTTAAAGCGGAAGTAAACCCATCAATTTACCAGTTTCAAAAAGCAATTAAATTTCCGGCATGCCGGGATTGCCAACTGTCACATTGGTTGTGCTCTCAACCAAACTGTCAAACCATCCAATGGCTGGTGTCCTAACTGATCACATGTGCAGCACCACAGCAGTTGAAGATTAAACAGAGGCCAAAATGGCAGCTTCCTTGGCTGAAAATGATAGAAGGGTTTACTTCCACTTTAAGGACGCTTCTCATTGCTTGTATATCAAGGCAATATATGAAAAAATGTTGCTTGTCTTGCAAAACGCTCTCAAACCATGTTACACTTCAAGGTTTTGCTGTATTGGGGGTGCTGTAACCCACCTTTCAGTGAGAATCCAAGCTGATTTGGAAGCAGAAAGGGAAAGTTTCAGAAAGTATGCCTCTGGGAAACCTGTGAGGAGTTTAAGGGCTGTTCTTAGAGCAGTAAAGAGCTTCAATTAAACCATACCAAATGTATTGAAGCCTACCAGTCCTAAGATGTGGTGGCTGTATTGGTTTCTCACTTATCAGAGCTTTATTTTAATTTTTTTTGGAGCTGTATAATATTGGGTACAGTGAAATTTCCTAAACTTACATGATTTAGGAGATATTTGCACTGCTTGAAGCTGGTGATGTCACTGTTGCATATACTCTAAAGGGAAGGCATACCCATGCCATCCCTTCAGAGGTCCGTGACTCCTGCAGGGGGGTTGACGTTGGCGCGGCTAGTCAGATGGCCAGAGGCTGCGAACCTGGAAGAAAGACAGTGAAGATGGAAGCCCTGTCAGCGGTGACAGAGCCGTGCTGGAGGGCTTCTAAGATGTGCTAGTATGCCATGGTCTTGCAGGGTTTAAGACACACAGTGCAGTTTATTACTGCTTTAGAGTAAACCGTTTTGGATGGCATTGATGGCTCACTGATTGTTGAATGCAATAACTAGACTTTTCTCCAAAATAAACCATCACTAATCATGCACCTTCCAAACCTGAGTTCTGCCTTTATTTGAAAAATATATTTTTACACCTAAAAACGTATAATTGTGTTCCTCTTATACTTTCTTTTTTTTTTTTTTTTTGGTTTACTTAGGAAGAGGCTGAGCTTCGAAGTGATGGGACAAAGTCTACTATAAAACCCAGTCAGATGTCAGTGGCTCGAATTACATGTGTAAGGGGACAGGGACCTAATGAGGGTATTCCTTTCATAGATGATTACATCTCCACCCAGGAACAGGTCAGTGTATCATGCACTCTTTATAGGATCGTGGTAGGCTTGTGTTCTATCCCTGCATACTACAGCAATCAAGGTGCAATAAATGCGTCTGTTCTCTTGCAGGTGGTTGACTATCTGACGCAGTACTCTGGAATAAAGCCTGGTGACTTGGATGCCAAGATCTCATCCAAACACTTGACAACACTTAAATCCACATATCTTAAACTAAGGTTCCTAATTGATGTAGGAGTCAAGTTTGTGGGCCATGGTCTTCAGAAAGATTTTCGAGTGATAAATCTGATGGTATAATTTTTGTATACTATATGGCAGGGTGGTTGGGCCAAAACATTGGGCTACTAAGCTTTTGTATACATTTTCCAAACATGGATAATAAAAACTAAGCATATGTTGGGGTAGAATGTTTACGTTTGGTGAAAACATGTTAAACAGTACGTCCAAAGATAAGCAGCCGAACCTGCATACAAATATATATTTTTCTGAAAGTCAAACTTTGGCAAGCCTCATGAGTCTGTTTTCCCTTTTAATTGGATTAGTGGCCTCACTAAGCAAAGTGTAGGAAGGGACAGGGCTCTGCTAATCTCTTAAATGTATAACGCTATACAAAATTTAAATTTGTCATAGTAAGTTGCCCACAGTCATGCTGTGCAGCTCTTCTCGGACACCAGTCCTTGTGAATCTGCCAACAGCTGTGTGTTCCTTTTGGACAAGTGACCACACTGATTCCCCCCCCCCCCCCCCAAATTACCCTGTAGGTACCAATCATTCAGTGCCTTGCAAAAGTATTCACCCCCTTGGCATTTTTCGTGTCTTCTCTCGCAACCTGGAATTAACATAGATTGGGGATTTGCATAATTTGCGCTTGTGAACAGCAATCGTTTTATTGGGTTGAGGTCTGGGCTTTGACTAGGCCATTCCAAAACTTTGACATGTTTCCCCTTAAACCACTCAAGTGTTGCTTTAACAGTGTGGGGTCATTGCCCTGGAAGGTGAACCTCCATCCTAGCCTTAAATCACACACAGAGTGATGCAGGTTTTGCTCAAGAATATCCCTGTATTTAGAACCATCCATCTTTCCCTCAACCCTGACCAGTTTCCCAGCCCCGACTGCTAAAAAAAAAAAAACATCCCCACAGCATGATGCTTCTACCACCATGTTTCACTGTGGGGATAGTGTTCTTTGGGTGATGTGTTGGGTTTGCGCCAGACAATGCATTTTCTTTGATGCCCAAAAAGTAAAACTTTTGTCTCCTCAGACCAGAGCACCTTCCTCCATACATTTTGGGAGTCTCCCACATGCCTTTTTGCAAACTCGATGTGGCTTTTTTTTTTTTGCTAAAAAGTAATGGCTTTCTTCTGGCCACTCTGCCATAAAGCCCAACTCTATGGAGCGTACGGTTTATTGTCGTCCTATGTACAGATACTCTAGTCCAGGGATCCTCAAACTATGGCCCTCCAGCTGTTGTGGAACTACACATCCCATGAGGCATTGCAAAACTCTGACATTCAGACATGACTAAGCATGATGGGAATTGTAGTTCCTGAACAGCTGGAGGGCCGTAGTTTGAGGACCCCTGCTCTAGTCTATGCTGTTGAATTCTGCAGCTTCTCCAGGGTTACCTTGGGTCTCTGTGCTGCCTCTGTTATTGCGTCCTTGGCTGAACAATTTTGGTGTGCTGATCTCTTGGTAGGTTTGCTGTTGTGCCATGTTTCTTTTTGGTTGTGATTTGTTTGTGCTCCTGGAGATCATAGATTTTATATATATATATATATATATATATATATATATATATATATAATCTATATATATCCTATATATATCTCTATCTCTCCTAACCATGACTTGTACTTAAAGGATCACTAAAAAAAAAATTCTTTTTTGTTGCTAAAATTACTGTTTACAGGGTATAGAGACATAATACTTAACTGATTTCCTTTTAAAAATGATTAAAAACAGATAAAAATCAATCATATAATGTGCCTGCAGTTTTGTTTTAAAAAATGGTTTCATGTTTCTGTGAAGTAAAGAGACACACAGAACTAAAACCAACAAATACAGGGCAATGTTTGTTTTTAAAATGAATCTGATTTGGTTCTGAGGAGTTTTAGACACATAGTAATCACACCTCTTTGCTCATGGACCACAGTGAAAAGCTAGCATAAGTTTTTTTCATAAGGGGCCAGACCAGCAGGAAGTGTGGAGATCAGAGAAGTATTACAGGTACTTCAAAGCAAAAACGAACAATGAGGACATGAAACCAGGACTGCAGTAAGGTAAAGGAAGCTATTTAGCGTATTTTTTTTTTTTCCTTTAGTGACCCTTTAACAACATTGTCCCTTACTTGTTTGGAGAGTTCCTTGGTCTTCGTGGCAGTGTTTGGTTAGTGGTCCCTCTTTCTTAGGTGTTGCAGCCTCTGGGGCCTTTCAAAGTGGTGTGTGTAATGACAGATCATTGGGCTTCATAACACAAAAGGGAGAATACATGCGCACTGTCAATTGTCAGTTTTATTTCTGAAATGGGTTTTTATGTATTTTTCTAATTTTACTTCACCAAATTAGACTATTGTGTTCTGATCCATCAGATATAGTTCAGATTAAAAAAATAATGTAACAAAATGGGTAAAAAGCCAAGGGGGGGGGTGAATACTTTTTTGCAAGGCCCTGTACTATGTTACATACAGCCATCACCACTACACCCTGCCTAATCATCTGATGTGCTCTCCCCTAGAACATTTAAACGTTGGCTATACTTCAGACTGCTGTCTATTCATAATAGGATTCTGCAGGTTCTGCAACCACCCTCCTATCTTGTCTGGCAGCTTCACTTTACTTGCTACTGAACGGCAACATGTGAACTGCATAATGGCTTATCTAAGCGCCACAAACGTGTGGGTTTTTTGTTTTGAGATTTTTTTTTATTTTTTTTTTGTTATATTTTTGAAGCAAACTTCTCAATCTATCCATGACTACATGCTTTGTTGCTAAAAATTCTTTTTCGAAAAACGCATTTTTGACCATGGCCATCTTGAATAAAGGCTGATGGTTAATGTAGCATTTACATCCTGGAATCCATCTTCCCTTGGCTCAGGCAGGAGGTTGTGCTTAGCTAAGGGAAACCTCTCTTCTCTCATGAAGACTCTTTGGATGAATGACATTGGCCTAGGCCTGGAAACCTAGAAGAGGGAGGGGAAGTTTAAAAAACAGTAAATATAAATATGTACTTTCCTATCTATTTACTAATGCTAGCAGCAGAATTGAAAATAGTTCATGTTGATTGAGAGAAGTTCCACTTTAATTGGACTTTCTCAAATTAACATGGTGGTTTGAATAATGGCATATGATTATCAAATTGGAGTGCAAAAAAGCAAGCCTTCATACCCACTTTCATTAAAATCCAAGATTTGTGCAAAACTTCAGTTGCCTCTCTCCATCTACTGATGTTTTGTGGTCTTTAATGAAGGCAGCCTTTGCTTTATGCATTATTCGTCAAATTATTAATTTGCTCTGTTTTTAAACTGCCTGGATGTACTGGTTTATTTTAAAGGAACTGTGCTATTTTTTGTTTTCTTTTAATGCTCATTGTTTACTAGATATATTGGTAGTTTTGAGGTTACCTTTCAATAGGTAAACCTGTAAGGTGCCTCTGTTTGCTAGGTCTGTATAGGTTGCAGGGGAAATCTATGAACTGTAAACTAGATGGGAAATTTGAATATGGGAACATACAAGGCAGACCCTTTGAACTGTATGATCAATCTACCAATAAATGCATTTTGTTATAATTCACCCACAGATTTTGTGTTGGTCTGTATATTTTTTTTTTCATTAGTTGGTTAAACATGACAAATGATTTTGCTTATTCCCTGCAGGTGCCAAAAGATCAGGTGATTGATACAGTATATTTGTTTCACATACCACGCAAACGTATGATCTCTCTCCGCTTCTTGGCATGGTATTTTCTTGGTAAGCATTGCCCTTGTATTCTGTCTAAATTCCCACATCCACCTGTAGTTGCCATATCGGGGGGACGGGACATCCAGGTCTCCTTGTTGCTCTATTTGTATGTGGGTGTGTTTTTTTTTTTTTTTTTTTTTTTTTTTTTTAAAGCTATACAATCTTTCCCAGACAAAGGGAACCGCATAAGCTCATCATTGGGGGATTACATGCACATTAAAGTGATGGATACCTGTTTTGATTGTATTACATAAAATGCTGCATATGCACATGTTTTCCAATACATTGAATATTTGTGGTGTGTTTCATTCTGTAATGTTAAGACCTTTCTACCTAGCTGCGCTATAAGTTAAAATGTTTTTTTAAATTTTAAATCTTTAAAAGTCTTTGCTCAAGATGATACATTGTTGTTTCATAGACCTCAAGATCCAAGGAGAGACTCACGATAGTATTGAGGATGCACGAACAGCACTACAGCTTTATCGCAAATACTTGGAGCTAAGTCGGAATGGAACTGAGCCAGATAAGTTCCGAAAAGTCTTGAAGACCCTTTATGAAAAGGGTCGGAAGATGGACTGGAAGGTTCCGGACCCTGAGAGCCAAAACAGCCCAAAAAGTAAAGTCGGCGTGATTCTTCTTGACCCTGACCCCAGTGATGACATCACATCACTTCAGTGACTTGCCCTTTCCCTCACTTGACAGATAACCTACTGCTGCTTTCTTTAACTGACACTCTTTATCAAATTTCTTCCTGACTGCTTTGTGAAAGACTGGCTAAGAACTTTTTTATCATGTAATTTTTTTATTTTTTTTTAAGTCTCTTTTGCTGATCCTTTGCCGTCTTGTATTCCGTAATAGAACAATTTTGTAGAAAAAATAATTTACAGTGTAGTTTAGTGTTTTTTAATTATATTCTCTTTGGCCTATACAATAATTTGCAGCAGCTTCATGACTCGGCAATCGCCAGCTTATGAGAATGTGCTGGAGACAAACGCTCAGTTCGTGCTAGACATGTTAGTG
The DNA here is from genome assembly GCA_029574335.1 of Rana kukunoris. Taxonomy (NCBI): domain Eukaryota; kingdom Metazoa; phylum Chordata; class Amphibia; order Anura; family Ranidae; genus Rana; species Rana kukunoris. The sequence goes on along the minus strand of CM056050.1, from coordinate 144,459,969 downwards.
TAGTTAGTCTAATCTTCTCTTACATTTAATTGACATTTTGTGGATGGATACATAAGAGTAATGTTGCAATCCAGGTTCCTATGTCAGATAGTGGAAGAGGTTTTTATGAACGGCACAGCCCTTTCTCTACTTGTTTATTACATGAGTTTCTTAGCACGTGCAACTGAGGGGGACCAAGGACCAGATTGCATTTGTATAGGCCTTGCTGCCCCCAAAACAAAGGTTTATCTGATGAGCCAAATCTTTATTCAATGCATGCCGCATGTAATGAACGCCCTGAATCTTAATTGCCTACAATACAAAAAATACTATTTTTATAGATCGGTAAAGATTGACATCACTGTGCAAACTGCTTTTAGTACCTGTTGTGCCGTCGCACATTTAAACACTGTAGTATGTAGTGGCTATTTATTGTTGGGGGGGGCTAAATACCTGTGCAGGGAGAGCCTTTGTATAACCTTAACCACTTGACCACTGGGCACTTAAACCCCCTTCCTAACCAGACCAATTTTCAGCTTTCGGTGCTGGTGCTCTCACAATTTGAATGACAATTATTCAGTCATACAACATTGTACCCATTTGAAATTTTTGTCCTTTTTTTCACACAAATAGAGCTTTCTTTTGGTGGTATTTGATTACCTCTGGGTTTTTTATTTTTTGCGCTATAAAAGAAAAACGACTGAAAATTCTGTAAAAAAAAAAAAAAAAAAAACTTGTTTCTGTCATATTAGTGGGTTATTTCTCACACACAGCATATGCATACCACAAATTACACCCCAAAACACATTCTGCTACTCCTCCCGAGTATGGCGATACCCCATGTGTGGGACTTTTACACAGCGTGGCCACATACAGAGGCCCAACATGCAGGGAGCGCCATCAGGCGTTCTGGAACACCCACACCAATTCTGACATTTCTCTCCTACATGGAAAAATCATCATTTATTTGCTAGAAAATTACATAGAACCCCAAAACATTATATATGCTTTTTAGCAAAGACCCTAGAGAATACAATGGCGGCCGTTACAACTTTTTATCTCGCACGGTATTTTCGCAGAAATTTATTGAACGCGTGTTTTTAAAAAAAAAAACTTTTGTGCTTAAAACAAAACAGTAAAGTTAGCCCAATTTTTTTTCAAAATGTGAAAGATGAAGTTACGCCGAGTAAATAGATACCCAACATGTCGCACTTCAAAATTGCGCACACTTGTGGAATGGCGCCAAACTTCGCTACTTAAAAATCCCCATAGGCGGTATTGCAGAGTATTGGGGTATTGCAAAGTATCATGCCGGGTACTGGGGTGTTGCCGGGTACTGGGGTGTTGCTGGGTACTGGGGTGTTGCTGGGTACTGGGGTGTTGCCGGGTACTGGGGTGTTGCCGGCGCGATCACGTGGTAAACGGCCGCTATCAGCGGCAATTTACCGTGATGCGCCGGGTCTTCTAGACCCGGCGAGCACGGACACTTTCGCAAACGCGTCCCAGGGGACGCGCAATCGCGGAAGTGAAGGACGATGTCCCAGGGACGTCGTGTCAAAGTAACTCCACCGCGCCGTAGCAGTAAAATGCTTATGGCGCGGTGGGGAAGTGGTTAAAGCGGGGGTTCACCCTAAAAAAAAAAAAAAAAATCTAACATTACATGGAGCTGATCTAAAAGAGCGACAGTATGCTTATATTTTTTATATTTTTTTTTCCGTACATGCCATTTTAGGTCCATTTTCACCCCCGGCTTCCGTGTAGGTAATCCCGCGGGACTGGACGTTCCTAATCACAGGCTGTGATTGACGTTCTTCTGACCGGCACGTCACGAGTTGCCGAAAGAAGCCAACGTCAGTGCGCAGGCGCCGTATAGAGCCGCACCGACTTTCGGCAACTTGTATGCGCTGGTCGAAAGAACGTCAATCACAGCATGCGATTAGGAACGCCCAGTCCCATGGGATTACCTACCCGGAAGATGGGGGTGAAAATGGACCTAAAATGCCATGTATGGGAAAAAAAAACGGCATACGATCGCTCTCCTAGGTCAGCTCCATGTAATGTTAAATTTTTTTTTTAGGGTAAACCCCCCCGCTTTAAGAGTTGAGATATTTCACCATGACCTCGCCAAATTGTTTACGTTTCTTATGACTGTTTTGGCTTTCTTTTCTAAAAGACCTCTCTAAACCAGTCAATGTTATCCCAGTTCATCACAGGCCCTAAACGGTGTCTTTTTTGTTCTTGGATTTAAAGGGATAAAAGTTCCTAAATTATCAATTATCCAAATATATAAAAAAAAGTATATAAAATATTACACACTGCTTTGGAGAACCAAAGCAATGTCATTACTTCTGCCCTAGACTGGAAGTGACGCAAACAATTTTTTTTTTTTTTTTTGCTTTTAAAGGTGAGATTTGGGGTCTTTTTGACCCCAGATCTCTCCATAGAGGACCTGTCATCCTTCATCCCTTGTAATAAAAATATTTTCCAAGGAACAGTGGAAAAATAAGATACATTTAAAGTTCACCATCCCTCAGTGCTCATGGCAAAATGCATACACAAGTCGCGCATGAATATGTAAATGGTGTTCTAACGGCATGTTTAAGTGGGAGCAATAATTCTGTGCTAGACCACCTCTAATTCTAAACCGGTAACTTGTGGATTTCCATTCTACGACTGTGCGTAATTTTAAAGCGATCTATTTACTCGGCATAACATCATTCGTATTTTTCAAAAAAGTTTTTATTCCAGTAAATTGTTGGCAAAAAATGCTTACTTTTAACCACTTAAGGACCCAGTCTTTCTTAGATTTGGTGTTTAGAAGTTAAACTATTTTTTTATTTGCTAGAAAATTACCTAGAACCGCCAAACCTATTTATTTTAATTTTTTTCTAACACCCTAGAGAATAAAATGGCGATCGTTGCAATACTTGTCGCACCGTATTTGCGCAGACGTCTTACAAGCACACTTTTTTTGGGGGGGAAATTATTTTATTAACCACTTCAATACCCAGCCATAGACAATTGACGGCCTGGGATGGGATTTACCATCCTAAGTGGCCGTCAATTGACGGCCTGGGTATTGCAGGCGAATATCTGGACGATGCCTGCAGCCAGAGGCATCATCCAGATATCCATCTCTTCAGCCGGCGATTCTGCACAAAGTAAGAACGATCATAGCGGCGGTTCCGCCGCTTGATCGTTCTTACAGGCCGCGGGAGGGGACATCCCCCCCCCTCCCGCCGCCATCCGGTGCTTCTCCGGGCTTACCTGTACCTTCGGGGGCCCGGAGAACGAATCGTCGGCGGCGGCAGGAAGCATAGAGATGACTGGTGACCAGATGGTCACCAGTCATCTCTATGACCGTCGGAGGACCGGGCGCGATCTGATGACGTCACGCCCGGGTCCCCGTATGTAAACAAAGCCGCGATTGCGGCTGTAAGTCACCATTCATGAGATCGGTGAATTTTTTTTCACCGATCTCATGGTTTCCAGCCTGGAGGTGAGATGTGAGGTCTTATTGACCCCAATCTCTCCATAAAGAGGACCTGTCACACACATTTCCTATTACAAGGGATGTTTACATTCCTTGTAATAGGAATAAAAGTGGAAAAAAAAAAAAAATGAAAAAAAGTGTAAAAATAAATAAAATATAAGTAAAAAAAAATAATAAAAGATAAAAAAAAAGAAAACGCCCCTGTCCCCGATAGCTCCGTGCAGAAGCGAACGCACACGCAAGTCCGCCGACATATGTAAACGCCGTTTAAACCACCATGTGAGGTATCGCCGCGTGCGTTAGAGTGCCAGCAATAATTAGCACTAATCTCCTCTGTAAATCTAAACTGTAACCTGTAAAAAATAAATAAAGCGTTGCCTATGGAGATTTTTAAGTACCGAAGTTTGGCGCCATTCCATGAGTGGCGCATAATTAAAGCGTGACATGTTGGGTCTCTATTTACTCGGTGTAACATAATCTTTCACATAATACAAAAAAATTGCTAACTTTAGTGTTTTGTTATTTTTTTAATTCATAAAACAATTTTTTTTACAAAAAAAAAGCGTTTGAAAAATATTGCGTAAATACCGTGCAAGATAAAACTTTGGAATGAGTCATTTTATTCCCGTCTGCTAAAAAAAACATATATAATGTTTGGGGGTACTGTGTAATTTTCTAGCAAAAGAATGATGATTTTACATGTAGGAGAGGGTCAGAGGCCCGGTAAGGTGGTATAAAAGCCTAGTATTGAAGCGGTTAAAGAAATAAGACAACAGTAAAGTTGGCCCAATATTTATTTTTACTGTGAAAGATAATGTTATGCCGAGTAAATTGATAGCCAACATTACAAGCTTCAAAATTGCCCCGCTCGTGGAATGGCAACAAACTTTACCTTTTACAACACTTAAAAAAATATATCTGCATGAGTTAAAGGAGGGCTAGGGCTAACAATTTTGCTCTGATTGCGGTGATACCCCACGTGTGGGTTGAACACAATTTAACATGCAGGCGCTGCTCACGTATGCATTTGCATCCGTGGGACATGGTGCATTTATATATATCTATATCTCTATCATATGAACACCATGCTAATGAAATCTGACGTTGAGTTTACATACAACAAATTTTAGTCTGCACATCCAGCTTTTGTCTACTGAAAAAGCGAAGCTGGCTGTCAAACATCATAAGAAAATCGGATTGGAAAAATGTGTACGACAAGCTCTGTCTGACAATTTTCGGATTGTGTGTATGGTCCTCAAGTTTCTTTCATGCAGGCTGTAATGTTGAAGGGTCTGGTCCTCCGGCATTTTTATTAGGACCAACCTAATGACCAGCAGAAATTTTAGCTTCAGGTGCAGTTGATGCACTTGCAGGCTTACTTGGCAGCTGAAAACCAATGCAGAGCTGTGGATAACCTTTCTTGTACAATAAGAGGCAATGTGCTGCTTTGTGATTCGCTTGTTGGGCTGTGGCTGAATTGAGATGTTTTGATTTAATGTTTGTGTGCGTTTTTTTTTTTTTTTGTTTCCTGACTGACCTACTTTTGGACAACTACCTCTTTTAACTACAGCCCTGGGTGCCAGTTTGGGAGGTTATCCTATGGGTCCTGACCATGCTTGTCCAGCTGTTGGGCTGCACTGCTAGGAAGAGTAAAGATTATGAATTAAGCGATTTAGCAGCTGTAGCTCCAGCCTCACACTCTGTCCAAACCCATTTTTATCTTAACCAACCTCTTGTATATTCTTGCAGAAATTGCATTTATATGGCAATATTGCATATAGTTCACAAGGGTTTATTAAAGCATATGTAAACACAAATATTGTTGTAGCTTTACAGTCCTTAGTTTTTCTAATTGGTTGCTACCTCTCCACTTTTTATTTTTTTTGGCTCGTTTCCTTTTTCACCCGGTGATCCTGCCAGTAACGCAATTGGTCCTAAGGTGGCAACACTACAGGAGGCAGAGCACCTAAACAAGTTTAAATAAACTAAGTTGTGGCTTGGTTGGTGCACCTTGCTTGGTTATATAACACCCCAGCAAATGCTAGGTAAAGCATATCCAAAAATAAGAATCTAATACTCGGCTTACCAGTCCTTCTATTGGGGGTGTGTTTTATTTATTTTTTAAGAGCGGGATTCGAGCCTCTGCAGTACGACATTTGGAGATGCCTGGATGCACTTGGAAAGGCTCCATTTCCGAGCCTCTCAGAGTGCATCTGAGTGGCTTAGAGCGGTTTCAAAGTGTCTCCAGCGCGCCCACCTCTGGCCACATGCGCTACTACATATAATAAATTAACTTCACAGTGACTTCATCTGAGTTTCCATTGACTTACACTTTGGATTACAAGCATTCTCTTAACCTCCCTGGCGGTATTCCCGAGCGTGACTCGGGGTTAACATTCAGTGCCAGAAGCGGTAACCCCGAGTCACGCTCGGGGTGCATTTTTTTTTTTCCCCCAAAAATTCCTGGCGATCCGGCGGGGGTTTCCCGCTGGATCGCCGGTCAGACTAGCCTCCCTGGCGGTCTTCACGTGTGTGGCACGGGGTGAGATTTTTAAGCTAATATCGGTAACCCCGTGCCACACACGCGCTTACCTCGCTGGATGCAGAAAAAGTTTACTTACCTTTTCTCTGCGATCCAGCGATGAATCCCCGCAGTACACGGCGGGCGGATGTCCGCCTGATGCTGTGTGTTCCGCCGATTCCCTTCCCTGCGAGCGTCGCGACGTAGGGGGGGGAACGGCGCCAAATTTAAAAAAGTAAACAAACACTATACATACAGTACACTGTAATCTTATAGATTACAGTACTGTATGTAAAAAATACACACCCCCCATGTCCCTAGTGGTCTGCCCTGTACACTACATGTCATTTTGTATAATAAAAACTTTTCTTTCTCCCTGCAAACTGTAGATTGCCCATAGCAACCAAAAGTGTCCCTTTATGGCAAAAATTGTTTTAGAGCAGCTAAAAAACAGCGATAATAAATCAGAATCACTTGCAGAATTTAGCGATAGCGATTTATGGGGAAATTCGTCATAAAAAAAAAAAAAAAATGACAGCAAAAATTCTGCAACTGAGCAAATTTCAGTGATTTTGATTTGATTACATTATTGAATAATTTTTACTATAATTATATTATCATTTGTGATCATTTTTTATAATTATTTATTATATTATAATTTTTAATTAAAAAAAAAAAAAAAAATCATACCCGGGATGCCTATTAGACTCTTGTTTGAATAGATTTAAGTGAGTTATTCCTAAGAATTACAAGCCTACAGTATAAAACGCCAAATTCCCTTGCAAATAATGGTACCGCTTTTAGCACCTAAAATCTTAAAGAATCATACCGCCAGGGAGGTTAAGTATGCTTGTAATCCAAGGTACCACTGTATATTTAACAGACCAAAAGAGCAAAGGTTATTGTTGTTGGGGTTTACATACACTTTTTGTTAATGTTCAACAGGATAATATGAGCAGGCAGTGGTGTGCAAGCTTTAGTAATGGGGACAGAAGCTTAACCACTCCTAATCTCAGTGCTGTCCTTGACCTGGGCCTAGGTGATTCTGGTTGAATTTACAAAAAATAGGTAGTTTACAGAGGTGGGTTTGTCCAGGGTGGACATCTCAACAGACCCTTGCATGTCCCTTTTCAACTAACTTATATTGTCACAAGCCTGATACTGTAATTCTAGAAGTATGTAGTTTGTGCTAGTATGTGTCTTTTTGATAGTTGTGCTTCTATGTGTAGCTTTTCGTTTTTTTTTTTTTTGGCATTCGATAATTATTATAAAAGACTTTGTACCTAACCCATCTCCAATTCTGTTTTATCCACAGATGCGCCAGTGTATTCTGCTATGGTGGGACTTTAGTGTCCTTTTTTTTAGTTTCTTTTTATGAATTTGGTAAAGTGGAAATGACTTTTCATGTACTATTTTTATTGTTTTTTATTTGTAATGAATTGTGAAGCCGTTCTGTGAACGCAAGCACAACACATTTTAATAAAAGCAAATCCTAAATCTTATGCCTTGAGTATTAATGCAAATAAATGTTATGATGCCTTTCATTTCGTGTGTGTGTTTTTAAATAACATAGTCCCAAAAGACACCCCTCCCCAGTCTAAGATGAAGAAAATGGTCAGGAAAGAATTGGTTGTAAAGAAATGACCTCCAATTTATCCTGTTCAGAGAGCTGGTGGTATGACTTGACTATCTTTAACTTACCCACTTGGGTAGAAGTAGCATGTTGTGTTTCTAACCAGATGCCCCATGCGCTGTAGAATTTTTGAAGTGGTAAAAATGTGCTGTGGATTAGCTGATCTCTAGTGCAAATTGACTGCCTCTAATTCCTCCCAGTTATCCTCATCAAGGCCTTAAGAAAGCTCTGCAGGCAGACAAGGTGTATATTTACTGATGGTAATATAATTTAGGCCACGAGTGGATCATTATGGTTAGCACTGCGCTCATTGTAATTGATTCCATGTCCCCATGACAAGGAAAGATGGGACTTTTTTTTTTTTTTTTTTTTTTTTTTAATATACGTTTTTTTTATTTTTTTTTTTTTTTTAATATACGGTTTTGCAATCGGCATTTGTGGCTTTCTTTTCAGTTTCCAAAACCTAGGTCGCTTACTATAACCACAGGTCTTTGTTTCTTCAGCTTGCATAATGCAGTGTAGCCAGAAGTAATTTATCCTGGCTTGGCTTTGACAGACCGTTAGGCTGGTGCTTTGGTGAAGATTTATGTGAGATTTCCAAAGATGTACCGTATACCTCACTGCATGGCTGATTTTTTTTTTTTTTTAAGGCAGTATGCGATTGAGAAGACTGCAAGTTTAGATCGATTTATGCTTTATTCTTCTATGGGGTACAAGCTGTGGCTAGAAATGTATGCAGGAGATAAATGCTTTAAACAGTTCTAAAGGGTCAAGGGTTTTCTACTTGATGCATTCTCAGTATTAAGGTTAAAAAAAAATGATCAAAAACCCTAAATGCATCTCCCAACCTTAGATTTACCTGAGCTCGATCTTGATTCAGCAATGTGCATGAGAGCAGTGACTCTCTCATTGGCTTTGAAACCACAGTAGTAGCCATTGGCAGGAGACTCCAGAAGAGTTGGATCAGAGTTTTGTGCAAAACTATTGCACATATTGGAAGTAAAACATGTTTGTTTAAAAAAAAAAATCAAGGCTTTACAATACCTTAATTTATAAATGAAGGCCTGTTTATTTGGGGGGGGGGGGCTGATGCAGAAGCCTTTAATTTAACAAAATGGACACTTTTACCCCTCCTTGCTAGTGTTGCTCACGAATATTCGCTACGAATATTGCATATTCGAGTATTCGCGAATAACTCGAATATCGCGGCGAATATTCGCTATTTCGAATATTCGTATTTTTTCAAATTTCGCAATCAAATTCGCACTAGCGAAATTTCGCAATTTTTTTTTTTTATAAAATATAGCGAATATTCGTAAATATCGAATATTCGTGATATTTTATCCAAAAAAAAATAGCGAAATTTCGCATTGACGAAACTTTGCATTGGCGAAAATTTCGCAATTTTTTTTTTTTATAAAATCAAGAATATTCGATATTAAAAGTCACACAAAAAAAAGAGCGAAATTTCGCAATTTTTTTTTTCTATAAAATGTCACGAATATTCGATATTAACGAATATTCGCGAATATTCTTTGAAATATTCGCGAAATCGAATATGGCGTATTCCGCTCATCACTACTCCTTGCCTAGGCCAGCTTTCAGTGTTTTCACACTTTGTCCAAATTATACGCAAAACAATTCTTAAACTCTTGCAAAAATGCTTTTCGTACTTTTTATGCCAAAATGTATTCTGACACCTTTTCAAATCTCCCAAATGCGAGAGAGATATGGGGAACAATGTCATGCTGGATATCTGATATGGACTGGTTAATGTGTTGAATGAAAGGATGCCATATCGTTTGAATTCGGCCCTCCTCTAGGTTGAAAATATACCTACCTCAAATTAAATTAAAAAAAATGACTAGTAAAACCTCAATGGTACTTGGCAGTTTGTATGCATGCCTGACAACGTTGGGTTATGCTTCTCTTAGGATGACAGGTGGTGTCCTGGTGCATTTCCTCCCAGATCTGAACCAGGGCACCACTGAGCTGAACGTACTGAGGTGCAAGCTGGTGGAGGCGGATCGACTGAAACCTAGTCCCAGAGGTGTTCTATTGGATTTAAATCAGGCGGGTGTGAGGTCCATTCATGGTATAGATTCCTTCATCCTCCAGGAACTGCCTGCATACTTGCCACATGAGGCTGGATATTGTCATGCACCAGCAGAAACACACGACTTATTGCACCAGCGTAGGGTTGGCAATTTTATTACGATACCTAATGGCAGTCGGGTGCCATTGTCTGGTCTGTGCGTCTGTCCCATTGATATTCCTCCCCAGACTATCACTGACCCACCACCCAACCCTTCATACTGACTGAACAATGTCCGCAGGCACGTTCACGTCTCGCATGTGCACTGGGTGAACATTCTCTCCTGTAAAAGCATAGGGATGGACGTGCCAATTCTGGTGTTCAATGGCAAATGCCAATCAAGCTCCATGGTGCTGGGCAGTGAGCATAGGGCACCCTCATGAAGTCTGTTTCTGATTGTATAGTCAGACCAGTGGCTTGCTAGAGGTCATTCCCCCTTGCACAAATGAGCAGATACTGGTCCTTCTATGGCCCTGTTGGCTTGCCTTGAGTAACTGCCTGTCTCCTGCAATCTCCTCATGCTCTTGAGACTGTACTGGGAGACGCAGCAAACCACCTTGCAATGGCACGTATTGATGTGCTATCCTGGAAGAGTTGGACTACCTGTGCAACCTCTATAACCCCCCCCGTCTGTTTAGAAAGCTATTGGAATTTCTGTTCTCTTGGTCTGTTCTGGTTAGACAGGATTGTGGCTGGCTGCATGACTTGTATCCCAAAATTGCTGTACCTTTTTTGCATCTTGCCAGTCCTGGTTCCTACACATAGTCTGCGCATTCATCAATGTAAAATCCTGAAGTTTGTCTGGGGTACCACCAGACCAAGAATAAACAAAACTGTTCTATATGCCTGTAAAATCAATGGTGGCCTCTTGGTTCCAAGCCTACTTACTATACAGCAGCAAACAGACCCATCCCCTACATGAGCAACATCAAATGTCGTTATGAGCCACAATGGATTTAGTTGACGACTACTATCAGATTCTGGTTGCCTCCCTGCCCTAGCTCCCTCACAAACTCTGTTCTGGCACATTCCCTCTGCATGTCAGACTCAATTTAAATACTCAGTGGGTCTGATTTCTCCTTCTCTTCCCTTACTGTCTCTCCATTGCCTTTTGTTTCCGCCAGGCTGTGATAACGCACAACAGGTCTCTTGGTGGACTAATAACAGCTTGGTTGATAACCATTCATCATTCACTCCTACTAGGGAATTAAATTTGAAGCACTGCATTCCTCACATGATATCCCACTCCGTGAACATTATAGCTACCTACAGCCTCACCACTTTCTTCAACAGCTCTAGTCCTGACCTACTCCATACATCTTGACCTTTTTGAAAGCCTTTGTAGATCCTGGCCTCAAACTTTGAGCTTAATTTCTTTAGCCTACGCAGCAATCATCTCCTCCTTTAAAAAAAACAGATTTTTAAACCTTACCACCTCCAGTGTGAGGCCGATCTGGGGAGGCAGCTAGATCATGAGAACTGGCAGGTCATGACTATCGCTCTGTCCAAATGTGCCAAAAATGTTCACTTTGGAGAATGCATATAAAATAATATACAGATTGTTTTATTACCCCGGCTAGATTAGATCGTATCGTTCCAACTTGTAGGACTACTTCGTCCACAACGCCAGCTGGTGCTGCATCTGTTTACTGCAGCGGAACTGACCATTGTAAGCCTGGAAGACACCCATATTTGATTTTGAGGCTGTAAACTTTGTATGAATGACATTATGGTAAATAAAAACCTGTTGGCCATAATGTTAGACACTCATGATAAATGCCTTAGTATCTGGCAGCCTTGGGTCGCCTACATACGGCCTACTAAATTTGATTCTAAGCTGCAAATCGATCCAATATCAGTTTGCCCCCCCCATTCTCCTACCCTCATATGTTCTGCTCTGTCACCCTTCTCCCCCCCCCCTTCAATCTTTCTCCTTACTCTTTTTACATATCCTTTTATCTTATCAGGCCACCTGGCTGACATAGTTAATTTTCAGCATTGTTATTTTCCTGACACAGCATGACAGCATATACGTATGGGAAGGCTCCGCCCCCCTGCCCAATCAGGACCGGTTATACTATAAAAGTAGGTCTCCTCCCCTATACCCGCTTTCTCTGTTTTTTCCTTCACTGCTACAGGCGGTTATATTACTGCTAAAGAAAGCAGGAATTTTTTATTTTCCCTCACCTGGCCGGACACTTCCCGCCAAGCCGCACAGGTTCAAAGCCTCTCCTGTGACGAAGCTCCCCGCTGTACAGGCAGACCTGAACGCCTAATGGGGGAGGCCTCACCCCATAGGATCCAGGAAGATGGGGGTGAAGGCATATGGTCTCTAGGGATTGCTCATTTATCATGACGCCATGTATGGACATTCATTGGACTTTGGACATGAAGCAGGCAGGTGGTAAGGCACCATATGGTGCACACAATTCTATTCAGTGACTGCTGCAAGTATAGGCAAGGATGTGGTTAAACTTGCATTACTGAAGGGCTGTGGTTGTGTCTGCAATACTGCTAATGATGATAGCAGGTGCTGTGCTGGGCTGAAGCCTTTCATTTTAACTGAATAAGCCTGGCTCTACAGTCTTGATTTATTTTCTGCAGGTTTGTGGTTAATTTGCATTTCTGAAAAGCATATATCACACATGTGAATGTAACTGGATGTCTGTAGTGTCACTCTGTTTACTAATATTAAACAGGCTATAGGATGTGTTTGCAGCATTGCTGACGTTTGAACTGATATCAGGTGATACTGAGAGCCCTTTCATTTAATGCAGGGATTGGGCCTGCAGTGTGGGCTCACTGTGTATGGAAGATCGGTCTCCTCCTTTCTGGTACATATGTCTAAGTAGGTTTAACTTGCTAGTGCTAATGTCATAGGATCGTTAATTTGTGCTGCATTTCTGTGATTACATTAACTCCACACTAGGTAAGGCTGTGATGTGTTTACTTCTATGCATTTACATGTTGACCTGGGTGCTAAAATGTCAGGATCTGTTTAGTCACACTCCTTAGTACTGGTTAGCAATAGGTAATTTCTTGTGTTATTTGGGGTACCCCACTGAAAGATATGGGGTTTGTGGTGGTTACTATTTATGGGAAAATAATCCCAGGCATCTGTGAACCAGTAGCAATCAGCCTTCCTAGAGACCAGCAACTTTGAATAAAGGTGAGGGCAGGTAAGTATATGCTATATCCTAAAAAAGAGTGCACATTATGGGCATAATGAGTGTACATCTCAAGCCCTCAACACCAAACACCAGTCTACCTGCTTCTGCGACAAGGGACAGATCCTCTTCAACCCTGAAAAAATCCCACTTTGTAGCTAACTGCCAGAAATCGCTACAGGAATCATAGTGGTCGGCCGTAACTGGTGTGACGGCCAGAATGCAAAACAAGGTTGCAGGCCAAAGACAGTGACAAAGGGGCAGAGACTGAGAAGGTCTACAGTCACTAATGGTTCCATACCAAGCCTAATCAAACAACCGTGCTTGTTTAAAGGCAACCTCTACCTGAGAGCTTGCTTATGGAAAATTGCTCTGACTAGTTGGCAGATCAGAAGCAAGAGACGGCGACTTTAACCCCGTCCAGACTGACTGTGTGGAACTCAGGTACTAAGCTATTCAAGCAAAATCAGCTAAGGGGTACCTCTGCCTCTAGAGCATGGGTCTTCAAACTACGGCCCTCCAGTTGTTCAGGAACTACAATTCCCATCATGCCTAGTCATGTCTGTGAATGTCAGTGTGTTACAATGCCTCATGGGATGTGTAGTTCTACAACAGCTGGAGGGCCGTAGTTTGAAGATCCCTGCTCTAGAGCATGAATAAATGAAAACTTATATAGCGCGGCACATGCGAACTAAAATCGCCTCTGGCGCTTGTTGTTCCTGTCTCCTTTGGTGTCAAAGAGCAGCCAGCCAAACAGGCTTCAGCAGATTAACCAAGGGTACCATTCTTCCAAACAGAGGAAACAATATCCTTGCAAAGACCCTGTGACAGCAAGTAGATCTAGAGATCAACAAGATTCATGTAGAGGCTATAGATTGAGGGTTAATGTACATGACAAAGTATAATTACCTAGGCGGTGTTCTGTTACTGTGTACAAGTGATTGTGTGAACTGTACTGTACGATGTGTTTGCAACATGTCTGTTGTTTTAATAAACGCTTTTCTGATTTAAAAAAAAAAAACAAGATTCATACTACTGTTAAGTAGTGTTGTGACCTGCGATGAGGCAGGATGGAAGCAGAGCTCTGGTCAGTGATAAGCTCTCTATGGCAGATCCTAGATTGAAAGGGAATAGCCAATGATGCAGTTCAGTCACTGCGGATACAAGACTGTATGCTGTTTCTCCAGAAATCATTGTGGCCAGTGAACCCTTATGGCCCCTCCAACAGGTGAACACATGCCGCTTTAGTCAGAGTGGTGACTGTTCAAGTCGGATCTGGCAATATCTAGAAGGAAGATTAATTCCTTGTGTTAATTACCAAAGACCAGAGGATAGCCAAAAGATTGACAAGTTAAACGTGGGAGAACTATGGCGGAGAATAAAGAAGCGATAATCTTTATTAGCCTAAACCCAAGTCGCCCAATAGGGTCAGCTGACAGTTGGATGTAAATTTCAGCGAAGGTTCCATGAGTCCTGGGCATTAGGAAGCCAATGGAATAGTTTCATTCCTCTACCTATTCATTGCATTCCCTCCATGATGCGCAAGGGCTATGATTACATGGGCGTTGGTCCAGAAGGATGGCATAGGCCATCGTGGCAATTAATCTCTCCAGTCGTCAGTAACGCCTGACCTCCACAAATCCTACTCCAGGATTTTTAAGGAGTATTGTTCATAGCAGTGCGGCGACTTCAAGGTAGTCCCTACACTACGTTTGAACCCACTGTGGTCTAACTGGGGGCCGTGAGCGTTAAGAATACATAGGCATTGATTCAAGACACATAGGAATCGCAGTAAAATCGCACAATTTTATGCCGTAATACTGGAAACCTAGTCCATTAAGCCCAACCTGGTGGTGCGATAGGGGTAGTTACCTTGGTATACCCTGTATGTTGTGGTCGTTCAGGCCGACTTGCGGGCACAAGGACTACTGGTAAGTCTTGTTTGAACAGCAAGGTGAGTAACTTTATAGCGCTGACAAATGTGAACCGAATCGCCTCAAGGCGCTTTGTATCCAGAGTCGTGCTGATCCTTCAGAAGAGTTGTGGCACAATGGCTTCCAAGTTCTGGGAAAGGTCCCAGTACAGACTCGAATCAAGTCGGGAGGAGCCATCATCGAGAGACAAACTAGTCTCATTGCAGTAATCACCTACTGGAGGGTAATTCTGAATGGGGGAAAAAGTTAATGAACAAAATTAAGTTACACTCAGAGAAACAGTGTAAGTATCCCATTTGAAGAGATGCTCTTTCCTATTGGTTGCATCCCACGATCGTAAAAGCGATAAAGTACCCTGTAATAACCCTTGTGGTCCGAAGGGGGCCCAAGCAGGGTTGACAACTGTATTAACCTTAGTAAAGAGAGACTTACTTCCCACGTGGGAAACGATGACTCCACAGAGGAGAAAAGTCCCCGATTGGGGAGGTAGCTAAGCTAATCTTTCAGCATACTAATCATCACAAGTTGTCACTCGTGGGGTAGGCATGCCAATGAAGGACACAGTGTCCAAAATCCAGAGCTACAGCGGTCGCAGACTAAAGTCTTTCGTAAACACAACAGAGGGAGCCTCAACTATGCTGAAAGGACTCGGCAAAATGGGGAAGGCCTAGCCTCGCTGGCAAGACGGAATGCAAAGCTAGTCAACTTCTGTCAGAGGTATCTCCCAGCATGTTAGGGTTTTCTAGAACTTAGAGCCAGAGGGTGTAAGATACAAAAGCCGTTGGATGACAAGGGACAGTCTCAAACGAAAGGCAGTCAAGGGATCGGCAACGAGCAAGGCTATCAAGTTATTGGGTCTGACCGTAACCTGGGTGGCTTCCCAGAGGTGGAAGCAGATAAACTAAGGACAGCCAGCTGGGTTGGCAGATTAGCCAATACGTATATATTCAACAAACCTAAGAGTCTCCAGGAAGCCTATCCGGATTTGCAGCCGTTCGGTGGTGATGACAATTACCCTGTAGCTTGCAGGCAATGTTGCCCACGGGTACAGTCTCAGATCCGAAAACTCCCTATTCTCCTTCCTGAGATTCAACACCTCATACAGCGTGCCAATGGTATCTTCCAAATTCATACAAATTATATCTAGATACAGGAGACCAAGATGTGGAGGTCTCACCGTTAGTGGTGGAAATCTAATGGAGGTCAGAGTGTCTACTCCAGACTTCAAATACCTTAGCTAAGAGAAGAACCAACATAATTTAAAGGATGGAATTCTCTGTTCCTTACTGGAAGGAATGAATTGTATACAGGAGAGCCTAGAGACGCATGAAAGGATACTGAAACGCAGTCGTATCTATTCTTCACTCTCTGGGTTGCATATCCCAGCAATCAAGTCCGAAAGACCTAGGCAGGTCATTCTTTCCCCCATGGGGTCTTCCAAATAGTGTGAGACACATTATCTCACTCTCCATTTAGAGGGACAAAACATCCCAAATATGGCCAGGAACATGGGAATAAGTATTCCTTTTGGCAAATACAGTATGTAAAGTAGATCTAAAAGAATCTCAAACATCCAAGTGTCATACCATAAACTACCTTGTGGCTGAAATGATCAGGCAAAATGGCTCTAGTCTCTTCCTCAACACTATACAAAGGTTGGTATCGTGGCAGCCTGAGTTAGAACATCATTGTCCTTTTGGCAGATCCAAACTGTAGTGTTTGAAGTTCCACTAACTTGGAAAAGAGATTCAAGGTTGAAGAGACATAGAATTGGCCCTTCTTCTTCTAGGAGAAATACGATAAACTCATCAGGCTTAATGGCGTCGGAAAAGGACAATCCTGCTTTCCAACAAAGACCATCGCAGTTGTACGGATACAATTAGTCAAAACCTAGATGGAGAGGACAAGTCCATCTGATGAGGGCAGAGACAGCTCCTCCAAGCTGGTGATGCATCCATTGACGGAACTCCAAAATAGTTCCTCCAGAGTTAATATCTAAACTACGACCTGGTGTACATTCCACATGTTGGGGGTCCATTCTGGCGGACCCAGCAGTCGTAACTACAATACATCTCAGTCGTTAGAGGGGATAGATCTAATCCTCTTAAACACTTGAGCAGTACCCACCCTTATTGTCTGGTGATTCTGTACATCCCATACGTATATGCTGTCATGCTGTGTCAGGAAAAGGGAAAATGTTATACTTACCTAACGGTAATTTTCCTTTCCTGATGCAAGCATGACAGCATATAGGTCCCTCCCTTTAAAAAAATAAAGAAATACAGAGGTCTGAAACAGTTAAGTAGGGCCTTCCGCAGTGATAATAAATTACAAGAATGCGGGTATAGGGGAGGAGACCTACTTTTATAGTATAACCGGTCCTGATTGGGCAGGGGGGCGGAGCCTTCCCATACGTATATGCTGTCATGCTTGCATCAGGAAAGGAAAATTACCGTTAGGTAAGTATAACATTTTCCCTTTTTTATACCCTTGATCTTTAGAATAAGTGCTTTCATAATGCCCTGCATGCAAAAGCCCATGAGCGCATTTCTACCTACACTCTAAGCAGCTTGTTCCAGGATACTGTAGCTCTGAGAGGATACTCATCCCCCCCCCCCCAAATTGTTCTACTTTATGGACCTGAACATATCACTGCACTCCCTTTTTTTTTTAATTTGTCTTCATTTGGTATTTTCTGTTTATCTCCTATGTGATGAGCTGTTCTGTTGTACTGATTACTAATTAAACCCTTATGTACAAGAAAAATGTCGGTGGCCTCCACCTGTAAAACATTCCCTTTTTTGTTTTTTTAGATTTTCTCATTGTTGCCCATCTAGTGTACCCTAATCAATTTCATCTGCTTTGGTGTTAAAGTATTAGAGGGGGTTGTTAATTTCATTAACTGACCAGATCAATATTCCAGGAGTTTACTTGATTCTCATTAATGTGTTTCTTTTTTTATTTTTGAGCATTGTACACCAACCGGGTAAAATATGTATTGAACACCGGCAAATACGTCATATGTCAATATGGACTAAAATCTAACGAACTTTTGCAACACCTTGTGGAATCTATGCCACAAAAAAGTTAAGGCAGTTCTGAAGGCAAAATGGTGTCCAACTTGGTACTAGCAGGGTGTACATAATAAAGTGGCTGGTATGTGTATATATATTTTACACTGCTCAAAAAAAAAAAATATTAAAGGCACACTTTGAAATCAGATATTTACCACTTAAGGACCGCCTACCGCCGATATATGTCGGCATAATGGCACGGCTGGGCAAACCAACGTATATGTACGTTGCCCTTTAAGCCCAGCTGTGGGTTGTGGGCACGCCCCCGCTACCCGCTCCGAAGCTGCGGGACTCAATCTCCGCTGGAGTGCGGCGATCGGTCCAACGGAGCTGAAGAATGTAAACACGGCTTCCCCGTGCTTCACTGTGGTGGTGTCATCAATCGCGTCATCCCTTTTATAGGGGGGACATGATTGATGATGTCACACCTACAGCCACACCCCCCTACAGTTGTAAACACACGTTAGGGAACACATAACCCCTACAGCGCCCCATGTGGTTAGCTCCCAAACTGCAACTGTCATTTCCACAATAAACAATGCAACTTAAATGCATTTTTTGCTGTGAAAATGACAATTGTCCCAAAAATGTGTCAAAATTGTTCGAAGTGTCCGCCATAATGTCGTAGTCACAAAAAAAAAATCGCTGATTGCGGCCATTGGTAAAAAAAAAAATGTATATAACTGCAATAAAACTATCCTCTATTTTGTAAACGCTATACATTTTGCGCAAACCAACCGATTAAAAGCTTATTGCAATTTTTTTTTTTTTTTTTTTTTTACTAAAAATAGGTAGAAGAATACAGATCAGCCTAAACTGAGGAAAACAATTTTTTATTTATATATTATATATTTATATATTTATTTATATATATAATATTGTGGAATATTTTTTCATGGCAAAAAGTAAAAAACATTGAATTTTTTCCAAATTTTCGCTCTATTTTTGTCTATAGCGCAAAAAATAAAAACCGCAGACGTGATCAAATACCACCAAAATAAAGCTCTATTTGTCGGGGGGAAAAAACGCCAATTTTGTTTAGGAGCCACGTCGCACGACCGCGCAATTATCAGTTAAAGCGACGCAGTCCCGAATCTCAAAAAGGGGCCTGGTCCTTAGCTGCATTTTGGTCCCCGGGGCTTAAGTGGTTAATGGTGAAAAAAATATCACTCTGGATATCCAGTTTTATGGCCAACTGAAAAGTTATTATTCCTAACAATTCTTTACATCTAGTGCGGGTCTTATTATTTACACCACAATAAGCAAGCTGGCAAGACATCCTGCAGGTTTGAGTGCCCCAGATGCACAGAATGGCCTATATACGTGGTTAGTTCATTTTGGCATTGGCGTGCACAGCAATTTATACCCCTTCACTTGCAGGTATTGAACAGTAGATGGCAACCTAGGCACTCTTTTTAGAGACTGCTTGGTGTATGAATGTGTGTTTCATTTCCCTTTTACTTCTTAAAGGGACACTAAAGTCAGGGATTAAAAAAAAAAAAAATAACAAACATGTGATACTTCCCTCCACTGTGCAGTTCGTTTTGCACAGAGTGGCCCGGAAACCTGTCTTCTGGGGTCCCTCGGCGGCTGTCTGGGCTCCTCCTCGCAAAAGCTTTCCCTCTTCATGCGAGGGCGCTCGCATGGAGGAAAGCTTTTGCGAGCACGCTCCCGTGATACAGCGGTGGCCATAGCCGCCGACTATCACTCGGCTCCGCCCCCCAGCGCGCCGCGTCATCCGCCCTGATTGACAACAGCGCTAGCCAATGGCTGCGCTGCTATCAATCCGCCCAGCCTAGCCAATCAACGGCCAGGCTGGGAACCAAAGAGGACGACGTGGACGCGCCCGGGAGATTCGAACGGTCAGGTAAGTACAACGGGGGCTCGGGGGGGGGCGGTGCTGCTAGATGTTTTTTTACCTTCATGCATAGGATGCATGAAGGTAAAAAAACTTGTACCTTTACAACCCCTTTAAATCAAAGCAGCAATAGATCTGTGTCTTAAGTTATGTCATAAATTGGTTTTAAAGGCACGGATCTCCTGCTGCTCTCGGCCAAGCTTGTGAGAGAAGGGAACACCGGCAGCTGGGCACAGTGCCGAATCAGCAAGTGGCAACACTTTTTTTTTTTGCAGGGAATGCATTAAGATAAAAATAATTTTACCTTTTAGAGCCACTTTAACAATATCCCTCTCTAGGAATGTCCCTAGGACAGAACTCTAAATCTGGTGTCTTGTAGAGCGTACATCTTAATATATGGTTTCCTATCCATTCTGTAATAATTAAATCGTTAGTTGTGTGCTGTGTTGTGAACTCTTCATGGCTGTCATGCAATAAGGTGGATCCTTTGTGGTCCCCAGCAAGTGGGGGTGGGACCTCCCTACCAGGGAACAACTCTAGCGAAGACCATACACAGTAGAGTCACTAATGTTGAAGGTGTTACTCTAGATGGCACTAGAAGCAAGAAATGAAAGCCCACATTTGCAATTGGATGCTTAATGCAGTACCAAACCATAGCACAAAGACCAGGTCAGGAAAGACTGGAGGTCATGGCTGGTGGCAGGCAAGTTCAGTTGAGAAACAAGCAAAAGGTCAGGGCAGGCAGCAGCCTAAACTAATTCAGAAAGAAGCAAAAGTTCAAGGCAAGCTACAGACAGACATCAGCAACCAAAATTGGTTTGATTTATAACCAGGGGTAACTAGGAATTAAAGTTTGCGAGGATGAACCAAGAGCGTAAAACTACAAGAAGATACAGAATACAAGTCAGGCCATAACAGGTAAACAATTCTGAGTACATCAAAAGCTGATAGGTTAGTAAACAGACACCACTGATCAAGCATTGAATGTTCTGAAACCAGTTAAAGCTGTACTTATATTGGCCATAGGCGTGCTCTCTGTGCAGTGCTGACTCCCCCTACTACCCAGTCATAACCCTTCCCTCCTCTACTCTCCTTTGCTGCAGTTGCGGATGTTTCAGGATGGAGAGTGGCGGAATGGGCTTGTCAATATGTCATTTACCGGCCCCTTCCTTTTCTAAGTGAACACATTCACTCGATGTGATCAAATGGAAGCATAGTAAACTGTTTGTGAATGAACAGGAAGGCATTCCGCACAGAGCACTTCCCATTCATTCACTATCCTGTGCAGCTAAGGCTGCAGAGAAGGCCATGTGTGTTTTATGCTTTGGGGGGCAAACCCTAATGCAATAAACTGTGCACACCTATGGCCATAGCCCATGTGTTCAACTGCAGTATGCCATAGTGTAGAATATTGTCCTGCAGGTGATAGGGGTAAGTATCTAGACAATGCAAGTCGAAGCATTCCATGAAAGAACACAATGCAGGAGAGTTTCTAGATCTAGCCACCTGCAAGTGCTATGCATGTGCAAAAAGATTGTTACAGTACCACTCCCCATCTTGTTGCCCCTGTCCCTTTTGGCTGCATGGAAATTAAGGTTCTGGATGATTATCCAGTGACCTTCCTTTCAAAATGATACCGGAGCTTGCCCTTCATCCTAGGGTCCAAGATTTGCTTAAATTCAATGTCCTCATCTGAGTACACAGAGGCAGAACTAGGAGTTATAGTGCTTGTCATAAACGTGCCAGCTGATCCTCTATGACTCAGATGATTGTACATCCTCCAAAAGCAAACCTGGGAGTTTTTTTTTTTTTACTTTGAGGGAATTGTAAATATTGTAAAAAAAATTTAAACTATTTTATAAGCTACCATTTTAACAGTGCAGAGAAAGGATTACAACAGCTTCCACTGTAGATGCCTCTGAGCTCTGCAGTGTGTAATTTCAACTCTCCTCCCCTTTTTTTCTGTCGGCTCAGACAAACTTTATTATTTCCGGACTTCGAACAGATGTAGAGATGTAGAGAAGAGAAGACTGCAGTCAAACAGGTACAACTTCTGTAGGCGGATTTGTTTCATCTCTGTGTATCACTTGAGCCAGTCACTTCATTGGGTAAATGTAAGGGTTAACACTCACTTTAAGGAAGAAGAGACAACTGAGGTCTGGACAATTATAGAACAGAATCCGAAAGAAAAATGCCAACTTTAATTTTCAAACTACCTCTAGAGGCTAGATTTTTCCCTTTTGTGAATTAGTTGATAGGGTCTACCAGTTTAGAAATGTAAGGCCCATTACAGAAGAGGAAATTAGACAGGCTCTCAAAAAATATGGTAATAGGGAAAAGCCCTGGCCCTGACTGTTTCACGGTTTTATATTATAAGAGATTTAGCGATATCTTGATACCCAGACTCTGTAGTTACTTTAATGGCCTGGGTTCTGAATATGGGATGAGCCAGGTAGCATCGGCAGCATTGGTTGCTGTCATCCCAAAGGAAGGGAAAGACAGCTCCCTATGTTCCGGATACAGACCCATTTCTCTTTTAAACATAGATATCAAGCTTTTTGCAAAAGTGCTGGTGGAACGTTTGAAAGGAGTCATGCATTCTTTGATTCACCCGGACCAGGTGGGGTTTGTCCCTGAGAGGGAGGGAAAAGATAATGGTATAAGGGCACTGCTCCTACTGCAGAGGATAAGGCAGGTAGGGTCCCCCAGTCTATTCCTGTCAGTAGACGCTGAAAAAGCGTTTGACAGGGTAGACTGGGGACTCATGATGCAGACACTGGCCGCAATTGGAATAGGGAATAGGCTCATTAAGTGGATTGAAACATTATACCGTCAGCCCACCGCAAAAATTAAGATTAATGGATCGCTCTCGGACGCCTTTGAGATGAGGAATGTGACAAGACAGGGCTGTCCCCTATCACCCTTGCTTTTTATTCTATCACTAGAACCGCTGCTGAACATGATCCGTAAAGATCCCGATATCAAGGGGATCCAGGTTGGGGCGGAGGAACATAAATTAGCGGCTTATGCCGACGATGTACTGTTTTTCATCACGGACCCGGTGAACACTATCCCTATAAGTTAGCACTGATTTTGCAACAATATGGTTCCATTTCTAACTTCAAGATTAATATTGCAAAATCAGAAATACTAAATATTAAGCTAAATAAAATGGATGTCGGGCGGGTTAGCGAGATATGCGCCTTCCCCTGGAGAAAGGAAGTAAAGTACCTAGGTATTAAATTAGCCAATACGGTCAAAAAGATTTAGAAGATCAACTATGTCCCGTTGTTGAATGAAATTAAAAACGATTAAAAAAAAATAATAAACGAACCCATTTCATGGGTGGGGACGTATAAATATGTTAAAAATGATATATGTCCCTAAAATATTATACACATTTCAACTAATTCCAATAGCGCTGTCTGCACAATATTTAAGAATCTTAAATTCCTTATTAATGAATTATGTCTGGAAAAACAAAAAGCATAGAATATCCCTGACAACTTTAAAACAAGATAAGCTAGACGGCGGCCTGGCGGTCCCTGATATTAAAAGTTACTATAGAGCAGCAGTTCTCTCCCGGGCGGTGGAATGGGCTAGAGACAATCAAGGGAAAAGGTGGTTACAAATTGAAAAGTCACAAGAAACGACACCATTGAGTAAAAGTTTATGGATGCCAACACAATATAGAGCACCAATGCACAACACATATGAAATGACAAAAAGCACTATGAGAATGTGGGATAGGGTAATGATATTACTGAATTGTAAATTTAATTCTCCACTTATAAATTTAAAAGAAAATGCATATTTCACGCCTGGTGAAAAAAAATTGGAGGGAATTGGATTAAAAAGGATGTGCTTCACTTAGGGCAGTGTTTCTCAATTCCAGTCCTCACGCCCCCCCAACAGTTCATGTTTTCAGGATTTCCCTCAGATGAAAAAGCTGTGGGAATTACTAAGGCAGTGAAACTGATCAAATCACCTGTGCAAAATAATGGAAATCCTGAAAACCTGACCTGTTGGGGGGGCGTGAGGACTGGAATTGAGAAACACTGACTTAGGGGGATATCATAAGGAGTGGCGAGTTGGCCACCTTTGAGGAGCTGAAATCCAGACAGGATGTTTGGAACCTCGATAGATGGCACTACTCGCAGTTACGTCATTTTATACAGCAACTCCCTCGCCCATTAAGGTCGGGATGGGAGCTGACACCATTAGAAAAGGTTTGCACTGGGGAGAACACAAAGGGTACGATTTCAAAACTATATAAGATACTTGTTAAGAGTGGGGCATGAGGAGCAGCACCTTTTGTCGAAAACTGGGAAAGGGAGCTGGGAATTCCTCGGGGGGAAAACACGGTTAATAAGATAATGTCCCTTACCCATTGTTCCGCTATAGACACCCGAACTGCGGAGATGAACTATAAGTGCATTTCCGGCTGGTATATTACTCCGGCCAAATTAAGTAAATTTAAAACTGGCCAGTCCGCCGAGTGCTGGCGCGGATGCCCAGATAGTGGGACGATGGCACATTTGTGGTGGTCTTGCCCGATAATCCAAAAATATTGGGATTCTATACTAAGCCAGGTGAAATTAATCACGGGAACGGTGATAAAAAAAGATCCGTGGGTTGTTCTCTTCCACGGCAGTCGTGAGGGAATCAAAAAGTACAGACGGTCATTAGTGCCCCACCTATTGAATGCTGCGAAAAAACTCATCCCAAAAAAATGGCAAGAGAGTGGAAGTCCACAGATATGGGAGTGAGTGGACGCGGTGGAAGAAACTTATAGATTGGAAGAGTTGAAGGATAACGCCTCAGAAACTAAGACGGACTTCGCGATTAAATGGCAGAAGTAGAAGGATTATAAAAAAACATGGAGTTATGTTGGGGGCCTAAGAGCCTTTGTGTAATGGGAGCCAGCCGTACCCATATAGGAAATCTCATTCTTTTGGAGGGGATACCAAGACTCTTACATCCATATCTATAACTGAAGTTTCATGTTGTAAGTTATAGCCCAGGCCCTGCCTCCAATGAGAATAGACAGATGGAGTCCCGGGGGGGCCACGGGGGGGGGAGGGTAAAGGCAGGGGATAAAAGGGATGTATTTTGTGACGACTGCAGTTGGTTAGCCGAAGGGCAGTTAATAGCGGGCGGCCCAAATTAACTTAGTGATATGATGCAACTATGCTGCTCTCCTTCTATAAATATATGGATCATATGTGGGAAAAAAAAAAATACACATATAAAGATAGTAAGGACGTATGGTCTCACAGATGATGCAAAAACCGCAAACAGAGACGAGAAGGAAGGGGAAGAAGGAAGGGTGAGAAGGGAGGGGGAGAAGGAAGGGGGAAAGGAAGGGAGGGGGGAGGAGAGGGAAAGGAAGGGAGGGGGAGGGGGGGAAGTAGGGGGTCTGGTCACAGTGCATTTTTTACCCCTGTTATTCCCTTATACAGGTTTTTAAAATTTACAAAAGCAAACATTTAGAAATGAGATGAACACTTTTTGATGTACCCTGTATTTTAAAACAAGTATATACATTAGACCAAATGAGGAGTAAACAGGGACAGAGGGACATTGTTCCAAAAGAGGGAGAATCCCTTCAAATCAAGGACAGTTGGGAGGTATAATTTAAGGAAGAAAGAAGTGTATACTTCCAGCTCTGGGAGTACACTACTTGTTTTACACATACACATGCTGCAACGGTATTATACTGTATGTGTGGGTAATTGCCTTTCAGCAAATAAGTAATAAGTCCACTGAATCACAGAGTGCATGACAAACAGTCTCAATTAAATGCATTGTACTGTAATCACCAACTTCTACAGGTGTACTCAGAAAATATAACCAGCACACTTTCTATATTCGCCCTAACCATACCGAGAAGGAAGGGGTAGAGAAGGGGGGAGTAGGGGGTCTGGTCGCAGTGCTCACTTATTTGAATGGTGAGTGATTTCTCTCATTGTGGTCTTTGGCTCCTTAATCTTCCTTCCCGCCCCCTCATCCCCCTCACAGAGGTAGCGGCACACATGCAGGGAGAGAGGGGCGGGAGAAGAGATGTTTGTCATGCTGGAGGGAACGGGACGGAGCAGCGTGGGGATCCCTTCCAGGAGGACAGGACAGCCATACCTCCCGAGCCGCTTATCACTGCACATTGAGCAGTGAGGATGGAGCGGCTCAGCGGCTCAGCAGCAGGCATGAAACGAGGGGGAGGAAAGGAGAAGAAGCTATGTTTTCTTGGACTTATTCCCGGGTGTGCTGCGGTCCGTGTTCTGCGAGTAGAGGAAGGTGTTTCTGATGCTGTGGAGAGACTTAGTTAGCTGGTATCTTCGACAGTGATGTGGAGCTGTACACCACCGAAGATACCAGCTAACTTAGTCTCTCCACAGCATCAGAAACACCTTCCTCTACTCGCAGAACACGGACCGCAGCTCACCCGTGAATAAGTCCAGGAAGAAATGCACCCTACCAAACTCCTTCACTTCTTTCCTCCTACGGAGCAGCCTGCCCGGCATCCTACTTTCTGTGCCCATGAGCACATACAACTGATACTCTCGCGGCGGCTATTTACCTGGCTGTCATGGGGCCCCAGATGAATGTGGGGCCCCCGGGCTGTGCCCAGGGGTGCCGGCTCAGTAAGACAGCCTAAACTTAAAAAGATCATTCTCAAGCCTTAATTTTAGAGGCAGAGAGTTCCAAAACAGTGCTCCCTGAACCGCACTCGTCCTCCTTCCGCATTTTTTCTTTCGAAATTTAGGGATCACCAAAGTTTCCGAATTAGCCGACCTTAAAGTACGGTTAGGCACATATTTGGTGAATTTATCCTGCAGGTACACTGGCCCCTTGCCATGGGTAGCCCTGTGCACCATGCAACCAGTCTTAAACAGAATCCGTTCCTTCACGGGTAGCCAATGCAGGGCTCTCAGCGATGGCGTGATGTGGTCACGACGACCAACACCCGTGAGTAGCCTTGCAGCGACGTTCTGAATAAGCTGTAGTTTGTGCATGAGGTTATTAGGTAAACCCAGGTACAAAGCGTTACAGTAATCTAATCGACTTCCAATAATGGCATTAACCATAGAGATCTTGTGCGATTCAGTCTTCAGACTTCGTGACTCCGTTACTTAGAGTTCCACCAAAGGTAGCAGCTTATTCAATGAAAAATAATTCTAGAAGTGCCTGTAGTTGTTAGTGTGGGATAAAATGTAAAGATTGAAATGACCTTGGTGAACCCTCCAGACCAATGGAAGACCACCCGTGCTTTGTAAATTTAGGCAATGGTATCCTTAAATATAGTATAGCCTAGCATTCAGTTCTGGAACACTAAGCATGGTAGGTATGTCAGGATTATTAAACAGCAATATCATCAATCTTACGTCTAAGCAGAATTAGAGCACCCAAAGTATGTCTCAGGAAAGCATTTCACATCATTACTACTTGTCTCCAGAACCTATTACAGCTGCCATCAGCCAGATTCATGATCTTCCTTCCACTGGGGCACACATGCACTCATCTATCCAAATGATGGCTGTTTTCTTTGGATCATTTGACATTCTTCCACTGCTAAACATTTAATTTTTAAAGCTTTTTGCTTATTTGGCCAAGACGATTCCCAAAAAAATTGGTCACTCACACTCTGCTCATAAATCCTGAATTGGAGCCCATCACACCAAAGCTCTGATTTTACCATTCAGATTGGAACACTTCTGCATAAAATGTCTTCCACTGGGATTCTCAGGCAGACATGTCCCTTAAGGTATACTATCGCTGTTCATCTGCAATGGAATAATTGTTAACTTGATTAGAAAGGAAAATAAATAAATGCTTAATTACACATGCTGTTATTATAACTGCACCAACTTACACTGTCTATGTTCACCTCTTGCTGCACAAATAAATATACAGTAAATCCTTGCTTTGAGAGTAACTTCATTTGAGAGCATTTTGCAAGACAAGCTACATTTTTTAATCAATTTTGATGTCTTGATATACAAGTAGCGTCATGTCACAACTGAATATATAAGAGAAGAGAAGCACCTCTAAGTGTAGCATGATGGTTACATTTAATGAATGTACAACATTTAGCAACAAATTGCTACACTAATACTGAGTACAGACGATCGTAAATTCCGAAAAGAAAACCGTGATTTTTTTTCAGACGGAACGCAGTGACGTACAGCACTACAACGAGCCGAGAAAAATTAAGTTCAGTGATTCCGAGTATGCGTCAAATTGATTCTGAGCTGTGTTTTTTTTGCACATCGGAATTGCATACAGACGTTTGGAATTTCCGACAAGAACTTTTCCGTTCGGAAAATTTGAGAACCAGCTCTCAAATTTTTGCTGTCAGAAATATAGACAGAAAAAGTCAGATGGGACCTACTCAAGGTTGGAATTTCTGACCAAAAGCTCACATCAAACTTTTCTTGTCGGAAATTCCGACCATGTGTACGCGGCATTAGAGGTGCCTCTCTTCTCTTTATTACTGTGTAGCTCCTGCTGGATTTTGCTTCTAACCCCCTTGTGGAGGTTAACATTTGCGGATGGACATTTTATGGTTATACAACCTGGTCACATTTTCTATATACCTTTTTATATGGACTATAAACTGAATGACCAATGATTAAATGGTTGTGGAACAAATCATTTGAGTTTCCATTATTTCTTATGGGGAAATTTGCTTTGATATACAAGTGCTTTGGATTACAAGCATGCTTCTGGAACAAATTATGCTCACAATCCAAGGTTTTATAAAAAACAAAAAAAAGGTTTAAAGTGGAGGTTCCATCAAAAACACAAGTTTGCTTTAAATTGTAAACCAGACCTAAAAAAAAATAATAATTTTTACCCACCTGAAATGCCTGTTGCTATGCGGTCCCACGAAATCTGCCTTCCTATCCTCCTCGGATCCTGACGTCAGCTACCTCGGCTCCTAACAGCGCTAATGCTCCTGGGAAATGATGAGTCATTCATCCGTGCACCTCCCCTGTGCCTCCCCTGTACTAGAATCCCGTTATTATGAGGCAGGAAGTGACGCGATTCCTTCAATATATCGGCGCCATTTTCAACCCTGGCATAGCCCTTTGTTTTCATCAGTACACGCCGAGATTTCCTGCCACCTGCACCGGAGAACGAGCGCACAGACTGTGCTCTTTCAATTGCCTCCTTCTTGCCCTGCATTGAGAGGACTTGGACTCCTGGAAAAAAATGGTATCCTGTACGGTTCCGGCTTGTTGTTGATTGGTTGCCATCACAACGGTGTACACTTCCGCAGCCGACGCTCGTTGCGATGGCAACCCAAGTCATTGACGGCGCGGCGCTGCAGCAGTATTGCGCATGCGCGAGATTGGGGCAGGACGGTTCTTTCGTTCGGACGTGTCATCTGGTCATCCCCACTATTCCAGGAAGCAACTTCACATTGCCCACAAGCAAAATGGGAAATCGCAGGAACGATGAGGAGAACTAAATATAAGGTATTAATTTAATATATTTAATTTAATATATTTATAATTTAAGAGGCGCATACCAGTCACGCATCCCTACGCCACTTCCGGGTCCGCTGGCTCACGACGGTGGAACGCACGCCAGATCACCAGCGCCATTACAGTGACGGACGTCCGGCTTTCCCTCTACCTCACACGCTAACAAGCCTCAGTGCCGGGATCGGGGCACTGTACAAAGTAAGCAGCCATATGGCTTGTGTTTTCAACTGTTCATCTTTTAAATAAACAATATTACGCTATGATGATCTTTTTGTCCTGGCTTTTATGAACATTGGAATATCCTCTGGAATAACCCTGATCACTGGGAAACATATCCTGATAAGGCACTGCATGACTTCTTTTTTAATTAAAAGAGTCCATTCATGTCGGTAAGGAGCAATTTCATTTGATCACTTCGGGTGCAAATAAGTACTTTTCAGGTGGTGGTTTCACTTCTTCAATCTATATTACATACAGCAATTGAAGTTTACACCTGCGGTTGGAATCTGTTTTGCACGGTTGCACATTATTGTATGGACATTTTACTCAGTGGGATTGAGTACCATATAAATATTGTTTGTTGGATTTTCATATATGGTTTTATGTTTATTTATGAATTTATTGTTTATCACCAATGAGTATTCACATGTATAGATATACAGATAAGGGAAAATATTGCGCTAACCAAGGTGAAAAGGAAAATAAGAAACAAAAATAAAACTAGGGTATCGAATGCCCCAGTTGAAGTCCCTCTAGGACGAAACGCGTAGGGCTTGGTTTATTACCCTTTCCCGCATTGCCTTTATTTTATTATATTAAGTGATCACTTTTATATCATTGGTTTTATTAAAATAAAACCGTTATCTTATTTATCTGCACCATTTGGGTTGCGTTTTTTATTTATTTTCCCCTCTTTATATGGTGCTTGGAGCCATCCAGTTGCTTCCACCCCATCCATCTGAGGATCGTACTATTGCCATCTCATTCCTCCCAAGAACTCTACAAAGACACCGTGCATGTCCGGCTTCTGACTTAAGATTCACATCCGTTCCACTGTGTCCGAGTGAGCCCAGCTGACTGCTACTGGAGTTCTTATGCTATACTGATCTGCTGTTCACGACAGACAGGTCCTACTTTTCTGGTAAGAGCATACCATTTTCGTTTCGATTTAAGTGTCATCTTATCCGAGGATCCATGAAGTGATTCTACATCTACTGTTTTCCCATTTGTGGATGGACTTCTATTCATGTTTTGGTTCATGTTGTCACCGATGCACTCCAACGTTTTCCTTACTAGGACTTTTCCACTCACGTGGTTTGTTTGGACTACATCATTCATTCACTGTTCATGTGTGTGTTACTAATTTATGTTTATAGCGCTACATTTATTTTCCACATGTATAGATATGATTATGAGTTGTAGTCTATCTCACATTAAATAGTATATTTAGCGCCCCCTACCACCCCCATTCCAATATATCATTCAGACACTGAATTTCGTGGGAGGCTGCTCACCAATTTATATAATTTATTTATTTAATTTTGGATATACATTTGGAAGCTAGCCCATTGTTTGGAGCTGGTTTACCATATGTTCCTTTCCTTGGCGCGAAGTTTACACACATTTTTTGACACATTAATTTAATATAACTCGGCGGAACGGCGGGTTTTTTAGACGTAGTAAGTGCTAATATATAGACTGAAAGAAAGCAAGATGAAAGGTCATATTTATAAAAAGTGAAAAACGGAATGGAAACCCCGCTTTAAATGTGTTCAGCATATTTGTTCTGAAGATGAATGAGTCCCAGTAATTAAAGTAATTGCAAGTACTCCTGTCATCACAATATATTGAATGAGACACAGTAGAACCTTACTTTCCTAACCATTCAGCCCCAGAAGATTTTACCCCCTTCCTGACCAGAGCACTTTTTACAATTTGGCAATGCGTCCTTTAACTGACAATTGCACAAATGTGCGATGTTGTACCTAAACAAAATTGGCATCCTATTTTTCCCACAAGAAGAGCTTTCTTTTGGTGGTATTTGATCACCTCTACGGTTTAAATTTTTTGCACTAAAAACAAAAAAATAGCATCAATTTTTTTTTTTTTTTACTTTTTGCTATAATAAATATCCCCAAATTCTTAATCAGTTTAGGCCAATATTTTGGCCTAAATTCTTCTACATATTTCTGTATAAAAAAACCCCGCAATAAACGTATATTTATTGGTTTGCTCAAAAGTTATAGCATCTACAAACTATGGGAAAGATTTATGGCATTTTTATGGCATGGATGCACCAAAACATAAGATCCCAAACTGGAATGGCTCAAAGACAAACATGTCAGAGTAGAAAGAAAAAACAAAACATAAATTGAAAGTTATTGTAGACATGCAAACAGATTGTATATATATTCATCCACAGAGAATATCCAAACAGGTTACATGCATCATCTGTATGCACAATTTAGCATACTTAAATGGAAATATGACAGAGGGAATACAGGAGTGAGAACCGTGGAAATAAGTAAATAAGTAGATCTTTCATTTATTCTACTAAATTAGATTTGTATCTACTCACACTCTCTCATTGGGTTCCTATTCAGACACCCCCCGCCCCCCCCCCCTGAAGTGAAACCTTCCAGAAAGGGTTTAAAGAAAATGGATCCATTAAGGCCGGGTGGTTTTGTCGCATTGAGTTGAAAAATCCACCTTTGTTCGTGCTGTAGTAGGGTCTTATTTCAATCCCCTCCCCCATACTGGGATGCATTTGGTTGAGGATTAGGAAAGAGACCCTAGGGAAAACCCCATCATGTACATCCGTTACATGTCTTTCAAGGGGGAGACAAGGATTGCAAGTCCTCATAGATGTGATATGGCGATATGTGAGTAATTATTGCCAGTTTCTCAACACATCTAAAAACATCATACTACCCAATGGGGAAAAGTATGAACCAAAACATTATGCCAATTGCCAAACGCCTAGTGTGGTGTATCTTCTCCTCTGCGACAGAGACCCAGCCCATCTGAAAGTGATAAGGGGGGTGTCTGACACAAAATGACCTATGAGGGGGTCCATGGTCAGGACATGCCAGTATTTGTCTACAATGTGCCTAATGGTTGTATGTTGATTAGAGGATTTCGTAATGATGGAGATTGGATTTTTCTTACTCTTAGTAGAGGAGGGATTGTACAGGAGGTAATTTCGTGTCCTGGAGCAAACCCTTTTAAAAGCTTTCTTTAGGTATGTGTTTGAATAACCTCATGCCCGAAGTCTTTCTCTAAGTATGTTCGTCTCCCTTCTAAATACTTCATCATCCGAACAATTTCTCCTTGTCCTCAAGTACTGGCGTTTTTCCAAATGTTTTAATATGGATGCAAGGTTATTGGTTGTTTATGCAAAGTCTCATGGTCAGTGGAACTATATAAATTGTTTGACTGTTTGATGTCTTGCTTGTCTTACAATATGTATATTCTTATTAATCATAGACGTATTTTCGTCTTGTGTTCAACCACTCACCCATGAAGAAGAGAACAATTTTTGCCAAACTTAAAATGCGTTGGCTTATCTCTGTTGTTCCAATCATACAGCAGAGTAGTGGTTGTGTTTTACTGTACTGTATCTTTGCATACCTTTCTTTTGCTGCTTCCTGTACACTCTTTGTACTATAGATTTTATCTCCAATTGTCATTCAAATAAATATACAAATTTCCTAAATCTATGGTTTTGATTCATAGAGGAGTATTACCCTTTAAAGTCCCACCTAGAGGAACACTCTACCTTTTGTAATTTGTCAAGTTTGGAAATGTGGGTAGAACTTCCTCTCTCTTGGACAACCAGCACCATTTAGTAAATAGTGCTAGAAAAATGCACTGATTACGGTATAAATGTCACTGGCAGGGAAGGGGTTAACACTAGGGGGCGATGAAGGGGTAAACTGTGTGTTCCCTCAGTGTGTTCTAACTGTGTGGGGGTGGGAGTGACTAGGAGAGGAGACATTGGTTTTCCTACTTAGAAGGAACAAACAATGTTTCCTCTTCCCTTGCGTTTACACACACAAATCCCCATGCTGGTACTCGTGCACGTGATCACGGGTGGCTGGTGTGTGTGTGTGCCCTTCGTGTCAGGAAAAGATAAGGACGTACCCGTATGGACCTTCGCCCAGGGGAGCCATTCTGCCACAGTATATCTGTGTGAGCCGGTCCGGAACTGGTTAACAGGTACCCCCTTTTGTGGAGAAAAAAATTAGCAAAATGTACAATTGCGCTACAAGTCATATTGTAATTGAATGTTACTAAAAATTACCTTTTCCTTTTCAATCTGCAGCCGCTGTAATTTTCTATAAATGCAATGCAATATGGCTACATGGAGTTGTTCTGTACACAGAATGTGTACTGATCACTCCCCCAGAAACATAATTTCCTACTTGTTGAATTGGCTCACCAATTTTCCCTGAAGCCTGACTAAGATACAAGTCAGATTTCAGGCATCCCATGTGTGCTGTCTTTAATAGAATTGTCTATAGGATTGTCATTTTGAGGACAACAGGTGGTTGCCTGTTGCAATGAAGTTTGGTTCCTCACAGGACTTGTTTTGTTAATAAAGTTTCCTATTGAACAACATAAAGTTTTTACCTCAGTCACAGAAGCCATTTTAGTTCTGATGCAGATAACTGAAGATCTTCAAATTTGCTTCTAGATACACAAATGCCTTTAAGTCTATTTATTATTTCCTAAAGTTCATTTTACACTTGGACTGCACTGATATGTGTTTAATATATGATTTAAATATCAGCCTGTAATTCAAAGTTTCTCTGGTTGTATTGCAGTTTACAGAATTATTGATAGAAGTAAATTCAGTTTTGGAAAAAAACACAAAGCTATATCTGTCTGTTTTGTTAACTGGCTGCCAGTTAAGGGATAGTAGGACAGCACACCCTGCAACAAAAATTTCATTTTTGGTGAGATATTTCCAATAGGAACACATCTAAAGGGATGCAGGCCCAGCAGATTTCCTCATTAGTGCTCTGCAGCTGCCACACTCACTGATAATTATAAAAAAAAACGCTCCCATTAGACCCATTATGCCCAGAGGCACAGACAAACACACATGGATTTCTTCTGAATAACAAAAGGTAGAAATCTGCAACAAAGGTTGTTGTAATCCTTGCAATGTACCTAGATCACCCAGGGGGGAATGTTTTTTTTCAAAAGTGGAGTTACGCTTTAAAGTAAAAGGTATTTGCAGTCCTTGCTTCTAACTGCTTTAACTGATATTATTCCACAGATACAGCCTAATTGTGTAGCATTGTTTATTCTAAGCATCATACAGCTGTTAAAGGCTAGTTGGCCATTGTTAGTGCAGTTTATATTTTTTTATTTTTATGGACTAAGGCTTATAGACTGACACAACAACTATACACCCCCTGCTGCCCATCCTGTGGCCCAGGGTCCACATGAAGTCCTTTGGTATTTACCATGCAGCCCTCAGGGCCCCTGCAGGTAGTGGTCTGTTTTGGTGCAAATCTACTCGGTGAAGTAAAATTGTTCTTTTGACTGGATTCTAGTAAAATCCATTCCAAATGAATTCTAGTCAAAGAATTGTATTTCATTCACAGTACTTTACTGTTTATTGTGCTGTTCATCTTTTTCTTTTAAGTCTACATTGTTTGAATATTTCCCCCCCCCCCCCCCGTAATTATATTCTTTGGTTAGATGGCTGATCTCATCCACCAAAAGGGTATTCAAAACCATTGATTTTCCTTAAAATCAGTCAGCTTTGGTTGCCACAACTCAGTTCAGAACTCATTGACCAATCTGAGATGCACAATTGACTTATTATTTTTCTCTACTCTTGCAAAATATGTATTGTGTTGCTAGGAGTAATATATCTATCTGTATTAAAAGAAGATGGACATCATTTATCCATATAGCTCAACACAGAGATTAAAGGATTAGGTTTAGCTTTCAATAACCTTTGCCCTTCTGCACTGAACTGTAGCAACTGTCTGTAGTCAATTAAAGGGGTCACCAAACATAATTTACAAGTTAGTTCAAGAGAGTTTCTCAGATGAATATGTAAGCATTTCATGGGGATTATCAGCAATGTTCATGTTTAAAGGAATCCACACAGAAAGAAATACATAAGCTGGCTATACATTATACAATTTTCTTATTCAATTTATTTTAGATTTATCTTCAACTATTTAGTGCAAGGGCCTGCCTGATTTCATACAAATTAAAAGTGTTTAGGTTTTAAAATAACCATATTATAAGAATATAAAGTTTAAATTGCTAAATTTAAAACCTAATTGGATGGGACTTTAAATGAGGCTATGGCCATCCGGCACGTAAGCCTCCACCCCCAGCAACATGAAATAGGAAAAAAACTATTGGGACTTTAATTGAATCAGAACCATAGCTTTTTTTCTTAGAAAATAGGTGCAGGAACTCAACCACGACCCCGTTCAGATTTCACAAACAGTAGGGGGGTCTTAAAGGGGCATTAAATACCAGGATTGCATTACATACAGAATACAGAGTTCAGGGGGGTTACACACAGAGTGCAGAGCTGTCACTTGTAAACACAGAAACCAGACTATTGTGTGTACAAGTGATTGTGGTGAGCAGACACCAAAGGGTCTGAGCCAGAGGTGGTGGAACTGAGTTCCCCCAAGTTCCCCCTGAAAAAAAGCCCTGATCAGAACACTAGGGACCATGGGAAGTTTCCACACACAATCCCCCCCTCTTTTACTCAATTTGGGGGACTCCCATTCCCCTCCCCTCCCCCCTCCTCTTTCCCTCTCCCACCCCCCCCTTTCCCTCCCCCCTCTCCCCATTGTTTCCCCCCCTTTTTTCTTCCCTCTAATCCCACCATCTCGCTGAATTCCCCTTCTTCCCTTTCCTTTCCTTCCCTCCTTCCCCTCCTCCTCCTTCTTTCCTTCCATCCCTGTTCCCTCTCCCCCCCTTCTCTAGCCCTCCCCTCTGTCTTCCCTCGCCCCCCCCCGCCCCTTTCCCCCTTTTTTTCCCCTCCTCCCCCCCCCCCTTATCTACACACCCTCCCCAACCCCCTCCCACTCCATGGGAATTAATATAATTTTAGATTCTTATATTGATACATAAATTTTATAACGTTTACACCCAAATCTTTTCACGACCAACCATCCCCTTGTCTGCCGTGGGGGGAGCACCCCCTGGGCCGCCCGGCTTCCGCATATTATCAATTGACTCAATCGGTGAGCTTTTTATCAATGTTTTCTATCACTTGTATATTGTATCGCTGGTATTTATTACATATTCTTATTGCATTATTCTATAGAATGGCTGTCCTGACGAAGCGGCAAGCCCGCGAAACTAGTCGACTTTGACCAATCATTGAATTGTACAATTATTTGTTTTTGCAATTTTTATATATCAATAAATTATTTTTATACTGTTTATGTTTTTATGAATTCTCATCAGTACCGAGATAGTCCCTCCCAAACCATTGAATGGGCAGCCCTAGGTCTAATTTCAGCCACTAGTCCTTCGCCCCCATTCGCCCCCTTTTCTACTTTACAGGCATACTATACACCCCCCCTAGGACCGAAATTTAAAGGAATATTCCACTTTTATTGTTTCACTTAAAGGAATAATTAAAATCACTGCTGCCAAAAAAACTGCAGTTTTTAAAACTTTTTTTTTGCATTAATACATATCCCCTGGGGCAGGATCCAGGTTCCCAAACACTTTTTATTACAATAACTTGCATATTAGCCTTTAAAATTAGCACTTTAGATTTCAAACGTTCGAGTCCCATAGACTTTAACAGGGTTCTAAAGTTCACACGAACTTGCCGCGAACACCCCAAATAGTTCGCTGTTCGGCGAACAAGGCAATGTTCGAGTCGAACATGAGTTCTACTCGAACTCAAAGCTCATCCCTAATAATGAGAAACTAATTAATGGTAATTAATTAGAAAGGGAAGACAGGGAACACTACACAGTGATCCTAACAATCTTACCTATGAGTATTTGGTAAAACAATATAAGCAGTAGCAAAGCCGATAGAAGGCATTTGGGGGCTGAGAGATCATATCCCCGGGAGCTGAAGTGGCTGCAAAGCGGCGGAAGGGGACACCCAAATTGACAAGGTAATAATGCAGTGATAGGTATAACAGTGGAAGCCATGAGGATTTCTGTAACAAATAGTAAATTATGCATAAAAATAGTGAACTGAACTAGTGGAAGGCAAAAACAATAATGATAAAAGTGAACATATTTAAATCAGGTCAGGGCGTATGAAACACCTTAATGTGTGAAGGTAGCGAAAAAATTGTGAGGGATGAATTGACCCAATGTATAGAAGTCAGAAACAACAGTAAAGTGAGTGTACCTGAATTAGAAGGTTTAACCATGATAACCATGGTGTAAAAGTGCCCAGGAAAAAAGGTAAAGTTAGTGACCATAGACACTAGTCAAAAGAGGGACACCCCATCAGCCGACAGACGAGTGGAGTTATTCCACGAAACGCGTCGAGCATACGACCATACAATATAGCTGCCATGTCACAGTGAAGATGTTTATCACTATGGGCTTGATATTGTCTGAATCATCAATTGTATGTTACTATTTATTATGGTTATATGTCATTCTGGGTCACATTGCTGGTTTCATTGTTTATCATGTGTTATTATGTTTATTTTTGTTACTATTAGAATGCTATATGATTTACCAATCATGCTTCTAACTCATTTATTGTTCTACCCTGTTTACTTACATTGCATTGTGCCCTAGCATGCCATTAATAAATATTTGTTATCATATTGATTGATTCGATTTCAATTAAAATCCCAATAATGTTTTTCCTATTTCAACCATATTATAAGGTTTTGGTAAATCTAAAGGCAAATTGTACAAGAGATTTGTATGTATGATCAGCCTTATGCTGGCCATACACTATATGAAAAATCGTCCAAACCCATTTTCAAAAAAAGAACATTCGGCCGTGAGGGCAAACGAGGGCATAAATTGAATCCATTTTTTGTTCGTTTTTTTTTTTTTTACATATATCTAGTGCAAACAGTTTGG
Source organism: Rana kukunoris (assembly GCA_029574335.1). Lineage (NCBI taxonomy): Eukaryota > Metazoa > Chordata > Amphibia > Anura > Ranidae > Rana > Rana kukunoris. The sequence goes on along the minus strand of CM056050.1, from coordinate 144,421,662 downwards.
ACGGGAAACACATTAACCTTTCAATTTATCATTAGTTCGGCAGAAAATATCCAAACTTGTCCGTCAGTAATTTTTTTTGGCTTAAAAACGTTCCAACGATTTTCAATTTTGTGCCCATTAACTAGCCGAAAAACAATCGAACTGGCCAAACGACTAAATTACAGTCGATTTTCCGTATAGTGTTTGGCCAATGCTGTCCTCTCGCTCTGAAAAAAAATATTGCCTGGCTGTAATATTTATGCTGGTATGCAATATATACTATATACGTAATATATTTTCATTTAACGGATATCAGTAGACAAATCAGAAGTAGATTTTTGGTCAGTTGTCACACAATTTACCAAGCTTTCACAACGTAATGAAAAAAAGTGTTTTCTTTTATGTTAAACTTTTTAATATTGTTGTATATATGAAAATCCAGCAAAAAAGTATTTTGGCAGGTAGAACAGCCATCGAATATGTCTGGAAATTAAGGAAAGACGAGACCTGCATATAAGTTCAGCTGACTATGTCTCTGCCTTCTCAGTATGCAGTTGCCAAGTCAACCTTTAAGGGAAAGGAAAATTAATTAGCCTAGAAGCAGTTATATTAAAAATTCAGCTTTCACTGCAATACTACCCAAATGCCTCCCCAGAACCCCCCCCCCCCCCAAAAAAAAACTCTCCATCACTTAGTGCCGGTCATCTTAGAGGTTGAATGTCGCCCTGGGTTATTCCTCCCTCTTCAAGTAAATTTAGAACATTGTTGGCATCAGGTTGGACTGAGCTCACTTTACAATGCTGCAGAGAATAATGCTAATATCATAACATGAGTGCAGTTCTCTGAAGCACTAAGGAATGCTAATTCCGAAGCAGAAAAAAATTCAGCTGATTAAATGACCATCTGGATTTTGGGTATGTATGCTGGGAAGGGTAGAGGCATTACAAAAAAGGAGATGGACCTTAAGGGCTGGTTTTCTGAAAAATCTGGACACACATACAATGGGCCCTGTGTTTGGGGATTCTGGGGAACCCTGGAGGAACATTTTGTCAATTGGAAACTTAACTACTGGCTCCCTATAGTAATTGCATTATAATGCTGCTTTCATGAGCTTCCATATCTCCAGGATTGTGTTTAGAATGATATATACGAAATAAATTCATATTAAGACATGATTTATAAAGTTTAAAACATGTAATTCACTAAATGTGGAAATTTACTTTTGGTATCTATTTCATGCTAATAGGTTAAATCAGTATAGAAGAAAACCAACAATCCACTCAAAGCAACAACAACCAATGTCATTTATATTTTTTTATTTGCTTTGGCAACAACTGATATATGGTTTTATAGTAAGTTTATTGGCACAGATATAAAGATATGCATTAATACATACATAGATATGAAATAAAGTCAAAGCTTTGCATCTCAAACATTAATCTGTCAATTGCCTATTTCCCAAGAAGAACAATAAGTCAAAGATACAACTCATATAGGAGAAAATCTCTTCAGAAAATGTCCTTTTGGCCTCTTGTTGAGATCAAGCAGTGCTACCCGAAAAGTCTATGGTCTTTGCTTTGTTATTAAATGTGTAAACTTGGCTTAGCTACTCAATGTAATAGAAGGACTTTGTCCCACCACATACCAGGCTGTCCTTTGTGCAGATCTTCTCCTTTAACTTGCTTAATATTTTTCAAATCACATTTGATGTTTCCATGCACCCATTCATTTAGAATTCAACTCTCCAATTTTAAAAATAGAAAGCAATTAAAAAAAAAAAGATTCTAGTGGCACATCATCTTACTCCAGAAGGTGCTAGTTGTTCAGTTATTAGAAAGTACCGACTTCCTGGTACAAGGTACGATCAAGTCGATACATGCATTCTTTACAGGCTCCCAACAAATAATAAATGCACATTTTATTTACCTGAAAAAAATATGCTTTTTTAAATGTTTTGACAAAAAGGTGAACTTATCCTTTAAAGGGGAATTCCAAGCAAACAAGATGAATACACCATTAAAATACCTATATGGGAGCTGCCTTTAGGCAGCTAAAGGACCCGGCCAGGTTTTGCGATTCGGCACTGCGCCGCTTTAACAGACAATTGCGCGGTCGTGCGACGTGGCTCCCAAACAAAATTGGCATCCTTTTTTTCCCACAAAAAGGGTTTATCGGTTGGTTTGCGCAACATTTATAGCGTTTACAAAATAGTTGATAGTTTTATTGTATTTTTATAAAAAAAAAATGTGACATTATGGCGGACACTTTGGACAATTTTGACACATTTTTGGCACCATTGCCATTTTCACGGCAAAAAATGCATTTAAAATGCATTGTTTATTGTGAAAATGACAGTGCAGTGTAGGAGTTAACCACAAGGTGTCGCTGAAGGCGTTATGTGTTTACAACTGTAGGGGGTGTGGCTGTAGGTGTGACATCATCGATTGTGTATCCTTATAAAAGGGATCACACGATCGATGACGCCGCCACAGTGAAGAACGGGGAAGCTGTGTTTACACACGGCTCTCCCTGTTCTTCAGCTCCGGGGACCGATCACCGGACTCCAGCGGTGATCGGGTCCGCGAGTCCTGTTGTTCCAGTCCCGGAGCTTTGGACCGGGTCACGGGAGCGGGCCCGTGCACTAGCACTAGCACAGCACGTACCTGTACGTGCATGTGCCCAGCCGTGCCATTCTGCTGATGTAAATGTGCAGGGGGCAGTCCTTAAGTGGTTAAAGTGCATATATATATATACAATGTATACGGCTTTGTGCACTGGTCCAAATCATTTGGTGGAGAGGGGATTATGGTGTGGGGTTGATATCCAGGGCTTGGTCTGCGCCCCTAAATCTAGTGAAGGGAACGCTTAAGGTGTCAACATACCTAGATATTTTGAATGATTTTGTGCTACCAATTTTGTGGGATGACCCCTTCTTGTTCCAACATGACTGCGCACCAGAGCACAAAGCAAGGTCCATAAAGACATGGATGAGCGAGTTTGGGGTGGAGGAACTTGACTGGCCTGCACAGAGTCCTGACTTCAACCCGATAGAACACCTTTGGGATGAATTAGAGTGGAGACTGTGAGCCAGGCCTTCCCATCCACATCAGTGCCTAACCTCACGAATGCGCTTTTGGAAGAATGGTCAAACATTCCCATAGACAGCCTTCTCAGAAGAGTTGAAGCTGTTATAGCTGCAAAGGGTGGGCCAACTCAATATTGAACCCCACAGACTAAGACTGGGATGCCATTAAAGTTGATGTGCGTGTAAAGGCAGGTGTCCCAATACTTTTGGTAATAATATTTTTTTTATAAGTAAATACATAACCTCTGTTCTCAGCTGCATAAGGCGCTTAGAGAGGTGAGGGTATTGAAATATCAGTAAACTGATGTTCCCAGTGAATGGCTGTGCAGGGGGTGTATCAACACAAGTCTTGGTCATTGGAGGACAGAAGACAGGCTGTTCTCCCATCACAGCTGGAAAACTGGTCATGCTGAGATAGATGGTACAACAGACACATAGGTCATTGAGTATCTTTCCTCAGGAACAGCCCAGTGAGAGTGGTGCCCCGCTGTGCATGCGGGGAAGGGATACTTAAGCCATATTTTGGGGTCCTTCGCCTCGTGGCCCTCCTGGCACGAGATATGTGTTGTGTGATTTCGAGCCCCAGGACCACGTTGGCCCGAGGCTGCATCTCTACTAGTAGGCTTAGCTATGCTGGCTGGGGCCTATGAATCAAGAGGGATCCTAAGCTGTCCATCTAAGTAAAGGAAGCTACACTTAATGAAGGAAACCAGGGGAGGACCTGCCCTGGAGGGGACCAAGAGGAAGGCTTATGTCTCGAGATAGGCATGGTGACCTTATTAAGGAGGGATCCACAACTCAAGTTGTCCTACAGTTCGCGTGTTCGGCTTAAAGGCTCTTTAGCTGTACGACTGGAAGTTTGGGTATTACATACTGTGGCAGAGGATTCCGGACTGTTCAATTTGTTCTCAATCAGTCTGTGGCAGAGACTGTTATCGAACTGGTTCGTGCATCATTCCGGCTGCTAGGCCAGGTGAGAGGGGTCTATCCGGGTGAGCAATACCCACTCAAGAGGAAGCGATGAATGACTTTGGAGTTTAGGGGTTTTTCTCCAGTGATCTGTACCGTGTACCTGAACCTTCCCTCACCCCTTCAACCTTCTACCTTCTTCACCATTTTGAACAAAAGAATAAAACCTGACAGTAAGGCCGCGTACACACGATCAAATCTTTCTGCTAGAAACAGTCGGCCCGACCGTCCCAGCAGACAGATTCAATCATGTGTACGGGCGATCCGGCAGATTTGGCCAGCCGACAGATTTGAAAGCATGCTTTGAAATCTTTGGGCTGGGAACCCGTCCACCCGACATGTCTGCTGGTTTGTACGCTAACCAGCAGACATGTCTTCTCGCACACACGTCGAATGGTTTCGACGCATGCACGGAAGTGTTTTACTTCCTGGTGCGATGACGTGGCGGCGTCAACGTCACCGCCACGTCACCGCGCCGTCTGCCGGCGGGGATTTTGGTTTGATTGTGTGTACACGATCACACCAATACGCCCCCAGCAGACAGATTTGTTCGAATCGGTCTGTCCGACCGATTTGAACAAATCTGTCTGCTCGTGTGTATGGGGCCTTAGAGGTTTTACACCTTGTGTGGACATTGGAGTTCTTTCAGACTTTCTTCCCCTAGACGACAAATGTTGAGGTAACGAACGCGCAGGCCCGAAACTAACCAGCAGCTCCTTCGGGGGTAGTGCTACAATTACAATAACAAATAAAACATATAATTACTTGTAGTCTTCAGCTCAAGTGTAAATACCTTGCCTTAAAATTATTACAGCACTTCTTGAGTGAGTGACTTGGATCTCCTTGATTGAACACTTGTTTTTTTTGGATCCTAATCAGACACTTAAGACTGCTTTAATTATTCCATGTCTACAGACACTTGAGCAATGGTGTTGGAATGCAGAGTGTAATGAAGGGGAAAATATTATAGAGAAAACTTGCATAACTGTGTGACATATGCCTACCTTACCTATATCCTATTTGAAAGGCTAAGCTTAAAGCACTCCCAATGATGTACTGTGGGATGAATACGTTGGTTGGAGCTTTGCATACTGATGTCACACTTTCATGTTTTGATTTTCCGGCTTTCGCTATTGCTTTTTTTGTAAAAATTGGATTTAAAATGTTTTTTTAATTGCAATGTGAGAGTATTTTTCTCTTATTTGGACACATTTTTGGAGGATCCATTTAAACATGCCTGACCCCTAAAAATACAGTTAGGTCTTGGATTTCGGTGAGTGTACATCCTGATTCCTGGTGGAGGTGATGATTATTTTGTAGTTTTTGGTCACAACTGGATGACATATATCAATTTCTCACTTTAAACATTTTTTTGTGGTTTGAGATCATTACATCTCATAAGTGGTGACACTGAATAGAGAGACCATCTTTTAAGTTCACAATTCTGTAGAAGAGCTCTCACTCCTAGCCTTAAAACCTTGTTATACATGAACTTAAAGCATATCTAAACTCAAAACTAAAAAAGCTCTGTATTGCAGCTTACCAATCCATAAAAGCGTTTTTAACCACTTAAGCCCCGGACCAATATGCTGCTAAATGCCCAGAGGCGTTTTTACAATTCGGCACTGCGTCGCTTTAACAGACAATTGCGCGGTCGTGCAACGTGGCTCCCAAACAAAATTTGCGTCCTTTTCTTCCCACAAAAAGAGCTTTCTTTTGATGGTATTTGATTGCCTCTGCGATTTTTATTTTTTGCGCTATAAACAAAAATAGAGTGACATTTTTGAAAAAAAAAAAATATTTTTTACTTTTTGTTATAAGAGGAATTTAATAAACTAAATTTTAGTCAAACATTTAGGCCAAAATGTATTCAGCCACATGTCTTTAAAAAAAAATTGCAATAAAAAAAATGTTGCTACCTAGCAGCAACAGTGACACTAATACAGCGATCAGAAAAATGATCGCTTAGTGACACTGGCAATAGGGAGTGAAAGGGTTAACTAGGGCGGTGATCAAGGGGTTAAAACTTTATTAAGAGGGGGGTATGGGGGTTACCCTGAACCTAACACTAACTACCTGTCACACTGCCTGTCACACTGACACTACATGCAGTGATCATACATATATGATCACTGCATTCAGTGACAGTGTGACAGGGGGTGGGGGGGGTGATCGCAAGGGGTTAAATGTCCCCCATATATGCAGCCATGTCCCCCATACCTAGATGATGCCGCCGCCGTGTTAATCAGCGTGCGGAGAACATTACAGGCAGCTTTTGTTTGAATAGCTGTGTATAGACACTCCCCCTTGCTCGGGATTGGACAGATCACCCGTCCAATCCCAAACAAGGGGGAGTGTCTATACGCGGTGCGGCGGGGAACACAGCTATTTAAACGAAAGCTGCCTGTAATGTTCCCCACACGCTGATTAACGCGGCAGCGGCGGCTTTGCGGTATGCAGCGGCAGGTTTACGGCCTCAGGCGCGTTGCGGCGGCAGGGGGGGGGGGACAAGTATTCGGCCAGGCATCGGTGGCATTTGCAGGAGTACAAGTACTCCCGCAAATACTCGGTATCGGTCCCGATACCGATACTGGTATCGGTATCAGGACAACCCTAATATTTATTATAGCAAAAAGTAAAAAATATTGCATTTTTTTCAAAATAGTCGCTTTATTTTTGTTTATAGCGCAAAAAATAAAAACCGCAGAGGTGATCAAATACCACCAAAAGAAATCTCTACTTGTGGGAAAAAAAGGACACCAATTATGTTTGGGAGCCACGTCGCACGACCGCGCAATTGTCAGTTAAACAACGCAGTGCCGAATCAAAAAAGTGCTCTGGTCATTGGGCAGCAATATGGTCCGGGGGTTAAGTGGTTAAACATAAGCTAGCGGGTGGCACCGGATCCATAGACTTTGAAGATTATCACTTAGCAGCAGTACTAGCACAACTCCCCGCCTGGTTTCAACATCAACCGAGCACAACCTGGGGCCAAATAGAAGCCCTAACTCTCACGCTCTCACGTCCCAACTTAAAAAATTGGCTTTTAAGTACTCCCCTCGGAGCCCCCGTTCCATCAACTATATCTCCACCCATGAGAGCCTCGGCTCTCGCCTGGAAGAAAATGATCAAACTCCTGAACACCTGAACTCCTGAACACTTAATTCGAGACGCCCGCCTTAAACCCTTCTCTGTCCTGCAATCCGAGTTCAAACTACCCGTTGCTGACCACTTTATTTTCCTTTGCATACATCACTGTTTGGAATCTATTGCGATTCCCCTATACAGTATCCATCCGAAAACATGGAAATATCTCTCCGACCCCGTGTCTGGGATCAGGGGTATATCCCACTTCTATAACACCTTGCGCCACAAACGCACCTTTACAAAAACGCGCCCGGATCAGAGGTGGGAAGCTGATTTAGCTTTCACCTTTGATGTCGCCCAATGGCAATATGCGCTCGAAGCAATCTACAAATCCATCAAGTGCTCGACCCTTTGGGAACTCACACAGAAGATTTCTCTTAGATGGTACATGACCCCATCCAGGATCGCCTCCTTTGGCACTCACATCTCCAGCACGTGCTGGAGATGTGGGACTGAACTGGGAGATATGTTGCATATCTTCTGGACCTGCCCTGGCATTCAAAAATACTGGAATGACATCTTTAGACTCATATCACAAGTTACTAAAACCCCAATCCCCCCATCACCTGCACTTGCACTTCTAAACCTAACCATTGAAGATATACCCTACCCAATTAGACATGTTATTACCCATATATTGCTTGCAGCCAGACTCTCCATAACGAGACTTTGGAAATCCACTGACAGTCCGACTCTGGCCCAGACTAAGGAACTAGTAGCCCTGCACTACATTTACGAGACAATAACTGCCTCCACTAGGCAACAGGCCGAGAGACACAACACTGGTTGGCAGCCATGGTCCGACTGGCTTAAAGCTGCGACCAGCTCTGCTTAATTGATTCATAGACCGTATAGATAGATTACCTTACTCTTGACCAGGCAATACTTTAGACTGTGCATTTTTTTCTGTTTTGAACCGATTATCTTAACTCCCTTGCGGAACTACGCTGATGGTTGGACACCACGGGCGAGGTCCTCCCGCTCTAGCGGCACTAAAGTTCCCCTTTGGGGTGCCACTCCAGTGGAAGGGCCTGGTTATATTCCGAACAACTATTGCTGTTATCCAGCCTTGCATCTTGTTGTTTCTGTTATTATATTATGATAATATCTCGCTAGTGACCTTGCCACTTATTCAATGTTATGATGACCAACGTCGTTACTCGACGTACAATACAATAAAAAAAAAGGTGACAGTATCCCCTTGTGTGTCATGTCTTAGGCCGCTTTCACACCGAGGCGTTGGCTGTAAAGCACCACTTATTTTAGTGCCGATTTACCATGTTTTTTTGCGGAGGTTTTTGGCCATTAGCGGGGCGCTTTTAACCCCCGCTATCGGCTGAAAAAGGGTTAAAACCGCCGGCAAACGACCGCTGCAACAGCGCATTTTAATGGGCAGGAGCGATGGAGGAGCGGTATACACACCGCTCCTTCACCGCTCCAAAGATGCCGCTTGCAGGAGTTTTTATAACGTCCTGCCAACGCATTGCCTCAGTGTGAAAGCCCGAGGGCTTTCACACTGAGACTGCAGGGGAGGGATTTTTCAGCCCAAAAGCACCTGAAAAACGCCCCAGTGTGAAAGGGGTCTTACTGAATGTTTAGTTACCTTTACTGAGATTATGAAAGTTTGTTTTTCCCAGAAGGCCAAAGGATGTCCAACTTTATTAAATAGACTTGCTCTGAAGGATGCAAGGACTCCTTGTGAACACTTGTCTTAATACGTCTATATTTGCTGTAGGGCACTTTCTATCTATACAAACTTGTATATACTGTATCCTTGTACTGAATATCCTCTAGATAATTTAAAATTACATTAAAGGTAGATTTTTTTTTTATATAACAAACATCTCATACTTACCTGCTCTGTGCAGTGATTTTGCACAGAGAAGCCCCAATCCTCCTCTTCTTGGGTCCCCTGCCAGTGCTCCTGGCCCCTCCCTCCTGCCAAGTGCCCCCAGGGCAAGCAGCTTGCTATAGAGCAGGGGTAGGCAACCTTAAAGAGGTGGAGATCTACCCGAACAACATGGGAGAAGTCAAAGATCACCGAGCACAGTGTCACCTCCTCACACCTGATTTAAACCTCTGATTGCCGCACTACCGTGTTGCAATCGCTTGCATTGCACGGCAGTCATGGGTTTAAATCAGATAGTGAGGAGGCAATATATCGCCTCCTCACCACCTGTCAAACACACTCAGATCGCTTTTCAGGGGAGCAGCAGTGCCTGCTGCACTTGTGAATGAGTCCTTAGTTGCATTCAGCGATGGCCCCCTTAATGCCCGTTCACACGTAAAGTTGGGGGGTGGTAAAACCCTGTGGTTAAGTTGGCTTTTGATGCTCTTGTTCCCTACTTCAGCTCCAACTTTACAAGTAGTCCCCCTGAATTGCTCTCTGTTTAATGCTCTGGAATGCCATGTCAGTAAGTCCAGACCGTGATCTATCAGTCACCTGTCCCCGGTCTACTGGTAGTTTGTGATCTACCGGTTGCTGACCCTCGCTATAGAGGCACCTGAGCAGGCTCACTCCCAAGCTGCTGCTTTGTGTGTCCATTCACACATAGAGAGCGGCTTGGCCCTGATCTCTGCTCACCTACACTATAATATACAATTTTACCTTAAACTATTATTTTAGTTTTAGGTAGGTTTCCTTGGGTTGAATCTCCTGCTGGCTCCTTTTATCTTTCAGAGACTCTGGTTGTGTGAATCATAGTTCCTAATTTTGCTTAACCTACCCTGGAATTTTACTCTATATTCCTCCTGTTGTATTCTCCATCATATAAACTAATTATACACTAAAGGCCCATACACACGGTAGGACATGCAACAAAATTTCCCTTGGATTTTTGTCCTAATTGATTTGTCCGGTCACACCCATAGCATACACACAGTCAGACTTTTCTGCAAACTTTTCTAAAACGTTCCCATTGTCACGTGGTTTTTCTGCTCTTTTCTGCTCTTTACCGCCACCCTTTGGTTAACTTCTGCTATTGTTGGTTGATTTTAGCATTGGTTCTGAGCATGCGTATTTGCACTTTGTACAAAAGTTGGTTGGATTGCTGTACACACGGTCACACAAAGCACCATCAGACTTTTGTTGCCGAAAAGTTGGTCCGTTCGCAGACCCAACTTTTTGTTGGATGAAACCTGAAAAAGTTGGTCTGATGGAGCGTACACACGATCAGACAAATTTGAAAAGTTGCAGATTTTGAAGTTGGTTGGCCAAAAGTCTGAACGTGTGTATGGGGCTTTAGACAGAGAGATTGGGGTTAATTGTGTCAAGTTTACTATATTTACAAATGGAGTTATAAAATCTAAAAAGAGGCTGATGTATGATTCATCTAGCCAACGTCGATCAAAAACTGTAACAAAAATCGTTTTGGCCAGATAAGGTTGCAAAAGTTGTGGTGGAGGCCCAAAGCAACCTATCAGCAACCATCAATACATTAAAGCTGGTATCCAGATGTCATCGCTAACTGTAAATTATGGCCTTTCTTGTACCGCATTGCTTAACTTTATAAACTTGTACCACCAAATAAACCCCATCAATTTTTCAAGAACATAGCGATATTATTTCATTGTGTAATTGAAGGCGAACATTCCATTTTGTCCAGCACGATACAAGCACAGCTGCTTGAAGAATAAGTAGAAGAATCTGTGTGCTGGCTAGTGTAATATACATATATATACACACTGTGTGTGTGTGTGTGTATATATATACTGTGTGTGTTTTTTTTAATTCAAGTTTTATTAAATACGTTTTTACAAATGTAAGACCAGATGAAATACAAATATACAAAGAACCAGAGATATCACATTTTCAGCAACAATACCAGTTCTTATATACCCTACACACATACTCAATAAGGCATGTTCTTGAAAGGGTTGAGAAACATACATCCCCTCTTCAGTGTTTACATGCCCATTAAATCACAGTTCAGATGGCATTGTCTAAACAATATATAACTCATGAAATGTGGCCACCCTTTGACTGACAGATAACAGCTGTGCCATAATTGAGGTCAGCAGAGTCAAGAAAAACGAAATCATCAATACAATAGTATTCAGAGAATGGCAATTATGCAGGCATGGCATTTCATATGGTGTTTTATTGTATGGTTTTTGTATGTCTCTATGTCTAAGCTTGGTAGAATACATGACTGACAAAAATACTTCATTTACTTTTCTGGATTATGTGTAATTCCAGGAAGATTTTCCTGCAGTTAGACGTATTGACTGTTAGTACTGAATTCCTTTGCCTTGTTGTAGGGGTTTGATGTAGATACCCTTAGTTTAATAGTTACATTAAATTTAAATTTCCACTTCTACATCTGATTTATATGCGTAATCTACATACAGATTACTCTACATACCCAATCAATATCTTTTCCACTGACTTTAATTTCAAACCCAAAATGATCTGTGTTGGCAAACATTGATTATAGTATTATCATTATTATTATTATTATTATTAAGGATTCAGTTTGTGCAGCATTTTACAACATGAGAGCAGACAGTACAGATACAATACAATTTAGAGGCCGCAGCAGATGAGCTCTATCTCTCCTTGTGTCTGTGCAGAGAGAGAAGGGGATGTCAGCGCTGGTGTGCTCTGAGGCTGAGCTATGTGTAAGACGAGACATAGCTCAGCTCTGCAGCCATCTCCCTTGGAGCTGACACAGGCACGGCTGCACAGTGGGAGGTGAGCGGGGGCCATGACCTGTGTTAACAGTGCTCCAGCAGGCATATTCCTGCTCTGCAAAAACAGCATTTGGTAGTGGCAAACAAGGGCTGTGCATAGTGTCACCAGCCCGGGGGGAGATTTCCACCCTGCCCCCCCTGCCAGCCTTCCCCTGGTTCCAGAGGAATGGTCGATGCTCTGGAGAAATCCTGGAGATGAGCATGGGAAAAGGTGATGAAGAAGCTAGGAGGCAGGAGGTCTTGGGGGAATAAGAGAATGGTTTGTCTGGTATTTTGAGACCAGGTAATGTAGTGATGTAGTTCGGAAAAGATTTGTGGACAGATTTTTTATGATGTTGATGTTGGTAATTTAAATTGTATTTGCTGGTGAGTTAAAGCCAATGGGGGGGGGATTGGCAGAGAGGGGTAGCAGACACTGAACAGTTGGTAAGGTGGATGAGTCTAGCAGCACCATTCATGATGGACTGAAGGGGGGATGGCCTATGTGAAGGTAATACAACGAGGAGGGAGTTGCAGTAGTCAAGGGAAGAGATAACCAGGGAGTAAATTAGAAGCTTTGTGGTGTCACTGGTTAGTAAGGGGTGTATTTTGGAGATGTTGCAGTGGTTGAGGCGGCAATGTTTGGACAGTATTTTTTTCCCCCTATTTGGAAAAGCAGGCTACGCATTTTATCTATAACTGCACATGTCTATGGAATGTCTGACGATTACTGCATTTCCGATATAGAATTTCTGGGCTGTGCAGTGTTGTGATCTAGCGAACTATGCCACTGGACATTGTGTTTGTATTGAGACTATTTATGCCCTTACCGCAGATGTTTGTTTCTACTACCCTCCTCTTCTTCTACTTCACGCAACTGTGTTTTATATTTTTGTATTGAAAAGGCTAAAATTCAATAAAAATTGTTAATTATAAAAAAAAAGATTTAGACAGTGATTGGATGTGGGGCTGAAAGCAGAGCTCAGATTCCAGGATTACACCTAGCTCTGTGGCATGCGGGGACGGGTTGATAGTTACATTTGAGGAATGGTGTGATATCCAAACTGATAGATCTGTCAATAAACTTGTGATGCATGAGGAGAATGATGGAGTGAGCTAGTGAGAGGTAGAAAGAATGATTTGAGCATCATCAGCATTGAAATTATATTGAAAGCCAGGGAGGAGGTGTAAGAATCAGAGAGGTTCAATAGAATCTCGAGGGACCCCAACAGAAAAAAGGAGAGGAGGAGAGGAGAAGGGAGAATTGTAAAAGACACTGAAGTTGTGGGGGTGATAGGTAAGATGAGAATCAAAGAATAGTATAGTCAAGGAGACCACAGGAGTAGAGTTTATTGAGGAGAAGATGAATGTCAATTGTATGAAAGACAGCAGAGAGGTCCAAGAGTAATGCCGCGTACACACGATCATTTTTCGGCATGAAAAAAAACGACGTTTTTAAAAACGTCATTTAAAATGATCGTGTGTGGGCTTCACATCGTTTTTCATCTTCTGAAAAAAATAACATTTGAGCATGCTGCATTTTTTAACGTCGTTTTTAAAAATGTCGTTTTTTGGGTTGTAAAAAATGATCGTGTGTGGGCTAAAACAATGTTAAAAACAAAGGCCCAGATTCACAGAGCAATTACGCCTGTCTAACTGGTGTTAGACAGGAGTAATTTCAAATTTCGCACGCCGTATCACTAGTTTGAATCCTCAAACCATGATACGGCGGCTTCGGGCTTCGATCCGAGAGGCTTACGTGTTCGTAAGCCTTCGGATCTACGCTGCGATATTTTTGTGGCCGCTGGGAGGAGATCGCGTCGTTTTCATGCGTCGGGATATGCAAATGAGTTTTTACGGCGATCCACGAAGATACGAGCGGTCTTCGCAATCGCTTTCGTCTATTTTTTTATACGTACTGTTAGACCAGCTTTTTGCTGGTCTAACGGTGCGTAGCCCATGTTAAGTATGGCCGTCGTTCCCGCGTCGAATTTAAAATTTTTTTTTTTTTTTTTTTACGTAACTCGTTCGTGAATAGGAATCTCCGTAAACGACGCTACTCAAGAAAAAATGACGTAACGACGTGATTTCGCGCAATGCACGGCGGGAAATTTGCGAACGGAGCATGCGCAGTTCGATCGCCGCGGGAACGCGCCTATTTTAAATGCTTCACGCCCCCTACTCGCGTAGATGGATTGCGACGGGAGAAATACACTACGCTGCCGTCGTTTACTGGACAAAATCTACCTGGATTCCACGTAGAGCCAGGTAAAAAACGGCGGCGTAGTGTATTTCAGATACTCTACGATAATCTAATTCTATCTGAATCTGGGCCAAGGTTTTAAACCCGGGCATGTTCAGAAGCAAGTTATGAGACGGGAGCTTGAATGGAACTTTCCCTTTAGAGTGCCGTTCTACGTGTTGTACGTCACCGCGCTTTGCTCATCATTTTTTAAAAACTATGGTGTGTGGGAAACATCGTTTTTAATGATGAAGTTGGAAAAACATCGTTTTTTCTACATGCTGAGAATCAAAGTTTTTTTCCATGCGGAAAAATGATCGTGTGTACGCGGCATGAGAGTTCACAATAATGACTATTGGTTTCAGCCATTAGTAAATTGTTTGTAATTATAATTATTATATAAAACAATGCAAAAGTCTATAAGTTATACCAACCAATCAAAGTTCATGCAACTGTGGCCAAATAAAAAAAAAAGCATTTCCAAAGAGGAGTTTCCCCGCATCCAATTTGCATAGCAGGCGTTTGTGACCATCTCTTTATGAAGCTGGTTCACACATCTCTGCAGCAGCTTTGGTGCGAACTGCACAGGAGCCCTGTGTGTCTTTTGGTCCATTTCAGGTCTGAATTCGGCACAACATTTGGGCTGAAATCAGACCTGAAACTGTGAATGGAGACGCAGCGGACTTGTGCTGTGAGTCGGAGCGTACTGTGGTGTGAACACGCAGCCTAAATTACAGTACTGGATGTATGGGAACCTTTGGCAAGAGAAACAGATCTTATATATGTATTCCCTCTGTGTATTTAGCAGGTTGCCCAAAATTTAGCCTTAACTGAGTCAAGCCTGTGGGAGTTCCTTCCTTCATTGCAGTGTTAGTCCACTAGGTTTGATCTTTTCTATTTTTGTCACCACATAAAGTGCATAATACATTTAGCACATACTGTAGCTATTAGATTTTGCTTTACTGAAGTGCCCCCCCTTTTTTTCTTCCTAACACAAATTCTAACAGCTGTGATAGAGTGTTCATTATTGATGGACAAACCCTGAGAAGCCACAGACATTTCATTATTGTTGATATTTGCTTTAAAATGCAAATTTCATCAGAAAAATATGAAGACTGCCATTGATCTCACCTTCCCCTCAAAATATATCTGCATAAGGCAGATGAAAGTTAGGCCGGCCATAGACGATTCAAACAATGTATGGGCAGGCTGAATGTACCCAAGTTAATCAATCGATCAACTTGGGTACAACCAGCCTGCCAGATTTGACATGCAATTATTGCTAGTAGCTGGTATACCAGGAGTATACAATGGCTCGGCGGGAGGGATTCCCCTGTCAATACTGTTTGAGTCGATGTCGGAATTAAGTTGCAACATGTGTTTGCAGGAAAGAATTAGCTTTGTGTGTGGCTGGCCTAAAAAATAAGTCAGAATTATTTACCTCTATATTCCTTCCAGGTCACTGACTCAACACCAAAGCATCCGTATAACAGCCAGCAAATTAGCATATTTTGATGGAGAGGTCCACAATGGCATCCAATCTTTCGTGACAAGAGACAAGGGCTTTATATAATCTGGTGCATAATAAGAAAAGCATTGGTTTAGCATACCTGGTTCGTTCACCACCATCTAATATTTAAAGTGTTTGTGAAGCCTTTTTTATTTTTTAAACTGACAGTCACTCTATTAGAGGCTGGCATAACACACTGTGCAAATACTTTCTAAAAATGAGCAGTGCTATTTAGAGCTTCAGGCTGGTCACGTGACTTGCGGATGCTTTTGAGCTCCGATACACGTCTACTGCAGGAGGGATCGTGATCTCCCTCTGGTGTCAGCCAGGGACATCACGTGACCGCTCGGCTTCTCCAGCAGAAGCCCTGTCTCAGAGCTGTACAGGGGCCGTGAGTCACGTGACCGATTATTTTCAATAATGGGGGGGGGAGGGGCAGAGCAGGAACAGAGAGGATGAAGACAGGCAGGAAGGAGGGGGTGAGGGGGAGAAAGGAGAGGACTCTGACCACAGTGATCAGGGTTGAGTAGCCCTGGTTATCGTGGTCAGTTTAGAGAGGGGCATACAGGAAGCGACATGTTCAGGTAGTTGTTTTTTTTTTTGGGGTGGCAGATTACACAGCACAAGCACTGTTCTGTTTAATCTGATTTAAAGGACCAGGATCTGTACTTTTTGGGGGGGTTAACAAACACTTTAATGAAGATGAGGTCAATAAAGTTGTCATCAACTTTTCTTGTAAATGTCAGCAGTTGGTATGCTAGTGAAACATTACCAGTTGTCAGATTATCACTTCTCATTAGGCTAATTGGATCTCTGCTCTGTACAGTTATGGAACATTGAAGGAGGACATCATAAAAATGTCAATACAAAAACACACTTGAATAGGCTATTTTCTATGCATTGTTTGATGGCTGCATAATTACATGGGTCTCAGTTCAGTGGGTATCAGATGATTACTAGACATTTCCTCAGCTCTTTTCCTCACATAGACATCTCCTTGACAAATGATGGCAACATGGTTAAGCTGGCTGTACACTATTTACTTTCTCAGGCTGACAAAAAATAAATAGATTTCTCCATCCACACAACTGAGATGGACAGAGTAATGCCCCCTGCTGGGACATTGTATTGAATACACTGAGGCGGCGTACACACGTACGAGAACCTCGACGGGCGGAACACATCGTTCCGCCCGTCGAGGCTCTTGGCCGGCCGTCGAAATCGGCGACCCGCCCGTCGGGAATGGCAACCAGCCATTCATCCAGGCGGGCCGTCGAGCAAATAGAGAGCCTGCTCTCTATTCGCTCTACGGGATTCCCGACGGGCAGGGCGAGCCAGGAGCGTACACACAGCCGAGGTTCTCGCTAGAATGCAGCTCCAAGCGAGGTTCTCGCTGGTTTCTAGCGAGAACCTCGGTCGTGTGTACGCCGCCTGATTAGATGCTGCCTGATCAGGATTTTTTTCCCAAATGATCAACTTATGTCGAGCAGGGACTGCCACACACTGATGGAAACTTTGATCTATGTATTGCCAGCTTTAGGCGAAGACTCAGGGTGATGTAAAGTGCAAAAGACTTAAATCAGCACATGCACAGATTTTGCCACCGTCTGTCCCCAGTCCTATGCTTTTGATTAAATTTTTTTTTTAGAGAAAACTGTAATGTTTGCCTAATGCTTCATTAAACCCTAACACTGAAAACTTAAAATGAACCCCTTTCACTTATTCTAACCCTATCACGTAACCGAACCCCCACATAACACAGAACTAAACTTTTCTATTATTTTGAAGCGAAAGACAGTGCCATCTTAGCAGGGCCGTCTTTAACTGCTTCCATACAGGGAATTTTCACCCCCTTCCTGCCCAGACCAATTTTTAGTTTTTAGCGCTGTTGCACTTTGAATGACAATTGCGCAGTCATGCAACACTGTACCCAAATTAAATCGTTATGTTTTTTCCCCCACACAAATAGAGCTTTCTTTTAGTGGTATTTGATCATCTCTGCGGTTTTTATTTTTTGCGCTATAAACAAAAGAAGAGCGACAATTTAAAAAAAACACAATTTTTTTTTACTTTTTTATTTAATACATATCACAATTTTGTTTTTAAAAAAAGTTTTTTTTCCTCAGTTTAGACCGATACGTATTCTTCTACGTATTTTTGGTAAAAAAAACACAATAATCGTATAATGATTGGTTTGCGCAAAAGTTATAGCGTCTACAAAATAGGTGATAGATTTATGGCATTTTTATTTTTTACTAGTAATGGCGGCGATCTGCGTTTTTTTTTTTGACCGTGACATTGCGGCGGACATATCGGACACTTTTGACACGTTTTTGGGACCATTCACATTTACACAGCGATTAGTGCTATAAAACTGCACTGATTACTGTGTAAATGTGACTGGCAGGGAAGGGGGCGCTGAAGGGGTTAAAATGTTCCCTAAAGTATGTTCTAACTGTAGGGGAGGGGGACTCACAGGGGGAGGAGACCGATGTGTGTTCCTCTGTACTGGGAACACACATCAGTCTCCTCACCGCTGACAGGAGGTGGATCTGTGTGTTTACACACACAGATCCACACTCCTGCCGTGATCAGCGGTAATCGCGGGTGCCCGGCGGCAATCCTGTATTTTACACATGGCATGGTCTGGGGTCCCATGGTGATCAGCGGTAATCGCGGGTGCCTGGCGGCAATCCTATATTTTACACATGGCATGGCCTGGGGTCCCATGGTGCTAAAGCAGAATGGACAGACGGTGCTGTGACCCCATCCCATGCCATGCCATGTGTAAAATACAAGAACTTTTTAAAACACTGACCAGGCCTGCAGTGAATCATCAAATATTAGAAAGACTTTGGGCACACTCTACAGAAAACTTCTATTTACAATATAGCAAACAGTGATACATTATAGTGCAGGACATGAAATAGAAGTCAGCCTCGGGAAATGCAAACTGGGGATGCCATAAAATCACATTCTAATTCACTTTTATATACAAGCAGCACCCAGTGGCAGGAAGGGAGAAGTGCACGTCTAAAGGGAAGCCAAGGGTGCTGTACATTTTATAACACTGGGAAGGGAAGCAGTACTATGTGCCGCTGATAATTTTCAGCACAGATTTGTGGGCAGCACAGGGGCTTAACGAGCGGCTCTGCTTTGGGCCCCCAACAGTGACAGGGCCCTGGGCAGCTGCCCCTGTTTGCCCTATGGTAAAGACGGCCCTGCATCTTAGCCTCTATTTCATGTGTTCATGACACCAGACATTTGAGATCTTCAGAGATCAGTTGACACCTAACATAAGCACTCTGGCAACTGTGATAGTTGTGACGCATTCCTTAAATAAACAATAAACTGCACCTTTATTAGCATTGTTGGCCTTCTTAGTACTCGCTCCATTTTCAGTAGAGATGGCCTGGCGGTTCGCCGGCGGTCGTTTGGAAACTTTGCTTGTTCACGATTCGCCGAACAGGCGGTCATCTGGGAATATTCCCGGCGGTCCGCAATTTTACATTGAGAAGAAATTTGACCCATGACACATCCATCAGGTGGTACAGGACAGCCAATTGAGACATTTCAGCACATGGACATACCCCCTACCTTATAAATAGACCTGATCTTGTGGCCATTTTACATTCTGCTTTTTATCAGTGTAGGGAGAGGTTGCTGTGCTGTGTGGAGCAGGGACAGGCTGTAGTGACACAAATCGTTAGCTTGTTTGGTGTGCAGAATATAGGGGTGTAATACACTTATAATATACTTTCTAACATAGAATGCATATTATAGTGGATTTGTATTGTGCACTGTGCAGCATTGTGACTGGTGTATTTGGGTACTGCAGAATTTTTTTTTTTCTGTTTTGCTGCTTTACCTCTTGCTAAACACAGTGACAAACGATACTGGAAAAAAAGTTTTATAACTGGTGTGATACATTCTGCTTTTTGTTAGTGTAGGGAGAGGTTGCTGTGTGGAGCAGGGACAGGCTGTAGTGACACAAATCGTTAGCTAACAGGTCCATAAAAGTCCTTTTAAGGACTGGTTTATGTGTATTATTGTTTGGTGTGCAGTATATAGGGGTGCAATACACTTATAATATACTTTCTAACATAGAATGCATATTATAGTGGATTTGTATTGTGCAGCATTGTGACTGGTGGTGTATTTGGGTACTGCAGAATTTTATTTTTTGTTTTGGTGCGTTACCTCTGCTACACACAGTGACAAATGTTACTGAAAAAAGTTTTATAACTGGTGCGATAAACCAATGGCCCCCCAAAACGGCAGATTGAAGCTGGGTGTTATATAAAAATATACTTTCATAATAGTGTGTAGCAGGGACAGTTTTTGCCTCTCCAAAGACATATTGATGTTTTACAATGGACTGGTGTTGTAAATATGTGTTTGGCACCATCTAGTGGTGAAAATGTGGAATGGACTGCACCATCTTTTGGTTTTTCCAAGAAGCATGGGAGGAGTGATGTGAAGGACTTACCCATGAACACTCGGGGCTGCAAGGCATGCTGGGAAGGTGATAAAAGGTTTGGTGGTGGCCATTTTAGCTCTCTCTGGTTCCTGGGACATACGCCCTGGAGGAGCTCTCTCTCTCTCTCTCCCTCTTTCGGTGCGATCTACGGAATTCCGGCCTACTTTCTGCAGAAGCAAGCCATCGATCTCAAGAAGGGTGACGGAGGACTTCCGATCGGCTCTGGAGGAGAATCAGACAACCGGATGATTGCTAGAGACCGGACTGAGACCGTGAGGAGTGAAGGCATCCATCCGCCTGGACCTCGTATGGAGTGAAGACATCCATCCGCCTGGACCTCGTGTGGTGAGAGGGCTCATGCCCAAAGTCTTGTACTGTTTGACACACATCTAGGCTGCCTTGGTAGTGTTGCTGGGACTGATAGTTCCACGCTGTCGCGGTGTGCCAAAAAGCCACACGTGCAAAGGCCTCAAGCCTAAACCAACTGTTGGTGCCGGTCATTGGAGTTGTGCTCCCAGGAGAGAGTGTACAGGTACCTCTCACAGTTAGACTACAGTTTCAGTTTATTTCACACCACTCATTAACCAGAGAGCACTTGGATTACAAATCTTTCTTTTAAATTGCTAGCAGAAGAAAAGAAGATCAGAGACTAGACTGTTCTCATTGCAAGGCCTTGCAGTACTGCTACCATTTACCAGACACTGTCTGAGGTGGGAACATTAAGTCCATTACACGCTGTGATCTTATTCTTGTTAGATGTTGTACGTTGCATAGCGTGTTTACTGATTTTTGTATGGTGTGCTGGAAGTGGGAAGGTGCGCAGTGTTGAGTTGTGGCCTGCGCACTAGTCCCACTTGGAGACGCCAAAGTCCTGCTGATAGGGGAGGACATTAGGGGATTGCTGCCTATAATTTCCTGTAATATTTGTTGCCCACCAAATGTGTTCTCGTGGTTAAGTACAGAATCTATTTCAGTAAAACTAACTGTTGTTTCAGCACAGCCTGTGTATGATTACTTTCCCCTTCAACACCAAAGCTTTATATCTGTATTGCACCACAGCTGTGTCAAGGGGAGTGAGACCAAAAATACTCGGGGTGTCAAGGCAGAGTACAGGCCCAAATTTACAATCAGCCGCTCCTTCGGGGGTCAGCGCTACAAGTGTATTTGGGTACTGCAGAATTTTTGCCTCTTCTGCTGCGTTACCTCTGCTACACACAGTGACAAAATTTCCCGAAAAAAGTTTTATAACTGGTGCGATAAACCAATGGCCCCCCAAAACGGCAGATTGAAGCGGGGTGTTATATAAAAATATACTTTCATAATAGTGTGTAGCAGGGACAGTTTTTGCCTCTCCAAAGACATATTGATGTTTTACAATGGACTGGTGTTGTAAATATGTGTTTGGCACCATCTAGTGGTGAAAATGTGGAATGGACTGCACCATCTTTTGGTTTTTCCAAGAAGCATGGGAGGAGTGATGTGAAGGACTTACCCATGAACACTCGGGGCTGCAAGGCATGCTGGGAAGGTGATAAAAGGTTTGGTGGTGGCCATTTTAGCTCTCTCTGGTTCCTGGGACATACGCCCTGGAGGAGCTCTCTCTCTCTCTCTCCCTCTTTCGGTGCGATCTACGGAATTCCGGCCTACTTTCTGCAGAAGCAAGCCATCGATCTCAAGAAGGGTGACGGAGGACTTCCGATCGGCTCTGGAGGAGAATCAGACAACCGGATGATTGCTAGAGACCGGACTGAGACCGTGAGGAGTGAAGGCATCCATCCGCCTGGACCTCGTATGGAGTGAAGACATCCATCCGCCTGGACCTCGTGTGGTGAGAGGGCTCATGCCCAAAGTCTTGTACTGTTTGACACACATCTAGGCTGCCTTGGTAGTGTTGCTGGGACTGATAGTTCCACGCTGTCGCGGTGTGCCAAAAAGCCACACGTGCAAAGGCCTCAAGCCTAAACCAACTGTTGGTGCCGGTCATTGGAGTTGTGCTCCCAGGAGAGAGTGTACAGGTACCTCTCACAGTTAGACTACAGTTTCAGTTTATTTCACACCACTCATTAACCAGAGAGCACTTGGATTACAAATCTTTCTTTTAAATTGCTAGCAGAAGAAAAGAAGATCAGAGACTAGACTGTTCTCATTGCAAGGCCTTGCAGTACTGCTACCATTTACCAGACACTGTCTGAGGTGGGAACATTAAGTCCATTACACGCTGTGATCTTATTCTTGTTAGATGTTGTATGTTGCATAGCGTGTTTACTGATTTTTGTATGGTGTGCTGGAAGTGGGAAGGTGCGCAGTGTTGAGTTGTGGCCTGCGCACTAGTCCCACTTGGAGACGCCAAAGTCCTGCTGATAGGGGAGGACATTAGGGGATTGCTGCCTATAATTTCCTGTAATATTTGTTGCCCACCAAATGTGTTCTCGTGGTTAAGTACAGAATCTATTTCAGTAAAACTAACTGTTGTTTCAGCACAGCCTGTGTATGATTACTTTCCCCTTCAACACCAAAGCTTTATATCTGTATTGCACCACAGCTGTGTCAAGGGGAGTGAGACCAAAAATACTCGGGGTGTCAAGGCAGAGTACAGGCCCAAATTTACAATCAGCCGCTCCTTCGGGGGTCAGCGCTACAAGTGTATTTGGGTACTGCAGAATTTTTGCCTCTTCTGCTGCGTTACCTCTGCTACACACAGTGACAAAATTTCCTGAAAAAAAAGTTTTATAACTGGTGCGATAAACCAGTGGCTCCCCAAAACGACAGATTGAAGCGTGGCGTTATATAAAAATATACTTTCATAATAGTGTATTTGGGTACTACAGAATTTTTGCCTCTTTCGCTGCGTTACCTCTGCTACACACAGTGACAACATTTTCTTAAAAAAAAAGTTTTGTAACTGGTGCAATAAACCAGTGGCCCCCCAAACGACAGATTGAAGTGGGTTGTTATATAAAAATATACTTTCATAATAGTGTATTTGGGTACTGCATATTTTTTTTTCTGTTTTGCTGCTTTACCTCAGCTACACACAGAGACAAAAGTTACTGGAAAAAAAGTTTTATAATGGGTGCGATAAACCAGTGGCCCCCCAAAATAACAGATTGAAGTGGGGTGTAATATACCTTCTTCCACATATACTGCGCTTCTCTAGAGACTTTTGTCACAGGGTCATTTAAAAAAGGACAGGCAGAGCAAGAGGCAGGCCCTTCCGCAGGGGTGGTAGGGGTAGGGCAGGAGCACCAGGCCGGAGCCAAAGTAGGAAGAGGCACAAGGTGCGTTCGATTACATCAAAGGAAGCACCAGACTTGGTTGAGTGGCTCACCACCAACACCACCATATACCCTCTGCTTGAGTCACAGGAATTATTTTCTGATCCATCAGAAGACATTTCCGATGCACAGCCATTCTTTCCATTGGATCAGGAAGAGGAGGTAGCAACAGCCGCCACTCAGCAGTCTGATAACAGTACCCAGATCAGCCCAAGGAGGTTGGTCCCTGCTGTTGCTGCCTACTCCGAGATCTCTAATGTTAGTGGTGGGGAAGGTGCCATCGATTATGACGTGTCTACAAACATCACGTGGGTGCCCACAAGAGAGGAAGAGGAGGGGAGTTCAGAGGGAGAGATGGACCAGCAGATAGGGAGGAGAAGCAGGCCGAACTTACATTGCACAGGAGGGACAAACCAAACTGCTAATGTATCAGGAGCGAGCCATCAACCATGTACGGTCACATCTGGCGCTCCCAGAATGCCGGCCCATGGCTCCGCAGTGTGGGCTTTTTTTAACGTGTCCGCTGCTGACTAGGGATGAGCCAAACACCACCCTGTTCGATTCGCACCAGAACCTTCGAACGGACCGATCGCTCACGCAAACATTTAGAACCCCATTGACGTCAATGGGACTCGAGCATTCAAATTCAAAAGTGCTAATTTTAATGCCCCATATTCAAGTTATTGTCAGAAAACGTCTTTGAGAACCCGGGTCTTTCCCCAGTGGACATGTATCAATGGAAAAAAAACTTTTAAAAGTGGTCATTTTTTTCTGGAGCAGTGATTTTAATGATGCTTAAAGTGAAATAATTTTTTTTAAATTCCTTTAAATATCGTACCTGCTGGGTGTCTATAGTAGTTGCATGTGTTTAGAACGGTCCCTGCACAAAATGAGATTACTATAAGAAAAAGGTAATTTAAAACTGCTTGCGGCTTTAATGTAATGTCTGGTCCCTGCAATATGAATATGAAAATCACTGAGAAAAATAGCATGGGTTTCCCCGCCTCCCTCCCCCAGGTCATTACAATCCCCTTTGGCCCTATATACTTTGAACAGCAGTATACAGGTGGTGCAAACAAGACAGAGACTGTAGGTTTGTTGTTAAGTAGAATCTGTTTGTCATTTTCAACTGGTACTTCTTTAACCACTTAAGGACCGGACCAATATGCTGCTAAATGACCCAAGGGTTTTTTACAATTTGGCACTGTGTCGCTTTAACAGACAATTGCGCAGTCGTGTGACGTGGCTCCCAAACAAAATTTGCATACTTTTCTTCCCACAAATAGAGCTTTCTTTTGGTGGTATTTGATCGCCTCTGAGATTTTTATTTTTTGCGCTATATACAAAAATAGAGCGACATTTTTGGAAAAAAATCATTATTTTTTACTTTTTGTTATAAGAAAAATCAAATAAACTAAATTTTAGTCAAACATTTATGCCAAAATGTATTTAGCCACATTTCTATAGTAAAAAAAAATCGCAATAAAAAAAAATAGCTACCTAGCGGGAACAGCGACTCTAATACAGCGATCAGAAAAATGATCGCTTAGTGACACTGGCAATAGGGAGTGAAAGGGTTAACTAGGGCGGTGATCAAGGGAATAAAACTTTATTAGGGGGGGGGTACGGGGCTACCCTGGACCTAACACTAACTGCATGTCACACTGACATTAAATGCAGTGATCAGTACATATATGATCACTGGATTCAGTGACACTGTGACAGGGGGGTGGGGGGGTGATCGCAAGGGGTTAATGTGCCTGCGTGTACTGGTGTCAGTGTAGTGTTGTGCAGACTTACTGTGTGATGTGATCTCTCCTCAGCGGCGGTTGAAAATACCGCTGAGAGCAGAGATCACATCACTTCCCTCTTCCTGTGTTTACACAGGAGGAGGAAGTGCACTGCAGGGGGAGCGATCCAAAGGGGGCAGACAAAAACAAACCGCCGCCCCCTCGTCCCGGATCGCTCGCACAGCAAACCGGACCGCCGAATGTACCGGGGGGGTCCCGATCTGACCCCCGACTCACGTCAAGGCAGCCACGTACAGGTACGTTGATGTGCCTGTCCGTGCCATTCTGCCGACGTAAATGTACATGCGGCGGTCTTTAAGTGGTTAAAGTGTAGCTTCAGCCATAGAATATTTTTTTAAGCTTTTCTGAAAGCATAGAGAAGGGTCATCACCCCTGTAACATTTGTTTTGCTGTCTGTGTGCATCTGTTCAGAAGATTGCACCTCACTTTCTGTCCCAAAGACAAATGATTTTTTTTTTGTGAAACAAGGATTGTGGACAGGAGACACCTTTTACAGAAGATAATTTCCCTTCCTAGGGGTAGATTACCTCTCACTTCCTGTTGTCTCCTTCCGTTTGCAAGTAGGAGTCGTTTGTAAGTTGGATGTTTTAAAGTAGGGGCCTGCCCTATATATACGCTGCAGAAATTTGGGCCCTAGGTGTTGGTGTTGCGACAACACTGCAACCCCTCACAGTTAGTCTTGGTGGCCGCTGGAACGCCCTGCTGTGAAATATTAGATCAAGAATGGTAATTACACACCCCTGTTGAACAGGGGTACAGAAATTGGGCCTTAGGCACTGGTACTGGTGCCACAACACTGCAACCCCCACAGATACTCTAGTTGTAGCGCAGCAAATAGCCTGCTGCAAACTATTGCATCAAAAATTGTAAATTACACGCCCCTGTTAAACAGGGGCAGAAAAATTGGGCCTTAGCCACTGGTGGCGGTGCCCAGAACCAACAATGTTCTTACAAGCTATCAGCAAGATCATTGAGAAGGAGAAGGATATTCAGTCTGCAGAACAGGATAGTCACTCAGCATCAGCATAGGCACTCTCCAAGGGATCTGACATTTCAAAAAAATTATTCAGTTACATCAGCATCAGGTGCTTGGTAGCTGGTGGTGATCCAAGCCTGATTCATTTTTATGAAGGTCAGTCGATCGACAGAGTCGGTGGAGAGGTGCACCCCGTGATCGGTCACAAAGCCTCCAGCAGCACTGAATGTGCGTTCTGAAAGAACGCTGGATGCAGGACAAGCCAGTAGCTCAATTGCGTACTGTGCAAGCTCTGGCCAGTGATCCATCCTCAAGACCCAGTAAGCTAGAGGATTTTTGGTGGAAAAGGTGTCCAAGTCTGCTCTTGCCCCTAGGTATTCCCGCACCATGTAAAAATGGTTGCTGGAACCGGTCATACCTTGGGCCATCAGTCAGACGTCCACCTTCTCCACTGCTCCTTCTGTGACTCACCAAAGCCTCAGCAACACAATGTCCAGGACCAGGATTTGGTAACCCCCCAGTGTCTGGGAACGCGTTGCACAGACCTTTCTGCAAGGCCTCCCGAAGAAGTTTTATCTTCTGCTCCCTCTGCGACGGCAAGATAAGGTCTGCAACCTTACCCTTGTAACGTGTATCAAGGAGAGTTGCCAGCCAGTAATGATCCCTCTCCTTGATAGCACGAATACGAGGATCCTTACGCAGGCTTTGCAGGATCAGGGAGGCCATGCGGCTTAGGTTTGCTGAGGCATTTGGGGCAGAGTCCTCTGGGTCACTGAGGACAACAGGATCCGCAGCTACCTCATCCCAGCCACGTAAAAGTCCATGGGTTCCTTGAGACTGTAATTGATCCCTTGAAGACTGCTGCTGATGCTAAATCAAAAGCTCCACCTCCAACTCCATGCTGCTGATACAATCCACCCTGCACAGGCGTAGCTCTGCGATGTAATGCAGTTGGTGTGCTGCCCTTAAGCTGTCCCCTGGAGGACATCCTGCCTCTTTGAAGATGTGCCTGTGCCTCCTCCTCCTCCTCCTCCTCTCTCTTATCAGGCACCCACGTAGAGTCAGTGACCTTATCATCCCCTCCCTCCTCATCACTGTCGGAAACCTGGCAGTATGCTGCAACTGAGGGAATATGACTGCCAGATTGCTGTCCTTCTTGGGCACCCCCTCTCTCTGGGCTCACATTACTGCCTTCCTCTATCTGTGTTCCATCATCGGAGCCTTCAAAAGGCTGCACATCTTCATGCAGCATGTACCCAACACTGTGTTCGTGGGACTCCTCAGGAGGACATGTGGGACTAGGGAAGGAGTAAGTGATGCCATTGAGCAGAGGGAAGAGGACGCCTTGGCAGCTACTTTGCCAGACAAAGTACCCTGAGCATGGATGAGAGAGGATGAGGAGGATGAGGATGGCTTGGTCATCCACTCTACCAAGTCTTCGGCATGTTGCGGCTCAACACGGCCAGCTGCTGAAAACAAGGACAAGTGTGTCACACGGCCACTTGCTGATGAGGATGCACCGTGCCCACGACCAGCACTGTTGCCTGTAGACGCAGAGGTTGCTTGACCTCGTGACTCTCTGCCTCTCCTTGTTTCCCTTCCAGACATTATAACGTCAAAGGCAGTACACACACCTCGTAGCTTTTGGTGCAAACTGCAGAGGACACGTGCAGTACACAACAAGTAGCTTTATGTGCAAAGTAATGAGCACACTTGCACTATGCACCACCAAGTGGGTTTAGTTGCAAAGTAATTAGCACATTTGCACTATGCACCACCAAGTGGGTTTAGTTGAAAAGTAAGTAATGAGCACACTTGCACTATGCACCACCAAGAGGGTTTAGTTGCAAAGTAATGAGCACACTTGCACTATGCACCACCAAGTGGGTTTAGTTGAAAAGTAAGTAATGAGCACACTTGCACTATGCACCACTAAGTGGGTTTAGTTGCAAAGTAACGAGCACACTTGCACTATGCACCACCAAGTGGGTTTAGTTGCAAAGTAATGCACAAACTTGCAGTATACAGCAAGTTGGTTTAGGTGCACTGAGCACACAGGCAATACAACGCGTGAGAACAGTGCAGCTAGCAGCAATCAACTGCCTGACAGATTAGGAAGAACTAATCTAACTAAACTATACAGTGTATAAATATATGTACAACTCCTGGGATGTATATATATATCCTCTACACACTGTAAATTTAACTGACTAGCCTGCCTGCTCTATCTAACTAGAAAAAAAGACAATCTCTCTCTCTCTCTCTCTCTCTCTCTCTCTGATCTGTAACAAGCCCGGAACACACTACACGCGGCGGCGCTGCAGGCGGCCTTTTATAGTGTGGGGCGTGTGCTAAAGCCCTGAGCCATAATTGGCCAAAGCCACCCTGGCTTTGGCCAATTATGGCTCTCCGTTTTTTGCACGCTGTGATAGGCCAAGCATGGGGGTCATAGTGCATGCTTGGCCAATCATCAGCGTGCAATGCCGCAGTGAATTATGGGCCGTGTCGCGTCACTCGAATTTGGGCTCGACACGAACACGAAGCTCATCCCTACTGCTGACAATACTCTTGCCATCTGCAGCCTTTGCAGTCAACGCATAAGTCGCGGTAAGCCCAACACTCACCTAGGGATGACCGCCTTAAGAAGGCACCTAGCCTCCCATCACCGAGCCCAGTGGGAGCAATGCCATCAGAACCCACAAAGCCACACTCTAGGCTCTCACCGTCCAGCCTCTTCTCCTTCTCCTTCTCCTCTATACTCACAATTGTCCTCCACTCCACTTTCCATCATGCCGTCCTCACGTTTTTCTGCAAAAAGTCAGACTTCCGTGGCCCAAATGTTCGATCGTAAAAAAAAATGTCGTCTGATAACCCTCGTACCCAACGGTTGACCGCTGGCTTGTTGGAACTGATAGCCTGCCAACTACTGCCTTATAAACTGGTGGACTCGGAGGCCTTTTCGAAAATTTGTTCAGCGGCAAGTGACTATATCTCTGGCACACAGTGTCGGTGCTAAGATACATCTGACCACAGACACGTGGTCTAGCAAACACGGGCAGGGAAGGTACATAACTTTTACTACCCACTGGGTAAACCTTCTGACGGCCGTCAAGCATGTAACCCGTGGCACCCATGTAGATTTGGTTTTACCGCCATGGATTGCATGCAGGCCTGCCTCTTCTTCTCCTAATTTTTGGAGCCTGCCTGTACTGGGCGACACTTACTTCTGTATCCGGTGAATAGCTTAATGTACCTCCAGCCACAGAATACAAAGTTGTTTGCTGTCAGGTGAACGCCTGTCGGCTAATTTTTGGGGCCTGTAATGGCCGACACTAACTTCTGTATCCGGTTTTTCGCTTAATACTTCTGGTAGGTCAGTGTCCATGTTGTGGGACTATTTGTGCACAGCTAGTAAGTATTTTGTGGCTTCAAATATATGACCTGCAGGTTTTTAATGTTCGCCTGCCATTAAAGTAAATAGAGCCCGCAGCAAACTTGCGGTTTTCGAACATTTGAGAAAGTTTGCGGTTAGTGTTCATGAACCACCCCGTCAGATGTAAGTCCATTACTAATTTTCAGTACATCCTTCCTGCAGACCAGTGCCCAAAACTGGACAGCATCAGGGCCGGACTGGGAATAAAATCTAGCCCTGGAAAAAAAATGATACCAGCCCCATAACATTATTATACCAGCCCAACAGCATAACGTCATTATTTTCTTGTTCATAAAAAGGGAAAACCATACATTTTAAAGCACCTTTGAAGAGTGTATTATATATAGATAAGACAGATATGAAAGCACATAGGGCTAGGGATATATAAGAAAAAATTCCAGTTAAAAGTGTTAAAAGTGTAGCAATCATCAAGGGGGACCCCCAGAGACTCTGTGAATGTGAGGGGGGCGGCTCTGGTGACCAGAGACCACTTTTAAGGGGGATCCTTTATATTGGAGCCCCCTTACATTACTGTATTCGCTCCCCCCTTACATCACTGACCCCCCCTTCCTCAGACTAGCTTGGCGGCACTGATGTTGACCTCCTCTGAGATGCAAGAGATCAATGCAGCCTCACCAGTGCCCATAAAATCCAGCCTCACCAGTGCCCATCAAATGCAGCTTATCAGTGCCCACCAACAGCAGCCTAGCTGTGCAGTGCCCAACAGATGTAGCCCATCTGTGCAATGCCAACCAAATGCAGCCCACCAGTGCAAAGTCCACCAAATGCAGCCCACATGTGCAGTGCCCCCGAAATGCAGCCCACATGTGCAGTGCCCACCAAATGCAGACCACCAGTGCAATGCCCACCAAATGCAGCACACCTGTACAGTGCACACCAGTGCAATGCCCACCAAATGCAGCCTACCAGTGCAATGCCCACCAAATGCAGCCCACCTGTGCAGTGCCCACCAATGCAATTTCCACCAAATGCAGCCAACCAGTGCAATGCCCACCTATGCGGAGCCCACTAAATGCAGCCCACCAGTGCAATGAGAGAGAGAGAGATTATTATACAGATTACAATTTGCAGGGGCAGCAAGCAAAGGTGACAGAGGGGGGGGGCACCATCCATGCAATGGTGAGAGAGATTATTATTATACAGATTACAATTAAATTGCAGGGGCAGCAAAGGTGACAGACAGAGGGGGGGGGGGGGTGTGCACCGTGCAATGGTGAGAAAGAGAGAGATTCATTATACAGCTTGCAATATGTTCACCTTAATTGTTCTGCTCCAAGGGTGGCCGACGCGGTTCAATTCTCCTATGCTCTCACTCGTGATTCTGCAGACTGAGACTAGTGGGCGGTGCTGGCATCGCACAGGCCGATGGAAGCGGAAAATAAAAAAGCAGGTGCCGGATCAGATTATAAGGCAAGGCATTGCATAGCTGGAAAGTGAGGCGGCAATGACGGCCGCGGTTGCGGCCCGTTGCTGCTTTTTTTACTGACAGCCAGGCAAAAGTGGCCCCAGGGCACTTAGTACAGCCGGCCAGTCCGGCCCTGAAGGCATCGCATAGTTGGAAAGTGCAGCATCGATGGTGGCCACGGCTGCGGTCCCCCGCTGCTCTTTTAACTGACAGCCAGGCAAAGGCGGCCCCAGGGCACTGAGTGCAGGCGGCCTATCGGGTATTTTCCCAGTATCCAGGTAGGCCAGTCCGGCCCTGGACAGCATACTCCAGGTGAGGCTGGACCAGAGTCTTGTAGAGTAGGAGAATTATCATTTTATCTTTTGAGTTAATTCCCTTTTAATGCATGCCGATATTCAGTTTGCTTTGTTAGCAGCAGCTTGGAATTGCATGCCATTGCTGATCCTATCATCTACTAGGACCCCCAGGTCCTTTTCCTATTCTTGATTCCCCCAGAGGTTTTCCCCCATTGTGTAGATTGCATTCATATTTTTGCCATCCAAATGCAATATTTAAAATGTTTCCACATTAAACCTCATTTGCCATGTAG
This sequence comes from Rana kukunoris, assembly GCA_029574335.1. Classification (NCBI taxonomy): domain Eukaryota; kingdom Metazoa; phylum Chordata; class Amphibia; order Anura; family Ranidae; genus Rana; species Rana kukunoris. Next base: position 144,390,069 of record CM056050.1, on the reverse strand, counting down.
TTGCCCTGTTTACCCTATCCTCCAGGTTGTTTATGAACAAATTAAATAGGATTGGTCCCAGCACAGAACCCTGGGGAACCCCACTTTCCACCCCTGACCATTCAGAGTACTCCACATTTATCACCACCCTCTGAACTCACCCTTGTAGCCAATTTTCAATCCATGTACTCATCCTATGGTCCATGCCAACGGACCTTACTTTGTACAGTAAAGGTTTATTGGTAACTGTGTCAAATGCTTTTGCAAAATCCAGATACACCACGTCTATGGGCCTTCCTTTATCTAGATGGCAACTCATCTCCTCATAGAAGGTTAGTAGATTGGTTTGGCAAAAACGATTCTTCATGAATCCATGCTGATTACTGCTAATGATACCGTTTTCATTTCTAAAATCTTGTATATAGTCCCTTATCATCCTCTCCAAGAGCTTGATGTTAGGCTAAGTGGTTTGTAATTCCCAGGGATGTATTTTGGCCCTTTTTTAAATATTGGTGCTACATTGGCTTTTCTTCAATCAGCTGGTACCATTCCATTAAGTAGACTGCCAGTAAAAATTAGGAACAATGGTCTGGCAATTACTTGAGTTCCCTAAGGACCCTCGGGTGCAAGCCATCTGGTCCCGGTGACTTATTATTGTTAAGTTTTCCAAGTCTATTTCTAATTCTGTCCTCTGTTAACATGAGGGTGCTTCCTGAGATGTGTCATGAGGATAAACACTGCACACCCGGATTTCCTGATGAATACTGAGGAGAAGAATAAATTTGATACCTTTGGCATCTCTCCATCCTTAGTAACCAGATTCCCTTCATCATACTTTATGGGGCAAATAAGGTCTGTCCCCCCTCTTTTACTGTTTATATACTTAAAGAATTTCTTGGGATTTTTTTTTGCTCTCCTCCGCTATGTGTCTTTCGTGTTGTATCATAGCCGCCCTGATTGCACCTTTACATTTCTTGTTGCATTCTTTGTAAAGTCTGAATGCTGATGATAATCCCTCAGCCTTGTATTTCTTGAAGGCCTTCTTCTTTGCTTTTATAGGAAAAATGTATAGAGTGACTACCACTGGATAGGGGGTTGGTAAACCAAGCCGCATCCCAAAATACAGAGAAAAGAGAAGGGGGTTTCTCCGGGGATTGTGTGGGCCAAAGTTAGATACCATAACATAAAGTAGCAAATATAAATAAAAAAAGTAGTACAAGTTTATTACAGAAAAAACGTACAAATACATACAATGTGGGTTATTTATCGGGACCGATACCAAGCATTTCCCGAGTACTTGGAAATGCTCTGATGCTTCACCCGATACTTGTACAGTCAGGTATCGGGTGGTGGGGGGAGGGAGTTACAAGCCTTCTCTGTGTTGTCTTCTCCCCCCCTGATGTCTTCTCCCTGTCCGTGCCGCTCTCCCCCCCTGATGTCTTCCCCCCGTCCGTGCCACTTTCCCCCCGTGATGTCTTCTCCCTGTCCGTGCCGCTCCCCCTCAGTGCCGCTCTCCCCCTGTGATGTCTTCTCCCCGTCCGTGCCGTTCTCCCCCGTAATGTCTTCTCCCCGTCCATGCCGCATCCCCCCTCCGTTTCGCTCTCCACCCGTGATGTATTCTCCCTGTCCGTGCCGCTCTCCCCCCGTGATGTCTTCTCCCCAACCATGCCGCTCTCCCCCCTGATGTCTTCTCCCAGTCCGTGCCGCTCTCCCCCGTGATGTCTTCTCCCCGTCCGTGTCGCTCTCCCCCGTAATGTCTTCTCCCCGTCCGTGCCGCTCTCCCCCCGTGATGTCTTCTCCCCGTCCGTGCCGCTCTCCCCCTTGATGTCTTCTCCCCGTCCGTGCCGCTCTCCCCCCGTGATGTCTTCTCCCCCTCCATGCCGCTCCCCCTCCGTGCCGCTCTCCTCGTGATGTGTTCTCCCCCTCCGTGCCGTCTTCTCCCCGTCCGTGCCGTTCTCCCCCTCCATGCTGCTCCCCCTCCGTGCCGTCTTCTCCCCATCCATGCAGCTCCCCCTCCGTGCCGCTCTCCCCCCTCAATATGTCAGGATGGAGAGCGGAGGTAAGAGCCGCTAAATCCGGCTCCTACCTTTTCCGAATGGACAGTGTTTACGATGCTTCAGTTTATGAATGGAGAGGCGCTTCTCTCCATTCATTTCAACTGAGGCTGCAGAGAAAGGGACTGGGAAATCTGTGTCCCTAGTCCCTTTCTCTGTTTTAAAGGGGAGATGTCAGAGGTCTGTTAAGACCCCTGATATCTCACCAAAGCCCCCCAACAGGGCTAATTAAAAAAAAAGATTTTTTTTTTTTTTTGCAAAAAAATAATTTAAAAAATAAAATGTAAATAATAATAATAACAATAACACTGACAATCCACTACCCCCCCTCTAAAAAAAAAAATCACTGTAAAAAATAAATTGCAAAAAAAAAATTGGGTAAAAAAAATTACTGTCACATGACATTAAAAAAAAAGTATTGGTATTCAGTATCTGCGAGTACTTGAAAAAAAGTATCGGTACTTGTACTCGGTCTCAAAAAAGTGGTATCAGGACAACCCTAGTTATTTACGAAAGGCAAATACACTTTGCACTACAAGTGCAAACTACAAGTTCAAAGTGCACTTGGAAGTGCAGTCACTGTAAATCTGAGGGGTAGATCTGAAATGAGGGGAAGCTCTGCTTATTTTATTATTTAATCATGTGCAAGCTAAAATGCTGTTTTTTATTTTCCTTGCATGTCCCCCTCGGATTTACAGCGACTGCACTTCCAATTACACTTTCAGTGCAATTTCAAGTGCACTTTGCAAAGTGGATTTGCCTTTAGTAAATAAACCCCAATGGGTAATTGATAAGATCAAAGACACAGTGGTCATATTACAAAGATGTACAACTAAATTCTAGAGCACTATGTAGGTCTCAGAAATGAAAAGACAACCATAATACGAGGGTACAGAAGTCCCTACATGGACTTTTTTTCGCTCTTTTGAATTTATTTCCCAATGGGATGCACTGGCTAATGCCCTTATTTAATATGCTCTTAAAGCAAACCCATCTCTCCTCCATGTTCTTTGTTCCTAAGATTGTATCCCAATTTATGCCTTCTAGCAAGGTTCGTAGTTTAGGGAAGTTGGCACAGAAATGAAAAGCCAACCATAATACATGGGTTCAGAAGTCCATACTGGGACTTCTGAACCCATTTATTATGGTTGGCTTTTCATTTCTGAGACCTACGTAGTGCCATACCTCCCATCTTTTTTAAATGGGAATAAGGGACACCTACTAGCAAAACCATTTAGGCATAGGACACATCCCATTGCCACGACCCTTAAAGGAGTATTAACCTAAAAAAAGGTTAGGTAAGCCCACGAGGGCTTTTTTTTTTACCACTACTATTCCTTTATATTGGCTCTTGAAAGTTACAAATGCAGCAAGTTAGATTTTGGATGAAAGGTTTAGCACTGGGAAAGATTTTTTGCAAGATAAAAAGTATATAGATCAGATCAAAATGAGGGACAAATGAGGAGGAAAGAGGGACAGAGGGACAGTGCTCCAAATCAGGGACAGTCCCTCGAAATCAGGGACAGTTGGGAGCTATGATAGTGCTCTAGAATTTAGCTGTACATCTTTGTAACACGACCACTGTGTCTTTGATATTATCAATTACCCATTGTATGTATTTGTAAGTTTTTTCTGTAATAAACTTGTACTACTTTATTTATTTATATTTTCTACTCTATTTTATGGTATCTAACTTTGGCCCACACAATACCTGGGGCACCCCCTTCTCTTTTCTTCTTTCCTTTTATATGCATTTTTACATTGCCGTTAAGCCATCAGGGACTTTTGTTCGCTCTTTTATATTTATTTTCCAATGGGATGCACTGGCTAATGCCCTTATTTAATATGCTCTTAAAGCAACCCATCTCTCCCATTTTATCCCAATTTATGCCTTGTAGCAAGGTTCGTAGTTTAGGGAAGTTTGAAATTTAGGCAGGCCATACACGGTCGAATTTCGAACAAATTTTCTTTTCAAAATCAGAACGTTTTTTTTTTTGTGATCCGATGACGCCACCATTGATTTTCGAAATTTGGCCAACCAAAACTTTCATATTGCCGGGAATATTCTTTTCTCTCCGTAAATATTCGTTTCTCTCCGGGGATTTTCTTTTCTTGCACATGCACATTTTATTTTTCTATTACATTTCTCGCACAATTCTCCCATCATTGATCAGAAAATCGCCCGATTTTCCGAAAATTTCCAACATGTCGGATTTCTGAAATTTGTTTGCCACACGAAAATTGGCTGTTGCTGCAGCCCACTAACGGTGCGAAATACGATTTAAAACGATTTTCGAAAGAAAATTCTTTCGAAATTCGAATCGTGTATGGCCGGCTTTAGTGTCTGTATTCCCCTTATGTTTCCTATTTGTTTGATTTATACTGAAGCCAATTGACCTGTGATCGCTTTTCCTTAACCACTTGCCTACTGTGCACCTACACCCCCTTCCTGCCCAGACAAAATATAAGCTTCCGGCACTGCGTCGCTTTAACTGACAATTGCGCGGTCGTGCAACGTGGCTCCCAAACAAAATTGGCGTCCTTTTTTTCCCCACAAATAGAGCTTTCTTTTGGTGGTATTTGATCACCTCTGCGGTTTTTATTTTTTGCGCTATAAACAAAAATAGAGCGTCAATTTTTAAAAAAATGCAATATTTTTTCCTTTTTGCTATAATAAATAACCCAAAAAATATATAAAAAAAATATTTTTTCCCTCAGTTTAGGCCGATACGTATTCTTCTACATATTTTTGGTAAAAAAAAAAATGCAATAAGCGTTTATCGATTGGTTTGCGCAAAATTTATAGCGTTTACAAAATAGGGGATAGTTTATGGCATTTTTTTTTTTTTACTATTAATGGCGGCGATCTGCAATTTTTTTATTGGGACTGCGACGTTATGGCGGACATTTCGGACACTTTTCTGACATTTTTGGGACCATTTACATTTATGCAGTGAACAATGCTATAAATATGCATTGATTACTGTATAAATGTGACTGGCAGTGAAGGGGTTAACCACTAGGGGGCGGGGAAGGGGTTAAATGTGTGTCCTATGAGTGTTCTAACTGTGGGGGGAGGGGGGGGTGACTGGGGGAGGTGACCGATTGTGTCCCTATGTACAAGGGACACAATCGATCTCCTCTCTCCCTGACAGGACGTGCAGCTCTGTGTTTACATACAGAGCTCCACGTCCCCGCTCAGTTACTGAGCAATCGCGTGTGCCCGGCGGCGATCGTTGCTGCCGGGCACTCGCACGGGATCCCCGCAGAGCGGTGGGTGCGCGCGCGCGCCGCCAGCGACGCGCGCGCGCCCGCCCGCGGCTTTAAAGGGACATCACCTCATATGACGTGATGTCAGGATAATGGAGTCGTCTGCCCGCCGTCATTTGACGGTGGGCAGATGACAAGTGGTTAATTTCCCTGTATTTCCACATCCGTGATCAGGTCTGTATTGTTGGTAATCAGTAGATCCAGTAACGCTTTATTTTTAGTTTATTTTTAGTTGGTGCTTCTACCACCTGACCCATGAAATTGTCCTGCAAGACATTTAGGAACTGGCAAGTCTATGTCTGGAGCTTTGATACACGTCACTCATCCTGCAATTGGACGGGGCATCTGTCTATCAAATTCTCCAGGACCAGGGGCGGGGCTGTGTGTGACAGCGAGTGCGGGGAACACTCGGCTATTGAAATGAAAGCCCCTAGTGATGTCCCCCGCCCTCTGATTATCCAACCGGCTCTCTCCTCTCTCTTCAGCTCCGCGAGCGCTGGGAGAAGGACTCCTATACAACTGGCGTTGGGCGCCCCGCCCCCTCCCCCTCTCTCCCAGGCAGCCCTGCCTTGCCACCCCTTAGAATCCACTTGCAAAATGTGATGGGGATTATACCCTGCCTAAATTACCTAAATTACCTAAATTACCTAAATTACTAGATTGCTACAGGAGCAATATGACGAGGTGTATGGCATCTGAAAATTTGGGATTCTTTGCAGTAAAAATGGTCAGCAAAACAAATAGAGAAAGTAAATCTCCCTAAAGGGATGTAAATCTCCCTGACAGCTTTGAATAAAATCTTTTATCACCTCAGACACGGAGTGCGTTTTAATCGACCCAAAAAGTACACAGAGAGCAGCAACAAGTACAGTGTTCTCCAGAATCCAGGTAGATCCCACAGCTATTGTACATACTTATATTGGTCCAAACTGAACTAATAACCATTATTTACCTGCGCATATATGCAGGCGTATGGCTGCTTTACAAAATATATATTTTATTGAACCATTAAACGTCATTTTTATTTTATTTTTTCTTGTTCTTAAAATTGAGTCACACATCTCCTAAACAAATATATCTCCGCTATTCTTCCTACACGTGTTTCCCTTAACACGTGTAGGAAGAATAGCAGAGATATATTTGATTAAGAGATGTGTTTGAGTTTCGTGACAAATTCCGCCCCCATCTTAACAGCATTATTACAAAATACGTCCCCTTCTGTTGACATCCGCCCCTTACACGCGCCCATCAGGAAAAAGTCCACCCCTTGCAGACTTGTACGAGCATCGGGAACGTATTCCAATGTTTGGCAGGTTTTGGCGGCTCTGTATTACGCAATCGCTGCGCATGCGCAGTACAGCACGGGCATTATTCGACAGGGGGCATTTCTCATCAGAACTCGGGCCATCCGAAAGCTGTCAGAGGTTGGCGGGGAGTTCTGCGACTGCACATTTCTGGATTGAAGCTGAGTGTAGTTCTGCTTTAAGCCCCGGTTCAGTTATTTGCGATGCAGGAAACTGCAGCATACTGAAATCACACTCTGTTCATGCGATCTACCACTGGTGTCAAATTAATAATAATGTTAAATGAATGACCCCCCAAAACAGGTCTCAAAACACAGTGCAATTGCAAGAATCGGATTGCATGGGTGTGAACACCCATGGTACAGAGTCACTAGGTGTGCAGGAAGTCGCACATCAAGTCAAAACCTGCTATATGATAGTGAATGACAGTCTCAGCCTGGGGGCGTGGCACGTATTGGGGGTGTGGCCTAGCAGGGGACCAGGCTGAGACTGCCATTCACTATCATTTAGCAGGTCTTGACTTGATGTGTGGGTTTCGGCACACCTAGTCACTCTCTACCATTGCCTGGAGCATAGACAAGCTCCCTTCCTGGCCAGCACTGACAGCGACGGGCACAGGACTTGATTCCCATACAGCCTGAGCAGCTCACACACATATATTTGGCTCATAGTGTGAACACCCATGCGATCCAATTCCAGTGCGGCAAAATTGTGCCCATACAAAATAAATGGGCTCAAATTGTACTGTAAAGAATCGCAAATGATTTGAATAGGAATTCAGTGCGATTCCTTTCCGAGTCACATGTGGTGTCCCACGGTAAGTCTAGGGAACTTGTCAAAGTAGATTTAATTACCGTATTTATCTGGCTATAACGCGCCCTGGCGTATAGGGTGCACCCCCAACCTAGATGGAAAATTCCTGGAAAAAAAGATACTTACAGTTTGGATGCCCCTCGTCGGTGTCTTGCCTGCCGTCCATCGCATCCATCGGTGGCCTTGTCCGGTCCGGCATCCTTCTGCGGCCATCGTGGTGTCCTCCCCACTCGATCCCCGCTTCCCGCACTGTGTTTGAACCACTCCGCCGACATATACCGAGCGCAGTACACTAGGGTATAGTCGGGTAGGCTTGGCTCCTCTCGCGTAGAAGACATACAGGATGCACAGGACGTGACCGCGAGCGGAGCCGAGCCTGCCCGACTATACCCGAGTGTACTGCGTTTGGTATATGTCGGCGCAGTGGTTCAAACACAGCGCGGGAAGCGGGTATCGGCGTATATCGCGCACCCACGATTTTGCCCTGATTTTCAGGGCAAAAAAGTGCGCGGTATACGCCAATAAATACGGTACCTTAATCCTTCAGTCCTTGGAGCTGCTAGACTGATCTCTGCACCCCCTCTATATTTCCCTAATGCTTTACTGTGTTTAAAGAGGTTGTAAAGGGAAAAAAAAAAAATCATAATAAGCATCATTTACCCGCAGACATTCCTCTTTTCACTTCCTCATAGTTCGTTTTTGCTCAGAAGTTGCTCTATTTCTTCTCTGTTCTGTTCACTTCCTGCTTGTCTGATTTTACTGACCACCGTGAAGGGAGACTTTACTGCGGTGGTCAGTGACGTGCTCGCCAGTGGCGGAACTACCGCCATAGCGACCCATGCAGGCGCTATGGGGCCCGCAGCCGAGAGATGATAAGGGGGGCCCGGCCCGGTGAGGATGAGAGCACCAGGTTGCGGCCGCCCGAACGAGACCTACTATGTGCGCTGTGCGGGGTGCAGTTCACCCAGGCGCCACAGCGGTGGTGGCGCTCAAGCGCCAGAGTGCTCCGCTTCTTCCTCCTCTCCTTGTCTAATGCTGTGGCGCTCTGAGCTCTCCACCGCCGTGGCATTTTTGATTCCTCCTCCTCCCCGCGAATCATGTTCTCCACCCGGGCGGGCAGCACAGCTGCACACTGTCATTTTCTCTCCAGCTGCCCCCCGGGTGGGGTTTGTCTTGGGGGGGGGAGGTTGTGGTGGCCTCTGTACTAGAAGAGGGGGGGGTGACTGTACTAATGGGGTGGTTTGTTGGGGGTCCCTGTAATAATTGTGGGGGGTCTGTACTAATGGGGGATGGCTTGTGGGGGGTCTGTACAAATGGAGGGAGTGGTTTGTCGGGGGGAGGTCTGTACTAATGAAAAGGGGGGTCTCTGCTAATGGGGGGGTGGTTTGTCCTGTGGGGGGGTCTGTACTAATGGGGGGTGATTTATGGGGGGGTCTGAACTAATGTAGGTGGGAGGTTTTTCCTGAGGGGGGGTCTGTACTAATGGAGGGGGTGGGGTTTGTCCTGGGGGGTGTGATGGCCTCTGTACTAATAGAGGGGGGTGACTGTACTAATGAAGGGTGGTTTGTGGGGGGTTTGTACTAATGGGGGATGATTGTGGGGGGGTCTGTACAAATGGAGGGGGTGGTTTGTTCGGGGGAGGTCTGTACTAATGGAAGGGGGGGTCTCTGCTAATGGGGGGGGTGGTTTGTCCTTTCCGGGGGGGTCTGTACTAATTGAGGCGGGAGGTTTTTCCTGAGGGGGGGTCTGTACTAATGTAGGGGGGTGGTTTGTCCTGGGGGGCAGCAGTGTGTGTGGGTTGCCACTGCAGGCAGCATCTGAAGGACGAGTCCAGACCACGCCGCGCTCACCACACAGGCCGGACACGCCCGCAGAGCCGCGGCCACCGCCGCCGTGACTTACAAGGCTTCAGAAACAGGTAAGGGGGACCCCTTTTAGGCCTCATTCACACATACGTTCCGATCAGGTCCGCCTGTCAGTTTTTCAGGCGGACCTGATCGGGCGCTCCGTACACCCCTATGGTGCGTCGGTTGTCAGCGGAGACATGTCCGCTGACATCCGACCCGATCCGTTCCAGTAAAAACAGACGTATGGGGGCCACGTCCATATAATGTACCATTGCTGGGATTTGTAGTCCTCTGTAATTGCTGGTATTCTGCATTGCATTTTATATAATGTATTGCTGGGATTTGTAGTCCTCTATAGCTGCTGGTATTCTCCATTGCATTTTATATAATGTATTGCTGGGATTTGTTGTTCCTCTATAGCTGCTGGTATTCTCCATTGCATTTTATATAATGCATTGCTGGGATTTGTTGTTCCTCTATAGCTGCTGCTATTCTCCATTGCATTTTATATAATGTATTGCTGGGATTTGTTGTTCATCTATAGCTGCTGGTATTCTCCATTGCGCTGTATAATGTATTATTGCTGGGATTTGTAGTTCCTCTATAACTGGTCAGTGGTAATCTGCATTGCACAGTATAATCATTATACAGTGCAATGGAGAATACCACCAGCTATAGAGGACTACAAATCCCAGCAATAGTATATTATATACAACGCAATGCAGAATAACGCCATCTACGCTATCTTTTTCTAAAGTGGCCTGGTCTAAGGCATGAAACTCCAGGGCTGAAAATGAGTCCCACTCCGGCCCTGGCTGTCCGTATTAGCAGAGAGCGGAATTGCCCGCTGTAATAGCTTTCATTAGAACTTCCAGTTTTCCCGATGCTCACTTCACATAGCTCCACCTCTTGGCCCGGCACCTTTGATAGACAGAACACTGGTCCAATGTGGGAAATGTGATGTCATCAAAGGCGTCTGGCAAAGAGGTGGGACTATGTGACGATGAGCCCCGGGAAGATGGGAAATTCAAATGAAAGCTATTACAGCAGACAATCCCGCTCTCTGCTGATCCGGCCGGCTTGCCTCTTCCTCTGCACAGGTGAGGCTGTATTGGGCACTGGCAGGCCAGGCTGTATTGGGCACAGGCAATTCTGTATTGGGCACAGGTCACACTGTATTGGGCACAGGCAGGCCAGGCTGTATTGTGCACAGGCAATGCTGTGTTGGGCAATGGGCACAGGTCACACTGTATGGGGTACAGGTCATGCGGTGTTAGGCACAGGTCACGCTGTGTTGGGCACAGGTCACGCTGCATTGGGCACAGGTCACGCTGTATGGGGCAGAGGTCACGCTGTGTTGGGCACAGGTCACGCTGCATTGGGCACAGGTCACGCTGCATTGGGCATAGGTCACGCTGTATGGGGCACAGGTCACGCTGCATTGGGCACAGGTCACGCTGCATTGGGCACAGGTCACGCTGCATTGGGCACAGGTCACACTGTATGGGGCACAGGTCACGCTGCATTGGGCACAGGTCACGCTGTATGGGGCACAGGTCACGCTGTATGAGGCACAGGTCACGCTGTATGGGGCACAGGTCACGCTGTATGGGGCACAGGTCACGCTGTATGGGGTACAGGTCATGCGGTGTTAGGCACAGGTCACGCTGTGTTGGGCACAGGTCACGCTGCATTGGGCACAGGTCACGCTGTATGGGGCAGAGGTCACGCTGTGTTGGGCACAGGTCACGCTGCATTGGGCACAGGTCACGCTGCATTGGGCACAGGTCACGCTGTATGGGGCACAGGTTACACTGCATTGGGCACAGGTCACGCTGCATTGGGCACAGGTCACGCTGCATTGGGCACAGGTCACGCTGCATTGGGCACAGGTCACACTGTATGGGGCACAGGTCACGCTGCATTGGGCACAGGTCACGCTGTATGGGGCACAGGTCACGCTGTATGAGGCACAGGTCACGCTGTATGGGGCACAGGTCACGCTGTATGGGGCACAGGTCATGCTGTATGGGGTACAGGTCATGCGGTGTTAGGCACAGGTCACGCTGTGTTGGGCACAGGTCACGCTGCATTGGGCACAGGTCACGCTGTATGGGGCAGAGGTCACGCTGTGTTGGGCACAGGTCACGCTGCATTGGGCACAGGTCACGCTGCATTGGGCACAGGTCACACTGTATGGGGCACAGGTCACGCTGCATTGGGCACAGGTCACGCTGTATGGGGCACAGGTCACGCTGTATGAGGCACAGGTCACGCTGTATGGGGCACAGGTCACGCTGTATCGGGCACAGGTCACGCTGTATCGGGCACAGGTCACGCTGTATGGGGTACAGGTCATGCGGTGTTAGGCACAGGTCATGCTGTGTTGGGCACAGGTCACGCTGTATGGGGCACAGGTCACGCTGCATTGACACTAGGGTGGCTGTGGGGGGGGGGCCCATACAACATTTTGCTATGGGGCCCTGTGATTTCTAGTTACGCCCCCTCCTGGGATCTACATCTGTGTGGCAGGATGCTCTCTACGTGTTAGAGACTTCAAGGAGGTGTGAATTACTGGGTGTGCCACAATTCATACTGGGAAATGTAGTTCTTACATGAACAAGTGATGCAAACAAGGAAGTGGTCCGAAGCTCCGGGACCACGGGACTCGCAGACCTAATCGCCGCTGGAGTCCGGCGATCAGTCCCCGGAGCTGAAGGCGGCGTCATAGGGAGACACAATCGATGACGTCACACCTACAGCCACACCCCTCTACAGTTGTAAACACACATTAGGGAACACATAACCCCTTCAGTGCCCCCTTGTGGTTAACTCCCAAACTGCAAATGTCATTTTCACAATAAAAAATGCATTTTAAATGCATTTTTTGCTGTGAAAATGACAATTGTCCCAAAAAATTTGTCAAAATTGTCCGAAGTGTCCCCCATTATGTCGCAGTCACGAAAAAAAACGCTGATCGCTGCCACTAGTAGTAAAAAATTTTTTTTTATAAAAATGCAATAAAACTATCCCCTATTTTGAAAACGCTATACATTTTGCGCAAACCAACCGATAAACGCTTAATGCGATTTTTTTTAACCAAAAATATGTAGAAGAATACGTATCGGCCTAAACTGAGGAAAACAAATATTTTTTTATATATTTTTGGGGGATATTTATTATAGCAAAAAGTAAAAAATATTGCATTTTTTTTCAAAATTGTCGCTGTTTTTGTTTATAGCGCAAAAAATAAAAACCGCAGAGGTGACCAAATACCACCAAAAGAAAGCTCTATTTGTGGGAAAAAAAGGACGCCAATTTTGTTTGGGAGCCACGTCGCACGACCGCACAATTGTCTGTTAAAGCGACGCAGTGCCGAATCCAAAACCTGGCTGGGTCCTTTAGCTGACTAAAGGTCCAGAATCATTACACTATTCTGTCTGTCTACCTTGCAGACATTAATTTTAGGCAAAACATTTTTTTCCTTTACAACTCCTTTAAGGTCCTGAGGTCATCAAGCCCAATGCAGAAGTTGGATGTTAGTCCTCCCCCGCTGAAGTGTGGGAGAGCTCCGCTTGCTGGAGGGGAGCAGAGGATCAGGTAAATTGCTTTTATTCTCCCCTAGACTAATGTGGGGTACACATTATAGGAAAATTGGGAGAACGATTGTCTGATTTCCTCGTCTCACAGCAAAGTGGAACCGATGAATAAAAATTTGTACTAAAATTCTCATGTGACAAATTATTTTTTGTTGTTGTTTATTGTTTCAGATCATGCACAGTCTTTCTTTTCTGATTTTTCTTGTACAAAAATCGTAAGAAAACGATTCACATTAAACAAAAATCATTCGGTCTGTTCCCATTTTAGTATGAAAAGTCGGAATCAGCTGTTGAAAGTTGTGTATATACTTTACGAAAATCGTACGAAAATTCTTTGGACGAAAACGGTCGCCCGTTTTTCTTATAGTGTGTATGAGCCTTAAAGCGGAGCTCCACCCAGGAAAACAACATTTTACAATGTTGTTTAAAAAAAAAAAAAAAAAAAAAAACCTGAAAAAAAAAAAAATACTCACCCGAAATAGCTGTTGCTATGCGGAAGTCCATAATCTGCCTCTTCCACACCGCGGTGCCTTTTCTTCTTGTCCTTCTCCTTGTGAATGGGGCGCGCTGCTTTCTGGGAACTGTGTGTGTTCTCAGAGAGCAGCCGCCCATTCACAAGCCAGCGTGAGACTCACGCAGGCGCAGTAGGAAATGGTCAGTGAAGCCGTAGGGCTTCACTGCCTGTTTCCCATAGTGTGAATGGCGGCGCGGGACCCGGAGCGATCGTGGGACCGGCATCGGGGGGGGGCCGTCAGCGCGGGCGCCTAGGACAGGTAAGTGTCCTTATTTAAAGTCAGCAGCTACACTGTTAGTAGCTGCTGACTTTAAAAAAAAAAAATTTTGCGGCTGGAGCTCCGCTTTAAAGAAAAACTTGCAGTCTGCTCACATAATTTGTAATAGAAACATCTTTGCCACCCCGAAGCTTCCCTCCAACCACTTTACATATTATTTTATATATACTGTGATTCTGTACTTGCCAAATATGCTGCATAAATCTCCCTCCACTTGAGCCATTTTAACTGTGGGCAGCTGAAGCTGCTGCCTGTTTACTTCCTGGATTTACACAGACAGACAGACAGAGGCACACCTCCAACTCTGCGGATGTGGCATGGGCTCGTTTTTTGGCTGGGCAGCCGGTGGGGTTCTGTGGAAGGGGTAAGCTCACTTGCTGGTTGCTGCCTGGCTTACCAGTGCCCATCAATGCTGCCCACTAAACTCACCTGCCTGACGCACTGACCATTACACTGACCAACCTGACATACATACACTGACCTACCTATCTGACATACATTACATACACTGACGGTAGTGACATACATACACTGACCTACCTACCTGACATACATTACATACACTGACAGTAGTGACATACATACACTGACCTACCTGACATACATACACTGACCTACACATACACTGACGTACATACACTGAACTACCTGACATACATACACTGACCTACCTGACATACATACACTGACCTACACATACACTGACGTACATACACTGAACTACCTGACATACATACACTGACCTACCTACCTGACATACATACACTGATGGTAGTGACATACATACACTGACCTACATACACTGACCTACCTGACATACATACACTGACCTACCTGACATACATACACTGACGGTAGTGACATATATACAGTACACTGACCTATCTGACATACATACACTGACCTACCTGACATATATACACTGATGGTAATGACATACATACACTGACCTACCTGACATACATACACTGACCTACCTTACATACATACACTGATGGTAATGACTGATGACATACATACACTGACCTACCTGACCAGGAGACAGACTTCATGTGTTCTGCTATGTCACTCGGTGGCATTTGGGATCAGATCGGTCCCTGCACTCGGTGGCTTGGGACTAACAATAGAATGCTGCATGCCTGAGACCCAGGGCTTTTCGGGGACCCATTCGGGGCTCCAGCCCCCCCCCCTCCCGATGACACTGGTTGCAGTGCTTCATTCATTCCAATGGGCAGGGCATTTTGGGAGCGCTAAATACAGCGCCAGAGTGTGAAAAGTTACACTTGAATGAATGGGAGGCGGGTTAAAGGCGCTTAGCAGAGGCTATTTCCAGTGCTAAAGCGCATAAAAAAACCGCCCCAGTGTGAAAGGGTTCTAACTGTTTCCTGTGAAGACCAGAAATTCAGGGAAGCAGAACTAGGAGAGCAGGAGTCAGCATCATTGAAAAGGGGGTTAAGAATTTTACTGGGGAATCTTATACTTTATTGAGCACAATGAGTTTTTAAAAAAAAATTGAGAGTTTAACATCACTTGTAAGGAGTTGAGAGTTGAATATGAAGTGTAAGCTGTGAGTGTGCCCAGTCCATGACATCAGAGTCACTTTCTACCTCCTGTTCTCTTCCTCTCCCTTTCTCTCTCTCTCTTTTTTTTTACTTTGTTGACAGCCCTGGTAGGGGCCTTTTGTTACCTCTCCAGCCAATGAAAGCATTTTACGACAGAGAACAGTTGGGATATAAAAAGAAGGAGTCCCTGAGCCTAGTACATGATGTGTGCTCGCCTAGCCCTCCCCTATAAAGACCTGCACCAGGCAGCTGTCCTCTTAGTGGTCACCACCAGCAGCGCCACCGGCACCACCAGCAGCAGCAGCAGCAGCACCAGCAGCACCAGTCGCCGTCCGCTATGCTGGCTCAGCGGTACCCTGTGCTCTTCTGTATACTGCTCCTGTCTGTGGAGTTCTCCAGGACATCGGGGGGGACGGAGGCGGTGATGGAGAAGAGCTCCGTGCAGGTGGTGGAGAGTTCTCAGGCAGAGAGTGAAGAGCACGACTGTCCGGTGTGTATGTGGAGGAAACACAGCAAGGAGATGAGGCTGGAGAGCATCAAATCTCAGATCCTCAGCAAACTCCGGCTAAAGGAAGCCCCCAATATCACCCGGGAGGTGGTCAACCAGCTGCTGCCAAAGGCACCCCCTCTACAGCAGATCCTGGACCAGCATGAGTTCCAGGGGGACTCCTTCCAGCACCATGCTTTCGTGGAAGAGGATGAGTATCATGCCACCACGGAGACTGTCATCAGCATGGCACAGGAGAGTGAGTACCTTCCTTCCTTCCTTCCATCTTTCCCTCCCCTCCTTCCATCCTTCTCTCCTTCCTTCCATCCTTCTCTCCTTCCATCCTCATCTCCTTCCTTCCTTCCTTCCTTCCTTCCTTCCTTCCTTCCATCCTTCCTTCCTTCCTTCCTTCCTTCCTTCCTTCCTTCCTTCCTTCCTTCCTTCCATCCTTCTCTCCCTCCTTCCTTCCATCCTTCTCTCCTTCCTTCCTTTCACTCCTTCCTTCTTTCCATCCTTCTCTCCTTCCCTCCTTCAATCCTTCCTTCCTTCCCTCCTTCCTTTCTTCCATCTTTCCCTCCCCTCCTTCCATCCTTCTCTCCTTCCTTCCATCCTTCTCTCCTTCCATCCTCATCTCCTTCCTTCCTTCCTTCCTTCCTTCCTTCCTTCCTTCCTTCCTTCCTTCCTTCCTTCCTTCCTTCCTTCCTTCCATCCTTCTCTCCCTCCTTCCTTCCATCCTTCTCTCCTTCCTTCCTTTCACTCCTTCCTTCTTTCCATCCTTCTCTCCTTCCCTCCTTCAATCCTTCCTTCCTTCCCTCCTTCCTTTCTTCCATCTTTCCCTCCCCTCCTTCCATCCTTCTCTCCTTCCTTCCATCCTTCTCTCCTTCCTTCCATCCTTCTCTCCTTCCTTCCTTCCTTCACTCCTTCCTTCTTTCCATCCTTCTCTCCTTCCCTCCTTCAATCCATCCTTCCTTTCTTCCATCTTTCCCTCCTCTCCTTTCATCCTTCTCTCCTTCCTTCCCTTCTTCCTTCCTTCCATACTTCTCTCCTTCAATCCTTCTCTCCTTCCTTCCTTCCATCTTTCCCTCCTCTCCTTCCATCCTTCTCTCCTTCTTTCCATCCTTCTCTCCTTCCTTCCTTCCTTCAATCCTTCTCTCCTTCCCTTCTTCAATCCTTCTCTCCTTCCTTCCTTCCCTTCTTCCTTTCTTCCATCTTTCCCTCCTCTCCTTCCATCCTTCTCTCCTTCCTTCCCTTCTTCCTTCCTTCCATCCTTCTCTCCTTCTCTCCTTCAATCCTCCCTTCCTTCCTTCCTTCCATCTTTCCCTCCTCTCCTTCCATCCTTCCTTCCCTTCTTCCTTTCTTCCATCCTTCTCTCCTTCCCTCCTTCCTTCCATCCTTCTCTCCTCCCCTTCTTCCATCCTTCTCTCCTTCCTTCCTTCCATCTTTCCCTCCTCTCCTTGCCTTCTTCCATCCTTCTCTCCTTCCTTCCTTCCCTCCTTCCTTCCTTCCATCTTTCTCATCTTCCCTTCTTCCATCCTTCTCTCCTTCCTTCCTTTCTTCCTTCCATGTTTCCCTCCTTCTCTCCTTGCCTTCTTCCATCCTTCTCTCCTTCCTTCCTTCCTTCCCTCCTTCCTTCTATCCTTCCCTCCTTCCTTCTCTCCTACCCTCCTTCCTTCCATCCTTTCTTTCACCCTTCCATCCTTCCCTCCTTCCTTCCCTCCTTCCATCCTTCTTTCTTTCCTCATTTCTTCCTCTCCTACCCTCTTTCCATCCTTCCATCCTTCCCTTCTTACTTCCTTTCCTCCTTCCTTCCTTTCTTCCACCCTTCCATCCTTCCCTCCTTCTATCCTTCTTTCTTCCCTCTTTCTCTCCTACCCTCCTTCCATCCCCCTTCTTCATTCCTTTCTTCCTACCTCCCCTCCTAACTTCCTTCCCTCCCTCCCTCCTTCCTTCCTTCCCTTCCTTCCTTCCTTCCTTCCTTCCTTCCTTCCTTCCTTCCACCCTTCCATCCTTCCTTCCGTCTATCCTTCTTTCCTTCCTTTCTTCCATCCTTCCTTCTCTCCTTCCTTCCTTCATACACATTCTTTGTACCCACATGTGACAGCTGATCATGGCATGATTGGCACAGAAGGATCCATATGTCCTCCTCTGCCACATGCCTCTTATGCATTACCTAAAGTATATCTAAACTCAGAGTAAGGAAGGGTTAGAACCTCTGATGGATTTTTCTTGTCTATGTCCCAGATAGATTCACCCTTTTCACATGGGGGTAGCAAACTATGGGTTCTACCATGCCCTGACTGCCCACCCAGAAATGCATCTGCTCAAACATTAACTGGCATGTCACTTTTTGCAGTGCATAGGGATCATGCCACAACAACATGCAGTGCAGCATTTTGAGGGTTAACCCATCGCCTCCTCACCACCTGTCAAACGCTTCTGGAAAGCATTTCACTGCTAATGACTCTTCAGAGTAGTGGCAATAAAGCCTCACATGTGAATGAGCCCTTAGGCTTGTCTTGCACATTTTACCCTCACCTTGCATGTTTTTGATGCTTTGTGAATGCTTTTTTTGGGAAGTATTGATGTCCCTAGGGGGAGGTGTCTGTTATCATGCAGTAAAGCGCACCGAAAATGCATGCATTTTTCATGTGTCTTTATGCGATTATATTGAAGTCTATAGCGCCAAAACTGTGCGGAAAAAAAGTTCCCACACCTTTCAAAAAAAAAAACGCATTGCAGGAAACTGCATAGATGTGAACGGAACATATGGGAAATATGGTAAATTGATTGTAATGTGTTTCTGTAGGTCCGTAAAGTCATTAAAAAGTGCATAGATGTGTACCTAGTCTTAAGCTGGCCATACATTATACAATTTACTTACTCAATTTCCTTTAGATTTACTTTCAACTATGTAGTACAAGGGCCTGCCTGATTGCATACACATTTAAAGTGTTTAGATTTGACCCCATATTATAAGGTTTTGATAAATCTAAAGGAAAATTGTACAAGGAAATTGTATAATGTGTGGCCAGCCTGAGACTATATTCACACGTGCAAGGGGGTGCGGATAGTTTGCTTCCATAGCACTCTGTGCTAGGGTCACATAGGAAGGGGCTGCTTAGCTGAACGCACATTGTCTGCGTCCAGGGTTAGTCGGAGTCACTACCTGCAAGCAGCATCAGCCGCTGACTTGTACAGAGTACAAATTTGACAGCTGTCGCTGGTCACATACAGTGTGCACAGGGCGCGTTTAGAACCGTCAGCTCGAATCTACTGATTCTCACCGATGGCCACCTGCAAGAAGGCAGCTTTAAGGCTGATTGCCCAGCATTGCCCAACGCATACACAAGGCAATTTGCATTATGTCCTATCGCAGTGATGGCGAACCTTGGCACCCCAGATGTTTTGAAACTCCATTTCCCACGATGCTTAACTACACTGCAGAGTGCATGAGCATCATGGGAAATGTAGTTCCAAAACATTTGGGGTGCCAAGGTTCCCCACCACTGTCCTATCGCTTCAGTTTGCATTTTTACAGAGCACAACCATTACCAGGTGCTATTACAAATCCCAATGTGCTGCAGTTCACATAGTTGAATGAAATGGCATTTTGGGGGAGATTTACTAAAACGGGTGCACTCAGAATCTGGTGCAGCTGTGCATAGTAACCAATCAGCTTCCAGGTTTGAGCCCTCGTTTACACTGAAACCTGTATTTCAGTGCGAGTTCGGGGGCGATTTGAAAGACATCTGTACGGGTTCATGCACAGATGTCTATTAAAATTTCCCCTAAAGTCGCCAAAAGTAGTGCAGGGACGACTCTGGTAAATCGGTGTGGCACCACAAAGTGGGCGTCGCACTGATTGGGACAGTGTCGTTGCTGGTGTCTTGCCGAAAAAGTTCCCCCGGCGGATAAGGACCCCCTGTACTGAGCAGGCGTCAACTGAGCCTCCGAAAATAGACGAACAGAGGCAGTTGTGCTACACTTCTGACACCCAGGCTAATTCCTTACCTTCCGGGTGGACATAGAGCATGTTAAAAAAAGAGCCAGGAGGCCGAGCGAGCGAAGCGGGGACGTGAGGCCGACTGGCCACTTACAGCAAGGTCCACGTCCCCCTGGACATGTTTCAATAACTATTTACATCAAAATTGCAAAAGCACATTCAGCTCTATGTTCGGCTATTTTCGAAGCTCAGTTAACACCTGGCAGTACAGGGGGGTCCTTATCCACCGGAGGGAACTTATTCGGCAGAACAGCGGCAATAGGCTTCGATTTGGCATGTCAAATCACATGTCAAATCGTCCCGCAGTGAACGGGGGCTTATTGGCTAAGCTTAATTGAATAAGCTGAAGAAGTTAGAAGCTGATTGGTTACTATGCACAGCTGCAACCAATTTTGCATGCATCAGTTTTTGTAAATCTGCCCCCAGTGTGACATTTTAATAAAAAAAAGCAAATACAAACATGATGCATTGTAATAAAGCATCGCACCGCCCCTATATATCTCGCACCAGAGCACGCCTTATATGAAGAATAGCGCTCGCCCACTGATGTGAATGGACCCCTTAGCCCTGGTGACCGTTGGCAGATTGAAAGTGAGGCAAAAGCCAAAATTTCAGGTTGTCGCAGGAAGAAAGAATTGCAGTGCAATCTTCCAGTGGGGACAGCTGTTCAATTGACAACTAAGGTCCCATTCACACTTGTGCTTTTTGTCAAAGATCCTAAATGCTCAATATCCAAAATCCCATGGCTTTCAGTTGTGCCTATTCACACCTGTGGGAAGTGTTCTTTGAAGCCTGTGCCCTGGTTCACACTGAGCTGCGGGAGTGAAGCCGTGCGAGTTCAGCTGAACTCGCACGATTTCACTCCCGCCGGCAGTCCCGATTTCGGCTGCCATTTAAGAGACATCTGTGCAGGTTTCTGCACAGATGTCAATGTAAATCGCGGCCCGAAATCGCAAAAAGTAGTACAGGAACTACTTTTTGAAATCGGTGCAGCGCCGCAGATGCGGCGTCGCACCGATTAGGACGATCTCATTGCCGGCAAATGCCGCCAAATTGAGATGCGATTTCACATGTGAAATCTCATCTCAAATCGAAGCAAATCATACCCAGTGTGAACCTGGGCTCAAGCTCAGAAAAGCACTTCTTTTGGGCGATTTCAGAGACATCTGTGCGGGTTTCGGCACAGATGTCAATGGAAATCGCGCCGCCGAATTCGCCAAAAGTAGTAGAGAAACTACTTTTGCGAGTCCCACAGATTAGGACGGTGCCATTGCCGGCAATTGCTGCCGATTTGGCATGCGATTTGATATGCCAAATCGCATGCCAAATCGCATCAATGTAAACCAGGGCTTTGATCTGCAAGATTCAAGTTTTTGGACCTAATAGACTGCAATGGGAGTGTCTGAAAACACGTGTATCACGCCTTTTCCCCTAGTAACTGGATTTCCAAGGCTGCAAATAGTTACAAATAAAACTCAAGCTTGAGATCTATGAAAAAATGCCCAGAAAAAAAAGCATGTAAATGCAAAGACAAGAAATAAAGACAACCTTTCCAATGGGAATGCAAAAAAACATTTCCTACTCGGTTCATATCCTGAAAAAAAAGTTTTGGCTTTAGATATACTTTAGGATGGATGCATAGCGTGTGTGAGAGTTTATTGCAGTGAACATTGGTTGTATTGTTATCCTATAATGTTGATTGAGCATGGTTTTACTATTGTGTTTTATAAGCCTGTGTGTACAGAAATAAGATTGACGAGTGCATTTCGATTCCAATGTAGAATAAACTTGGATACCTGGATGCAGGCATGTCCCTAAAGTATAATACTTGACTTGTAAGTTCATAGCAGGTTTACTATGAGATTATGGATATGATTGTGTGCAGTGATCAGCCTTTATTTATTGTGGGCGATTTATTTTGCTCTGAACATTTCAGGGAGTGCTGTATGATCTGGAGCATTGCTGAATACTTGGCTATACAGAAACCTGTTGCTGAGCTTTTCTGTAACACATAGTTGCACTTGGCAGCTTACTTTTTGTATTGCCATACAAAAGAAAATACTTTTAATTATGACCACTGTTGTACAAATATTGACATTATATTTCAAATATATGACCAAGCAAATTAAATGAATGTGTGCCATACGTGCTTTGATTTTATTATCCAGTCCAAGGTGAGACAATGAAACTGAATAAATCTGCAAACCATTGAATACAGGTACTGTAGTTTTAACTTACATTCCGACATAGGTGTGCGCAGCCTATTGCATTAGGGTGTGCACCCCAAAGCAATAGGGCAATGGACAGTGTCGGTAGAGCACTGGACAACGTCTAAAGGGCAGAGACTGGTGTCAGTTTATTTTTTATTATTATTTTTTTACAATTTTATTATTTTTTACAATTTTTAATTTTTTTACAATATTATTTATTTTTTTACTTTTTATTTTGGAGCCCCATGGGGGCCTAGGTGAAATATTAGGGGTCTAAATAGACCCCTGATGTCTCGCTTTTGAGACAGAGAAAGGGACTGAGGACAAAGATTCCTCAGTTCCTTTCTCTGCAGCCAAGTAGCAGGGGAAATCTGCCCAGCACATGGTTATTAGGGTGTGCCCAGGCACACCTGGCACACCCTGTGCGCACGCCTATGCATTCCGATTTGGATTGAATTCAAACAAACTGAGTGGATCGGCCAGAGCAGACAATTATTGATCGTTTTGCATCGGTTCGCCAGCACTAAGATACGTTGTTTGTAAATACGATCATATTTTTAACAATCAGATTATGAAATTACACGGTGGAAACAGAGATGCGATCAATAGCTGGCGATCAGAAGTGACCGTCGTATTCTAACGATCGATCGAAATCTACTTCTCTGTGTGTGGCATATTGATCAAATGGGTTGTCGACTATAGCTTGAGCTCCCAACAACCAATCATATTTAATCTTTTTTTTTTTTGCTACTGTTACTGCATTTCTATATAAGCCTGAAATAAATGTATTGATCAAGGTAGTAAAGTAGGCTATGTTGAGTACAATCACCCATAGCAATCAGTTTACACCTCTCACTAATTCAGAGCACCAAAAAAGCACAGCATCAAAAATGTGTCAGTTGCTATGGGTTACTGCGTATTCCCAGAGGTGAAAAAGCCTGATAGTAGTCGTGCAGCCCCAGCTGTCAGCTTTACCATTCTACTCTGTGCACAAATGACTTAACAAGTCAGTTATTAACCCTGCACCTCTCATTAGCAGCATGCTCCTTGTAGAAAAGCTGCGGGGTCATCGTTCATCTTGCAAGATAAATAAAGGGACTGGCAAACAAGGGGTTACCTGCCAGAACATGTTGTGACTTCATGGTTTATTTCCTAAGTGGCAGCAGTAGCTTCAAGTGATCATTGTCCTTGACAGAATGAGTGACATGCCCCCACACTCATGTACCTGCATTGTATTGTTCAACAAGTGAGCTGGATTCTGCGCTAACTGGTGGACAAGAAGCCTTTCACCGCTCATTGCCAGAGCCTAGAGACTGCTGTGTCACCGATTGCTGGAGACAATCAAATCTTCTGCACAAGGAACATAGATGGCATTTTTTCTGCCGTTAGAAACAATTTAATCCTTTTAAAGTATTGTATTACTTAAAACAATAGCTGTTAACAGTGTATTGCATTTAACTCCTGAAGGCTTAAATAAACATTACGGTACTTGTTAATTAGCAAAACTATATGTGCGTTATAAATAAATAGTTTGTTTCAAGTGATGGGCAAAGAGGGGTGAAGAGTTTACCAACTAGAGTACGTGGGTACATTGGGGTTGATTTACTAAAACTGGAGAGTGCAAAATCTGGTGCAGCTCTTAAAAGAAACCATTTAGCTTCCAGATTTTTCTTTTTTGTCAAAGCTTAATTGAACCAACTAAAGTTAGAAGCTTACTGGCTACAATGCACAGCTGCACAAGATTTTGGACTGTTCAGTTTTTGTAAATCAGCTCCATTATATTCCCAAAAAAACACCTATGCGAATTGGATGCGGTTTTCACTACATCCAATTCGCATGACAGGAGATTGTGACCGGCTCTCTGTGGAGCCTGTTCACATATCTCCGTTTGCGGATATGGAGCGGCTTGCACAGGAGTGCTAAGCGTCTTTGGCTCTGTTTCAGGACCGAATTCAGGCAAAAATTCATCCCTGAATCTAATGCCGCGTACACACGGTCGTTTTTTGCGATGAAAAAAAAACGAAGTTTTTTAAAACGTCATTTAAATTGATCGTGTGTGGGCAAAACGTCGTTTTTTGTCTTAAAAAAAAACGACCAAAAAAAAATTCCAACATGCTTGAATTTTTTGTGTCGTTTTTCAAAACGTTTTTTGTTTCACAAAAAGTCACCGTGTGTAGCAAAAACGTCGTTCAAAACGACGTTTTTCAACCCGCGCATGCCCAGAAGCTAGTTATGAAGCGAGCTTCAATGGAAAAGAGTGGTGAACGTAACCTCGCTTTTTGTGAAAAAACGATGGTGTGTATGCAAAATTGTCTTTGAAAAGTGAAGTTTCAAAAACGTCGTTTTTTACTTCACAGAAAACGTCGTTTTTTTTCATCGCAAAAAAAAACGACCGTATGGCTGAACTCGCATTGCTCAGACATCGCATTTGATTAGCACCTGCAGTGCGGGTGTGAACCATATGAGATGTCCGACATCGCACTAGTGTGAACCTGGGCTCAAAACTCATAAGATGTTTGATTTAGGCACCTCAAATACAGCCATTCTCAACCAGAGTTCTGTGACAATAAAGGGTTCCTACAGAGGTTGCTAGGGGTCCCTTGAGCTGTCAATGATTGGCCGCTTAGAGATCCACCAGAGGTTGTTAGGATTTTTTTTAAACTGTGGCTGATTACCCTCCTAGGTATTGTGCAGAAGTTGCTAGGGAATCCTTAAAATGTGTCTGATTGACCTACTAGGGGTCTCCAGAGTTTGCTAGGGGTTTCTTGAGCTGTGGCCGATTAACATTCTAGGATCTCCAGAGGTTACTAGGGGTTTCTTGAGCTGTGGCCGATTAACCTTTAAAGGGTGTCCAGAGGTTGTTAGGGGTTTCTTCAGCTGTGGCTGATTAACCTTCTAGGGCAGGGGTGTCAAACTCAATTTCATCGTGGGCCGCATCAGCATTATGGTTGCCCTCAAAAGGGCCGGTTGTATCTGTAAGATTAGATGTCCAGCGCATCCCTTCCCCTTACATTAGATGTCAAGAGCCCCCCCACCATCAGAAGTTGAGTCCCCCCACTCTCCCTTACATCACAGTGCACCCCACTTTCCTTATGCTGCTGCTGGGAAAAAGTTGGATGCATTGCTTGAAAGCAGAAAGTAAGGGTCTGGAGGATGACTGGAGAGGTGCGAGGGCCGCATGAAATGGCATGGAGGGCCGCATTCGGCCCGCGGGCCTTGTGTTTGCCACCTCTGTTCTAGGGTCTCCAGAGGTTACTAGGGGTTTCTTGAGCTGTGGCCGATTAACCTTCTAGGGTCTCCAGAGGTTGTTAGGGGTTTCTTCAGCTGTGGCTAATTAACCTTCTAGGGCAGGGGTGTCAAACTCAATTTCATCGTGGGCCGCATCAGCATTATGGTTGCCCTCAAAAGGGCTGGTTGTATCTGTAAGATTAGATGTCCAGCGCATCCCTTCCCCTTACATTAGATGTCAAGAGCCCCCCCACCATCAGAAGTTGAGTCCCCCCACTCTCCCTTACATCACAGTGGACCCCACTTTCCTTATGCTGCTGCTGGGAAAAAGTTGGATGCATTGCTTGAAAGCAGAAATTAAGGGTCTGGAGGATGACTGGAGAGGTGCGAGGGCCGCATGAAATGGCATGGAGGGCCGCATTCGGCCCGCGGGCCTTGTGTTTGCCACCTCTGTTCTAGGGTCTCCAGAGGTTACTAGGGGTTTCTTGAGCTGTGGTCGATTAACATTCTAGGGTCTCCAGAGGTTACTAGGGGTTTCTTGAGCTGTGGTCGATTAACATTCTAGGGCCTCCAGAGGTTGCTAGGGGTTTCTTCAGCTGTGGCTTATTAACCTCCCAGGGTCTCCAGAGGTTGCAAGGGGTTTCTTCAATTGTGCCTGATTCACCTCTTAAGGTTCCTCCAGAGGTTTCTAGGAGTTTCTTGGACTGGGGCCGATTGACCTCCTAGGGTCCTCTAGAGGTTGCAAGCATTTCTTGAGCTGTGCCTGATTGATCTCCTAGGGTTTCCCCAAAGATTGCTAGGGGTTCCTTGAGCTGTAACCAATTGACCTCCCATTTGTATGTGGCAAAGCCAGCTGCATGACATCTATGATCTTTGTTAGCTCTCTGCAATGGTTGCATTCTTTCTACGCACCACCAATGTAAGAGGCATGTTTGCCATTGACCCCCGTTAAGTTGGTTTTGGTAAGTGTTTCCAGAGACCTGAAAATTTAGAGATTACTCTGGGGTATAAATGTTGAGAAATTCTGCTCTAAAGAAATAATCTCCAAACTGCAGTACCTTGGATTTCTAAAAACAGAATGGGAAGAGCTGCCTGAAAAATTTCCCAGTCTGGAAGGCAAATAAAGAAGGCAACGTGTAGGATGTCAGTGCTGACCTTCTGATAATGTTGGATGTGTAGCTCTCTCTGGCTTCAGCAGCTTGTTAATCACTGACTCAAAACAAGCACTTGATTGGGAAAGTTGGAGTAATGTTAGAATTCTTGATCTGCATACTTGCTCTGGGTTAATGATTCAAAATGTATTGAGGCCTTTGGTTCATGGTGACAGCTAAACAACTATAATTCTTTAGCAGGGGCATTATACATGTTTTCCAGGTATCATATAAGGATAGGTAAACAAAAACCTGTAGTGTCTGATGGAAAAAAAGATCCCAGTTCCCAAAGTTTTTCTTAACCACTTGCTTACTGGGTACATAAACCCCCTTCGTGCCCAGGCGAAATTTCAGCTTCCGGCACTGCCTCACTTTAGCTGACATTTGCGCGGTCGTGCGACGTGGCTCCCAAACAAAACTGGCGTCCTTTTTTCCCCACAAATAGAGCTTTATTTTGGTGGTATTTGATCGCCCGTGCGGTTTTTATTTTTTTGCGTTATAAAAAAAAAAGAGCGACAATTTAAAAAAATATATATATTTTTTTTACTTGTTGCTATAATAAATATCCCATTTAAAAAAAAAAAAAAACTATTTTTTTTTCTCAGTTTAGGCCGATACATATTCTTCTACGTATCTTTGTAAAAAAAAAAAATTGCAATAAGCGACTGCTTTGCACAAAAGTTATAGCGCCTACAAAATAGGGGACAGAATTATGATTTTTTTTAATATTTTTTTTTTTACTAGTAATGGCGGTGATCTGCGATTTTTATTGGGACTGCGACATTACGGCGGACACATCGGACACTTTTGACACATTTTTGGGACCATTTACATTTATACAGCGACCAGTGCTATAAATATGCACTAATTACTGTATAAATGTGACTGGCATTGAATGGGTTAACACTAGGGGGTGAGGAAGGGGTTAAATGTGTATCCTGGGTGTGTTCTAACTGTGTGGGGGAGGGGGGGTGACTGGGGGAGGTGACCGATACTGTGTCCCTATGTTCAAGGGAAACGGCATCTGTCTCCTCTCCCTGACAGGACGTGGAGCTCTGTGTTTACACACAGAGCTCCACGTCCCTGCTCTGTCACCGCCGATCGCGTGTACCTGGCGGACACCGCGGTCGCCGGGTACACGCATCGAATCCTCGGCGATGCGACAGGACTGTTTTTCCCCACTGCGCGCCACCCAGTGGCACGCTCTGGGAATTACAACATCATTGACGTTCAAAGACGTGACCCCGGCAGCTCAGGTCCGCGCTGTTGACGTCTTTTGTCAATAGCGCGGATCTGTACTGGTTAAATAAAGCTTTTTTAATTTTTTTATATTTCCTTAAAGTCAAATGATGCCCTGACCTTGTACACCGTTAGTAAATCACATTTGTTCAAATGCATTTTTTCTTTACTTGCTAGTATGCCGTCTAAAAAGGAGCTTCAGTCAGGTTTCCAAAAATTTAAAGTTAGCAGGTACAAAAAATATAGCTGCTGACTTTTAATAAACACCTGCCCAGGGATCGAGTGGTGTCCTCACTTGGGCCGGTTCTTTGCCGGTTTTCGGGTCCCGGCATGTTAATTGTGGGAAGCCGGCTGTGACTTTTTGTGGCTTTAATGCCGACTTCTCAGTACACATAGTGAATGGTTCAGCAACCTCCTGGGACCTGTGACGTGTCGCAGATGGTTGGGGGAAGGGAAGGAGGGAAAGCTTCCGGTCGGATCGCCTAGAAGTAGGAGCAGGTACCTGCCAAAACTAAGAACCCACCCCCTTAATTCCAAATAGACCAGATGGGAGGAGGAGGAAGAACAGAACATGCCCTTTTGTGTTAAGTTCCACTTGAATTTGCTTGTGGATACTTTTTCAAAAGTTTAGTTATATTCTCATATGAAGTTGACAATTGCATCTCATAAAGAATTCTTTCCTGGAATAGTATTGGGTCCTTATTATTTACAGTATGTTAATTTTTTTTTTCATTTATGCTGAAAAAAGGTTGCCATGGTTATTTTTCTTGCTAATTTCTTGCTGTTTATCTGCTTTTATTTGTGCCCTGGTTCTGTGTTCCTCTGGCTCATTCTCCTTCGTCTTTTGTTATCCTCAGGTCACTTCTGTTGGTTTTTCCTTTTTTTACCATGTGCAGCAATAACAAAGAGTGGCTGTGGTTACCCCCATGGGGTCCTTGTGTTGTTCTTTTCATTGATTTTGGGAGGAGATGGACAGATCCATTTGGCAGTGTTAAAGGAATGTGTCTATTTCAGCTCATGCTAAAAAGCTAAACATGATAAAGTCCCTGGGCACAATGTGTTTCTGCTGCACGTTTGCTGTTCTGAAATGAGATCCAGTTGTGCCGCTACCAAATGCTGCTTGTGTGTTTTGGCCAAACTGTTCTTCAGCGGGTGTGAAATTTAGTAACAATAACTTTGTATTTGTGGTGGAAGCTTAGCCAGTATAATGCACATGTAATAGCACCTGCACCCATTATCTGCTGTATCAAATAGAAATATTCTGTAGTGTGTTTTTGTTTCTGCATATTTAGTATAACTCGTATAACTGTTACATATTAATTAAATTGCTTAAACTACTTTACACAGTTGCATTCGTGTGTACGTTGTCACATTTATACATAGCCTAGACTCGTGGTTAACTGATGTAATAGTGGCATGTAGTCATTCTGCATCTAGGTGCTTATAATCTATGCTTATAGACTTGTGTTCATAAGTAGAAAGCTAGAAGTATACCTATAACATAAGATTAAAAGGTAATAATTTTTTTTTATAAGCGGCGCAAAGTGGCTGAGCCAGCTGTTAGTCAGGCATCTTGGTGGATCCTAACATTATTGTCGGGTTCCCTGCATAGCATGGACTGGTTCTGTGACATCAGCCAACAGTGGGATTTAGCCACCTGTCAGCTGAATCTGGTTCACAGGAGTGCAGAAATAAGTGCACACCTGTGACCAACATGAGAAGCATGGCCAAAAATACTTTGGCCACATTTCTCCTTTAAACACTAAACTGTACACACGCTCGGTTTTCTCGGCAGTAAAAAGTCCACCAGAAAACCGAGGGGAAACCCGAGAACCCGACAGGAAAACTGCCATGGAGCTTTGCCCAAGAATCCCAGCTGTGTGTATGATCCATCAGCACTGCCTTGCAGTGTTTCCCATAGGTAATTTGTAGATCTGGCAGGAAAAAAATGCCGGGAATCCAGACGGGAAAATAGAGAGCAGGTTCTTTATTTTCCCACCGGGATTGCCGGCTGTTTTCATGACTACAGAATACCTCCATATCCTCCTTAATATAGGGGGAGTTTACAAATGGAGCCATACAACTGATAACAGATAGCAGAGACAGTATGCACAAAAAGTTATAAGCTCACCAGGTTTATAGCACGATCAATAAGGTATTTTTGCACTTGAACAGATATAACAAAAATATTTTAATTGTATATTTAACAAACCAACAGGAAATTCATTGTCAAGCCTCTTAGGCCGCATACACACGTCCGAGAACCTCGTCGGGCTAAACCCATCGTTCCGCCCGACGAGGTTCCCGATGAGCGGTCGGAAAAGCTCGTCGAGCCAAAGTCCTCATTGAACAACGAGGAAAAAGACAGCGTGCTCTCTTTTTTGGCTTGACGAGCTTCCCGACGGGACACTCGTCGGAAGTGTACACACGATCGAGCTTCTCACCAGAATATGTCTCCCAGCGAGCTTTTGGCTGGGAAAACTGCATGTGTGTATGCTTCCTTGCAGTTTTCCCGGCCAAAAGCTCTGTTCAAGTGCAAAAATACCTTATTGATCGTGCTATAAATCTGGTGAGCTTATAACTTTTTGTGCATACTGTCATTGCATCTGTTATCAGTTGTATGGCTCCATTTGTAAACTCCCCCTATATTAAGGAGGATATGGAGGTATTTTGTAGTCCATCATAGAGTGATAACACTGCTCCTTCTTAGATGCAGTATGTTGAGTGAGTGTTGTTACCCATATACAGGAAATGTGTTTTGGTTAGATCAACGGGTAAAAAAAAAAAAAAGAAGAAAAAGGGCCCTAATTAAAAGGAAAAAAAGAAAACAATTGCAGCCACAATAACTAAGCCTGGTAAGCTGCAATATATACATTTTTTGTTTTTGGATTTATATACGTGTTCTTAGACCCATAGCATTCAGACCCAACTCCCAAAAGTGCTCACAATCTAATATCCCTACATACTGTACATACGCTTTCAGGTTGTTAAAAGAAAATGTTGCAGCCAGTCGAAAAACCAGAACAAACAAAAGGAGAACTTACAAAATCGATGGAAGCAGATACCCAGTTTGGATTAGAACCTAAATAGTAACTATCAAGCTATAATGTTGGCCAATATACAGGCACAAATAAGGGTACTTGTTTATAGGCCACTTGTTTGCTTTTACGAAGGGTCTTCAAAAAGTTTTCACACTCTTTTATTTTTAATAGAGTTAAAAAAAAAAAAGTGCAGAGAACCCTCGTACTAAAGGAGCCCCATAAATCAAATCAATACTAGTAATGGCCATGTCTACCCTACATCAGATTCAGATACTATATGCCCTACAAATTTGACTCTACTTGGTGGCTGTTAGGAAAAAAGCTCTATTTCTTAGTTCTGAACTTCTGATATTAGAAAACCATTTACACTGTTGTGTTTTAATGCATGCATTGCAGTGGTGTGGTAAAACAGATATGCAGAACTTCCCCATAAAAAATAGCGCCTGTTCCCATCAAAATGTATTTTAAAGAATACATGTCTTTTTCTGTGTTTTAGTGCATTTGGAGGCCCAGGAAGTCAATTGCAAAGAATATAAATTTGGATTACATTCATTTTAATTGGTTGGAAAGACCTCCACACACATCAATCTAAATGGGCCCTAAGATTTATCCAGAGTGCTGTCACAGTAGCTATGTTTTTTTTTTTTTTTGAGTTACTGAATATCTTTTTTAGCACTTTTTTCTGTGGAAGAAATGAATTTTGGTGCGATTCTAAAGCAATGACTGTAATGTCATTCATTTAACTCAAAGTAAGCCATTCATTACAGAATACCCAGAACCCAGGTGGAATGAGAACATCAGTACTCATGTCTCCATAATGACTTTATTACAGGGTAGCTCAAAGTGAATACTCAGTGTCCTTACATATTACTTAATATCTGCGTTCCTATAACTTATGTTAGTTGGCATGGATGTATAATACTAATAATCAAAATATTCAGAGAATTTATTACAGCATGGTCTTTTGGTGAAATATGCAAGTCATCTTGTATCTCACACTTGTGCCTGTATTGTATGTCCTTTTAGAATACATGTGCTGTGAGGTCTTTGAAAAATTTAGCTAGATCCTTTCACGAGTGGGATAACCTTGTGGGGGAGTATGCATGTTTCATTATGTTTCATAGTTCAGTGTGCTTTACAAATATATAAACCACAAATTCTTTGTCATTGGAAAATCTCTCAATACAAACCATAAAAACCTTTTTGTAGGCATAGTAACAAGTTTCAAGGATAATTCCTGAAGAACGCAATTATATAATATTACTGTAAATCGGTACATAGGTCCAGGTGTTAGTACTGTATAATAGTTTCTAAGGTAGTACATAAAAAAATGCTCTTGCTAATAGTGGTATAGAAAAATATAAAGCCGCTGAAGCCTGTGTGCCTAACAACTCAAATTCCTAAGATGAACTGTGAATTGGCATTTTTAACGCTTAGGCTGACAATGATGTGCAATGATATGTATAAGCTGATTCAAGTTATTGGGAGAAGGAAAAAAGGTTTAGTCAGGTACATATGATATATTTTGTATATTATAATTTCATATTAAAATTTTTGAGCAAGCAGGTAGAGCTCTAGACTTTTTTTCACATATGACTGGCTAATCTTAACCCCTTCCATACAGGGCATTTTCACCCCCTTCCTGCCCAGACCAATTTTTAGTTTTCAGCGCTGTTGCACTTTGAATGACAATTGCGCGGTCAGGCAACACTGTACCCAAATTAAATCGTTATGTTTTTTCCCCACACAAATAGAGATTTCTTTTAGTGGTATTTGATCATCTCTGCGGTTTTTATTTTTTGCGCTATAAACAAAAGAAGAGCGACAATTCCTTTTTATTTAATACATATCACAATATTTTTTTAAAAAAAAACTTTTTTTCCCCTCAGTTTAGACCGATACGTATTCTACGTATTTTTGGTAAAAAAAACCCCGCAATAATCGTATATTGATTGGTTTGCGCAAAAGTTATAGCGTCTACAAAATAGGTGATAGATTTTTTTTTTTTTTTTTTACTAGTAATGGCGGCGATCTGCGTTTTTTTTTTTTGTGACCGCAACGTTGCGGCGGACATATCGGACACTTTTGACACATTTTTGGGACCATTCACATTTACACAGCGATTAGGGCTATAAAACTGCACTGATTACTGTGTAAATGTGACTGGCAGGGAAGGGGTTAACACTAGGGGGCGCTGAAGGGGTTAAAATGTGTCCTAAAGTATGTTCTAACTGTAGGGGGAGGGGGACTCACAGGGGGAGGAGATCGATGTGTGTTCCTCTGTACTGGGAACACACATCGATCTCACCGCTGACAGGAGGTGGATCTGTGTGTTTACACACACAGATCCACACTCCTGACGTGATTGCCGGAAATTCGCGGGTGCCCGGCGGCAATCGCAGCCGTCGGGCACGCGCGCGGGATAGCGAGTGGTGCCGCGGGTGCAACGTCCAGTCTCATCGGCGAGGGGATGACCATGCCGTCATTCCCCTATGGGCTGGTAAGGAAGGGGTTAAAGGGGTTACATAGTTACATAGTTGAAAAAAGACACAAGTCCATCCAGTTCAACCATAAAAAAAATAAACAAACAAAATTAAACACAGTACAATCCCATACACCCAACTCCATACCCACAGTTGATCCAGAGGAAGGCAAAAAAAAAAACAGCAGAGCGATGATCCAATTTGCTACAGGAGGGGAAAAAATTCCTTCCTGATCCCCCGAGAGGCAATCGGATTTACCCTGGATCAACTTTACCTACAAATCTTAGTACTCAGTTATATTACGTGCATTTAGGAAAGAATCCAGGCCTCTCTAAGGCCTCGTACACACGAGGCAATCTATTTGTTCAAATCGGTCGGACCGACCGATTTGAACAAATCTGTCTGATAGGATTTTGGTTTGCTCGCGTGTACACACGAGCAAACCAAAATCCCCGCCAGCAGACGGCGCGCTGACGTGTCGGTGACGTGGCGGTGACGTTGACGCCGCCACGTCACCGCACCAGGAAGTAAAACACTTCCGCGCATGCGCCGAATCCATTCGGCGGCGGTGCGAGACGACATGTCTGCTGGTAAGTGTACTAACCAGCAGACATGTCGGGCGGACGGATTCCCACCCAATAGATTTCAAAGCATGCTTTGAAATCTGTCGGGTGGCCAAATCCGTCGGCTCGGCCCTACACACGATCGAATCTGTCTGCTGGGACGGTCTAGCAGACCGTTTCCAGCAGACAGATTTGCTCGTGTGTACGAGGCCTTAAAGTAATCTACTGAGCTGGCCAGAACCACCTCTGGAGGGAGTCTGTTCCACATTTTCACAGCTCTTACTGTGAATAAACCTTTCCGTATTTGGAGGTGAAATCTCTTTTCCTCCAGACGTAAAGAGTGCCCCCTTGTCCTCAGTGTTGACCTTAAAGTGAATAACTCAACACCAAGTTCACTATATGGACCTCTTATATATTTGTACATGTTGATCATATCCCCCCTTATTCTCCTCTTTTCAAGAGAGAATAAATTCAGTTCCTCTAATCTTTCCTCATAGCTGAGCTCCTCCATGCCTCTTATCAGTTTGGTTGCCCTTCTCTGCACTTGCTCCAGTTCTCCGATATCCTTTTTGAGAACTGGTGCCCAAAACTGGACTGCATATTCCAGATGAGGTCTGAGGCCCCGTACACACGGCAGAGAACACCGACGGGCAGAACACATCGTTCCGCCCGTCGAGGTTCTCTGCCGGCCGTCAGAATCTGCGACCCGCCCGTCGGGAATGGCAACCAGCAATTCATCCCGACGGGCCGTCGAGCAAATAGAGAACCTGTTCTCTATTTGCTCGACGGGTTTCCCGACGGGCGGGGCTCGCAGAGAGCGTACACACGGCCAAGGTTCTCGCTGGAATGCAGCTCCCAGCGAGGTTCTCGCTGGTTTCTGGCGAGAACCTCGGCCGTGTGTTCGGGGCCTTACTAATGATTTGTACAGGGGCAAAATGATATCTCTCTCTCTGAAGTCCATACCTCTCTTGATACAAGAAAAGACTTGCTTGCTTTGGAAAACGCAACTTGGCATTGCATGCCATTATTGAGCTTATGATCAACTAAAACCCCCAGATCCTTCTCCGCTACAGATCCCCCCAGTTGTACTCCCCCTAGCATGTATGGTGCATGCATATTCTTAGCCCCTAAGTGCATAACTTTACATTTATCAACATTAAAGCAGGGTTGTAAAGGTTAATTTTTTTAACCTTAATGCATCCTATTAAAAAACCTGGCAATGACGGCCCCCCCCCCCAGCCCCGCGGTTTTACTTACCTAAGCCGTGGACTCGTTCCCACAACGATTTCCCCCAGCTTGAGTCGGCTCGTCATTAGTTGATAGCAGCGCAGCCATTGGCTCGCACTGCTGCCAATCATATCCAATGATGCCGTGTGACGGGGGCGCGGCCGAGTGATACAGTGAGTGGCTATAGCCGCCGGTTGTATCACGGGAGCGCGCCTGCAAGAGCTTTCCACCATGCGACCTTGCTTGCATTAAGGTGGAAAGTTCTTGCAGGTGGAGTCGAGATAACCGCCGAGGGACCCCAGAAGACCAGGTTCGAGGCCACTCTGTCCAAAACGAGCTGCACAGTGGAGGTAAATATAACATGTTTGTTATTTAAAAAAAAAAATTCTCTTTAGTGATCCTTTAACTGCTATGCTAAAAAAATCTGTTTAAAGGCTCACTTTTTTTCAAAGCGGAGTTCCACCCAAAAGTGGAAGCTCTGCTTATCTGCCCCCCCCCCCCCTCCGGTGACACATTTAGCACCTTTTGGGGGGGAGAGGGGAGCAGGAACCTGTTTTTGACAGGTACCCTTCCCCACTTCAGAGAGATCTCGCCACAGTGTTTCCCTGGCTGACAGCCCTCTAAAGAGGAAGATCTGTCATGGGAGCCTTAACTGTACACAACACTGGATTGGTAAGTAAATGGCGATGTGGAATGTGGGTACTTCCCTTGGGTTGTCCCTGGCCTAGACACCTGTACTCCCTCCCCCTACCAGTGCTGTTGGCACCTGGTGTCAGTATACTTGGACTGGGGTAGCAATAACATCATGCAGTGCTGTTCATTGTCATTGACACCCACTGCATTAATCCAACACACTTAAAATATGCATGTGTTGCAGTGCGCCCCAACATTGTGGCATACTGCATCAGAATAAAATGTCACGTGTCTGATTTCTTCTGATGTCCATTTTGATGCATTGATAGCCCCACTCGTTTTGAATGGGCTGACTGAACACAATGTCTAGAAAAATTGTGCATCAAAGCTGAACTCAAGGAATTCAGCCACTTTCTATAATGTGCAGGCTTACTATGGGTAGGGTCTAACGAGTTGCCTGCCATCTCATGGACATATCTCTTTTTTTACAACTAATACTTTTATGGTGTTCCGGGAGTAAAGCTATAACTACACTCCTAGTGCTCTGACAGAAGAAATGCTGCATTCTCAGACACAGCAGATCTGCCCTCCCATGCCCTCTTCTGTCTAGTCACAAAAGGCGTGGTATTTGGGTTCACATAATACAAAACACTCTGTGATTGGGCAGGATGAGAGAAGGGTTGGGAAGAGAGGCTGCACAGCCCTTTGCAGTTGCAGGAGCCAAGACCAAAAGTTGTAGCATCAGTGCGCTAGTAGTATAGCTATAGCTATACTTCTGGTGGTCAGTAGAAATGTCAGTTGTAAGTTATAAGTCCACAAGGTGCCATGCACCTCATTGGAATTAACCTACAGTAAGCCAGCACATTTTGGAAAGTGGCTGAAATTCTGGAGTTCAACTTTAAAAGCTTATATGTCGAAGCTGACAATACAACACCAGATGTAGCTATGTTATATATTTATCAGAAAAAAAAAAGCAAAATATGCAGACAGGTGACATGTGAAGGTGCAAGGTTGCCAATAGTAGATTTATGTAACTCTAATGCCGCGTACACACGATCATTTTTCGGCATGATGAAAAAAACATAGTTTTTCAGCATGTAGAAAAAACAAAGCTTTTCCAACTTCATCATTAAAAACGATGTTGCCCACACACCATCGTTTTAAAAAAAATTGTGAGCAAAGCGCGGTGACGTACAACACGTACGACGGCACTCTAAAGGGGAAGTTCCATTCAAGCTCCCATCTCCTAACTTGCTTCTGAGCATGTGCGGGTTTAAAACGTAGTTTTTAACGTTGTTTTAGCCCACACACGCTCATTTTTTACAACCCGAAAAACGACATTTTTAAAAACGACGTTAAAAAATGCAGCATGCTCTAATTTTTTTTTGTCATTTTTCAGAAGATGAAAAACGATGTGAAGTCCACACACGATCATTTTAAATTACGTTTTTAAAAACGTCATTTTTTTTTCATGCCGAAAAACGATTTCGGTCAATCCGATGAGAACGGTCTGATGGATTTTTCCATCAGTTAACCGATGAAGCTGACTGATGGTCAGTCGTGATGGAGGAAAACACAATGACGTGCTGAAAAAAATGAAGTTCAATGCTTCCAAGCATGCGTCGACTTGATTCTGAGCATGCGTGGATTTTTAACCGATGGACATGCCTACAGACGATCGTTTTTTTTCTATCGGTTAGGTATCCAACCGATGAATAAATAACCGATGGGGCCCATACACGATCGGTTTGGTCTGATGAAAACGGTCCATCAGACCGTTCTCATCGGATTGACTGATCGTGTGTACGCGGAATCAAACGATTATTTCTCTGAACCAACCCAGTGACCACAGCTATCAGAAGTGGCCAGTATCTGTAATTTGCTGTATCTTTTTGCAGATCTACATTTGTATAGGCAGTTTGGTACTGCCTGTAATTCTAGTACATTCTCCTAGTGTCACAGCTAATTATGATGCAATCCAGTGAAGAGGTTGGGCTGCACCAAAGGCATTACTGATTTTTCAAGCATTATGGTATACTGAAGAGCATATGCCTGGAACATTGCATGGACCGCAGGCACAATGCTAAACGTGGACAGAAAATGTTCTTTTGATAACTTAGTTGATATGGCATATTAGAGCTCATTGAGTGGGTGATGTTCAAGGTAAAGAGTGATGATGTCGTCTCCTTGATTGAACCCGAGCTATTGTACCACTATTTATCACAAGCATAAATCAATCTGCAGTTGGATAATTATGTAAAACTAAGTGGATTCTGAAGTCTATTTCCTATTAAGCCATACATCTGAAAGTATTTCATATACATTCTTTCAGTGTTTCTATGCTATTAAAGCCCACGCTCTCTTATGTAACATTTTGCTGTATGATATATATATTTTTCTGTTTTTACCTAACGCGAATCTGTACTTTGCCCATACTGTATTTTATCTTCATCCCTGTCGCCTTTGTCCACCACCAGAGCCTCCACCAGGTTTTCTTTGCAAAGTTTAAAACTTTAAACCTGCTCAAGGCTTAGCATGCTCATACCAACCTGCCAATGGCAGCTCTCAGGCCTTCATTATTGGTCAATCAGGCACTGCTGAACATGCTGTACGCCTGCTGCTTGATATGAGGAAACATTACAGGAAGTACTGAAAAATGTACCTGTTGCCTTATCTGGGCTTCTTCAACATCTAAGCCAGGAGTGTCAAACTCTATTTCATTTGCAGGCCATATTAGCATTATGGTTGCCCTCAAAGTAAGGTGTCCAGATTTTTTAAATGAAATCCGGGGACATATTTTATCTTTACTAGTAATGGCAACAATCAGCTACTCTCTGCCCCTCACCGCCAGCCTCACAGCCTCTCAAGTCTTACTCTTTGGGCCTCAGCTACTATTGGATGGGTGAGCGGTGGAAGATCACTCCACCAGGGAAGGCACAGAGATAGGCAGGTGGCTGGCCAGGATTTGAGCCAAGGCAGAAGAACATGCGAGTGAAGCTGAATGGGCACCTGAAACTGAAGAAATATTCCCTTCGCTCCGACCAGCACATGATCATCAGAAAGAGCCACAGATGATGGGAAAAATACAACCCCTTTATGCTAGTAGGCACGGCGGAGCGGGGTGTATAATTAATTTTTTTTATTTTAATTCTCCACTGATAGTCTTTGAAATTGCCCCTGCCCCCTATTAAATCCAATCTGAGGACAAAACCAGGGACAGACTTGGTCCAGGGACAGTGTCCTCAATCAGGGGACTGTCCCCTGAAACTGGGGATGTCTGGTCACCCTACCTCAAAGGGACGGTTGTATCTGTAAGACTAGATGTCCAGAGCACCCCACCCTCCTTACATCAAGATGTGCAGGGTCTGGGCCTTATGTTTGACTCATGTGATCTAAACGATGGAACCAATGCAAAGGCATGTGCAGTGAAAACATTTCTTGAAAGGCTAGCATTAGCAAATTGTTCATGTAGAGGGGCTAACTGTCTCAACAATAGCCTGGCATTGGTCATAGGTCATAGGATTGGCCACAACATTTTTGGCCGGCCTTTTTAATGGGTTAAAGATTTTCAGCTTTCTTGATTGGCCACATGAGGTGACACAACTCTTACGCATGTGTGGAAGTTCATTGATGACAGACAGTTACAGAAATTATACACTGAGCTGTGCAGCGTACAACATTACACTTCATTAAGGTGTATGAGGTTGCGGTGAGTTGCGCTGCACAAACGCAAATGCTGCACACCACAATCCACCTCAATGCAGTTTTGTGGTGTGAAAAAGACACATAGAAAACGTATTTGTCCTTGCATTGACCCTGTGTCCATCTATGTAGATCAATGCAGCTCAAGATAGGCGATAAGTGTGCACGACCCCTTAAGGTTTTCTAATACATTTAGTGCCAGATGTGTCATAACAACTAATAATTGGGAGCAATTGGTATAAGTGTTTCCATTTACACAAATATCTTGTTTTAATTGACTATGAAGCATGCTTGACACTCATGATCTTTGACCTCTGCCCTAGCTAGAAGACCCAGAATAACACTGACCTGACTTGTTTAGATAGGGAATAACGCAGAGGCACAGAATATCCCATGAGGTTACAGGGAAAGCAACACAGTGTGTGTTCATTTTAGTTTCTGTAGATTACATTATAAAAGTATTTTATATGCATGTTTTGTCTCCATGGTACCAAGAGCAAGTTTACGATCGGTTTAAAAAGAATTCACTGAAGTGAAATTCAGGTTATGAAGTTGAATGGATTGCCTATTTGCAACTTTGTTGAACTGTACACAACACAGAAAACCTTAAATACAGAACTTTCCACTCTTTGCTATTCATTTTCATTGGTTGTTGTGGATAATTGCATATTATTTTGAATTGTTTTAAGAAAAATGCATAAAACACATGCATGTCCCTCTAAACACATGCATCAGATTCAAAGGTATGTCAGTTTTTTGTATTCTTTAAGCTGGCCATATTTGGGTTTTTTTCTTCCTTTTTTCCAGCGGGATTGAGCCAAATGAGGTGGATAGAGGAATCCACCCACCGGGATATTTTATTTTTACTATATGGTACCCACCGCTGTCAAAAAAAGTTTTCCAAAAAATTCAATCAAACTAATTGAAATTCAGTCGATCAAATTCTGATCAGTTTATGGCCAGCTTTTAGGCCCCTTTCCCATGGGCGCCTCCGTCTTGCGGATTCCACTTGCTCAACGGGGCATCGCTCTGCTAATCCCCCCTGAGCAGGCGGAGGACAGGTCCGTCTCCCGTTGTGCAGAGCAGACGTGAACACAGTCCCACTTTCCTCTATGGGGAAATCAGGTGGAAATGGACCACCTGTCTGTTTTCATCCGATCCGATTTGCCAGACTGATGTAAAATAGGACCACCATTCATCTGTTCGCTGACATTCGCCACTCCATAGGGGGAACTGCGTGGCCTGATCAGGTCCACCTGAAAAACTGACAGGCGTACCTGATTGGAAAGCCCGTGTGAAAGGACCCTAAGGGGGAAATGGCTTGGTTCTAGGTTTGCTTACTTTTCCACTTAAAGGGGTTATAAAGCTTTGTGTTTTTTCAACTTAATGCATAGGAGAAAAAACACATTGGAGTCACCGGCCCCCTGAGCCCCTGTTTTACTTACCTGAGACCCGACTCTCCTTGGACGCGGTCCCACGTTGCTTTCACCGAGCTCAAGTCGGCTCTTCATTGGATGATTGATAGCAGCGCAGCCATTGGCTCCCACTGTTGTCAATCAGATCAATGACGTGGCGCGCCGGGGGCTATGGCCGCCGAGTGTTTCACACAGGAGCGCGCCTGCAAGGTAAACCCCTTGGGAGAGAGCTTCCCAGAGGGGGTTAGGTCTTGCGAGGATGAGCCGCGAGAGCCGCCGTGGGACCCCAGAAGAGGATGTTCGGGGCCACTATGTGCAAAACGAACTGCACAGTGGAGATAAGTATGACATGTTTGTTTAAAAAAAAAAAATGAACCCATAGTATCCCTGGTTGATCAACTAGTTGCTTCTCAGTTGATGAGTTGCACTGAAAGAAAGAAACTGAGTTTCATTTGGCTTTTTGCCCTCGGGTGTAACTAATCATGTTGCTTTTAAACTGTTTATGAGTTCCTTTTTAGTTGCTTTTGGGCTCCTTGGATCCTTCTGAGGTGCTTTATTGTGCTTTTACATTCACACTTGTATGGGGAAAGAAGCAAATACTTGTGTACACAAGCCCTTACAATAATCTTGTGTGAATAAGTAAAGAACAGTTAAAAGCAGGCCTGTTTAATGTGCGTTCGTACAGCCAACTCGCATTATGCTAGTATTGTTGTCACCCCATAAAAGGAAATGCCTGAACACTTCAAGCCAGGATCACCAGGTATGCTTTTTATGAACGCTGCCGATTGAATTATTTGCACATTTGTATTTAAAAATTAATATCTGTAATAATGTGTGTCCCTTTTGTGGATGATATTGCATTAAAAAAATCTAACCTTCATTCATTCTGACACCGCTATAAGCATGAAACCTCTGGCTTTGAAAATTGCACTTCAGACTCTAGTACACTGCATACTCTGAAGGCTACAGTATGTGGGTTTCTCATACTCCACCTTGCTGATTCATACAACATCTTGTATGCTTTGCTCATAATACAAGGTGCTCTGTGATTAGAGGAGGGGGGATTGTGACATTTATCTGGGGGGAAAAACACAAGACATTTTTTGAATGGAGAAGGTGGAGTACAGTCCACCCATATGGCCTTCACTGTATGCTGTGTACTAGAATTCGGTGATTACATCTGTGTCAGAATGAATGAAAGTTTGTCCACCAACGTGACACTTATCATTAGGGGTAAATAATCTTTACATAGTAAATGCGCAAACATTTTTTTTCCCAGAGTTAAGCTTTAAAGGATTAAAAATACATTTTGAAACTACTTTACCATGTTAAAACGTATATATTAGATTTTAGTCATTGCCTTTACATCTTCTTTAAGCCATTACTTTATAAAGAAACATTGATACTTTTGTTTAATACTGTAAATATTGAGGAAATACCCTGGGGAAAACCACCTACTAGGCCATTAAATCTCTTATAGCACCAGGAAAGAAGTTTTCCTAAAGTGAGTCTTAATGGATTTGGCGAATGTTCAAAATGGATATTGAGAAAATTAATCAATAGCCATTAAACAAACTGGGTGCTTGCCAAGCAGAGGCAGATACAACCCTTCTAATGAGAAAAAGTTTACATGTTTGGCTACGTTCTTATGTATTAGCGTAAAAATTCAGTTTCTTAAGGCCTGTGCACACAATCAGAACATTTTGAAGAGATCGTACAATAAACTCCTAATCAGTACACAGCTTTCGAGAGCCGATCAGAATTGTCTGATGGGACGAGCACGGAAATATTTTTTTGTACAATACCAGACTGTACGATTTTAGTTTTATCAATAGAGTTTTCGTCCAAAAATACAACACAACAGATTATTACATCATTTCAGAATTTTTATTCTATAATTGAAGAATTTTCGTAACTTTAGTAACCTCTTCATTTTTGATATGGAGACTAGCATGCAATAAAAAAAACGATTGTTCATCCGTTAATCTCATCATCTGTACCAGGCATATTAATATTTGTTCAAAATGTATGTTTTTATAAAGGTGGCACCTTTTCAATCTACTGCTCCAACCCACATCACGTATCAAAGGAAATGTACAGTAAAAGTATAGAAGACCAAGCACTTAAAAGAAATCAAAGCCGACTTTCCTGTATTTTTATATTAACTCTTCATATAGCAGGAGTAATGTTAGTTCAGGAACATACAACCATTTCCTGGTTTTGGAACTGTCCGTGTAAGAAGGACGATGTGCCTAATTTTGCAAGTTTGTGTCTCAGTGTGAAATTAAGCATGGCGGAAACATTAAGACCATCACTTCAAAGCCCAGTTTGCTAACACTTTAAATCAATCTCTTTAACTGTCTTAAGTATGCTGGTTTTGTCCTTACGTGCTGCTTGGTTTGACCTCATTCATGTCGTAAAATAATCATGAGAGTGGGGACACATTGGGAGTGTTTTTATTACATGTGTCACCATTGTGCATTTAAATGTTTAAATTACGTTGGTGAAAGTGTGCTTTGAAATTTGAGTCCCCATAAAATGTGCATCGTGAAAGTGCTAAAGCATCTTTTTGAACGTATACCGAGGTATATGTTCTCTATCTGTTTTGCAAATGGGTGTAAAATTAGATGTGCTTATCCAGCCCTTAGCAATAGACATTTAGACAATCTCTGGCCTTTTTAAGTATGTACTTTCCCAGAAAAAATAAACTGGCATGGATATAGCCAAGTGCTTTACAAGCCATAAAATATATTTGGCACCTACCAATTTCTAAAAAAATAAATACTCAATACACACTCACTACACACCAACCAGCACTGGTCTTTCAGAATTCAAACTTTTTTTTTTTTATCCCACTGCTGAGTTTTTGGTGCACCATATTATACTTGATTTCAGATCTGTCTCCTGTCTATCTAGTTGTGACAATTAGGGTTGTCCCGATACCACTTTTTTAGGACCGAGTACAAGTACCGATACTTTTTTTCAAGTAGTCGCCGATACCGAATACCGATACTTTTTTTAAACGTGTCCCCAAATGCAGCCATGTCCCCCCACATATTGCAGCCATGTCCCCCCACATATTGCAGCCATGTATGTCCCCCACATATTGCAGCCATGTATGTCCCCCACATATTGCAGCCATGTCATGTCCCCCCACATATTGCAGCCATGTCATGTCCCCCCACATATTGCAGCCATGTCATGTCCCCCCACATATTGCAGCCATGTCATGTCCCCCCACATATTGCAGCCATGTCATGTCCCCCCACATATGCAGCCATGTCATTTCCCCCAACATATTGCAGCCA
Source organism: Rana kukunoris (assembly GCA_029574335.1). Taxonomy (NCBI): domain Eukaryota; kingdom Metazoa; phylum Chordata; class Amphibia; order Anura; family Ranidae; genus Rana; species Rana kukunoris. The sequence goes on along the minus strand of CM056050.1, from coordinate 144,346,160 downwards.
TGTCATATCCCCCCACATATTGCAGCCATGTCATGTCCCCCCACATATTGCAGCCATGTCATATCCCCCCACATATTGCAGCCATGTCATGTCCCCCCACATATGCAGCCATGTCATGTCCCCCCACATATTGCAGCCATGTCATGTCCCCCCACATATGCAGCCATGTCATGTCCCCCCACATATGCAGCCATGTCATGTGTCCCCCCACATATGCAGCCATGTCATGTCCCCCCACATATGCAGCCATGTCATGTCCCCCCACATATGCAGCCATGTCATGTCCCCCCACATATTGCAGCCATGTCATGTCCCCCCACATATTGCAGCCATGTCATGTCCCCCCACATATTGCAGCCATGTCATGTCCCCCCACATATTGCGGGGGAGGGGGGGGAGTATTCTATTTTGGTATCGGGGGTATTTGGGGGAGTACAAGTACTCCCGCAAATACTTGGAATCGGTCCAGATACTGATACTGGTATCGGTATCGGGACAACCCTAGTGACAATGAATCAATGTGGAGGACAATAGCAGAAAGAAGGATATTTTTTCAAAGTAAATGAGTTTGGCCCACAATACCACAATCCTGCTTGGTGCATGCTTGGACTGTTGGTGGTTTGAAAGCCACAGTATCAGCCCACTGCCGGTGGCACGGTTTCTGTCTTTTTAACCATGCACAAGACTTTGGGGCAAACTGACAGTGAGACTTTGCAGGTATGGTATCCTATAGTTCCACTACAAGGGCATAGGGATGAGCTTCAAGTTCGAGTCAAACCCATGTTCGACTCGAACATCGGCTGTTCAAATGTTCGCCAAATTTCAAACAATATGGGCCGTTCGCACCAAATTCGAGTGGCGCGTTATGGCCCATAATTCACTGCGGCATCGCAGTGCATTGCTGACTGATGATTGGCCAAACATGCACGATGACCCGCATGCTCTGGCCAATAACAGCGCAGAAAAAATGGAGAGCCATAATTGGCCAATTATGTCTCAGGGGATTTAGTACACGCCCCACACTATACTATACAAGGGGTTAACACTAGGGGGCAGGGAAGGGGTTAAGTGTGTTTCTGGGTGTGTTCTAACTGTATGGGGGGGTTGACTTACTAGGGGAAATCACTGATCTTCTGTTCATACATTGTATGAACAGAAAATCAGCGTTTCCCCCGCTGACAGGAACGAGAGCTATGTGTTTACACACATAGCTCTCGTTCCCCGCTCTGTAACGAGCAATCGCGGGTGCCCGGCGGCGATCGTACCCGCCAGGCACGTGCGCAGGACTCAGGGGCCAACGGGAGGCGCGCGCGCGGGCCGCCGGCAGCGTGCACGTGCCCCCTAGTGGCCGCGAATGTCCCGACGTAGGATGACGGGCTCTCGCCCAGGAGAGCCGACCTGCCGCCGTAGAACGATGGCGGCTGGTCGGCTAGTGGTTAACATGTTCCTTTCCTTTAAAAAATAACATAATAATATTTTTTTTATCCAGATAAATGTGACATTTTGTATATTAGTTATATGCATTTTCATTTTCTGTCAGCAGAGGGAGCTTTATGCTCATTTAACATGTTTTCCAGTTTCCCCTTACTTTTTTGTTACAGTACCTCTAGTACAATGTCTGTATATCCATCCCCTTCACTTGTAGTGTGTTACATGTGCTTCAGTGTTTTGTGCTTGCTGGAGCATGGACTTTTGGTATGCAGGGCATGAAAGTGTGTTCACAGTACATCAAGGGTGTGCATTCGCTATTGTGTGTCTCTTGCATTGTTCATGCACACAATCCTAAGAGGGTATTTAACCTTTTGCCGACCGCCCGCCGTCATATTTCACATAGCCAAAACAGGAAGTGGGAGGAAATGCCTACAAATTAAAAGAAACCCTTGAGGACCCTCAAGTCACTAGAGCAAGTGTCCCCATTGGAAGAAATCACCTCTATTACTTTTCTTTTGACAACCCAAAATTTGGGATTTTCCTTTACATTACAGTTCATTTCCTTTTTATGATAATGGTAAACTGGGGTGCAGATGACGCTAAAAACAGGGGGTCTAATCCATCTGCACTCTATCCAATACAAAAAAAACTATTTTATACTCTACTTTAAAGGGTTTGTAAAGGATTTTTTTTTAAATCTTAACAGCTTCCTTTACCTTAATGCAGTGCTGTTTTAATGTCCTCATTGTTCGTTTTTGCTCTCAAGTTGCTGTAATCCTTCTCTGATCTCCACACTTCCTGGTTGTCTGTTTCCTTATAACCACAGTACTGGGAGCTTTCTCTCTGTGGTCACTAATCAAGGAGGTGTGATTACTGTGTGTCTAAAACCCCTCAGTACCAATCACTTTCATCACTGCCCTGTATTGGCTCTGTGCCTCTGTACATTACAGAAGCATGAAACAGCATGCAAAAACCAAACTGAAACTGCAGGTACATCATATGATTGATTTTTATCTATTTTTAATCATTTTTAAAAGGAATCAGTTAACTATTATGTCTCTATACCCTGTAAACAGTCATTTCAGCAAAATAATTTCCTTTACAGCTCCTTTAAAGCGGAGTTCCACCCAAAAATGGAACTTCCGCTTATCCCACTCCTCACCCCCATACATGCCACATTGTGGCATGTAATTTTTTTGGGGGGAGTGGGGGCTTCAGGAGATGTGGGACTTCCTGTCCCACTTCCTCCTTCCACCGAGGGGCTGGTAAGGCGTAGGCGATCATCTAGGACACTGACAGGTCCTAGACGATCGCCTGTCCAATCAGCGGCGAGCCGCGCGCGCATGCGCAGTGCGGCTCGCGCATGCGCAGTGGGTGCCTGGCCGTGAAGCCGAAGGCTGTCACGGCCGGGTGCCCACAGTAGAAATGAAGACGCCGGACGGGGAGGGGGGGAGAGAAGCGGAGCCCCCCCCCGGCGCGTCGCTGAAACGCTGGAGCAGGTAAGTGATTGTTTATTAAAAGCCAGCAGCTACACTTTTGGCTGGAACACCCTTTAAGTAAATCAGCCCCAATGATTCTGTGTTTTTCCATATTTAGGTTTCTATGCATTACTGCTGACAAACTGATCCAAAAAGGTAGAGACTCTTCCAAATTGGCTATTATTATTTTACATTCATTACATACCTCATGCCTGGACCACGACATATTTAACTCATGCATTTATTTATTTATTTCCTTTAGTGAATTGACTAACACCATTTTATGAGGTATTTATTTACCTTGTGTTTTTGGCTTGTGAGGTAAATAACTCCTGAGGTGATAGTGAATTGATATTTTCAGCATCTCATGAGATAATTGAAAAAAATGTGTCATGTGATTCAATTATCTCATAACATATTCTTTACTGAATTAAGCCCGTTTTCTTGGAACATGCCAGCAATCTGTGAGAAACTCTTGGTGCATATTGTTTTATGATTCGGTTTCCTAAATATCCTAACTGTCCCTAATGTACCACAGTCATTATGATTAAAGGGGTTGTAAAGGTTAGTTTTTTATTTTCTAAATAGGTTCCTTTAAGCTAGTGCATTGTTGTTTCACTTACCTTTTCCTTCGATATCCCTTCTAAATGTTTTTTTTCTTTGTCTGAATTTCTCACTTCCTGTTCCTCCTAAGTAAGCCTGCCCCCACCATCCGAGCTGTTCTGGCTGGGGGTTAGTCAGCGTGCTCGCCTCCCCCCTTGGGACTACATCCCTGTGGGGAATGCTGTGAACGTTCATAGCGTCTACCCACAGGGATGTAGTCCCAAGGAAGGGGGGGGGGGGGGGGGGCGAGCACGCTGACACAGTGCAAATTTATTTCCTGCAACTTTGGTATACAGGAAAGAAATTTGCATGATTTTCACATCAACACAGGCAGTGCAGACAGGAGAATCAGCAATTGCATTTGTCAGAAGACAGTGATTATCACTAGCAGCTATAATTAGTGATAATCGCAAGAGATTCCGTCAGGCTGGTTGTACCCAAGTTGATTGATCAGCCTGCCCATTAACGATTGGAACCATGTATGGCTGGCCTAAGCCACCCTTGTTAGACCATGCCTATTTCACATGCCTTCTAGCATTAAAGGGTCACTAAAGGAAAAAAAATTTTTGCTGAAATGACTGTTTACAGGGTATAGAGACATAAAAGTTAACTGATTCCTTTTAAAAATGATTAACAATAGATAAAAATCAATCATATAATGTGCCTGCAGTTTAGTTTCACTTTTAAACTGGTGTCATGTTTCTGTGAAGTAGAGAGACACACATAACAAAAACAAACAAATCCAGGGCAGTGTTTTGTTTTTAAAATTAATCTGATTGGTTCTGAGGAGTTTTAGACACACAGTAATGACAGCTTGGACCACAGTGAAAAGCTGCCATGAGATTTTTCATAAGGAGCCAGACAAGCAGGAAGTGTGGAGATCAGAGCAGAATTACAGCAACTTCAAAGCAAAAAACGAACAATGAGAACATGAAACCAGGACTGCAGTAAGGTAAAGGAAGCTATTTAGCTAAAAAAAAAGAAATCCTTTCGTGATCCTTTAAGCCAATTCCACATTTTGTGTTTGGAAGCTATGTGACACTGCTTGATTAGCAACCCCTTTAAAAAAAAATTAAACTCCAGTAACTCTTAGTGCTCTTTCACACGGACATGTCCGTGTACGGTGTCCGCTTTGTTCAGCAGGGATCGCTCTGTTGATCCCCGCTGAGCAGGCAGGTAACAGCTCTGTCTCTGCACACTGTGCAGGGACCGACCTGACAGAGCGACGATCTCTTCTCTATGGGGGATCAGATGAAGACAGACCGTAGAGTCTGTTTTCATCTGATCCGCCAGACGGATGGAAAATAGGGTTTGCATCCGTCTGAATCTAGTGAATCGGATGTCAGCGGACATGTCACGGCTAACATCCATCACTCCATAGACCTGCATGGAGAATCCTTTCAGGTCCACCTAAAAAACTGACAGGCTGACCTGAATGTTCCACCTGTGTGAAAGGCCTTAAAGATTCCAGGTATGATCATAAATCAAAGAATTCTGCATGCTTGAGTTTTGGGTCATGTGACCTGAAGCCAACATTGGGTCATTTGGCCTCCAGCCTTCTGGTTGGCAGGTGGTCCCATCCATGCTGATCTTTTGCCGATTCAGGGTATTATAAGCCACTGTGTGAAAATGATGCGCTTCTTCTGCCACCTTCTCCATTCATGGAACTAATTATTCTAATTCTTCAAAGATCGGAAAGCATTTTCAGAATGGAGGACAGGAAAGACATTTTCTGCAAGGAAGATGGAAACATAAATGACAGGAACACAAATGACAGGATCTGTCTTCCCCAAACACAGAACACTTTGCATTCTGGGAAAGAATAGTATGAGTTCTGTGAATAGGGGAATCTGGTAGAAGCAGTGCAACTCTTTCAGACTCAGTTTAAAATAGAGTAGAGAAGGATTAGAGGACCTGTCACGTTTTTATTGCTGTCTGTGTCCTTGATTGGGAGATCACCGAGACAGAAAATGATGTAAAATGCTACATTTTACAGTTGTCAACAGAACAGGGTGAAGGTTTATTTTTCAGCAGGGATACCTGTTCTAGTGATAACTACCTAAAAGGGGAATTCCCCTCACTTTCTATAGGTTTCCTTCTTGTTGAGGCTCTGGGACAGGTAGTAAATTAAACTTCCACATTGGGATACAGACAGCAAAAATGTAAGTGAGACGGACTTAAACTATACCCTACTATATCCAAAACGAAAAAAAAAAAAAAGATTTTAGCTATACATACACTTTAAGAATATGTAAATATTAGAATGGCCACCGTTGTACTTCAAATGAAAACTATAATAGGTTTTGGTTAAATTTTCTTATTTACATATTTAGAAATGTGTGTTTTTCCATAACTTTCAGAATGTTTTGTTAATTAAAAATTGAATAGGAAGTTTTTTGCAGTGCCTGCTGGGCTTTCACTTAAAGTAGTTGTTAACCCTTACAGACTACTTATACCTACAGGTAAACCTAGATTAAAGGAGTTGTAAAGGAAAACCTTTTTGTTTTCTGAAATGACTGTTTATAGGGTATAGAGACATAGGGCCAGATTCTCAGAGGCGTTACGACGGAGTATCTCAGATACCCCGTCGTAACGCCTTTTTTTTGTCCTCGTATCTATGCGAGTGATGCTTAGCATCACTTTTGCATAGATACGCTTCTACATCCGACAAGTGTAAAAGCATTACACTTTCGGATCGTAGGTGTAATGACAACTCCGGCCACTAGGTGGCCTTTACGTTGTTTTCGCATTTGCATATGCAAATGAGGTAGTACGCCGATTCTCGATCGCTTTTACGCCGCCCCGTCGTCGCGTACGTCGTTTTTGTTCGCGTAAGGTTGCCCCAGCTTCTATGTGGAGTAACCTTACGAAGTACCGTCGGATGCCGTCGGGTCCCGTCGGATGCCATGTTAAGTATGGCGTCGGGTCAGCGTCGGCTTTTTCCGTCGCTTACGTCGTTTTACTAACTCGTTCGCGAATAGGGAGTTGCGTAAATGACGCTCACGTCGTTTTGACGTCGGTTTCAACGACGCTTCCCGACGTGAGCTGGAGCATGCGCACTGGGCTTTTTCCCCGGCCGGCGCATGCGCAGTTCGTTCGACGCAGGGGCGCGCTTAATTTAAATACAAGCCGCCCCATTTGAATTGCGCGGGTTTACGCTTGGCGATTTACGAGACGCCAGCGAAAACTACGGAGCAAGTGCTTTGAGAATAAAGCACTTGCTCTAGTACGCAGCGGCGGCGTAGTGTAAATGGCTTACGCTACGCCGCCGAAAATATATGAGAATCTGGCCCATAATTGTTAACTGATTCCTTTTAAAAAACGATTAAAAATAGATAAAAATCAATCATATAAAGTACCTGCAGTTTCAGTTTCGTTTTTGCATGCTGTTTCCTGGTTCTGTGATGTACAGAGACACAGAGCCAATACAGCGCAGTGATGGTTTGGAAAACGAAAGTGATTGGTTCTGAGGGGGAAGATGGGCGCTCGCTACTAGCGAGGAAGACTGGGGACATCGCGTGCATCTTCTGCAGGTAAGTGACACATAATGAACTGCTATGCAGTGCATAGTAGCCCATTATGCTTAACCTTTGCTGAGTCCATTCATTTCAGTGGGCAGGGGCAGTGGAGGAGCGGTGTATACACCACTCCTCCACTGCCCAAAAGTTGCTGCTTGCAGGACTTTTTTCCTGTCCTGCAAATGCCACCACCCCAGTGTGAAAGCACTCTGGCTTTTACACTGGGGCTGCAGAAGAGGCAGTCTAAAGGCGCTTTACAGGTGCTATTTTTAGCGCAAAAACGCCTGTAAAGTGTCTCAGTACGAAAGTGGTCTAATGCATTCCCTGGTAGGAAGGTAAAAATTGTTCTAGAAATAGTATCTTCCCCCATCCCCCAAACACCTAATCCTATATCCAAGAAAGTGGTACAAAGATCAGTGGTGGAAGGAGCTTGGTTTTTTAGTGTGTTATGGAGTAGAAGCTATCATCTAAAACTATACAGTCACTATATGTACATAATACAGTGACACCTTGGTTCACAAACTCTTCTGTTCATGAACAGCTCGGTTTTCGAACAGAAGAGTTCCCAAAAATGTGCTTTGGTTCACGAACACAAGCCACGGCCATCTTCCCTGCTCTGACACCTGGTCACGACCTACTGTATGTGAGATTGCAGTCACAGAGAGACACTGAATGTGTACACTTACAGTATTGAGATGCTTTTTGGTGTGCTTTTTAGCACATACTGTACAGTATTGTACTGTAGATCCCTGTGCACACTTGCTGTAAAGCTTTTTTGTGTGCTTTTTATCACATATTGTAATGTAATGGACATCCAGTATGGCTCCAAAGAAAATTCAGAGCAAGCATGGTGGTAAGAAGAAAGTGCAGAGCAGTAATAAAGGTGACAAGACTGTTCAGAGCAAGCATGTTATTAAAAAAGTGCAGAGTAATGCAGGTGAAAAGAATGTGTTAGTTAGTGTTCGCTCTCTTCATACTGTACTCTACTGTACTTTGTTTCATATTTTTGTGGTTCAAAAACAACAAAAAAAGTTTAGAATGGATTAACTAGTAAAGGACCAAGCCTATTTTTAAGAATTGGTGTTTACAAGTTAAAATCATTTTTTTTTTTGCTAGAAAATTACTTAGCACCCCCAAAGATTATAAATATTTTTTTCAGACACCCTAGAGAATAAAATGGCGGTTGTTGCAATACTTTATGTCATACCCGTATTTGCGCAGCGGTCTTACAAGCGCAATTTTTTTGGGAAAAAATACACTTTTTTTAATTAAAAAATATGTCACCAGTAACGTCAGTCCAATTTTTTTTTATATATATATATATTGTGAAAGATAATGTTTCACAGAGTAAACTGATAACCAACAAAATACACCCGCTCGTAGCGACAAAACATAGGTGATGTTTAAAAATTTCTACAGATTACCAGCTTTGAGTTACAGAGAAGAAATATAGCAGTACTACCTGGAAAGTTTTGAGCTATGCTTGTTTGACCACCCCGACATTCGGTGGTGACCCTAATAGAATTATCAGCGTGTAATCAAATCTGCAGAATTGAAAAATACTGAATTTTGTTTTAATTACATTATCATTTTAAAGCTAATATGAAATTTCAAAGGGACATGTTGAATTGAAAGAATCTACCAATTAGAAAACACCATGGGTATAAACTATGACACCACCAAACCATCAAAACTTCACCTAATACACAATCCATGCAGTAACATTATGTTATAATGTCATAGCCAATGACCATGGTGTTTTGTCATTGATAAAATGTGAGGTATTATGTTTGTTATGCTACTTTGATAAAGGGACCCGGCACAGATCTTAAACATGGGCCATCTTGATTTCATTTTTTATTTTAAGCGTACCTCTATTTATGGCAAAAAAAATTGTATCTTTATACCTCAATTTTACATTTTCCAGGGTACACTAATTTTGGACTATATTGTGTTCACATAAGTAAATTGAAGGGGGGTGGGAGACACAGACTTACGGAATGGGCCGTCCAAGCAACTCAACTAATTTAACTAGTACTGTGTATGCTCTGATGTAGATTTATATAGGGTACACAAAGCAAAACATACTAATTTATAATACAAAGCATCTTAACTGGTTGCCGACCAGCCGCCGCAGGTCGGCTCCCCTGCGCGAGAGCCCGTAGCTCTACGTCGGCTCTTTGAGCGGCCACTAGGGGGCGCGAGCGCGCCACCGGCGGCGCGCGTGCGTGCCCCCACTCACCCCCGAGTCCCGTGTGCGTGCATGGTGGGCGCGATCGCTGCAGGGCACTCACAATTGCTCGTCAGGGGGAAAATGCTGATCTTCCGTTCATGCAATGTATGAACGGAAGATCAGTGATTTCCCCTAGTGAGTCCATCCCCCCATACAGTTAGAACACACCCAGGAACATACTTAACCCCTTCCCCGCCCCCTAGTGTTAACCCCTTCACTGCCAATGGCATTTTTATAGTAATCCAATGCATTTTTATAGCACTGATCGCTATAAAAATGCCAATGGTCCCAAAAATGTGTCCGAAGTGTCCGCCATAATGTCACAGTACTGAAAAAAATTGCTGATCGCTGCCATTACTAGTAAAAAAAATAATAAATTAATAAAAATGCCATAAACCACCCCCTATTTTGTAAACGCTATAACTTTTGCGCAAACCAATCAATAAGCGCTTATTGTGATTTTTTTTTTACGAAAAATATGTAGAAGAATACATATCGGCCTAAACTGAGGAAAAAATATGTTTGTTTTATATATTTTTGGACGATATTTATTATAGCAAAAAGTAAAAAATATTGCACTGTTTTCAAAATAGTCTCTCTATTTTTGTTTATAGCGCAAAAAATAAAAACCGCGGAGGTGATCAAATACCACCAAACGAAAGCTCTATTTGTGGGGAAAAAAGGACGCCAATTTTGTTTGGGAGCCACGTCGCCTGACCGCGCAATTGTCAGTTAAAGCGACGCAGTGCCGAATCGCAAAAAGTGCTCTGGTCATTGGGCAGCAATATGGTCCGGGGCTGAAGTGGTTAAAACGCCTTTGACAATTTTTCGTTCGATAGTGTGAACCACAGTTTAATGTTGTGGTGAGTGGATTGTGATTGAAACCCATTCTATAGAGCCATTCTCTGCTTGCCCAAACACGAAAACAAAGAAAGTAAACAAAGATCAGATGAAAAAGAAGATTCTGGCAATCTCCTTGTTTCCTTCATTAGAATAGTCTATAATACTTTGCAAACTAGCAGTTGCTTTTAGTGGAAATAACTGAAGCATGGATAAATTCTCTTGTGAACAATAATTGGGACCCATCTGCTTTTCACGTTGCAATACAAATGACAGCCCATAATCATGGGTAAGGTCATGGAAATGAATGGCTGGTGTCATTTGTGGATGAGGTAGTGGAATTGAATTGGAGATGTCATTATAAAACATGCATTGGAGCACTGTGGTCATTACACATTTACTGCATGGAATGGAACTTTTATATGGGCAGAAATTACAATAATGAGCAATTTTAGTAGACAATGTTGCAGGCTGATTATGTAATAGTAAACAGTGTTCTTAGTTTGCTGATACATAATGGGAATTAGTTTATGGCAGTAGACCAGCAATGTTCTCAGGCGTTGTGAATTTGTGGTTGGATGCTATGACAATCTGAACTAGAATTGTGTTTTGTATGGCTCAGTCCATACCATATCATGAAGATGTTTCTTTAGTACTGTCAAAGCTGAAGAATTATCCATGTTTTCTGATAAATTGCTAATGAGGTGTACATCTTCTTTTTTTTTTTTTTTTTTAAGGTGTATTTAAAGCTGAACTCTAGGCAGATATAAAAGGCACAAATCAACACAGTTTGCATAGGCGTGCGCACAGGGTGTGCCAGGTGTGCCCAGGCACACCCTAATCCCCCTGTGCAAAACAGATTCCCCCTACTGACCTGGCTCCCCATCCTTCCCGCCCCATAGCACTGCCGGCTTCCCTCCTCTCCCACCTGTTGTTGCTGTGGATGTTTTAGGATGAGTGGGGAAAGGGGCCAGTAAATATGCCATTTACCGGCCCCTTCCTTTTCTAAATGAAGTTAGTGTAACAGAAAGAACCAACATAAGGAGCCAATCAGTTCATGTTGATAAGAAGCATGTTGATAGGAGGAGAAAGAAGAGTGACAGAGAAACAAGCTCATTACTGAGCTGCTTCTAGTTTCACTGTCCTGTCCCAGGATAACCTGGGCTGAGAAGAAGTGGGTTAAATGCTGTTGGCCATCAGACTGTGGAGGACATCTCTAGATTGAAGTTAAATAATGGAACACAAACTGGTTTATTTTATTCTCAAAGGTGGCTATTAATTTTTGTGGTATGGAGAAAGAAATCTGTCTGGCTGCACGTCCGATAAAATTACCTTTATTGTAATTTCTGGAAGATGTTACAATAAAGATAATTTTATAGGTTGTGCGGCCAAGCAGAATTCTTTCTCCATACTATGAAGACTGTAACAAACAAGACCAGCACCTGCTAGTGTGCTAGTGGAGCTAGGACAGGACACCAACCTAGAGCGGTATTTACTCTTTCTATTCTTGTAATTTTTCCTTTTTTGGCTAAAGTTGTGCTTTAAAGCTGGCTTTAGACAGATATTTATGAGGAAACAATTATTGCAGTTGTGTATGTGGGGCCATGGAGCATATCCATAGTTAAAAGAGGGGTGGGAGTGGATTTAAAGGACAACTGCTAAAGGTACAGTTGTCTTTTAGAGGTACATCTGACTTAAAGGAGTTGTCAAGGAAAAAAAAATTGGGCTAAAATTAATGGGCCAGATTCACGTACATCGGCGCATTTTTGGACCGGCGTAGTGCAACTCCTTTAAGTTAGACCGGCTTAATTTAGAGGCACAAGTACCGTATCCTCGTAGTATTTTCGGCCAAATTTGCACCGGTGCAATGTAAATTCCGAGGCGTAAGGCGGTGTAATTCAAAGTGGGAAGGACGTGGGCGTGTTCCATTGAAATGAGCCGTGACCCCATGCAAATGAAGGACCGGCCAGACTGGGCATGTGCACATGAAGCAGACTATGGTCAACACCTATCTGAGCATGCTCAGAACTCGGCACGGCGCAATCAGTAAGATAGGAACTAGGCCCGTCAGACTTAGTGAGCTATGCACAGTGCTTAAATAGACCGAGAGAAATGCCCTTCCATTGCAAAAGTACATCCAATTTTTTTCCCTTCCTGAAGCAAGGTGCTTTTATTCCGTTATCTGTTGCTGTTTGGAGGTTTGTGTCGTGTCGGTGTGTATATATATATATATATATATATATATATATATATATATATATATATATATAATATTAAATAAGATAATTATAATAATATTACAATTTGTAAATTTATATTAGTTAAAAATATATATATATATTTATTATATTAATTATTATAAAATATATACTTAACAGAAAAAAATGTATATAAAATATATATTTACCCATTAGGGTGAAAAGGACCACTGGCAAGGAAATGGAGTGTTGCCAGTACCTTGCCCAGTGGCGGTCGGCAGATCCTCTCCCGTGTAAGAACAGGGGTGTCCGCGCTATGGTGAATAAAGTAGCTGTTGCCTCCCAGTAGGATCCCTATGTGGGGACCTAATATAAATATGGATAGGAGAAAGGGAAATGGCGCTGCTAAATTAATACCTTTGTCGGGTATATCCGTGGGGTGAGCCCAATGGTAATAGGCCCCCCTTTTGGCTGTTACCAAAGAAAAAAATGTGTCTCTAGAGTCTAATAGGTAGGAATCCCTACTAGTGTGGTTACTAGAGTAATCAACCACACTAGTAGGGATTCCTACCTATTAGATTTTTCTTTGTTTTATATGGTTTAGGGTGCATCGGTCACAACTGGCATCCTTATAGCAGCATAGGATCATTTTACTTCATCAATCTTTGGGCCTGCTGGCCTGCACAGGCTCCTGACCTAATTAATCCACCTTTACTCACTTTCACTAAAATTAGTGGAAGCTGAGGAACCAACATCTACCCTCCTATTAACACAGGGTATCTCTCTAATTGCACCCTAATTCCAGCCAAAAGGGGGGCCTATTACCATTGGGCTCACCCCACGGATATACCTGACAAAGATCCTCACCCGTGCCCTCCTCCGTGCCCTCCTCCTTCTGCGCTCATCTAAAGTCAGTAGTATAGCTATGAGCAAGGATGCCCCTGGCATATAGATTGTTGTCCTGCAAGTGTGGCTGCTCAGCTCGTCCCTAACGGTGTTGCTTTTGCTGACATGTAGACGGATTGTCTAATTTTAAACCTGCTTTTATATGGTCTAATTTTAGACCGGCCGTGGAGCTGATAAGCACATCGTGTAGACTGCACCGCACAAACTTACTTTTGTGGATCGGCGTATCTCTCTCATTTGCATAATTGCCTAGCAAATCAATGGTGTGTCTAGTGCAGTTTTGCACGCACGTTGCGCCGGTCTATCCAAATGACGTCGGTCTAAAAAATGTGGATTTCAGGCGTATATCGTTTTGGGGATACGGTGCATAGATAAGCGTGTGCATTTTTAGACTTACGCGTGCCTAACTCGTGATACTCCGGAGTAAGTGCTTTGTGAATCTGGCCCAATGTCTGCAAGGTAAAAGGTAAAAATCGAGTAAATACCTATTAAATTTCTTCATCTATATCACCTCCGGCATTCTAGTTTCTGTTCTCTCATTCACTTCCTGCTTTGCGGTGCTCGTTCATGTAAGAACTACATTTCCCAGTATGAATTGCGGCACGCCCAGTAACTCACACCTACTTGAAGTCTCTAAGGCCGCGTACACACGAGGAGACAAATCCGATCAAATTGGTCTGACAGACCGTTTTGATCGGATTTGTCTCCTGGGATAAGTTGGTTTGATCGTGTACACACTATCAAACCAAAATCCCCGCTGGCAGACAGCACGGTGACGTGGCGGTGACGTTGACGCCGCCATGTCACCGAACCAGGAAGTAAAATACTTCCACGCATGCGTCGAATCCATTCGATGCATGTGCGGACAGATATGTCCGCTGGTTGGTGTACTAACCAGCGGACATGTCGGACGGACGGGTTTCCAGCAGACAGATTTTAAAGCATGCTTTAAAATTTGTCTGCTGGAAAAAACCTGTCTGCTCACCCGTACACACGATCGGATTTGTCTGCTGAAACGGTTCGTCGGACCGTTTTCAGCAGATAAATTTGATCGTGTGTACGCGGCCTAACACGTAGAGAGCATCCTGCTGCACAGATGTAGTTCCCAAGAGGGGGCGAGCACGTCACTGACCACCGCAGTAAAGCCTCTCTTCACGGTGGTGAGAAACAATCAGACAAGCAGGAAGTGAACAGAACAGAGAAGAAATAGAACAACTTCTGAGCAAAAACGAACAATGAGGAAGTGAAAATAGGAATGTCTGCAGGTAAAGGATGCTTATTATAAAAAAAAAAAATGTTTTCCTTTACAACCCCTTTAAGACCCTGTTGTAATAAACTTTATAGGGGCTGGTTATACAATCAAGAACTGGAACAGAATGTACAACCTTGGAACAGTGACTATAACTCCAACGTAGTTGTGTAAATACACAGGATATAAGTGACTATTTTTTCCAGGGAACAATTCCCATTACAAGGAGACATTATACAAAGGTTTTCATTCACATGAAGTAGTTTCCTTTCCTATAATATACTGCAGTTCTATTAGGAAAGTGGAATCTAAGATATCATATCCTCTTCAGTGCTACTGTCTTTACCCATCTATACTTTACAGCTGTGTTTTCTTAATGGTCATGGCAACAAATGCATAAACAGAAACAATACAATACTATATATTAACTGTCTAAACATAGTATGCAGCTAACAAAGTTGTATGATAATTCTCTGGCAAGGCATGGCGGTGTCTCCAATTCCTAAAGTGGTTGTTAAGGCACAAGATGCACTATGCATGTGCAGCAGCACCCAGCTCCCCCTGAGCCCCCTCTCAATCCAGCGATATGCACAAGAGCCTTGGCTCTCCAGGGACTCACACACCTGATTGGCTTTTTGCAGCAGTCAATCACAGCCAGTGAGCCAATCAGGAGAGGGTGGGGCCGAGTCGCGGTTCCATGTGGGGGCACCCAGCAAGAGGGAGGAGCCAGGAGGGCTGGTGGGGGACCCAAGAAGAGGAGGATCTGGGCTGCTCGGTGAAAAAACACTGCACAGAGCAGGCTTTACTACCGCTTTAACTAGACATATGTGACTGGTGAAATATTTTCAGATTGCTTCTCTCACTAACCTTGCTATGGTATTATTACTATGATGATTTACCAAGAAGACACTTTTGGAGACAGTGTGATTTATATGCATAGTCAGAGTTTAAATTTATAGTTCACCAATATAGATAGTTATCCGTTTTTGGAGCAGCAGAGATTCTTAAAACTTGTCTTAAAACCCTTTGTTCCTTCAAATGTTTTTCTGTATTTTCCCCACAAGTTTCATAGATAAAAAGTGTAAACCTAAAGCAACCAAAAAAAACAGCACACATGCGACAAAAATATCATATACCTACTGTGGAGCATTACCATTACACGCATTTCTTAGAAACTCTAAAATTTCGAATATTTGATTTGACAAGTATGAATTCAGTTGAGTATCTTTGTAAAAATATTAAGATTCCAGGACAGATCTGAAGTATGTTTTTTTTTTAATTCAAAATCTGACAAACTACCCTTTATGACTATATGGGAACAAGATTTGGATGAGGATCTAGACCTTAGTGAATAAGAAAAGGTTAACCCGCAACACCTCCAAGTCTTAGGCCTCGTACACACGAGGCAATCGATTTGTTCAAAACGGTCTGTCCGACCGATTTGAACAAATCTGTCTGCTGGCATTTTGGTTTGCTCGAGTGTACACACGAGCAAACCAAAATCCTCGCCAGCAGACAGCGCGCTGACGTGTCAGTGACGTGGCGGTGACGTTGACGCCGCCACGTCACCGCACCAGGAAGTAAAACACTTCCGCGCATGCGTCGAAACCATTCGGCGCGTGTGCGAGAAGACATGTCTGCTGGTTAGCATACTAACCAGCAGACATGTCGGGCGGACGGGTTCCCAGCCGACAGATTGGTAAGCATGCTTTCCAATCTGTCGGGTGGCAAAATCCGTCGGATCGCCCGTACACACGATCGAATCTGTCTGCTGGGACGGTCTAGCAGATCGTTTCCAGCAGACAGATTTGATCGTGTGTACGAGGCCTTATAGAAACATTTCCATTATAGAAGCAAACTATGATTTTCTTCAAGATGGTACATGGTACCTACGTGAATAGCTTCTTATGTCTCAGATGCTTCACCTATTTTTTCAGGAAATCCAGACAAGAAGGGTCAGAACATATTTGGTGGATGTGTCCAAAGGTCAAAAGAATTTGGCTCCATTTTTATATTTATATTTATATTCTTTAAAGCATATTAATCTTAAAAATTGTCCTGGCAAGCCCTTTTGAACCAATCCATAAAGGAAGCACCAAGACACCAAAGGCTCGTACACACGATACGATTGTTGGCAGGGGATTGTCTGTTGACAGACTCTTGTCCTAAAATCTTACCGTTAGCACGCTCCTTTTGACAATTGTCCAACTTTCAGCCAACAAATGGATGACATGCTAGTAAATTTTAGGTGGACAGCGGTTTGTTATCAGATTTGCTGATGGTCGGTACACAAATCCGTCACAGAAAAGTCAAAAGTACAAACACGCATGCTCGGAATCAGTGCTCACCAAACACAAAATTATCAGAAGGGCCCAAAGGGTGGCACTCAAGAGCTGAAATTCCTTGAAATACATCACTACTTTCTTGTTTCTGGCACGACAATTGTGTACTGTTAGTATGCAAGACAAGATGCTGGCATACGCCCTTTTGACAAAAATCAGACGCTGGGTTGGCCAACAATCGTACCATGTGTATGAGGCTAGCAGGCAGGAAGGATAGCAATTGCCAGGTCCTGGAAATCCCCATCCATCTCGTTTGTTAAACTTGTTTGTTAAACTGTCTTGGATAAAGGGGAATGAAAAATTAACAGCCATTTGAATGATAAAATATATTTATTTAAAACAATATAGGAAGCATGGATACATTATATTTAAGGTGAACAATTAATAATTCTAAATGCTGGGTTTTGGTGCATCTTTTATAACTTTTCCCCCTCTTATTTCTCGTTTCTTTTTCACACTTTTATTCTGTATTTTCTTTTTTCCTTCATGTATTCTGGTAATACATAACTTTGGCAAAATGTGATACAAGACTTTTAAATAAAGAGGCATAACATTCTTTTATTGGAAGGAAAAGCTCTTTGTGACAGCAGTATGTTTCCTTTTTTTTTTTACTTGCGAGTGAGTGAGAAACTTATATAGCGCAACACATGCGAACTGAATCGCCTCTGAATACTTGTGTATTTATTTTTGACAATGACAAGCATTACATATGCAAATGCAAACAAAGTGAATCATATGTAAGTATTCACTCCTGTTTATATGTACTGTATGTTACTGTTATATTAAAAATAATAAAAACTGGAAAAATTGAAAAAGAGAGGAAAAATAGCAAATTAAAGGGTTCCTGGCATAGAAGACATTACGTACTCACCCCTCCTGTAGCTCACTTCGTAGTCTCTACAGTAGAATAGACCATCCTCAAGTTGAAGATACTACAGAATTGAACACTTCCGGGAATTTTGTATTCTTTGTAACCTGGTTAACTTAGTGGACCGAAACACTGGTTCTGTTTCACCACTGTGTCTTGTAGTGACATAGGGTCCAGTAGGAGAATCCACTGAGTACTGCAGGTTAAAGCTGGGTTGTACCTCCCACCATTGCCCATGTGCTACCTATCTAAAAGTCTGCAAAGGGGAGCTCTGTAAAAAATGATTACTGCTGTGTCAAGCTAGTTTATGCCTCTTTCATACGGGTGGTCAAGGGGGTGGTAAAAACAGATGGTTGAGCTTGTACAGACAGAAATGTACCATACAGCCAGAGAGGGCTGTACACATGCCACAGAATGTTGAGTAGATAGGTTTTGCTGCTTGTCAAATGTTCCCATCCAAGTCAATAGCGACCCTTGAGCCAAAGCTTGTGGCTGTGGCAGAGCATAAGTCCCATTATAAATCACTGCTTGGAAAAAAGGAGGTCGCAAGGGTGCCGTACGAATGCCATACAGAGACAGCTTAGCGGTCCATGTGTGAAACTAACCCCAATGCATTGTAATAACCCTTAAACTGTGTTCCAACCCCCCCATTGCCTGAAGGACTCTGTTGATGGACAGTGTACTGTTTTGCCGGGGGGGGGGGGGTGGCGGGAGGGATGATATGGAGCGGGCCCGGAGGGGGGGTGTCTTGGGGGGTCACAGCCTACACTGCATTTAACCTGCGATGCTGTTTATAAGTGATCCCTTCCCTTCTTATGTGAGTTATCTCGTATTGTCACTATTTGTTATTATGATTATTATGATTCTTGTTTTAATTACTGTTATGTAGTCCGTTTGCTGATGTTTGACGCTTCACTGATAGTTAATACCTTATTTTGGCTCTGCCGGTATGTGCACACTGACCAGACACGCACACGACCCGGGGGCAAGTGGGGGAGGGCGGGGAGCTCGTTCCTCGTCTCTGCTCACACTACACCCCGCGTAGGACAGTGCTCAATACACCGTGGGTCCATTTGGCACTCACGGAGAGTACCACTGCCATTAAGGCTTGTTTAGCTTCTCCACTTTAGCTGTACACACTCTAGTGTCAGCTCTTTTTGTTCCCCTTCTCTGCTCTATTCTCTGATATCTCTGTCTTTCCCTCCCCCCCCTCCTCTTCCCCCCCCTCTAGATCCCCGATCTCGCTGCAAGGGGGGTGGAGGTATGGACCAGCTTACCATCACTTCGCTGAATGCGAAGGGACTAAACACACCCGAAAAGCGGAAAATCCTGCTCCAGGACATGCGCCGCGCGAAGGTGGACATTGTCATGTTGCAGGAGACACATTTTAAAGACCTCAAACTCCCACTACTCAAAAACAGACATTTCCCCTTGGCATATCATTCAGCCTACACGGAACCCAAATCTAGAGGCGTTTCTATTCTTATTGCGTCGAGAGTCCCTTGGACACTGATAGACTCACAGGCTGACGGTGAGGGTAGGTTTCTATTTTTGAAGGGCATGATAGGAGACAGGAAGGTTACCCTGGCTAACTTATACGCTCCCAACGCACATCAGGATACGTTCCTCAAAAGACACATAGAAAAGCTTATGCGGTATACTGAGGGACAGTTGATTCTGGGGGGAGACTTAAATGTACCTCTGTCACCTGGGGAGGACACATCATCGGGCACATCTGCGATTACACGAGATGCACGTAAACGTATCACCGCGGCCCTACACTCGGCACAATTGGTGGATGCGTGGCGCCTATTCCACCCGGGGGAGAGGGACTATTCCTTCTTCTCCAAACCGCACCAGACATATTCGCGGATAGACTACTTTCTTGTCCCACACAGCCAGCTCCATGCGCTTACTAGCATCTCTATTGGGTCGATAACGTGGTCTGACCACGCCCCAGTAACGATGAAGTACGCCATATCCGACGCCCGGACAGCACAGCAGCCGGTATGGAGGCTCAACGATAGCTTACTGCAGGACCCTGAGACGATGGCGGAGGTGACCTCAGAAGTGACCCATTATTTCACGACAAACGCAACAACAGACAGTGACCCGGGCCTAGTATGGGAGGCCCACAAGGCCGTGATTAGGGGTGTGCTCATTAAGCATGGGGCTAGACTGAAAAGAGTACGGACAGCGCAACTGAACACCCTACTGGCCAAGCTACAGACCCTTGAGACAGAGCACAAAGCAAATCCATCTAGACAGCTGGGATGTGATCTTGACGTGACCAGGTCACAGATCATAGACCTACTACAGTTTAAGGCCAAAGCGGCTATGCAAGCGGGTAGGAGGAAGGGCTACGAGCACGGTAACAAATGTGGCAGGCTCCTGGCCCAGGCCCTGCAGGCTCAGCGCCAGGCGTCATACATCCCTCATGTGGTCACCCCGACAGGACAGAAGATTTTGATGCCCAAACAGATAGTACGGGAATTTAGAGTCTTTTATGACTCCCTATACAACATACAGGCGTCGGAACCAGGGGGAGAAAACGCGGCAGACTACCTGGCGCGATCACGTATGCCGGGGCTGTCGGAAGACGCCCGACAAGCCTTGGATAACCCTATCACGCTAGCTGAACTGCAGCTCGCACTTAAGAAGGCAAAGCGCCGAGACCTGACGGTCTGACGGTACTTTACTATAGAACCCTCCTCCCATGCTTGGGCCCACAAATGGTGAAACTGTATAATACTCTAGGGACCGGGAAGCTCTTCCATACCTCCACCTTACAGGCTCAAATATCAGTCATTCCCAAGGAAGGTAAGGACCCCTCCCAGTGTGGGAGTTACCGCCCTATTTCCCTTCTTAATACAGACCTCAAACTCTTCACCAAAATACTAGCCACCAGACTGCAACAATTTCTCCCGGGCCTCATACACCTGTATCAGGTGGGATTTGTCCTGGCCAGAGAGGCACGGGACAACACCACCAAAGTCCTTAATCTGGTTCATGCGTCGACCAAAGAGAAGACACCCTGTATTCTCCTGGGGACGGACGCCGAGAAAGCGTTCGACCGCGTGAACTGGGGGTTCCTCACCGCCACACTAAGACACATTGGCCTGGGATCTCAAATGCTACATTGGGTGGCAGCGGTATATACAGGCCCGACAGCCAGGGTTAGGGCGAACAGTGTGTTGTCTGAACCGTTCCGGATTTCCAACGGGACCAGACAGGGTTGCCCACTTTCGCCGTTGCTCTTCGCCCTGACCCTGGAGCCATTCCTATGCCGAGTTAGGGATCATCCCGGAATCTTGGGGGTTTCGATAGGGGGTACACAGCACAAGGTGTCCGCGTACGCGGACGATCTCATGTTCACGCTTACGCAACCCTTGACCTCACTACAGCACCTTATGAAGGAATTCGAAGAATATGGCCGACTTTCCAACTTAAAAATAAATTTTTCCAAATCGGAGGCCATGGGGGTGGGAGTGGCTCCAGCCCATTTGGGGAAACTTAAACATAGTTTTAATTTGAAGTGGACAGACACGGCCTTGAAATATTTGGGCGCCTATATACCGCCATCCCTTTTTTCATTTTTTTCATTTTTCATTTAAACTTCCCCCCACTCTTGAAGAGGGTACAGCAATTGTTAGACCAATGGAACTCCGGTCTCCACTCATGGCTAGGCCGATGTAACATTTTAAAAATGTCGGTGCTCCCCAAATTTTTGTACCTGATACAAGCCCTACCAATAGCCATCCCAAGCAGTTTCTTCAAACAGGTGCATGCTACTCTGTCCCGATTTCTCTGGGCAGGGAAGAATCCGCGACTGAAACGAAACATGCTCACCCGTCCAAAGCTCCATGGCGGCATAGCCATGCCAGATGTCCGTAAATATTATGGTGCGGCACACCTTAACAGACTTCTGGACTGGTGCAGACATTCCGACACCAAGCTATGGACTCGGATTGAACAAGCTCAGAGCCAAATACCACTTCACAGAGCCCCTTGGTGTCACTCAGCGTTGCCCCCCTTGACCTTAGAAACCACCCACTGTTGGGCACGACCATTAAAATCTGCGCCGGTCTATTAACCGAGTCACGCTTATCAGACTGCAGCTCACCATTGAGACCGGTGATAGGCCACCCACTGTTCCCCCCAGGACTAAATGATAGGAGATTCCGGGACCTCAGAGATGCGGGACTCTTCCAGGTGGCACATTTCAGGGTGGGAAACAGGTGGAGGGGGGCAGCGGAACTTATGGACCCTGCCGGGCCTTTCGGTCTGGATTACATGAGAGCCCAGCAGCTCAGCCACTTTTTGAACAGTTTGCCGCCTCCAGACGGCACCCCCTCCCCCCCCACACCATTCGAGGACCTCTGTGTAGGCACTGGAACGCTCCCCCACGCCCTCTCCCTGACGTATGAGATGCTGATTACACCCCCAGCAGGTGACCCCATTCCCAGCCTGGCTAAGTGGGAAAGAGACCTAGGTTGCAGATTCATGAACAGTGTGGTACAACACATTCTTACTTTTACGCATAGGTCGTCACTGAGTGCGAGGGTGCAGGAAACAAACTACAAAATCCTTACCAGATGGTACAGGACGCCGGAACTGCTACACAAAATATTCCCAGAGACCTCCGATCATTGCTGGCGTTGCCGGGAGGAGAAGGGGTCTCTTCTGCACATTTTCTGGACCTGTATTCACTTGCGGGGCTTCTGGGAGGAGGTCCGCCGCATAACACAGAAATTCACGGACCATAGACTGGAGGATGACCCTGCGTTCTTCCTCCTACATGCGACAGATATCCCAACAAAGACCTACAAAGCCTCGGTGGTGCGCCACCTGTTAGATGCGGCCAAGGCATGCATCCCCCTGTGCTGGAAATCCCAGCAACCCCCGACTGTGACACAATGGCTCCGAAAAGTAGATGAAGTGAGCCGCATGGAGGACCTGGTCCTCACCAGTCAGCATAGGGAGGAGGCATACATAGAAATCTGGAGACCTTGGACCATGTTTAGATACTCAGAGGAGGGCCTGGCCCTTAGAGGGGAAGCCCTTAACTTGGGAACAGATCCTTCGTCCACAGGGACAAGCTGAGTCCCGTACCAGGGCCCTATACACGCACCTACCCCCACCCAGACCACCCTACCCTCCCCTTTCCTAATTACCATGCCATCCCAACTTCTACCCTCCCCCCCTGGGCCGGGAGCAGTTCCCGGTCCCCCCTTTCTCTGCTTCCTCTGCCCTTTTCCTCTCTTTTCTGTTCTCCCACCTTCACTTTCTATTGTCTTACTTACTCTCTAAATAAACTGAGAAAAAGCGGAGCCAACTGTCCCTTGCGATTGCTGCAGTACACAAGCGGGAGAAGGGAGGACTATGTCTGGCTGTAGCACACGCACGCTCACTTGCACACGCCCGCACTAGGTCCCCAGGGGATCTCAAAGATTATTATATTTACCCTAGACCCTGCTGAGTTGTGCTATGGCCTTTTCTTTTTTCCTTTTTATGTATGTATATTCTTGTCCTCCAACGTATTTACCCCTGCTTCCTGTATTTGTCTTCCCTTTTTTTTTGAGTTCTGTAACTGACTTGTATATGTGATGACGTTATGACCCGTGAGGGTCAGTTGTTCTCTGCATTGAATAAATAAAAAATTAAAAAAAAAAAAACCATTATGCACACTAGAGTCAGGTATTTTTTTTTAAAGAGAACTTATTTTAAAGACTGCTGATAGCTCAGTTCTGTGGTCAGCTCTGTGTACAGAGTGGTGAGTATCAATCACGGCTCTCTGCTTTGCCCCTCCAGCACTCACTGAAGCACCAGGCTGTGGAGAGGATGGGAGCGGCGGGCTCAGGCTCTTAACGGCACACTGAGAGGCTGAGACAGCTGCCGGTCAAGCATCTGGGTGGATCCCTGGACCGACTCTGTGATGTCAGCTGACAGCGGATTTTTGCCCGCTGTTGGGTGAATCTGGTGCACATTCTCAAGACATTTTGTATTAACTTGCTAAGGATGTGTGCATGCTTCAGCAGAGGCTGTACAGCACCGTTTTACTGTGGTGACTACAAGTGTTCTATGTGTTGGCATAGCTGTTTATAGTGCAGACTAGAAGCCCACAGGTGAAGGCTAACAGAGCTGCAACAGAACTGGGTAGACATCACCCTAGAACAGGAAGTTCCTGAATACACATTGCTGATATGATATAACTAAAAGTAACAAAAACTTTTACTTTTTAATATTGCAGGAACATCTGCATAAACACATTTAGTTTACGGTTGGGATTAATAACACTTCATCAACTCCTCTATATATATATATATATATATATATATATATATATATATATGTAGCACTACCCCCGTAGGAGCTGCTGGGTTAGATTTGGGCCTTGCACGTTACCTCAACATTTGTTGTCTAGGGAAAGAAGGTCTGTAAAGAACTCCAATGTCCACACAAGTTGTAAAAGCTTTAGCTGTTTTATTTTTCTCATAACTTGCAAGAAAGTCCCAAAAAGGTCACTTACCACTTCTTCTCGAGTGGGTATTGCTCACCCGGATAGGCCCCTCTCACCTGGCCTAGCAGCCGTAATTAATGATGCATGAACAATGATCAGTACCAGTCTCTGCAAAAATTAACAGTCTGGAATCCTCTGCCACACGATTTGGTACCCGAACTTCCAGCAATACAGTTTAAGAGACTTTAAGCCGACCCGGCGAAACTGTAGGGTAACATAGATTGTAGATCATCCCTTAATGGAGTCACCAGGCCTATCCCGAGATATCAGCCATCCGCTTGGTCTCATCCTGGACAGGTCCTCCCCTGGTTTTCTCCATTAAGTAGCTTCGTCTCGTGAGACGGACAGCTCAGGATCACTTGAAATTATAGGCCCCAGTCAGGATGGCTGGGCCTACTTGGTAGAAGTACAGCCTCGGGCCAACAAGACCCTAAGGCTAAACGACCATCACGGACCTTGAGCCAAGAGGGCCTCGTGGCAGAGCTTCTCACAACATGGCGTCTGTCCCTTAAGTATCCTTCCCCAGCATGCCCAGTGGGGAGACCACTCCCACTGGCTGCTCCCAGGAAAACAGACCCAATGCACCGTAGCCTGCCTGAATTCCAACATTGGCCGATGGTGGTATTGCCACCTACTGGCAACAGTGGGAAAATCCCTCCAAGCACAGCCATAGCCAGAACAGAGGCTGATTTTGTATCAATCATCAGTTTAGACACCCACTAAATTTAACATAGCGCCTGGACATCAGGAGCAGGGCGCTACACACATATATATATATATATATATATATTTTTTTTTTTTTAAATGTACAGAATGTCTGTCTATTTATACATTTTTAGCATAGTATTATACTGCACAAAATGTGATAATTATTCAAGTTTGTGATGTAGGTTTAATTGTAAAAATGAATTGCTGTGATCCTATGGGGAATTCATTATATATTTCAATTCACTTTTGGAACTAAATTGATGTTATACTGCAGGTTTGGATTGTAAAGAGTAACTTCGAGAATAAAAAACTTCTATACAACTTCCACCCAGATGTTTCTGGCTTGCCATTACCCTGCCTTTCCAGGACAATGCAATGTTTACACCTTGCAGCAAACTGACGGCACCTGCACTAGTGAGTCCAGGCATAGAAGATCATAGCTGTTTCCATCTCTGTGTATCAAAGTTCCTGACTTGACTAATTTAAAATGGTTTCTAGAGAATGTCAGCAATTCAAAAATTAATTTTCTGGTCTGGACCACCATTTCAAAATATATTACAGTGGGGATCGAAAGTTTGGGCACCCCAGGTAAAAATTTGTATTAATGTGCATAACGAAGCCAAGGAAAGATGGAAAAATCTCCAAAAGTCATCAAATTACAGATTAGGCATTCTTATAATATGTAAAAAAAAAAGTTAGATTTTATTTCCATCATTTTCCCTTTCAAAATTACAGAAAATAAAAAAATGGCATCTGCAAAAGTTTGGGCACCCTGCAGAGTTAATATCTTGTACTGCCCCCTTTGGCAAGTATCACAGCTTGTAAACGGCTTTTGCAGCCAGCCAAGAGTCTTTCAATTCTTGTTTGAGGTATCTTTGCCCATTCTTCCTTACAAAAGTCTTCCAGTTCTTTGAGATTTCTGAGCTGTCTGTCAGGCACTGCTCTGGTCTATCCATAGATTTTCAATTATGCTGAGGTCAGGAGATTGTGAAGGCCATAGCAAAACCTTCAGTTTACGCCTCTGGCTGAGAACACTGACCGGAGTGTTATGGCGGGGGTCATTCCTTTGTCAGAACTCAATAGCTCAGCATAGGAGATCACTGTACTTGTTAGTACAGCGGCTCCAATCTGAGTTGTGTACTAGGCTTTATTTTGCTAACATTTTCCTACTACCCATTCCACCACTTGGAGTGCCCTGAAATACCTATACAGCTTTGGGCTCTCTGAAAGTTAAACAAAGCTTTGGTGGTAGACCAGGCCATTGGGTGCATTGGCACGAGCAGTGACCTAGCTTTGTGTGGCAACATTTTTGTTGTTTTTGGATAGAGTAATGAAGGGTGAAAACTCCTGCTATTTTACTTTTTGCAAGATGTGCTCTTTTGGGGAGATTTTCATCCTATCTTGGAGATGCAGCTGGACATGATAGGAAATGTCTCAAAAGTGAGGGGAATTTCCCTCTTGGACAGTTGTTACAGAAACAGGTGTCCTCATTGAGAGATTTTCCCTTGCCTCTTGTTCTGGCTTTTTTTACATTTTAGATTACATATCACTTTCTCTCTCGGTTACAACAGTCACCAAGACAAATAGAAATGGTGAATCTATCCAACGGGGAGACAGATGGTGATAAAAACCTGACTAGGGTGCACTGATTTAGTGAAGGGCTTGGAATGAGGGATGATCCCCTATGTTTGGGATTTAGTGATGCAATGAAGGTGTTACTGTGCTACAAATGTCAAAAAATAAATAAATAAATATTTAGCTATACATGTACTGTATGTAAACCTATAGCAGATACAGATTACTAAAAACGAAAAAAAAAAAAAAAACCCTTTAAGACAAGAAATAATCTGACTGCCCTTGAGGCACCAAAATGCAGAACGCTAGAGAGCGCTGTGTTAATTTGTAAGAAGGGTGGTGGTGGAGGGAGAAGCAGGAGCTGGCTCTGCCTTTTCAGATGGGGACAAAAGCCACTGGACAGTTGTGTAGCCTGTTTGATGGACTGTTCCCCTGTGAAAACAGGCAGCTTGCCTGAGGCAGATATACCCACAGATATAAGAGCTTTGGTCGATTCAGCAAAATGCCAGACAAAACATCAGATTGGTATAAGGTCTTTCTAAAAATATTGTATTTGCTGAGCGTGAACATTTATATATTGAGTAAGACACTCCTGTCACCTTTTCTCAGTTATACAATGACGAATGTCCAGGAAAGGGCATTTCCTATGATTGTCTTTTTTTCCAAGATCAGTAAACAAATTGGTATATGCATCAAGATTTATTATTAGTACAATAAGAAAATAAAAAAAATTAAAATGTCAATTATTGTATCACTTTTAGTGTATGCAAAATTGTAATACTGTATTAGCTTAAAATGTTGTGTTCAAAAATGGTTATCAAGTCAATCTGTTAAAATAATAACTTATTAAATAAACATTCAAATTGAGTAGTTTTAAAGTATTAAAGCCTAGGATTTCTTTATTGTTGCAGCTGCAACAAAGTACCTTACAAAAGTATTGAAATGCATTTGCCCCTAGAGAGAGAACATTTTCTGAAGACTGAATGATATGCATAGGGAATGCTCAGCATTATGTGGTGTTTGGGCTTCATGATGCATGGATGGCAGTTTGAATAGGCTTATCCTTATGTCACATTCACCACTATACCCGCCTTGCCAGGCCAGGTCATCGGGGCTTGTTTAATTCTCCAGCTGGTGCCTATTAAATCTGACACGAGCAGGTAGTCTTTGACCTTTTTTAGCTCAATACAACACAGATGTTTTTATCACACCAGTTCAGTAAGTTGAACATTTGGCTGATTACTGAAAAAAAAAAAAAAAACAGTCAGCCTCATTTGGTAAAAAAAAGTTCTTAATTCTTTTGTGTAGCACAGCTTTATTAGAAGTGCAGTTACAGTTAGAAACTGTTTAGAATTCATCATGTACTTTTTTAACTTTAGCAAATGTATTCTACTTTGTTTTGCACTTAAGATTTAAGGAGAAGTGCTACTGGTTGTTTCAGCTTGTAAACATGAATACGTAACAAATAAATCCCAGAGTACTATACGTTTTCTAAAGAGAAGGTTTGGCAGTATGATGATCACACAGTATTATTTTTTCTTAACAGATGCAAAATTCTCATGTTTTTAGTTGATGGTGCTGAGCCTAATGGATATCATTGTTTCTTCTATGAAAAATCTATAAAGCTCAAATGTATGTTCATGAAAAGCTAACATTCATTCATGATTTTGTACAATGAAATGATATTCATGTTTGTTACATTTTTGGGTGTAATGTCTGAATGAAAACATATTGTACCATAATATTTGAACACAAAGCAGGAAATCGGGTCATCGTTCTTCATAGGTTTTGGTCATTATTTAGCCATGCAATATAATGTTCATTCAAAATTGCAACTTTTACCTATCTACCCACCTTTTAGATAATAAACATGCCTTTTACTCTTGGTTACTTTATTGTAAATTTTGTATTACTGCGTGCAAAGTTAAACAATAAAGCAGTGGCGGCTGGTGGGTTCTTCTTTTGGGGGGACGGCAAACAAACAACACCCCTCTCCCCCGGCAGCGTGGCATGGCACTGAAACAGCACCTGCCACCCACCCCACGGGCGGTCTGGCACTTACCCGCTTGTGTGGCGGGCTGTGGTGTCCTCTCCTGGAGTGCGGACAGTGGCCCGTGACGGCTCCGGTGTCCCCTCCTCCAGCTCCCTCTGTCTTGTGTCTCCTCTTCCGCCAAAGTGCTAGGCATCCAATAGGATTGCCTGTTTCCTGCTTTGGCCAATTGGGAAACAGGTCTCGCAGACCATTCTCCTGATTGGTGGGGAGGAACTGTGTGTGATAATAATGAAAATTCAGCTCCGAGCTCATCCTTTTGTGAAGCTTATTTAAACCTCTGGCTCTAATCAGGTGCTTAAAAAAAACACCCACCGCGCATTGTAATCCATGGTCCGGCACCACTGATATAGTTACATAGTTTGTCAGGTTAAAAAAAGACACAAGTCCATCAAGTTCAACCATAAGAAAAGATATGTAGCTCAGGGGGCCAGACGCATGGATAGGGGAGGCGGGAACCTGTGCGCCCTCTATGGATGGGCCGCCACTGCAATAAAGTACACATAATGCAAATAAGGTAATTTTGAAATTGAAGGCAGCAACAGCTCGTTTGGCTGTACTTCTCCTGTGGATCATAGGAGTGCAGTTTATTCTGCACTCCCGTGACCCATTTTCAGCCAATGGCTGATGCCACAGAGCTGGTCCTGGCTGGGAAAAGGGGGAAATAGCACAAGTATATGGTTGGGATCCACACAGGGGGGCAGAGCAGAGAGCCAGGGACTGACAGCACCAGCTCTTTACTCACAGAGCACTGAGAACTGAGTGGTCAGTGCTGTTTTAGTGCTCAGTTCTCAGGCTTAGCGCCGGCGGGGGACAGATTTATCAATAGACTGATGCTTCATCCTCCTAAGTAAGTATAATTTCTAAAGAAAAAAAAAACCTAAACTTTTATTTTTAAACTCTATTATGCAAAGAATCCATTTCTGAACATGAACCAGAAACATTGCCGTCTTCTCTGGGCCAAAGCTTCTGTTGCAAAGTGGAAAACTGTTCTGTGGTCAGACTAATCTAAATTTTACATTCTTTTTATCAACCATGTGCAATCGGTCCATCGGACTAAATTGGAGAGGAGCCTTTCATGGCTTGTTATCAGCAAAAGCCTGCATCTCTGATGATATAGGGGTGCATTAGTCTGTATGGAATGGGCAGCTTGCACATTGGAAAGGCACCATCAATGCTGAAAGATATATCCAGATTTTGGACCAGCATATGCATCCAGATAACATCTTTTTCAGGGATGGCCTTGCATATTTCAGCAGGACAATGTTTACCTGCATACTGCATCTATGATAACAGCATGGCTTCATAGTAGAAGAGTCTGGGTGCTTAACTGGTCTGCCTGCAGTACAGACCTTTTAAGGTCACCAATTAAAAATATTTGACACATCTTAAAATGAAGAATACAACAAAGAAGACCCAGGACTGTTGAGCAGTTAGAATTCTATATCAATCCTTTTCTCTTAAAACTAATTAAACATCTATTGATAAAGTTAAGTTGTCGGGCATGGTGTTCACATTCTTATATATTTTTGTTGAATGGTCGAGTATGTTAAATTCTACTATCTCTGCATATATATTAACCAACCCCATCTATCCAGCAAGGGAATATGTTTGCGGGAATAATTGCAAGGTTAATTACCTCTATGTCAGTTGTCCCCATCTCTCATTTTTGACGGGGACACATCAAGATGCAATAACTAGAAATCACTCTGAATCTAATGATAATTATCTTTGTTACAACTGCATATTTCTGCTAACACATTTATGTTAGCACTTTCAGAAATACTATACATACCTTGTCTGGGGCCCTGATATTCTTTTGCTATTGTTATATATTTCTGTAATTTTTTATAAAACTATTGAAATAGAATTCTATATGAGGCAAGGATTGAAAAACATTTCTCTCCGTAAACTCCAGCAACTGGTCCCCAATGTTTACAGAGTGTTAATAAAAGAAGAGGGGATGCTACACCATGGTACTCACGACCCTGTCCCAACCTATTTGAGGTCTGTTTTTTTATCAAAAGGATATAAATTCCTTACACGCTAACATTAGACAATCAGATGCCTTGGACTCAATGAATTGGTTCTTAAAAGTGAAATCCGATCTAGAAAAGGAACAAAACAATCTTCATTGCTGCCATGAATTTCAAAATTCTATTTGATATGTATTCTATGTTCTATTGTGCATAAAATATGCGTTTATGAGATTTGCAAATCATTGCATTCTGTTTTTATGTAGATTTTCCACAGCTATCCAACTTTTTTGGAATTGGGGTTGTAGTATGAATATAACTTCTCTAAAGCCCTGTACACACGATCAGATATCTGATGGAATCTAATCTGATGGATTTTTTCGTCGGATATCCGATGAAGCTGACTTTCATCAGTCTTGCCTACACACCATCAGTCAAAAATGCGATTGTGCCAAAACGCGGTGATGTACAACACTACGACGAGCCGAAAGAAAATGAAGTTATATGCTTCCAAGCATGCGTCAACTTGATTCTGAGCATGCATGGATTTTTGTCCGATAGAGTTCCATACAGACGATCGGATTTTTCTATCGTTTTTTTATCCAAAATTCCAAAATCAAAAAATTTAAAACGTGTTCTATTTTTTTAACCGATTGAAATAAAACCGATGGCGCCCACACACGATCAGTTTGTCCGATGAAAACAGTCCATTGGTCTGTTTTCAGCGGACAAACCTATCGTGTGTACGTGGCCCAAGTCAAACACTGTATGCTGATCCTAGACTCACTGACATATATTTATATTCTAAGCAGACTGGTCAGGCTTCTTAGGCTTCCCAGCATAAATTTTACCGTAATATAATGATGGACTAAACTAAGTGTAAAATTTTAATTGTTCCTGTTATAATCATTTTAGCTTTACAAGGTTTTTGAAAGAATACTCAGAGGTTTATTCTATGTTTAGAACATTAAGCTATACCTTTTTTACCTCATCTAGTCATATGCTCAGATCCACCTTTTGGAAGTAGCTATTGCATTTTCCACACAGCATAATGAGTTTTCCTGTGCTATCCTCAGATCCACCTTTTGGAAGCAATTATAAAAATTTCCACAGAGCATAATGAGTTTTTCTGTTCTAGAAATGTGTGTCCAAGAATGTATATTCTAGGTTTATTGGTTTATTGGTTTTTAAAAGTATATATTAAACCCCTTTTTGGAATCTCCTTAGCAGCATACACATAGGTACCCCATAGGGCAGATGCTTATATAAATTATTTGCTCAATCCTTCAGATACAATTCTATTTCTGTCCTTACTGGTGGAAGATCCCATCAAGGAAATGTATTTTCCTATTACAGTTCCAAACCCACAATAATCTCTTCTGGCTCTGCAGCCGCTCAAATGGAGTTATAAAAACATAGAGGCTCCTAAAGAAACTCAGAGACTTTAGGATTGATTTACTAAAGGCCAACTGGCTATTTACATTGCAAGATAATTTTCACTTAGCTTAGCGAAAGTGGTGAAAATTCAGTTTGCAAAGAATACCAAGTCACTTGCACAGAAAGTAAAAAAAAAACAGTATATTTTTCTTGCACATAATTAATTGGTGGAGGTGAGCAGAGCTGCATTTCATCCAGTGAAAATGCCTCTAGCAAAATGAACAGTCTATTTGCCTCGATAAGACATTTAAAACTGCAGTAGATGTACCTTCCATCTGCACTGATATTCTTCTACCTCTGTCTAAAACTTTTTAATTTGTCCATTTACCAGAACATGGATGGAGATTCTAATTTAACCAGTGGGACCTGATCTAGTTCTTTTTGTGTTGTGCACTTTAACTTTTTACTTTGGATACATTCCAAGTGCCATCATTATTTCACATGAATATAAATAATATAAAACAGTGATATTTATCAGTACCAAAATGAAAAAATAAACAATACAATAAAAAAAAAGTGTAATTCATAAATTATTAACTCATTCCATAAAAAAGTGTGTAGTGCTAATCCATAAAATGTAGATCAATATCCACAAAGTAAATGTCTGCTGCTCTCCTTCGATATGACACTTCACCCAATGCACATTAAAGAAGAGAAAAACATAGAGGCTCATTGCTGAAGCATCCTTTTTAATGTTATTGATGTGTTCCCCTATTTTGGTAGACATCTTCTTAATGATGCAACTCAATATTGGAGGTCACAAGGGCACTCCAGCATGTAGCCCACATATGTAGTATCACAAAAAAAGTATATTTATGACTGCAGTAGACTTTCCCACCATTAGTAATTCTAAAGTAATTACTCTCATTTAAAAAATACTTTCCTCTGAATCACATAATAAATATATTTTGACAAGGAAAAAAAAATACTTTCCTGTCCAAAAATGTCACTCTGTTTAGGTTAATCATGATCCAGGTGTGTCCCTCCTATATATAATGCTAGGCTTATTTTGCAATACTGGACCAAAAGATTTCCCCTGAAAGGATGGTCCAAAATGCCCTCCATTTTCTTATAATATAATGGATACTAAAATAAAAACAGTGATAAAAGCAGAGCTTTTTTTCTCAGAAAATAGGTGCAGGAACTCAACCACGACCCGTTCAGATTTCACAAACAGTGGAAGGGTATTAAAGGGGCATTAAATACCAGAACTGCATTACATACAGAGTTCAGAGTTCAGGGGGTTACAAAGCTGTCAGTTGTAAACACAGAAACCAGACTTCTGTGTTTACAAGTGATTGTGGTGAGCAGGCACCAAAGTGTCTGAGCCAGAGGTGGTGGAACTGAGTTCCCCCAAGTTCCCCCTGAAAAAAAGCCCTGGATAAAAGCATATTCATATTTATATCTACAACCCTTCTATCACTACCCACCAATAAAGCCCTCCTATCCAAATTCACAACCTTCTGCTGGACAGTTTTCAGACAAATCTATCTTGTACCTATCTGTAAAAAAAAACTCTCACTATATATCCCAAAATATTTTTTATTGTCACATTTTCTTTTAATCCTAATCATCTGTCCCTTAGGTATGCATATTCATAATCCTCCTTGGATGGTGGTTCTGCAAAGATAGCATATTTCCCTCCCATCTGCAATCTCTTTGTTTGTAAATAAAAACATGTTTCATACCAAAAATAGTTGTGGGACATAGCAATCATAAGACATTTCAACCTTTTGAAAACGTCCATTGACGAAACCGGTTAGGTGACTACTCGCTCTCACGTCACACGTTTCGTTCACGCTCAGCTCACGCCAGAAAGGACTTCCGGGTGGGACACGCTCTGAGGTGGAACGCAAACAGCGGCACGTTCCACACGGCTACCTTACAGAGAGGCTCCCGAGACCCGCCTGGTATAGCTCAGCACATCGGACACTTTGCAAGCTGCGGAGAAGCAGCCTCTTTGATTTTATGTTCAATTTTTAATTTATTTTTTCAATTGGAAACAAGCATTTTAATAAATACACCTGACAAATCAGGAAGTACTACCCTATGAGGATTTTTCTCTCTTTACCTCCTCATAACATCACAATCTACGGGCGTTACTGGTTACAACACAGACCCATCATACACAGCAACGGGTAAGCAACTGCCACGACCCACTGATCCCCAAGGCTCCACACCCCCCTGTGGGGACATCGTTCTGGTAAGTGGGGACACATGTGGGGGGACCCCCTGTGGGGACATCGTTCTGGTAAGTGGGGACACATGTGGGGGGACAACTGAAGTCTCAACTGACACCCAAAGCTAATAACACCTGCAACTTACGTCATAGATGTCACCTTAACCTCATTGGACCCTTTTGTTATATCTTTATTGTTTATGCACATTAGGACACAGATGTTAACATAACCTCATTGGATTTCATATATTTGTATTGTCTATACAATGCATAGATAGAGGCTTAGCACTCAATAGGGACTAGCACCAGCACTTTAAAAATGTTGCCACTTTAAACAAATTATTATGGTAATTTCTATATTTAATAGTGGGATCCTCTCCTAGTCAGTGGCGGCTGGTGCTCAACATTTTTGGAGGGGGCACAAACAAACGAAAAAAAGAAACAGCAATTGCAGCCTCACTGTGCCCATCAAACGCAGCTACTGTGCCCATCAATTGCCACCACTGTGCCCATCAAACCCAGCCACTGTGCCCATCAATTTCCGCCACTGTGCCCATCAAATGCAGCCACTGTGCCCATCAATTGTCGCCACTGTGCCAGCAATTGTCACCACTGTGCCATGTCATCAATTGTCGCCACTGTGCCATAAATTGTTGCCACTCTGCTATGAAACACAGCCACTGTGCCATGCCATCAAACACAGCCACTGTGCCATGCCATCAAACGCAGTTACTGTGCCATGCCATCAAACGCAGCCACTGTGCCGTGCCATCAATTGTCGCCACTGTGCCCATCAATTGCCTCCAGTTTGCCCCCTCAAAAACAGCCAGATTGCTCCCCCCCCCTCGCCCGGCACTTACCTTTCTCGGGTCAGCTATCCTCGCTTCACGCTCCCTCGATGTCTTCTCCCGCGTCCCGCCCTCGATGTCGCTTCAGCCAATCAGGTTACCAGTAACCAGACCCGGTGAACCTAATTGGCTGAGACACGTGTCAGTGTTAACCAGGGAAGGCACAGCATGTGCGTCCCCTGGTTAACTATTTGGAAGCCGATTTAAGCCAACAGGTTGTAATCGAAAAGTCTATCAGAGCCGCTGGCTCTGATAGACACTTCCAAAAGCAAACAAACTGCTGTTATTCAGATGGCCGGCGCTCACCAGGGGGCTGGCCATCTGAATAGTGGGCGGCAGCAATGCATGAATCTATGTATTGTAGACTTGAGTGACGGCGCAGGGGAGAGAGGGGGCGGAGCTCCTGCGTCCACTATGGATGCTCCACCGCTGCTCCTAGTAACTTCTAGTTTTCTGTGTCCTTGAGTCGTATTTGGTCAATGGTCATGGCAGTGCCTGTTCCATTGGCACCGTATATGGACTGTCTAGCATCCAGGTTGAACAACAAACTAGACAAATTTGTTGATAGCTCCAGGGGTTGCGCAGGTCTCTACAGTGAATGCTCTGGTAAATCTGCAGGATCGGTTCGGCCTGATTTATGCTTTCCCTCCTCTAAAGCTTCTCCCTCATCCCCTCCTCAGGATTGATATGGAGAGCATTCCAATGATTCTCCTTGTGTGGAATTGGCCTTGAAAGAGGTGGAAACGTACTGTATATATGACATGACTCCAGGCACTCTGTGGGCCTTTACGGAACAACCATATCTTCTGTCACAATATTTGGCCGTGTGCACCATCAAGGGGATAATTCTTTCCCTGGCTGTCCTTTATTTAAGAACATTTTCCCTTCACTCCTTTGTTAAGGATTTGTGCCGGGTGTCACTCACATTGCCCCTGTACACTCCCCAGTGACACTGTGGAATCTCAGCCTGGTTCTATATAGGCTCTTTAGAGGTTACTCTATGAATCCATTAAGCATGTTCCCTTATCCAACCTTGCTCACAAGGTTGCCTTCCTTGTTTCTCTCACCTATGCAAGATGGGTCTTTGAGTTAGCAGCCTCATTCTGTAAAGGCACTTTCTAGTGTTACACAAGGATAAGGTTGTCCTAAAGCCTAGGGCCTCGTTTTTTTTCCCCAAGGTGGTTTCCTCTTTCCATCCTAACACAGTCATTGTTTTCCTCTACTTTTGACCTGCTCCAAAACACTCCAATGACATTTCTCTCCACTGTCTGGATTGGGGTACACGCGGTGTGAGTCTACCTCTCAGCTACAGCTGTTTTTGGTAAATTGTCCTTCCCAAAATTTTCCATGGAGAGCTCCTCGCTTCTTGCTTCACCATTGTGAGGTGGATTAGACATGTCATAAGTAGTATTTTCTCAACCTTAGTGGGACCAGGACTTGGTATAATTATTTTCCTGTCCCAACAGCATTAAATATGGAGAAGCAATGACTGTTGTGACTGCAATGTACTGTCAAAGACTGTTCAATTCAGACTTTGGCATGAAGAATGGAAAGAATAAAACAACAGAATTTACCTTGGGCTATGCTGTTTCTGGAAATGGCTTGTAAGACTTTAGTGAATAAATGAACACAAGATCTGTTTTTTGAAAGCTGAATGGTAAAGAAAAATTCTCACCAGTGCCGAAGCATAGCATCCGTCAACAGCGTAAAACTGAAGTTTAGATATGGCAATTTATACATAATGACATTGGTCCAGGTTGGACCTTGTAAGCATATATGGTATGTGCAATACCTGTGTAATCCCTGTGGAAGCTGTAAATCACTGTAGTAGACACCCAAGCAACTGCCCTGCTGCTTACTTTGTCTATGAGCACACAATCAAGCTGTCAAGCTGTGGATCAACAGCAGGGAGACTGAACACACTCAACCAGATCTGTTAGTGTCTCATGAGCTTTTTAGTATCATGCATCTTTTCTCAGATTTGCTCCTGGTCTTCTGTTCACATTTATTAAGTTTTAGCAGGTGGGTGTTCAGGCTTCATCTGATGCCAGTTTTGGGCATAAGGTGGTTCGTGTTGGTCTCTGAGTTATTGAGTCCTTCTGACCTGTTGTTCCATGGGTCTGTTAGAGTCTGCTGTGTTACCCACCCCTCATTTGGATTACTTTTGGACTTCCAATAGTCTAGACTTTGATCCTGCATCCTGTACTGTGAGATTTCTGGAAAAAAGGATTTCTGACTTACCTGTAAAATCCTTCTCTTGGAGTATAGTCCAGGATACAGGTCTATTCCTGTATATTTCTTATGATTCATTCCTTATTGCTTGATAAAAAATGAGGCAAACTTGTAGTTGAAAGATTTATATTGGTGCCATTCTTGCAGCTTTGTTTGATGATGTTCAATCACCCCGAAGGTGGCTTCATTAAACCCATGGTCTAGATCCTGTGTTCTATACTGTACTCACAGAAAAAGATATATGTACAAAAAATGTACTTAGCCTGAAAAAAATAAAACTGATGCAGCCACTATGGTTAAACAAATTGGCTTGGATTACGTTCCGTGGCCATATCTGGGGGGGTGATGGAGTGGGCTGCTTCCCCCCTTAATTCAGTTACACTCCCCCAAAGCCCCTGTATACCATGGATGCTTTACCTGGCCACCAAGCTTATTTCCCATCCCTTCAATACACACTGCTTCTCCACCTCAGACTACACATAGCTGAGATTACATTCCCCTACACACAGCTGTGATCTTACAGTGTGTAGCTGGCTTTGGCTGCTGCACTGCCTTTCCGACCAGGGAATTTCACAGGTCAGAATGGCAACAGAACAGTTGTGTGTAAGGGAATGCAATCTCAGCTATCTTTAGTGAGGGCAGAAAAAGCTGTGTGCAGTGCTGAGTGCCCTACCAGTGGTGATCCCTGTTCTCTGTTTTTCCAGTGATGATCCCTGTCCTCTGTCTTTCCAATGGTCATTCCTGCCCTCTGTCTTTCCAGCAGTGATATCTGTCCTCCTGTCTTTTCAGCGGTGATCCCTGTCCTCTGCCTTTCCACTGGTGAATCTTTTTCTCTGCCTTTTCTAGTGGAGATCCCTGTCCTCTGCCTTTTTAATGGTGATCCCTGTCATCTTCCTTTCCACTGGTGAATGTTGTTCTCTGCCGTTCCAATAGTAATCCCTATGCTCTGCCTTTCCACTGGTGAATTGTGTTCTCTGCCTTTCCAGTGGCATCCCTATCCTTTGCCTTTCCAGTAGTGATCCCTGCCCTTTGCTTTTCCAGTGGTGATCCCTGTCTTCTGCCTTTCCAGTGATGATCCCTGTTCTCTGTCTTTCCATTGATGATCCCTCTCCTCTGTCTTTCCATTGGTAATCCCTGTCATCTAAGGGGGATTGATAAGCGCTAACACATGAGTGGAGTGTTTAACAAATGGTAATAATAATGTTGGCTACAATGTAACAAAATGGAACACAAAGTAACAATAATAAAATCACACCCAGTGAAAAAGTGAGAGTGAAGGGGAAATCACAAAGCAAATGTGACTATGACCCAAGGTCTCCAAATGATAGGTGTAAATGAATAGTGGCTTGCAATGAACATAAATAAACAAAAAGTAAATAAATATTCAATGAATAAGAAACAGTCCAAAATGGTGTCCAGAAATCTTCCGCTGGTGATGGATAGATGAGTGCCCGAATAGTGAGGGGGTGTCCACTAATAGTCTCCCAGAACTTGGTTGG
Source organism: Rana kukunoris (assembly GCA_029574335.1). Taxonomy (NCBI): domain Eukaryota; kingdom Metazoa; phylum Chordata; class Amphibia; order Anura; family Ranidae; genus Rana; species Rana kukunoris. Next base: position 144,307,470 of record CM056050.1, on the reverse strand, counting down.
GAAAATACATGAAACTCAGATTAATGTATCTCCTGGACTCAGCCTCATCTCCTTCCACACTCCAATGTTCTCCCAGTTTCCCTTGTTATAGATCAATGCCCTCAGACTGGAGTGAGGGGGGCTAAATGAATGCTCGTAGATCAAGGGGAAATAGAAAACAAAAGAGGAGTGCCCCAATGGTGAAGTACGTATGCAAAAATAATTTATTGAAACCTTAAAAGTGGACTCTTACATGTAGATAAAAACAATACGCATAAGACAGGTGAAACTCAGCGTGAAAACACTGTCTTACTTCTACTCTGAGGACCTCCGGTAGTGATGGACTCTCGATTGCCTCAAACAAGCTCTACGGCGTTAAGTCACAGAGCATGTGACTTCTTCAGGACTTCCTTTCAGTAAGTGAAAGAGATTTGTACTTTTCATACAATATCTGTTCCACATTATCCCCCTTCCAGATACAGCAGCCCATAGTGGGAGGCTTTCATCAACAGAAGCAGCACTGTCACACCAGGAAGCAAAGGGCAGGCCTAACAGTGGCCAGTTAGGCCTCGTACACGCGATAGGTTAACCAGAGGACAACGGTCTGATGGATCGTTTTCATCGGTCAAAACCGATCATGTGTGGCCCCATAGGTTATTTAACCATCGGTTAAAAAAAAGCCAACTTGCTTTAAAAAAAATTTTTTTTTAAATTTACAACTTGCTTTAAATTTAACCGATGGATTCCTAACCGATAGGTCAAAACCGATTGTTAGTAGGCACGACCATCGGTTAAAAATCCACGCATGCTCAGAATCAAGTCGACGCATGCTTGGAAGCATTGAACTTCATTTTTTTCATCACGTCGCTGTGTTTTACGTCACCGCGTTCTGACACGATCGGTTATTTAACCGATGGTGTGTGAGCGCAACGGACCATCAGTCAGCTTCATCGGTTAACCGACGAAAACAGTCCTTCCGAACGTTCTCATCGGATGGACTGATCGTGTGTACGTGGCTTTACAGATTGACAAGCTACAGGCTTGTGGGACTATTGTAAGTGCAAATCCACTTGTAATTAAATGTAACTGCACATTTTTTTTAACTTTTTTTTTTTTTTTTTACTAAAATGTGAACACATGAACTATAAATCTGTTTTTGATAAAAAAAAGCTTAATTTTAAGATTGTACCTCTTGTGGCGACATCATCAATTTTTAGGATATCTAAAATATGTGCATTTGGCTGTCAAGATCCCCTCATGTAATTTTGTCCCTGAGATGTTTTCAGGTATTTTGTCCCTGAGATGTTTTGTTCCAAAGATTGCAATGATTTTTGACTGTAGACACGTATAGAAAATCCAGCATTGCATGAACTGCATTATCTGGAATACACATTTTTAATGTATCAAGAGCTTTGAAGACATGTGTCCATTGAAAAGAGTAGGTGACCTTTTGCATAATTATAGCATCTTGGATAGAAGTGCATAGGAGTTTATGCAGCAGGCATATATTTTACAGACTGTACATTAACCCCTAATTGGACCCAGCCATATTAATGCCCATTAGTTTAGACATTAGGCTATTTACAATGCCTTGAAAAAGTATTCATGTCCCTTTAAAATTTTCCACATTTTGTCATGTTACAACCAAAAACATGAATGTATTTTATTGGGATTTTAAAGTGGCACATAATTGTGAATTGGAAGGAAAATTATAAATAGTTTACAACATTTGTTACAAATAAATATCTGATAAATGTGGTGTGCATTTGTATTTAGCCGCCATTACTCTGATACCCCTAACTAAAATCTAGTGGAACCAATTGCCTTCAGAAGTCACCTAACTAGTAAATAGAGTCCGCCTGTGTGTAATTTTTTTTTTTAAATTAATTTATTTTTATTGATTTTAACAAGTTTGTACAGAGCCCAACAGTCATAAACAGAGTCAGTTTACATGAAAAATACATAGGTACAAGCATACTAGTTCGGGTCCCTGCTCCCATACAGGGTAGTTGACACCTATGGTAAAAGACTCTAGATCCCTAGATGCTGTTGACTATGTTATGGACTGTGTGTAACCCCCCACCCCCTACTCCCCCCACCCTTACCCTTCCCTTGAGAGCATACAATCGGGGTAGGAGATGAAACAGATTGTGCCATCTTGCCGCGGGGTCCCGTTGTTTTGTTTCACCCTCAGAGAGACAAAGAGAGAAACAAAAACAAAAACAAACAAAAAAAAAAAAAAAAAAAGGCACAGAGGAGGAGGGGCCAATTCGCGAGTTAAGATTTGTTGTACGAGGACTCGATAGTTTCCAATTGTTAGCGTCACGGACAGCTAGCTAAGGATTACAGCTGCCTGCTGCCATGGCCCCCATATTTTAACAAATTTGCCATAGTTCCCCTGGGTGGTGTAGTACACCTTTTCATTTGAAATTGTTTGTTTCATTGCTGTCAGCCAATTGTCTATAGTCGGGGGGCCTGTGCTTGCCATTTTTGGGCAATTATCTTACGCGCCTGGAATAGGCATCTCACGATAGCTTCAAGGGTGCCGTGTGGTACCCTAGTCTCGTCCATACAACCCAAGAGGCAGGTCCTAGCTATTGGGTCGAGTGCAGACCCGAATATCCAGTTAATCCGTTCTACAATTCCCTCCCAGAAACTGTAGAGTTTTGGGCACTTCCAAACCATATGGATAAGATCTCCTTTATCATTACATCTTGGGCATTCATTGTTTTGCCTCCACCCTAGTTTGAACATTTTATGGGGGGTGTGATAAACCCGATGTAGTAGGAATAGGTGAGATAGCCTTTGGGCCGGAGCGATAGACACCCAAGCACCCTGATGAAGAATCCTATCCCACTGCTCTAAGGATATTGTGCCCAAATCACTCTCCCACGCCATTTTGCTCTTCCGCGAACCTTCTTTGCTTAGTGCCCTAGCACCCAGGTTGTTGTACATACCGGATATTAAGCCCTTGGATATAGTTGCCTCGATTACCGTGGTCAAGGCGGGCATTTGTGTCCACGTAACCGTCTGTGAGCCAAATTGCGCCTGTATGGCGTGTCTAACTTGTAAATATTTAAAAAAGGTTTTATTTGAAATTTTAAAAATAACTAGCTAGTTCTTGAAAAGACTTCATAATATTGCCCTTGAACAGGTGCTTTAGGCGAAATATGTCTTTACTCACCCAGTCTCTTGATACCTCAATGCCGAGTACCTCTTGTAGATTAATGTTGTTCCAGAGGGGGGAAAATTCTGTTGGCCCATCGTACCCCAGGATTGTTTTTATTGTATGCCATGTTTTAATGGCTAGTTTAGTGATCGCATGTTTATGGCAGAAAAAATCTGCTTCTAGGGCTTCTTGTGTGGGTTATCTGTTAGCAGGAGTCGATTGTTAACACTACCTCCTTCGGCGGTTCCACATCCCACCAAATGTTGCAGTTGTGCTGCTAAAAAGTATAGCCTTGGGTGTGGAACCGCCATACCCCCCTCTTTTACTGGAAGTTGTAGGGTTTGTAAGCTTATCTTGGGTTGGCCTCCCTTCCATATAAGTTCCCTGAACAGTGAGTCTATTTTTTTAAACCATTTATATCCTATCCATAATGGAGAATTATGTAGCAAATATAATAACTGCGGCTGCCAGATCATTTTTATTAAGTTGCACCGCCCTGCAACAGATAAGGGCAATCTTTTCCAGATATCGCACTTGTTTTTCCACTTCAATAAGAGTGGAGCAAGATTTAAATCGATGTACTGGGTAGGATCCTTAGTGATCCAGATCCCCAAATACTTAATTTTGGTGCTTACTGTTATTTGGGAAAGACCTGGCGACATCAGAAGATCCACTGGGTCCAGCAGCAGCAAAACTGACTTTGTCCAATTGATAGTAAGGCCTGAAAATTGGCCAAATTCCTCCATCAATTGCATCACTTTATCCAGTGCGTCCCCAGTATCCCCCAGGAAAAACAAGACGTTGTCTGCAAAAAGTGCGATCTTATCTTCTCCATGATGTCTTCTGAACCCCGTTATGTCCGACCTTGCCCTGGCCATGATTGCTAATGGTTCCATTGCAAGGGCGAACAGAAGGGGGGACAGCGGACACCCCTGCCTCGTCCCCCGCTCCAGCCGAAAGGTCTCAGACGTCTCGTTGTTAACTCTAATCTTAGCTCTTGGTTCAGTGTACAACAGTTTGACCCAATTAATATAACAAGGGCCAAAGCCGAAACTATCAAGTACTTTCCAGAGGTATGCCCACTCAAGGCTATCAAAAGCTTTGGCAGCATCGAGTGACAACACTGCCCTGGGTCCTTTACTATCTGTTGGTGTATGTATATTTAAGAAGGTTCGCCTGATATTGATACTCGTTGCTCTCCCTGGTATAAAACCATAAGATGGATAAGATCAGAAATGATTCTATTTAGGCGAGTTGCAAGAATTTTGGCGAGGATCTTTATATCAGAGGATAGTAAGGAGATTGGGCGGTAAGATGAGGGTTCCAGAGGGTCTTTCCCTTCCTTGAGGATTACAATAATAGTTGCTTCCGACATTGAGGGGGGGAGTGTCCCCCCGCTCACCGCCCCCTCAAAAGTCCTCAATAGTTCTGGAAGCAATATCTCCCCAAGCTTCTTATATATTTCAATAGGGAGCCCATCTGGACCCGGGGATTTCTGATTGGGCATATCACTTACTGCTTGTTGGATTTCTTTTAGGGTAATTGGTGCGTCTAGCTCTTGTTTATCTCTGTAAGGCAGCGTAGGGACTGCTATTTTCTGGAAGAAAATTTCCATGGCACCACTCGCCGCCCCCCTCCTGGACTTATAGAGTTCTTTATAATATTCGCAAAATGTTTTTAAGATCACATGGCCTTCAGTTGAGATTACGCCCGTCGTTGTTCTTATTGCTGGGACATTTGAGGGGGGAGAATTCGTTCTACTCAGAAGAGCAAGCATACGCCCTACCTTCTCTCCCTCACCAAACTGACTCTACCTCTGTAGTGTTCTCTTGTTCTCAGCTATTTTTAGGATATGCGTCCTATATTCATCTTGTTTTGCCAGCCATACTGTCCGCATCTCTGGAGTTGGCTCCCCAATAAATTTCAGTTCAGCTTGGACAGTCTCGCTAGACAACCTAGCCTCCTCCACTCTTGATGCCTTTTTTATCCTGGCAACCTGTTGAATAAGTAGGCCCCTCACAAAGGCTTTCAGGGAGTCCCAGACTACCCCCATTGGCGCCGTCCCTTTGTTAATGAGTATAAACTCAGCTAGTTGCGACAACATGGTTCGAAATTCGCTAATCAGCTCCAACCAACCTGGGTTGATCTGCCATTCTTTGTGTGGAGCCTTAGCGCCAATCCTTATGCCGTGTACACACGATCATTTTTTGTGATGAAAAAAAACGACGTTTTCTGTGAAGTAAAAAACGACGTTTTTGAAACGTCACTTTCAAAGACGATGTTGCATACACACCATCGTTTTTTTCACAAAAAGCGAGGTTACGTTCACCACACTTTTCCATTGAAGCTCGCTTCATAACTAGCTTCTGGGCATGCGCGGGTTGAAAAACGTCGTTTTAAACGACGTTTTTGCTACACACGGTGACTTTTTGTGAAACAAAAAACAACGTTTTGAAAAACGACACAAAAAATTCAAGCATGTTGGAATTTTTTTTTGGTCGTTTTTTTTAAGACAAAAAACGACGTTTTGCCCACACACGATCAATTTAAATGACGTTTTAAAAAAACGACGGTTTTTTTTCATCGCAAAAAACGACCGTGTGTACGCGGCATTATTGTTAGCATCAACGGGGAGTGGTCTCAGATCCCCCTAGGGCCATAGTGTATCTCCTTGACCAAGGCCAAAACTCCCTCACTGCATAGGGCCATATCAATTCTGGATAAAGTGCGATGGGAACTGGAGTAACATGAGAATTGGCGAGCCTGTGGGAAGGAGGATCTCCAAATGTCTCTCATCCCGGCTTCTTCTATAAAACCAGCCAATCGCCCCCCCGTGGGCCCGGTCCTCGGAGGAAATCTATCAATGCTGTTGTCCAGGACCTCATTATAATCGCCAACAGCTATAATGGGGACATCTGGTTTATCAAGTATAAACTTAATAAGGCTATTTAGGATATCAAGCTTAAAGGGGGGGGAGAATATACAGGTTAGCCAGAACATATGGCCTATTCTCGATAGAGCAAAACAAAAATATAAATCGGCCTTGGTCAACTATCCACGAATTACAGCAAGAGAAAGTCATTCCCTTCCCAATCATTATGCTCACTCCTCTTGAGTAAGAGGAGTGCACTGAATGATATTGAGCTTGAAATTTGCGACTATGCAACTGCGAAACTGTATCCTTAGTCAAATGTGTCTCCTGGAGGCATATTAACCCCGGCATTCTGTCCTCCAGGAGTGACAAAACTGCAGTTCTTTTAGTTGGATCGCCCATACCTCGTACATTCCAGGAGGTGATTGCCAATAACTTATCCTGCATCAAAAGGCCTTTGGCTAGTAGTCAGATATTTGGCAATACTTGGATAAGTAAAGAATGGAGTCGTTGCTCGTGTGCCTTGAAAGGCTCGATGGATAGATAGACGGCCCACCTGCATAGTCCCTCCCTCCCCTACCTGTAGTGACACGGCTTGTAATAACCCTGATGTATGCTCTCTGATCCCTCCCCTGTTGACCTCCCACCCCCCCCACCCCTCCCCTTCCCCCCCATCCCCTTCCCCCTTGCCCTATAGGGCTTCCCATAGGAGCTGGTCCCATGACCGCTATTCGCACACACACACTCATCCCCCAAAAACTCTCAGCCAGTGCCCCTCCCACTCATGTCTATTCCCCCCAAGAGGTCCCCTCAGGGCCCCTCGCAGCCTGGAGCCAGGTAACATGGAAGAGAAAAAAAAAAATAATTTTTTTTATACCCTCTCAGGAATATGCAACGGCAGAAACATGGGTAGATCACGAGGGTGCTTATGTACTTAGACAAACCAGTGCTCTCCGGCACTTAATCAGTGCCTACGTAAGCAACCCAGCAAAGAAAAAAAAAAAAAAAGGGGGAAAAAACCCACAGACCTCACCCGTTTTAAAAACACAGAGTTGGCATGCGCTCCTGAACACACAAGGCACACTCCAGTAAACATACCAATACGCCCTGTTTTGTACTCCATCCAACCAATCAAACCAGTGCTAACATCCACTTGCACAGTGTCCTGTAAGTACTTTTGTGAATATACTTGTGAATATACTTGTGAATATGCTTAGTGTGGCATAGTCGGGATTTGAATATGCCTTTTATATGCCAGTCCTTTTTGTGCTGCCAAGTGCCTGGTTACCGTCTATGCCTCGGCAACCTTGAAAGTGTACATATCTATACATATACATATATACACATACATATATACATACATGTATATATACAAAAAAAAAAAAGGGGGGGGAAAAACCCACAAACCTCACCCGTATCAAAAAACACAGAGTTGGCATGTGCTCCTGAACACACAAGGCACACTCCAGTAAACATACCAATACACCCCCACAAGCCACACCGATATTAAAAGCATGAACTGTGTATATGTGAGCCAGTAGCATCATTCCTGGGTATACACTCGTGATAAACAAGGCATACGCTATTAAACATATTAATACACCTAAGTATGTGCTTTATCTAAATAATCAAGTTGATACTAACATTTCCTTAAGTAGTGTCCTAAGAGTACTTTTGTAAATGTACTTGTGAATGTACTTGTGAATATGTACTTGTAAATATAGTTAATGTACTTAACAGGGCATAGCCGGGATTTAAATACGCCTTTTATATGTCAGTCCCTTTTAGTAGTGCCAAGTACCTGGTTACCGTCTTTGCCTCGGTAACATTGAAAGTGTACGTGTCTCTTTTCTTTTATTTTTTCTGTATCTCTAGAAAGGAACCTTGACAAGTAAGAGCTTAACATGCTGCGTTTTGCTACTTTTGATACCTTCCCCCCCAAGTCCAGAAACAAGCAATCGACAATTGAGTTTGTTATGTAAACTCAAGTGGGGCCTAGACCCCTCTCCTGTCCCTGAGGAGCTATAGCGCAGATTTATTTTCCTCCAGACATTTAACTACTTCGCTCGGGTCATTGAAGAAGAAAGTCCTGCCCAGAGCTACCACTCTAAGGCGGGCCGGATACAGAAGAGCATATGTAATTTTGTGTTTCTGTAAGGACTTTTTGATGGGGGTAAACTCAGCTCTACGTTTCTGTAAGTCAGGTGAAAAATCGGGATATATTGATATTCTTGCACCCTTATATGTAATCTCTCCCAGCTCTCTAGCTTTTTGAAGCAGAGTCACCTTGTCAGTGTAGTTGAGAAGTTTGAGTAAGAATGGTCTTTGGTGTTTCCCCTGTTGGGGTGCTTTAAAGGGGACCCTGTGGGCCCTCTCAATAGAAAAAAATGCTGAAAGACTATTAGGACCAAAAATTTCCCTGCACCAGCTTTCCATAAAAGAAATGGGATTTGTGCCTTCGCATCCTTCAGGTAGGCCAACCACTCTCACGTTGTTCCTGCGCAATCTATTTTCCATTGCGTCTAATTTAGCCGCTTGGAAGTCTGTTAACTCCTGTAACCCCCTTAGTTCTCCTTGTAGTGGAACTGCACTCAGCCTCTCCTCTAAATCGTTAGTTCTCAACACAGTCCTGTGCAGCTCCTGCCTCATAGATAACAGTTCTTCTTTTAGGCCTGTCAGCTGAATATCAAAGTTGGCCATAAAATCTCTACATAAGTTAACCGCGCTAAGTACATCCCTAAGGGTTGGTTCTCCCTCTGGAGTCGGACCAGCTATTAAAGAGTCCGGGGCAGCGAGCATCCCCGGGGTTGCGGGCATAGTTGCAGTTCCAGCAGGTTCTGATCCCAGCCCTTTGGTACTCACGGTTTTGACGTTAGTTGAGTTGTGCGTGCTAGATGACTTAGCGGTTGCTTGTCCGTAGCTCCTTCTATCCTGGGATAGACCCGTCTGCGCCTTAACTTGCAATGCTGCTGCAGGTAGATGGCCTTTAGCGGGCGAAGTGGCAGGGGTGTGTGCAAAGCGCTCCAACTTGGCGGCGGCTGCCTGATTGCTCTTAGTAGATCTAGTAGAGGACATTCCTTGCTAGGATAAATTAAAAAAAAGAAGAAAAAGAAAAATGTGGGTGAAGTTGAGACAGTCCTCCAATAATAGGTTTTGAGATGGGGTTAACTAGGTGGCTGGTCACCTAGCTTAGGTGTCCCTGTAAAGGCCTGTAAGGATGGCCCTGGCTAGCAGTGCCGTAGCTTTATCTAGACCTCTGAGGTAGCTAAAAGGTCTACCTCCTGGCGCGCAGCACTTCAGGACTTCACCTTTAAGACACCCTGTTTATGGCTGTGTGTGATAAGGAACCAAGGGCCTGTCTTGAGTGAGGAAGCGAGGGGGGGGTTTGTAGCCAACCCCAGGCGTGTCAGCACCGAGGAACACTGGGGAGTAGTGAGAGAAGGGGTACCACACCGTCGGAAGGGTTCAGAAGGTCCTGGGCTAGTCCTGGGCTAGCCTCCTTTAAGAGCATTCACTGTAGCAGCGACTCCCGGCGTCACTCGGCGTCTCTCAGATTGAGGCCGTGGTGGAAGAGAGTGCCCGAAGTCTCGCGAGACTCCCGCGGCTCCCGCTAGATCTGTACCAGCGAGGGGGAGCCTTTGAATGGAACTGTGCGCCCCGCTCCTGGGAGGGCTTGACTCGCGGCTCCACGCGTCCCCGCTCCTCTCCGACGCCCCCCGGATTGAAGTGGACAGGGGAGCGAAGGATTTTTCCTTCCTGGGTGCTATTGGCGCTGGGCAGGTCTCCTGGCTTGCGGCGGTGATTGCGGCGGTGAGTTTTTGTGTCAGCCTCCAGTGGTAGTAGCGAAAGTAAGGCAGTGAGGCAGTGAGGCAGTGATACAGCACCGGGGAAGTTCGTTCATGTCTCCAGGCGATCCATCAACACATAAGCTCCAGGGGGGGGAGGAGAGCCGAGCGGGAGGACACACGCTCTCACTCACACAGCGCAGACACTCCTACATCCGGTCATGCCCCCACCTGTGTGTAATTTAATCTCAGTATAAATACTGCTGTTCTGTGATGCACTCAGAGGTTTGTTAGAGAACCTTAGTGAACCATCATCATCATGAATGCCAAGGAACAGACCAGACAGGTCAGGGATAAAGTTGTGTAGACGTTTAAAGCATGGTAGATTATAAAAAAATATCCCAAGCTTTGAACATCTCACGGAGCAATGTTCAATCCATCATCCAAAAATGGAAAGAGTATGGCACAACTACAAACCTACCAAGACATGGCCGTCAACCTAAACTGACAGGCCAGGCAAGGAGAGCATTAATCAGAGAAACAGCCAAGAGGTCCATGGTAACTCTGGATGAGCTGCAGAGATCCACAGCTCAGGTGGGAGAATCTGTCCACAGGACAACAATAGTGCCCTCCACAAATCTGCTCTTTATGAAAGAGTGGCAAGAAGAAAGCCATTGTTAAAAGAAAGCCATAAGAAGTCTTGTTTTCAGTTTGTGAGAAGTCATGTGGGGGACACAGCAAACATGTCGAAGAAGGTGCTCTGGTCAGGTGAGACCAAAATTAAAGTTTTGGCCTAAAAGCAAAACGCTGTGTGGAGGAAAACATCACCCTGAACACACCATCCCAACCATGAAATATGGTGGTGGTAGCATCATGTTGTGGGAATGCTTTTATTCAGCAGGGACAGGGAAGCTGGTCAGAGTTGATGGGAAGATGGATGGAGCCAAATACAGGCAAATCTTAGAAGAAAACTTGTTGGAGTCTGCAAAAGACTTGAGACTGGCGGGGAGGTTCACCTTCCATCAGGACAACGACCCTAAACAAACAGACAAAAATTGAAAACCATTTATCATTTTCCTTTCACTTCACAATTATGTGCCACTTTGTGTTGGTCTATCACATAAAATCCCAATAAAATACATTTACGTTTTTGGTTGTAACATGACAAAATGTGTAAAATGTCAAGGGCACTGTAAGTAACTTCTGCTACAAACTGAACCACTGCCTTTACTTTAAGTTTGTAGTTAGTGGCCCTGGGATTGCCCCAGTGAGACTCCATGAAAGAGGAAAATTATTTACTCCTTTTTTCCTTTCCTGGATGTCTTCCATGGCAGCATATGTATTCCCACCCTTGTGTTTTATTTTCTTAGGCTGAAGTCTACCTACAAAGAATGTTGTCTGAGGGATACTGCAAAAACAATTGTAGCAGGATTTTATGGGGTGCGGAGGTCAGAGCCACACCCACCGTGTATACTGCCATGGAAGACATGCAGGAAAGTATAATTAGGGTGAGTAACTAATAGTTTTTCTTTTCGTTCATGGGTCCTTCATTAAAGTTCAACTTTAGCCAAAACCTTTTTGGGGAAAAAAGGGGAAAGGTTAGAAGATCTGTAAGGTCCCCCTGACTTGCCTATCTGCTGGTTCCAGATATATGGAGCTGATTCCAGGAATGGTCATTGGATGTATCCCGGACAGACTTACCATCTTCTACCTTCTTTCTCTTATTCTCTCTCTCTTCTTTTCCTTCCTCCTTAGCCTGATAGTAATTTCCTCTTCATCTTCTTCTTTCTTCACAATAGTCAGGATTGATGTTTGACAATAGAAAGTGATTTTGGGATCCCATAATGCAAGTTGAATCTTCTACCACTTTGCAGACCATTTTATAGGAATCCATATTTTTAACCCTATTGTATACCACTTGTTAAGCTGTCCTTGTGAAGGCCTTTCTATCTACAATGGGGCTATGGGTCCATATTAGGAAAATGTTTGTCTGTTTGCTCTTCTGGTTAATGTATGCAGATATGAGACTCCATGGACAAATCGCTTAATTTGTGATGGTCTTTTCAGGTCTCCCCCCCCCCCCCACACACACATTTTTTTATTCTTGGAAAATAATTATTATAAACGATTTAAACAGAAGATCTGTATGGTTTTTATTGTTGTTAGTTTACCCACTGAGTGGGGGCTATGCATCCTCTCTATTAGTCTTATTGACCATTGTCAGCAGTACAGAAAATTATGGGAAATCCAAAATTGTTCAAGTTGTCATCAAAATGAAGTTGAGGGTGAAAATCATAGATGAGGCCAGTGACAGCTGTCGCTCCAACTTAGAAAAAGGTTCCTGCACTACTTTTGGTACGACTTCGGCATGACTTGCATTGAATTCTGTTAAAAAAGTCGTATGCAAGTTGTGCCGAAATCGACTTCAAAACCGCAGGAGTGTGAACTGGGCCTAAGAGGGGATTTAGGGATATTTTCTTTTGTGTTATGTTGAAACATTGGGACAGGAAGTGAGGGGAAACCTCTCCAACAACACAAAGAGCATAAAATAGAAACTGACAGGGGTTTTAATTATTCTGTACTTTATCAAAAAAAATTAAAATAAAAGTTTTGGTTAGCATTTCTGCTTAGAAGCTCTAGGGGTCGTGGGTTCAAATCCCAACCACAGCACTACCTGGAGTTTGCATGTTCTCCCTGTGCCTGCATGGATTTACACCAGGTACTTCAGTTTCTTCCCACACTCCAAAGACCTCCTGGTAGGTTAATTGGCGCCTGTCTAAATTGGCCCCAGTATGTGAATGTATGAATGTTAGTTAGGGAACTTAGATTGTAAGCTCCTTGAGGGCAGGAACTGATGTGAATGTACAATATATATGTAAAGTGCTGCATAAATCAACAGCACTTTATAAGTATCTATAATAATAATAATAATAATAATAGAATAATGTAATAAAAAGATTGTATATTAGCCCACCAACAATGTCCTAAAAAATCTAGATTTATTGTTGTAAACAATTTTATACTTTGTCAGTACCTAACTCTTATACTATACTTTGATACTTCTTATAAAGGATTCCATGTTTTCCAAAAGGGTTTTTAAATTTAAAAAATGCTTGTAGGAAACATACACATACGTGCCATTTCAGAGCTGCAACGTATGCCTGATTTTTTTCTTTTCAAGCAGTATTACTGAATACAGTGTGTCAGCATTTATTAATGAAAGATACAGATTGTATACATAAAAATTACTTTAAAAGTGTCTGCTATCATAATTGATTATTTTTATAATATTGAATATGTATTTCCTTTAGGTTACTTGAACCTCTTTACAATGAATTAGACATGTGCACTACCAAAAAATTTGTTTAGTTTAGTTTTCGTTTTATTCATTCCTTTTTCCGTTTATCGGATCATTCGTTCTAATCCGCATTCATTACTACGGATCATTCGTAAGTTCAGGTGCATTTGTATTCGTTACGTTCCAATCGTTTAGATGCGGCATTCGTTACCTCATGTAATGCGTAACTTCAGATGCATTTCGTATTCGTTACGTTCACTAACAGTTACTTTTAAAAGGACATTAACTAATTAACACTAACAGCCAAATTTAAAAGGGCATTCCAATAAAAATGTAAATCTAATCTATCCAAAATTGAGCTGCTATGGCGCAGAGACCTGAATAAAAGAATTACTGACTTCAGCTATTTTACCTATAATCTAATAGTTTATAATAATAAATAATAATAAAAACTATAATAATAGTTAATAAATTAATACTAATAGAAAATACGAACAACAAAATTATCTGAATGTAATTGATTTGTTAAATCGTAAGTTGAATCGTTTTTCGTTCTTTTGGATTTTTGGATTTTTGTTTTTCCTGGTCTTCGTTCTTTTGGATCTTCGTTCTTTTGGACTTTTCGTTTTTTTATGCATTTGTCAAAAGAGTCTTTCGTTCATTCGGATGCTTCCGAATGAACGAATATGCCAAATTTCTACAATGAATGCTGTATGCACTCATTGACATTTCATGTGGTCTTTATTTCATGTGGTCAGCAGCAATACTTAGGTATGATGCGACATTCAAATAATTCCCAACTTGTGTGTGCCAAGAAAACATTCCTCATGCCGCTACTGCCACTAACCTCCTCTCACACTAGGCAGCATATCATGGCAGAAAATGAGGTTTGTCAGACCATGTTTACAGTCTTCATTTGCCAAGTTTATGTGATCATGTGCCCAGTGTAGCCTCAATTTTCTGCTCTTAGCTGAAAGGAACCTGGCATAGTTTCCGGATGCTGTAACCCATTCAGGTTTAAAAAAGAAAAAAAGAAAACACAGCCATAAATATTTAACCTCCCTGGCGGTATGATTCTTTCAGGATTTTGGTGCTGAAAGCGGTACAATTGTTTTGCATGGAAATTTGGCGTTTTATATTGTAGGTCTGTAATTCTTAGGAATAACTCACTTAGATCTGTCTAAACAAGAGTCTAGTAGACATCCCGGGTATGATAAAGTTTGAAACACAAAATCATAAATTATAATATAATAAATAACTATAAATAATTATAACAAATAATAATATAATAATAACAAAAAAAAATCAATTATGTAATCACATGAAAAACACGCTGTCATTACTTTCAGTGTTTGATGATGAATTTCCCCACAAATCACTGTCGCTCATTTCTGCAAGTGATTCTAATTTATTATCGCTGTTTTCTAGCTGATCTAAAACCACTTTTGACATAAAGGGACAGTTTTTGGTTGCCATGGACAATCTACAGTTTCCAGGCAGAATTTTTTTTTATTTATAATATAAAAGTGCATGCAGGTCACTGGACAGACCACTAGGGACAAAGGGGGTGTGTGATTATTTTATACAGTACTGTAATATGTAAGATTACAATATACTGTATGTGTACTGTGTTTTTACTTTTTTGAATTTGGCACCGATCTCTGCCCCCGTGCGTCGTAACGTCGCAGGGAACGGAGCTCGGCGGCACTCGGGCACTGTGTAAATCGAGCAAGGAGACAGCTCGCTCACACAGCGGGGAGACATCGCAGGATCCAGGGGACAAGGTAAGTAACTCTGCCTGGACACTGCGATGCAATCCCGAGTCTGGCTTGGAGTTACCGCTATTGGTACTGAAATTCCACCCCGAGCCAGACTCGGGATTACCGCCAGGGGGGTTAAAGTATATTGACAGACAAAACTTTTTTGCATGGACTAGGGAAGAATTAAAACTTTTATTAGGTTACTTTTGCTGGGGAGATTTTTCAAAGAGGAATATCTCCAAAGATATCTCTGTCTAAATTGGCCCTAAATTGGCCCTAGTATATAAATGTGAGTTAGGGACCTTAGAGTGTAAGCTCCTTGAGGGTAGGGAACAATGTGAATGTACAATGTATATGTAAATTGTAGGCAGATGTCACTGTAACATTTGTTTTCATTAGATGGCTTATCCTCTACTCTTGTTCTGGTGTATTTCATTTTTCTTTTTGTCTTAGTGACAATGGTTTTCACGACAGAGTGTGAAGCCTCATACACACGACGACCGGTTTTCTTGGCAAAAACCAGCAAGAAAACTGCTTATTGCCGAGATTACCATTCGTGTGTACAAGGCATTCAGGTTTCTAGTCAGGAAATCTGGCCAGAATCTCAATGAGAAAAAAAGAGAACCTGCTCTCTTTTTTCTCGTCGAGATTCTTGTCGGCCTGTTTCCCGACGAGAAACCCCCAGAGTGTGTATACTTACCTGTCGCCGCGGAAACCCGCGCATGCTTGAAATGACTTTGATGCATGCACGGTAGCTTCCACGGCATAGGTAGGGTGAAGCAAGATGGCGGCGACGGCATCGAATGTGATGAGCCCATGGTCGTCGTACGCGATGACGTCACTGCGTTCTTTCCTTTCAAGAGAACCGTGGTTCTTTTGAAACGAAAGTCTGTACACTCCGGCGGCAAGAGTTTCTAGCCAAGAATCTCGTCAGGGAAAACGTCAGGTTTTTCCTAACGAGATTCTCGGTCGTGTGTACGAGGCTTCAGTCTCCTCAGCAGGGACACAGGCAGCAATAAAAACATTAACAGAGGTTCTAAAAAAAAAAAAGTTGGCTTTATGTATGCATAAAAATATAATAAAACAAATGATGTGCCAATACAAATTAAATTAATTTGGACGATAAAGCAAATATTACAATTAAAAAAAGGAAAATTTATAAAAGTATACTAATGTTCCTGAAAAAGCAGGTGAATACTGGAGTATGCGTGGAGCTTTCAAATTTTTCTGTACTTACAAGTAAAATAGTTATACTTACCAACCAGAAGATCTGGAACCACATGATATATACAGTACATTTCAAAATGTCTGTACAGTTGAAATAAAAAGTGTACAACTCAAGGGATTCTTTCAACTGCATATGTGTGGATTAGTCCAGAATTGAGCTGGGGCACTATGAAGGTGATCTGATATTGTGTTTATTAGATGAACCTGCATCCAATCGCAATAGTGTGAACCTAGCCTTATACAGGCACGCTGGAAAAACGAAAGTCCCTGTAATGTTTTAGCTGTACTGTTTCTGCTTTTAATCAAAGTCTAGAACCTAAAGTTCATCTCATTGCATGTGCACAAAAGTTATTTTCTGTAACAATTTGGGTGAAGATCAGATTGTGTTAGCGATTTGTGCAAACTTTCTAAGAGACTCTTACAAAACTGTACTGGGAACTGTATGTAGGTTTGCTATTGTTTGCCTCTTTCTGGATCTTCTGATTGTCAGGTTGACTCTAGTTCCAATATTTTCTGAGTTGCTGACCTGGAACAAGCAGGCAACTAGTGAAGTCAGAGGAAAGTTAGAACTGTTGTTCTGAGTCAAGCGCTCGTTCAGTTAAAGCTAATGAATCAGAATGACTGCTAGGTAACTAGCATTTTCAGAGGGAGAGGTCAGGTAAATATACTTGTTCCAGGTTGATGACTTAGGCAGGCCATACAGGATTCGAATTTCGAACGAGCCGTCGAGCGATAAACGAACGCGGCGCTCACAAAAGCATGCGAGTGTACCATCAATTACGTATGAAAATCGAGCGAGAAAACACAATGTTTTCATACCATAGAGGAAGTGATGTAATCTTCTGTGACCTTTTAAACACACAGCCTACTGTCAAAAGAAGAATTTTTTCTTCGGATCATGCACAGTTATGTTTCTTGGGAAAAATCGTCCAACTCTACCATTAACGATACGATTTTTGGACAATTTTCGAAAAAAAAAACAACATGTTGGTTTTTGAAATTTCGCCTGTCGTACGAAAATCGCGTGTCGAACAAGCACACTAATGATACGAAAATCGGCCGACTTTACGCTCGTATGCGATTTTCGATCGAAATTCGAATCGTGTATGGCCTGCCTTAGAAAGCATTGAAGCCAGGATCAGGAAATGAGGCAACTAGCATTTTCAGGAAGACATGTATATGTGTTTCAAATAAAAGTGATTAGGCAGAGGGAACATTCTTGTATATGTGGACAACAGGAAAATGGGTTAAACTTGAAGAAAACGTGCATTTAGGAGAAATATGGGGGCTGTCATTACTGAGTGAAAATGCTAGGTGCTTCGCTGTCACGCCGATTCGTTGTTTTCAGTACTTTCTAATGCTGGCCATACACTATATGAAATTTGGTCATTTGGCCAATTCGTTAATTTTTCAGCCAGTTAGTAGACACAAAATCGATAATCGTTGGGATGTTTTTGAGCCCAAAAAAGTTTGGACATTTTCTGTCGAAGAAGAGATAAATTGAAAGGTTAATGTGTTTCCCGTCCGAACTGTTTGTTCTAGGTATATGTAAAAAAACAAACAAAAAATTACCGTATTTATCGGGGTATTGCGCGCACCCGCGTATAGCGCGCACCCCCAACCTAGAAGAACAATTTCAGAAAAAAAATACTTACGGTTTCGTCTGTGTCTTGCCTCGGTGGTGTCCTCCCATGCTGTCTCTGAGCCGATCCCCGATTCCCACACTGTGTTTGAACCACTCAGCCAACATATACCGAGCGCAGTACACTCGGGCACGCTCGGCTCTCGCGTAAAGGATGTACAGGACGCACAGGTCGTGACCGGGAGGGGAGCCGAGCCTGGCCGAATGTACCCGAGTGTACTACGCTCAGTATATGTCGGCGGCGGCTTCAAACACAGCGCGGGAAGTGGGGATCGGCTCATAGACAGCGTGGGAGGACACGTATATCACGCACCCACGAGTTTCCCTTGATTTTAAGGGGAAAAAAGTGCGCGGTTGACGCTGATAAATACGGTAATTCATTTTTATGTCCACTAAACTATCGTTTACTCTTACGACTGAATGTTCATTATTCAAAAATGGAATCCCCTGATTTTCTGTATAGTATATGGCCAGCATTAGCCACTGATTGCAGCAAGCATGCAAATCAGGACTTCTGACTTCACTTAGATGCCTTTCACACTGGAGCCACATTCGCTGTAAAGCCCTGCTCATTTTAGTAGCGCTTTACCTCTGTTTAAGTGGCACTTTTCAGCCGATAGAGGGGTGCTTTTTACCGCAAAGAAGAAAAACTCCCCTGTTGCGGTGCTTCCGAATAGCTTTTCTGGTGGTTCGGAATTCATTCCAATGTGCAGGGCATTTTGGGGGCGCTAAATACAGCGCTCCCAACCGGCCCCAGACATGCTGCTTGCAGGACTTTTCTAAATGTCCTGCAAGCGCACTGCCCAAGCCACACTTGAATGAATGAATGAATGAAAACTTATATAGCGCAACACATGCAAACTTAATCGCCTCTGGAATGAATGGGGGGTGGTTTTCAGGCGCTTAGCAGAGGCTATTTCCAGTGCTAAAGCGCCTGAAAACCTTCCAGTGTGAAAGGGGTCTTAGTGTATGATTGCTCCAGATTAGTAACTCAGAAAAAATGGAAGCCAGAATTGGGAAACAAGACAACCAGCATTTCAGAACAAAGTCAGATAGGATAGGCCCCCTGTTCTCTTAGTACATGTCTCTATAATACAGTGAAACCTAGTAATGGCTGGTAATTCTCAGTAGTGCTCTAGTATATGCTAACATGAATCTCCATTGTGTCTAGAAAGATCGTGTAATAAAAAATGACCTGGTAAAACCACCAGGTGGCAGATATTCAGATGTTAAACTGAATGAGATTGTATCATCTTGCAGAAAGAGAGTGAAAAGCTTCAAAGCTTATCTTGTAGGATGTCTGGGGTGCTATCCTTCTCTTGACAAGTTACAAATTTGACATCATAACGTACTGCTACACTGTCTTAGTTGTGTTAAAAATACGCCTGCAAAATGTATGTATTTAGCACTCTTGTGATAAAAAAACATTCTTATTATTTTAGTTCTTCACACTGCCGCGGCTTCAAAGTCGTGCATCTTTAAATCCAACATCCTTGCACGACTTCTTTGCGGCTTGCATGCAACTTCTTTAACAGAAGTCAATGCAAGTCGGGGCTTAATATCATTGATATATTCGGCTGTGATATCTTTCAAAGAGACCCCCACTGAGGCCTTACCACCTCCAATGGGAGAAGGAGTTGGGAAAGCAGCTAGACCCTGAGGACTGGTGGGTGATGACACTAACCTTGTCTAAGTGCTCACGTAATGTGTTGATTTTAGAAAATGCTTATAAAGTACTGTATAGGTGGTACTACACACCGGCGAGGTTGGCCCGCTTTATCTCAAATTATTCCCCGCTCTGTTTTAGGGGGTGCTCCCAGGAGGGCTCCAAGGCGCATATTTGGTTTTCCTGCCCGCGGGTGTGCAGACTGTGGATTAGAGTATACACTCTCCTTCGTAATCTATTTCAGATTAACATTAAAAGGGACCCTTATGTAGCACTTCTTGGTAAGCCAATTGTGGAATTACTGCGTCCTGAAAGGCAACTAGCCCAGCATCTCTTTACTGCGGCTCAGCTGACAATTGCGAGAGCTTGGAAGACCCCCACACTTAGCTTTGAGGCAGTCAAAAACTGCCTGAATGATGTAATGGTTAATGAGAAACTAACGGCTGTCCTTTCTGATACGCACGACAAGTTTTTCAGGGTTTGGCAACATTGGATCACATACTATCACCCTTCTAGATTTGACACCGCATTACTGTCAATTTAGGACTTCTCTTGAGCGCACCCCGTGGACCTTCTACCCCCTTCTCTTTTCTCTCCCACTTCTATTCTTACTCTGGCTCTGCTCCACTTTTCTCTTTTTCCACTCCTTTACAGTCTCCTCTTTGGCTGTTTTCTCTCTATACTTTTTCTAGAGGATGCTAACTTTCTGATCCTTCTGTTGTTGTGAATGGCACACCTATTTTATAGTTTTACGGATAGCCTGGCGATGCCCGGACTTTAGACCATTTTGTTCAATTGACTTTTTCATTTCTCTTTTCAATAGAGTATAGCATAAGACCTAGCTTCCAGTATGCTGATGTGGGCCCTCGGGTCCGGATCTACTTTATACTTTGTATTAGGGTTGTCCTGATACCGATACTAGTATCGGTATCGGTATTGGGACCGATGCCGAGTATTTGCGGGAGTACTTGTACTCCCGCAAATACCCCCGATACCAAAATAGAATACTTCCCCCCCCATATTGCAGCCATGACCTGTCCCTCATACCTGTAGATATGATGCCGCCGCTGCCGCATACCACCGTTAATCCCCCTGCATTATAGCGTAGCACGCATTGCAAGTTTTCGTTTTGAATACTTGTAATGCCCGCGCCGCCATTTATAGACTCTCCCCTTCTCGGGATTGGACGGATCCGTTCAATCCCGAGCAAGGGGGGGTGTCTATGCACGAATCCACGTATAGACACTCCCCCTTGCTTGGGATTGGACGGATCCCTCCAATCCCGAGAAGGGGAGTGTCTATACATGGCGGCGCGGGCATTACAAGTACTCAGAACGAAAGCTTGTAATGCACGCTACGCTATAATGCAGTGGGATTAACGGCGGTATGCGGCGGCATCATATCTACAGGTATGAGGGACAGCACATGGCTGCAATATGGGGGACATACATGGCTGCAATGTGGGGGACATACATGGCTGCATATGTGGGGGACATACATGGCTGCAATATGGGGGACATGACATGGCTGCAATATGGGGGACATACATGACTGCATATGTGGGGGACATACATGACTGCATATGTGGGGGACATACATGGCTGCATATGTGGGGGACATACATGGCTGCATATGTGGGGGACATACATGGCTGCAATATGGGGGACATACATGGCTGCAATATGGGGGACATACATGGCTGCATATGTGGGGGACATACATGGCTGCATATGTGAGGGACATACATGGCTGCATATGTGAGGGACATACATGGCTGCATATGTGGGGGACATACATGGCTGCAATATGTGGGGGACATACATGGCTGCAATATGTGGGGGACATACATGGCTGCAATATGTGGGGGACATACATGGCTGCAATATGTGGGGGACATGGCTGCATTTGGGGACACATTTAAAAAAAGTATCGGCATTCGGTATCGGCGACTACTTGAAAAAAAGTATCGGTACTTGTACTCGATCCAAAAAAAGTGGTATCGGGACAACCCTACTTTGTATGCTGTAATACTGTTGTTACATAGTTACATAGTTACATAGTTAGTCAGGTTGAAAAAAGACACAAGTCCATCCAGTTCAACCATAAAAAAATAAATAAAAATAAAACAAAGTAAAACACAGTACATCCTCCCATACACCCAACTCCATACCCACAGTTGATCCAGAGGAAGGCAAAAAACCCCAGCAGAGCGATGATCCAATTTGCTACCGGAGGGGAAAAAATTCCTTCCTGATCCCCCGAAAGGCAATCGGATTTACCCCGGATCAACTTTACCTACAAAACTTAGTACTCAGTTATATTATGTGCATTTAGGAAAGAATCCAGGCCTCTCTTAAAGCAATCTACTGAGCTGGCCAGAACCACCTCTTCACAGCTCTTACTGTGAAGAAACCTTTCCGTATTTGGAGGTGAAATCTCTTTTCCTCCAGACGTAAAGAGTGCCCCCTTGTCCTCAGTGTTGACCTTAAAGTGAATAACTCAACACCAAGTTCACTATATGGACCTCTTATGTATTTGTACATGTTGATCATATCCCCCCTTATTCTCCTCTTCTCAAGAGTGAATAAATTCAGTTCCTCTAATCTTTCCTCATAGCTGAGCTCCTCCATGCCTCTTATCAGTTTGGTTGCCCTTCTCTGCACTTTCTCCAGTTCTCCGATATCCTTTTTGAGAACTGGTGCCCAAAACTGGACTGCATATTCCAGATGAGGTCTTACTAATGATTTGTACAGGGGCAAAATGATATCTCTATCTCTGGAGTCCATACCTCTCTTAATACAAGAAAGGACTTTGCTCGCTTTGGAAACCGCAGCTTGGCATTGCATGCCATTATTGAGCTTATGATCAACTAAAACACCCAGATCCTTCTCCACTACAGATCCCCCCAGTTGTACTCCCCCTAGCATGTATGATGCATGCATATTCTTAGCCCCCAAGTGCATAACTTTACATTTATCAACATTAAACCTCATCTGCCACATAGTCGCCCAATTAGACAGAGCATTGAGGTCGGCTTGTAAATTGGAGACATCCTGCAAGGACATTATTCCACTGCATAGCTTGGTGTCATCTGCAAAAACAGAAATGTTACTTTTGATCTCAGACCCAATATCATTTATAAATATATTGAAAAGTAAGGGACCCAACACTGAACCTTGGGGTACACCGCTGATAACCTTGGACCATTCAGAGTAAGAATCATTAACCACAACTCTCTGAATTCTGTCTTTCAGCCAGTTTTCTATCCATTTACAAACTGATATATCTAATCCTGTAGACCTTACCTTACACATGAGCCGTGTGTGGGGAACTGTATCGAACGCTTTTGCAAAATCCAAGTATACCACATCCACTGCTACGCCTCTGTCCAGGGTTTTACTTACCTCTTCATAAAAGGAAATCAGGTTTGTCTGACAACTTCTGTCTTTCATGAATCCATGCTGTCTGCTGCTTAAATAGTTTGTTTCCAGCTAGAACTCATCCACGTGGTCTTTTATTAAACGTTCCAGTATCTTCCCAACTATAGAAGTTAAACTAACAGGTCTATAGTTACTAGGTAAAGACTTTGTTCCCTTTTTAAATATGGGCACCACATTGGCTTTATGCCAATCCAGTGGTACTATTCCTGTCATTAATGAGTCCCTAAATATTAGATACAGTGGCTTTGAAATTTCAGAGCTCAATTCTTTTAGGATCCGTGGGTGGATGCCATCTGGTCCAGGTGCTTTATCCACCTTTATTCTGTCTAAATATTTCTGGACCATATCACTTTTGAGCCATTGTGGATTTGGGGCTGTGTCACTCCCGCCCCCTATATCGACATGAGCTCCCCCATTCTCCATTGTTGTGAACCTGTACTGTTGGTTTATATGACAATAAAAACCTTTGTAAAAGAAAAGAAGTCAATGCAAGTCGTGTTGAAGTCACACCAAAGTAGTGCAGTAACTATGTCCTGTTCGGACATTGGGAAGTTGGTTATGACGATCTATTGCCGCCTGCAGTCGGCGGGGATCGATCCCTTCCGGGCGGCCCAAAGGAAGTGGGAGGTGGATATTCCTGGTCTGTCCAAAGAGGGGTGGGAGGAGGCCTCGGAAGCCTGCTTCCTTGATATCATTGGGTTAAATGACCGGTATGTCCAGTTTAAATTTATACACCAGTTGCACTATACCCCTGCAAGGCTGGCCCGTATGGGGCTGGTCTCTAATGTATCCTGCCCTAGGTGCAGCTCCTCGGAAGCTGACTGCATACATATGTTTTGGTCATGCCCTGGCCTGTCTGCATACTGGACGGGTGTGTTTTCCTTCTTTAGCGATACCCTGCACTTCCCCGTCCCTCTTGCTCTGGCAGTGGGGCTACTGGATGTGCTTAATGACTATGTGCCTACGACACATGCTCGAACTTTATTACATTTGCTCTTGTTTTATGCCCTAAAATTGATCCTGTTGCACTGGAAAAGTGCCTCTGCTCCTACTGTTCAAATGCTGTTCCGTATGGTAAATAAGGTTCTGCCAATTTACAAGTATGTATATAGGGGAAGGGGTTGCCCACAGAAGTTTACTAAGATATGGCAGCCATGGCTTGATATAGAGGACTCCTTTTGGGGGGATACCCCGCTTTCTAACCGTAATCGGCTGGGGTGATGGGGGAGGGGGGGGGGCCGGTGTGGTTGTGAGGGTGAGTGTGTGTGTGTCTGGTGGTATGCGTGTTGGGGTTGTTTGTTGAATGTTGGGTTCGAATTTATACTGTTACTGGGTGTGACCGTCCTGGGTCTACGGCACCTCTGTTGGTTCATTTGTTGACTAGGGCTCTTCCGTTGGGGCCCGCTGAGCCATGATGTGGGCTATACTGTTCCTGGCCCTTCTGTTGTATTTTTACTGATATGCCACCTGTGTATTGGGACCGATATTGTTACTTCACTTTGTGTACTTTTGTATGTGACGAAAATTAATAAAGAAAGTAGTGCAGTAACCTTATTCTAAGTTGGCGTGACTTGAGTTGCACTGATTAGAACGGTTCTATTGCCGTTAATGGGGCGCGACTTGTCATGCGACTTTGAACTCAAGTCGCAGCAGTGTGAACCAGGGCTTACTGTGAATGTACCCATGCATGTTAATGGTCTGTGTGCAGAACGAGAGAAGATTAGCCAGTTCCCCCATCCTTACAACGTAAATGGAGCAATCTCTACAGCCAGCTGTTGTATAGTTAGGCGGCCACAGCTGCTTTTATACAATAGAAATGGCAAACAGTGTCCAATCATTTTAAACCTGTCTCGATTTTTAATTATATTGAGGTGGGTGATGCTTGCAAAGCCATCCACTGCTCGAATTGTGGATGATTCAGCAGGAATTGGCTTCCATTTCATCCATTTAAGGCCAGTGATATGGCTAGATTCCATTACTGGCTAGTTATTTGTCTGAATTATATTTACAGGCCAGTCATATGGCTGAATTCCACAATCGCTAAGTGTGAGAACCTGAACACATCTTGAACAGGAGATAAATGGAAAAGTTTTTCCAACCAATAAGCCAAGTGATCGAATGAGTTCAGGTGTAGTTTGCCCTGTTGTTGCTAACCATCCTAGGAAATAACATCCTAATAAAATCAATACATGTCTTTTACTTGATAAATATCTGTTTTTTAACATCTATCATAAGGAAAACACTGCTGAGTGATGTTCTTGGAAGTATGCCACAGAAGAAGTTAAATCGGAGTACGCCACAGAAGAAGTTAAATCGGAGTACGCCACAGAAGAAGTTAAATCGGAGTACGCCACAGAAGAAGTTAAATCGGAGGTCCCTGTAATTTTTGTGTTTATTAGAAGTCAGCAGATACAAAAACTGTAGCT
Source organism: Rana kukunoris (assembly GCA_029574335.1). NCBI lineage: Eukaryota > Metazoa > Chordata > Amphibia > Anura > Ranidae > Rana > Rana kukunoris. The sequence goes on along the minus strand of CM056050.1, from coordinate 144,282,206 downwards.
CCTCACTTTTAATAAACAGACACTCACCTGCTGTTTTAATCTCCTTTCATCTCTCAGCAGTGCTGACACCTTTACTATGGGCTCCAGGCTGTGACAGCTTGGATGTGCGAGTGACACTGCGCTCTGTGACAGGTCCCAGGAGACTTCGGGAGGAGGGGGAAAGGAGAACTTCCTCTCGCGATCATCTAAGGCAGGGGTGCCCAACCTTTTGAAGCACAAGGGCCACTTAAGCGACTTGGTAACCGGTCGCGGGCCACAATGAGCGAAGCGGGTGGATGGCAGGTCCGTGTCCCCTCTGCATATGCAGAGTGGATATGGACACAACCCACTATTCTTTTTTTCTGATGTGCTTCGGTTTAGCCGCATTGTGGGTGCGACCCAGTGTACTTTTGGCTTTCCTGCACTTTGCAATAGACTTCCATTGTATTCTGCAGGTGTGGCGCATTTTAAGAAAACTCACTAAACTCGCAGGTAATAACAGAAGTCTATGGCTCAGTGCAAACTGCTCTGCACCTGTGGGTCAGTTTGAAAGCAGCCCAGTAACCACTGCAGAACAGATATGCCCATATAGAAAACTGTGATTTTAGTAATAAACTGACATTTAATAACAGTATTCTATTCCATCCCAGAGCAGGAGGTCGCGGCCACATCAGAGGGCTCCGTGGGCCACATGTGGCCCCCTGGCCACTGGTCGGGCACCCTTGGTCTAAGGCGACCGGAACATAAGTGGGAGCGGGTACATGTCAAAATCAGGTACCCGCTCCCACCTCCTTCCCAAAAGCTTCATTTAACAAACAGGAGCCAAGGAGGAAGCCTTAAAGTGGAACTTCTCCTTTTGGGTGGAGCTCGTCTTTAATCCTGTCCAAAAATAAGCCAAATAGCTGGGGCAAGAAGAAATGAATTCATAAACCCGAAGTATTGAACTGATGGTACCTCTGAAATCTCTGAGCAGTTTTAAGAGGAGTTCTTAAGACCCATACACATGATCAGATAATTGGGCAAAAAATATCGCTTTCGAATCGATCGTACAGTAATCTGATGGTTAGTACACCGCTTTCGAGAGCCGATCACGACAATTCATTCAATATTATCCATAGGGACAAACACAAAAATATTTCCCGTACGATACCAGATCGTACGACTTTTGTTTAATCAGTACAGTCTTTGTAAATATACATTACATCACTTCTGAATTTTTATTTTGCTGTATAAGAATTTTTGTAGCTTTAGTAACCTCTTAATTTTCAATATGGAGACTAGCATGCTACAAAAAAAATAATAGATGGTCTTTCGTCCGATAATCGCATCATTTGTACGAGGCATTAGGCTTCTTTGAGATTAATTCAACCCATTTGGAACCAAATGTTTAAATTAAAGGAAAAGCATGGGCAAAGCTTTTATAGCCAAAATTCTCTTTAGGGTCGCAGGAGTGCACTTACTTGTGCTTTCCTGGACCCAGAATCAGCCAACACCAGGCTAAAGCCACTTATTGGGGATTACTACTATTTATCTGAATTTGTCTATATACAGTTGTCTGAATTATTTATCTGAATAAAGTTATCAGAATCCAGTCACCTGTACTAATTATTGAGACAGTGGCTGTACTCTAGGGACACACATCCCCAGGGATGGATGCACAGCAAACTGATTGGATGTGCCATTATCAGTGTACAGTAGCAGCCTGTCATTAATTTCTACAGGCAGCTGTATGCAAAGAACTCTCACTATTGGGCACAGAGACATTCTCTTTTCATTGTGTACAGATCTTTGTGCCTGTGTGAATGAGCCCTTAACAGTATTAATAATCTGTTGTAAGTGAATACAAATGGTACTGGAGCCTGAACAGTCCATGTCTTAAAGTGATACTAAACACACACGGTTGAACCACTTCAGCTCTGTTAGGCTTTACCCCCTTCCCGGCCAGGCCAGGCCATTTTTTGAAATACAGCACTGCGTTGTTTTTAGCTCCCAATTGCGTGGTCGTGCGACACTGTACCCAAATAAATAAATTTCCCTTTTTTTCCCCACGAATAGAACTTTCTTTTGGTGGTATTTAATCACCTCTGCGGTTTTTATTTTTTGCGCTATAAGCAAAAAAATACCGACAATTTATTTCCTTAGTTTAGGCCGATATGTATTCTTCTACATATTTTTGGTAAAAAAAATCACAATAAGCGTATATTGATTGGATTGCGTCAAAGTTATAGTGTCTACAAAATGTGTTATTGATTTATAGCATTTTTTTTTAAACTAGTAACTAGTAATGGCGACGACATATCGAATACTTTTGACACTGTTTTGGGACCATTGGCATTTATACAGCGATCAGTGCTATAAAAATGCACTGATACTGTATAAATGGCACTGGCAAGGAAGGGGCTAGGGACGATCAAGGGGTTAAATATGTTTCCTAGGGAGTGATTCTAACTGTAGAGGGAAGGGACTCACCAGAGGAGGAGACCAATTGGTGTTCCTCTGTACTGGGAACACACCTTCAGTCTCCTCTCACCTGACAGGATGTGGATCTGTGTGTTTACACACACAGATCTAAGTCCCTGCTCTGTGATGAGCAATCGCGGTTGCCCGGGAGACAGCCGCCAGGCCGCCAGGCATGCGCATCGGGTCCAGAGTGATGCAGCTAGCACGCTCTCCACAAATGCCGGAAAGGCCGATGACGCCATATGATGGACTCCCGGAGGAACAAAGGGTTACTTTGGCCCTCATATTACAATGGGGTGGTAGGAAAGTGGTTAAAATGAATAGGCTGAAATCATACCTCACAGAACCACATGCAAATTGCACAGAAATGCACAGCGTGCTCCTGTGTGATTCCAGTGTGGGCCTGGTGTCAACCGGCCCCTAAAACACGGACAGTGTCAGTAGGGCAGTGTATGGTGTCAGTAGAACAGTGGATGGTATCAGTCAGTGGAGCAATGGATGTGTCAGTAGAGCGGAGGTTGGTGTCAAAAGGATAGTGAATTGTGTCAGTCAATAGGCAGTGGACTATGTCAGTAGAGCAGGGGATGGTGTCAATGAAACAGTGAACAGTGGAAGTGTTTTTTTTTTATTATTATTTTATAATATAATATATATATTATTATATAGATTTTAACTCCTCGTGTACCACTTTTCAGACAGAGAAAGGGACCGAGGACAGAGATTCCCCAGTCCCGTCCTCTGCAACCACGCTGAACTGGACAGTGAATGAATGGAAAGTGCTTTCCCCTGAGTGGCTTCCCATTCATTCACATACTGAAGCATAGTAAACACAGTTTACTGTGCTTCAGTTGTGAATAAACCCAATAAGTGATCCTTAGAGCCGTTTCACACAAAATGGAGCAACTTACAACACGACTTAAAGTTGCCTCCAGGACAGGCGACTTTGGCTGTGGCTAATCACAGAATAATCAGCTCTGTGGGAGGGAGGGGTTTGCCTGAGTAGACTGAGTCAGTGATCCGACTTTGGAGGCAACTTCCATTGAAATCTATGGGTACAAGTTGCCTAGAAGTCGCCTTGAAGTAGTACAAGAACCTTTTCTGAACGACTTCAGTCATGCTCAGAATCAAGCGGAAGAGCCGCACTGTCTATTGAACTTAATTTTTCTCAGCTCGTCGTACGTGTTGTACATCAATAAGTTCTTGACGTTCGGAATTTGACAACATTTGTGTGACCGTCTGTATGCAAGACAAGTTTGAGCCAACATCCGTTGGAAAAAAATCCAAGGTTTTGTTGTCAGAATGTCTGATTGTGTGTATGTGGCATATACTTTTCAATGGGGACAGCTGTCTGAAGCCCTGTACACACGGGCCAAGAATCTCTTCCTGGCCGAGTGTACACACACTCCATTCAAAAGAACCGTCTTTCTTTTGAATGGCAAGAACGCAGTGATGTCATCGCATACGACGAGCATGCACTCATCACATTCAATGCCATCGCCGCCATCTTGCTGCACCCTACACTGCCCTTGGAAGCTACCGCGCATGCGTTAAAGTCATTTCGAGCATGCGTGGGTTTCCACGGCGACAGGTAAGTATACAGACGCTCGGGTTTCTCAGCAGGAAAACACTGCCGAGAATCACGACAAGGAAAATCGAGAGTAGGTTCTCTATTTTTCTCATCGAGATTCTGGGCAGTTTTCTTGATGGGAAACCTGAAAGCCTCGTACACACGCATGGTTTACCCGGCAGCTCTGCCAGTTTTCTTGCTGGTTCTTGTCGAGAAAACCGTGTGTGTTTACGAGACTTAAGAGGCAAATTCACATCAGTTTGGGAGGTTTCCTCTAACCTCCCGTTACATCCCTGAGATGGGAAGTAAAGGGAAGTTTCCTCAATGGAACACAAGAAGCAAAAACTACACTTGTAGGGGTTTTAACCCTTCCCTATCCAAAACTAAACAAACTTTTGACTGCATATACACTTTAAGAGCCCTCATTTCCTTAACTCATCACTGCTGTCAACTTTGCTATAGCCCAAAGTACTATTCATTATCTTGGCTACATTGATTAATATCCCTCATTACCACAGTGATTATTGCTCCTAATGAACAGTTAGCACCTCAGTGATTGCCCCCTTTTACTAAATTGATTACTACACCTTTTTACACCAGCAACATAACAAAGTGATACAATGATTACTGTAATACCTCTCAGGCCGTGTACACACGGCAGAGAACCTCGACGGGCAGAACACATCGTTCCGCCCGTCGAGGTTCCCTGCCGGCCGTCGAAATCGGCGACCCGCCCGTCGGGAATGGCAACCAGCCATTCATCCAGGCGGGCCGTCGAGCAAATAGAGAGCGTGCTCTCTATTTCTGCTCGACGGGCTTCCCGACGGGATGCTCGCCGAGAGCGTACACACGGCCGAGGTCCTCGCTGGAATGCAACTTCCAGCGAGGTTCTCGCTGGTTTCCAGCGAGAACCTCGGTCGTGTGTACGCCGCCTCATTATCATAGTTAATTTTGGTCATTAAAACTGAGGAAACTACCCTTTAGATCTTCCCTTAATTACATTGTCAACAGTGCTGTACCATTCTTGTTTGTTTTACCCCACACTACACCAATAGAATTGCTATTGCCTTTCTTAGCCAGATATCCCCCTTCATGTGCCTATTTGAAACGAGTTTCACTTTGCAATTAGTGGCTTGACTTCCCTGACTAATCTTTGCAAGCTTTCATTCCCCTGTCCAATGAGAATATCTCTGTGACCAATAAGGGCACACTCATTGGTCAGGGGAATGGCAGTACAAGCCAGGCCCCAATAACCTCTTTCCTTTTTTATCTACTCTTTAACTCTCTTTTTCTTTCCCCCTTTTTTACTATATGACTTTTATCTAATTAGATCCATCCTTGATTTTAATTTGGTTTTGTACTATTGCAGATTGTCCTCCAAACCTAAATATGTTTTGGATTTCATACTGCCATGTTGTACTGTAAGCTTACTTATTGGTTGTTTATGATTGTACTATGTGAATCTCTACTTTTATGTTATCTAGAAGTATAGGATGCCACCTTTTTGATAAATAAATGATTTGTAAAAAAAAAAAAAAAAAGGGGGAAATCTACACAAATGGACACATCAAGGCCTCTTGAAAAAGTTCAGTACAGCTTTTTTTTTTCTCCTTAGCTAAAATACAGCCCATTAATTGTAATATGCCTGTGCACACAGGCGCGTAAACAAGCGACATGTATATAGAAAAATCTGCTTTTTTGGTCAGCACTTTAAGGCAACCCCACACATGAATGGTCTCAGGATGCTTTACTGTTGGCATGACACAGGACTGATGGTAGCGCTCACCTTTTCTTCTCCGGACAAGGTTTTTCCTAGATGCCCCAAATAATCGGAAAGGAGATTCATAAGAGAAAATGACTTTACCTCAGTCCTCAGCAATCCAGTCCCTGTGCCTTTTGCAGAATAGCAGTCTGTCCCTGATGTTTTTCCTGGAGAGAAGTGGTTTCTTTTCTGCCCTTCTTTACACCAGGCCATCCTTCAAATGTCTTCTCCTCACTGTGCGTACAGATGTAATCACACCTGTCTGCTGCCATTCCTGAGCAAACCCTTCACTGGTGATGGTCCGATCCTGCAGCTGAATGTACTGTAGCAGACGTTCCTGGCGCTTGATGGACTTTCTTGGGCTCCCTGAATCCTTCTTCATAAATGCAGTCAAATTTTATTTTATGGGATTAAGTCCATTTTCATGGCAAAGAGGGACTTTGCAATTCATCTGATCACTTTTCATGACATTCTGGCATATATGCAAATTGCCATCATAAAACCTGAGGCAGCAGGCTTTGTAAAAACTAATATTTGTGTACGTTTTAAAACTTTTGGCCACGGCTGTAGAGGACTGAATATTTGAAATGAAATATTACAAAAAACAAATCTAACAAAAAGAGCAAAGTGATTTGCTGAAATCAAGAAGGAAGGGGTGAATCTAAGGCCGTGTACACACGGCAGAGAACCTCGACGGGCAGAACACATCGTTCCGCCCGCCGAGGTTCTCTGCCGGCCGTCAAAATCGGCGACCCGCCCGTCGGGAATGGCAACCAGCCATTCATCCAGGCGGGCCGTCGAGCAAATAGAGAGCGTGCTCTCTATTTCTGCTCGACGGGATGCTCGCCGAGAGCGTACACACGGCCGAGGTCCTCGCTGGAATGCAGCTTCCAGCGAGCTTCTCGCTGGTTTCCAGCGAGAACCTCGGTCGTGTGTACGCCGCCTAAGGTTCTAAAGTTTTTTATCTTTATGTATAGGAATTGTGAATCATCAGTTTGTCATTCATGAATACTGAATTGGAAATCTCAGCATAGATTATTAATACAGTGTGTTAAGCAAATTGGCACTCTCATAAATTAAAAATATTATAAATACAATAAAAACTGGTAAATAATTGTCTGAAAGGTATGACCTCTCCCTACCCAAAAATATCTTTCGTATAGCATTTCCTATTATTTTTCCCATAATAGGTGCCCACCCAATAAAGATATGATGCCGCCGCCCAACCCCCTAGTGTTAGTGTCTGCTTTTTTTTTACTGTTGCATATGAATTGCAGAAGTTTTTTTTTTTTTTTGCATAATTTGGATTTAGTCAGTTATTTACCTAGATTTAATGATCCATGCAACAAGTATTAGTTAGCCATGTTAGCAGTTGAAGCAATAAATTCAGCAAACCCAGTCTCGTAAAATTTTTCAGGGTTTTAACTGTACTTTACCTATACTGTATTTAACCACAAGGTGGCACTTCTTGCTTTGGTTGATTTCACCAGCTAAACAGGTCCACTTTACATTTTTGCAAGTTCAAGAACATTTTTTAGACACTCCTTGAAAATGTAGCAAAAAAGTAAAAAAAGAATTCTGAAAAATATTTAATGACACCTTTCTTTCTTTTTTTTTTTATAGATTTCACTTAACATTAGAAGAACAGTTAAAGAGGAAGTAAACCCTGATAGGTTTTACTTCCTCCTTATTTCCCTGCAAAGGTAAAGCATAATGGGCTACTATGCATCCTCCCTCTGCTCCCCCTGGTGGCCAGGCCCCTCCTGCGCAAAATCGGTGCTGACTGACCCGAGGATTGTAATCGGGTGGCCGGTGCCAGACAGAAATACATGTAACTTGCATTAGCACACTTACTATGTGACCACAGCACATAATCGTAACCCTTGAGAATCAAAAAAAAACTTTGTAGTACAACACAGAAGGCACATGTTAAGTAGGTAGTTTTTTTTTTGGGGTGTTTTCATTTCATATGTTTATATTTATTTATGTACTATTATTTTATCTATTTAAAATGTAATGTTATTCTGTTGTAATACACTTCCAAATTTTTAGCATGATTCTTTTTAATGTACCTTTGTTAGGTACATTTTTGGTCAAGCATTTTGTTTCCAAAGGGCTTTTCAATATTAAATAATTATTATATTCTGTGTGCAGCAAGTACATACAGCATGTACTGGCTGCATATTGGATTACTGTATTTATTGGCATATAACACTCACTTTTTTACCCTGAAAATAGAGGGTAAACTGTGCCTGCGTGCAGGGGCGGACTGACCATTCGGTCCGTCGGGCACGGACCGAGGGCCCCATGGCCACTAGGGGGCCCCATCAGGGTTGCCAGCCTTGGTAAAAGCAGGGACAGTTTGTTGGAATCAGTGTTTTTTTACATCTATCACTGAAATGGCCACTACCGACATCATTTTGATGTACACATCTCGAGATTGTAGCTGCCCTGCCTCTCTACTGACTTCTCAGCCAATGGGAGCACACTGTACACGCCCCCTTCTCCAGCGCGGCTTTTTTGACATACGAGCAGGAGATGCCGACTGCAGGAGAGGAGAGGGAGGAGGGGACAGCCTGCAGTGTGGGGTGGATTGCTGCCTGATAAAAGGTAAGCTGGCTGAGCTGGAAGACTTGTATTATCAGTGCTTACCTATCCTGGTAAGGAGGGGGAGGGGGGAGGCTGTGTAGCAGGGCTCCTCTTGCTGTTAGATCGTTTTTCTGTGTGAGAGAAGTGCCATACTTCTGGGAGAAGGATGTGCTGAACTTCTCCAATCTCTGCTACATGTCCCTACTCATCACCTGCCCACCAGTACACAGGCACAGCCTCCCCCTCCTGTATTACCACATGCTATGTCTGTGAGCTGCTGGGGCACTACAAGTACCAGCATGGCAGAAGGAGCAGGAGCAGTGTGTTCTATCAGGATGATTTTTGGGAAAAAAAGTGCTGATGTGTGTGTATATATAGATATTTCCAAAAATCATCCTGATAGAACACACTGCTCCTGCTCCTTCTGCCATGCTGGTTCTTGTAGTTCCCGCAGCAGCTCACAGACATAGCATGTGGTAATACAGGAGAGGAGGCTGTGCCTGTGTACTGGTAGTCAGTAAGGACATGTAGCAGAGATTGGAGAAGTTCAGCACATCCTTCTTCCACTGTATGTATACTGTGCATGTGTGTATACCAGGGGGCGGTCCATCCATTAAGGGCACCATCCCCTCTATGTTGAATGTATAGATTCATGCATTGCATGAATCTATCCATGGCCACCCCCAATTCAGGTGTCCATCCCCTTTTAAGATGCTGGGTGCCTAAATTGCAGGGGGGGTGAAGCACCTGATTAGAGCCATAGGCTCTAATAGGCTTCACATTCGGGTGGGCTTGGAGCGCAGAGCACTCAGAGCCCATCCAGGTCAGTTTAGAAAAGCAAATTAATGTTTGCTTTTCTAACAATGAACTGTCTCTCCGCCAATCAGGAAGTGCGGGTCTGATACCCATCATGTGATTGGCTGAAAGGACAGGCGCTCCTATTGGATGCCTAGCAGGAGAAAAGAAGAGATGCAGGGAGTAAGCAGCTCGCCACTGCCCGTCCCACATCTCACCGCCGTCACCCACTGCCTCACCTGCCACCAAGATGGGGAAAGTGTCGGTCAGACAACAGGGGGGGGGGGGTGCTGAGGGTCACAGCGGCTGCATTTGATGGGACACAGTTGGCTGCATTTTAATGGCATAGTTCATAGTTGGCTGCATTTGATGGGGCATAGTTGGCTGCATTTGATGGGGCATAGTTGGCTGCAATTGATGGGGCATGGTTGGCTGCAATTGATGGGGCATAGTTTGCTGCATTTGATGGCACAGTTGGCTGCATTAGATGGGGCACAGTTGGCTGCATTAGATGGGGCACAGTTGGCTGCATTAGATGGGGCACAGTGGGCTGCATTTAATGGCAGAGTGGCTGCATTTGATGGGACACAGTTGGCTGCATTTGATGGGGCACAGTTGGCTGCATTTGATGGGGCACAGTTGGCTGCATTTGATGGGGCACAGTTGGCTGCATTTGATGGGGCACAGTGGCTGCATTTAATGGGGCACAGTAAGGCTGCAATTGTTTGCCCATGAGTGGCTTCTGGTGAATTTAGTGGGTCACCAACTCTAAGCCACTCAGCATGTCACGGATCTTGGTGCCTCTCCGCATGGGTTTGCCCACATTCATGTTGCATCAAAAAAAGATGAGGGCCGTCTCTAAGCCTGGGGGCCCCATAATCTCCTATTGCCCGGGGGCCCCATGAGTTGTCAGTCCGCCCCTGCCTGCGTGTTATACGCAGGGGGTTGTGGAAAGTTTTTTCCCACAAAACTTTCCTCTTAAAGTTAGGGTGCGTGTTATACACCTGTGCGTGTTATACGCCAATAAATACGGTATATAAATGGGCTAAATGGGATACAACAAACCACTGAATTTTGATTTTATCTCTCTACTGTGAATAAGGCTCTGTGAGGTTGAAATGCGTTGTGACACCATATACTTTTATTACTGGACTAATTAATCAAGTTGTATGGCGGGAGGGGGAGGACACTGTGCTGGCTCTGGGCACTGTGAGGTGATTGTGGTGCTCGGTTATTTTGGGAGACACAGTCCAGTCTAATAGTTCCTGTAAATTCTTGGGCTGTCTTGTATAAACGCATGTTTAAGATTCGCCCAGAGTGGCTCAATGATATTGAGATCAGGAGACTGAGATGGCCACTCCAGATCCTTCAATTTATTCTGCTGTAGCCAATGACACGTCGACTTGGCCTTGTGTTTTGGATCATTGTCATGTTTGAATGTCCAAGTACTATCCATGCGCAGCTTCCTGGCTGATGAATGCAAATGTTCCTCCAGTATTTTTTGATAACGTGCTGCATTTATCTTGCCAACAATTTTGACCAAATTTCCTGTGTCTTTGTAGCTCACACATCTCCAAAACATCAGCCATCCACCTCCATGTTTCACAGTAGGAATGGTGTACCTTTCATAATAGGCCTTGTTGACATCTCTCCAAATGTAGCGTTTATGGTTGTGGCCAAAAAGCTAAATTTTAGTCTCATCACTCCAAATGAGGTTTGAGGCTTGTCTCTGTGCTGTTTGGAGTAATGTAAGTGGGATACTTTGTGGCATTACTCTCTTTCCAAATGTATGCGCTTTCTTTGGTTGTGGCCAAAAAGTTGTGTGAAATTTTTGAGGACGTCACATGCAGACCTTTGTATATTTTTCCTGAAGTTATTTGTTGGTTTTTCTTTGCATCCCAAACTATTTTCCTGGCAGTTGTGTCTGAAATTTTAGTTGGTCTACCTGACCATGGTTTGGTTTTAACAGAACCCATAATTTTCCACTTCTTGATTAGAGTTTGAACACTGCTGATTGACATTCTCAATTCCTTGGATATCTTTTTATATCATTTTTTCTGTTTTATACAGTTTAACTACCCTTTCCCACAGATTCTTTGACAATTCTTTTTCTTTCTCCGTGACTCAGAATCCAGAAACATTAGTGCAGCACTGGATGAAAGATGCAAGTGTCTGTCAGGAGTCCAGAAACTCATTAACCTCTTATACACACACACACTAATTACAAGCAAACAGTTTACAGGTGAGGATGGTTAACTTTAATAGACATTCAAACCCTGTTGTGTCAACTTGTGTGCATGTTATCAGACCAAAATCACCATGGTATGTAAACTTTTGATCAGGGTCATTTGGGTAGTTTCCGTTGTCATTATGATTTAAAAAGAGTAAATACAGTTGATTGATAATTAATGGCTTCAGCCAAACACTAACCATGAGTGAATTAAATGTTTTTGCGTTATCATTCATATTCTCTAAAAAATGGCCTAGAAATCATAAATTCTGCCAGGGTATATAAAAAAAATACCTGTGCACCACTAAAGTGTTTGGGTTTGACCTGAAGGAAAGGTGGCAACCCTAGCTGCACATTCATTAACTGGTAGGTTATTGTGCTTGAGCTAGGCAGCTGGAGAGTTGATTCAATTTAAAGTAGGCACATGTTTTTATTTTAATTTTATTTTGGATAGACCAAAGAAGGATTATAACCCCTATCAATCTTTTTTTCCCCATATGTATTCCATTGCGGAGATCTCCCTTTACCTCCTGTCCCATAGCCAAACAGGAAGTGAGAGGAAATCCCTTCAAATTAAGGGAATCCCTTGCGAACCCCAGGTCCTCGGAACCAGTGTCCCTATTGGAAGATTTATCCTCTATTACTTTTGTGGGAAGAACCCAAAATGTGGGATTTTCTTTTATTTTCACTTTTAATGATAACAGTAAACTGGACAAATGGAGAGGGCGAATCTCCTTAATCGGGGAAAAAAAAAAAAAAAAAACCTGACAAGCATTTATCACTCTACGCTATCCAAAACTAAAAAAAAATGTTTGCCTTTTGTTATACTTTAAGTGAAATCAGTTTTAGATCTCAACAGGAAAAAATGTCGTTGATCAGCTATTGTGCCTGTTAACATAATATTATAACTCACATAATAATGAAATAAACCATAACTTTTTGTAACTTTTCTATAAAGGATTTAAAATGATTAGACAGCCTAATTTTTATGAGATTTAAAAGCAATTTTGCACAATCAGCACGCCATCTTGTCAGTTTGTACATACTGACTATGCCTCCAACTCCATCTGTACAAGCTCACCAGTTGTATTGTTTCTTTTTTTTCAAAGGTTTGGTACTTTTATTCTCAAAGTTTCAAAACCACTTCTCTGATTTACTAGGTTGCCAGTCATTTAATCCCTCTTTTAAAGAAGATGTAGGGCCAAAGCTCTTTTGGTCCTTCTTCTGTGGGTCACAGAAGTGCACTTATGCCTTGTTTCCACTGCACGGATCGGGTCGGGTCAGTAATTTTGGAGCGGGTCGGATGGGGCCGGTCTAATCGTGTGAGCGTTTCCACTGCAAATCGGACCGTGAGGGACCATTCAGGTTTTAGAAAAAATTCCTAGCGCATCCACCAATCAGTGAGATGCATTTGTAGGTCCGCCCTAACCGAACCGTTCCACTCTCTCTGGTCCCTCATCTGAAGCAGGACCCTTGCTGGTGCGGTACGGTTCGGTTTTACGGTACGTTTTCATAATGGAAACAAAATTGCGTACCGTACCGAACCGTACCGAACCGATCCGCTCAGTGGAAACGAGGCATTAGTTCTGCACTCCTGTGTTCCAGACTCAGTTGAAAGGACCACCTGGAGGGATGGCATATATTTGTTAGTTGAAGAGATGGTCATGACATGCTGGATGAAGATAGATGGAGTGTGATGAACCCAAAAAAATGTATTTGCTCATCATACATTTTTTTATATTTTTTTAGAAAATATGAAATGTTTTATATGTAATTACTTTTTTTTAACAATACATTTTTATTTATGAATAATGAGTAACAATACCAATATAAATTGCCAAATACAATATTCAACAATGATAGTGATAACTAAAATATAGTGGAAATTTGGTATAGGATGATTCAGTTTTCGATGTCCTGGACAGGCATGCCTATTGGGTTCAAACTGTAGTCCTGCGATGGTCATCAATTTCATCTATAGTTATATAACCACTTAAACTCAAAATAGGGTAGGAGAATTAGGAGAAAGGAAAAACAAAAATGCTAGACTACACCGAAATTATTCTTAGATGATTGTTCAGAGTATTTCAATCATCATTTTTTTTTTTTAATGAAGATTTAATAGATGCAGATGCACTAGTAAAAAAATGCTTTGATATACAAGTGCTTTGTATTACAAGCATGTTTCTGGAGCGAATTATGTTCGCAAACCAAGGTTTTACTGTACTTGATTTCCTGTGGTTTTACATGCAAGTTGGTGACAGGGTCTCTTTAAAGCAGGGATGCGCAACCAGTGGCCCGGGGGCCACATGTGGCCCGCAGAGCCCTCTGATATGGCCTGCGACCTCGTCCTCTAGGATGGCTGGTTGGCAAGCTGATCCGTCATCCCAGAGCATCAGTGTTGTGAATGAAGCCTGCAGAAGAGAAAGCAAGCGGCTGTGGAGCAGAGCCACATAATACAATGTTTTCTGTATAGCAATGGCTCCTGTCACAGGCGGAGTGATACCAAATATGGGCATATCTTTTCTGCAGTGGTTACTAGGCTGCTTTCAAACTGATCCGCAGAGCACCGCCTACCTCCAATCCGATTTGCTAAATAAACAGAAGGGGATCCATCCTCCTCTGCCTGGGTGGATCGGATTGAAGGGCCCATAGAGTAGAGTGGGATGTGTCCATGTCTGCTCTCCATATGAAGTGGACACAGACCTGTCATCCACCCGCTCCACTCATTGTGGCCCGCAACCAGTTAGGCTGCATACACACGATCAGTCCAAACCGATGAAAACAAACTGAAGTTCAGTTTCATCAGTCCAAACCCACCTTGTGTACAACCTCATCAGTCTGTTGTCCTTCTGTCCAAAAATTTAGAACTTGCTTTAAAATCAGACCGATGGACGCCTACCGATCGGTCAAAACCGATGGTTAGTACGCAAAAGAATCGGTTTAAAACCCGCACATGCTCAGAATCAAGTCGACGCATGCCCAGAAGCATTGAACTTCATTTTTTTCTGCACGTCGTTGTGTTTTACTTCACCGCATTCTGACACGATCGGTTTTTGAACTGATATTGTGTAAGCACGCACATCAGACCATCAGTCTGTGAACCGATGAAACTGAACTTCAGTCCGTTTTCATCAGTTTGGACTGATCGTGTGTACAAGGCCTAACTGGTTGCGGGCCACAATGAGTGGAGCGGGCGCATGACAGGTCACGTACAACACATACAATGGCACTCTAAAGGGGAAGTTCTATTTGCCTTTGGGCTGCTTTTAGCTGATTCCTTGTTAGTAAAAGACGATTCATGCTTTTTTGTCTGTTACAGCGTGATGAATGTGCATCTCCATTAACGAGCGCTATAGTCTCATAACTTGCTTCTGAGCATGCGCGGGTTTAAAACTTCGTTTTTTACAACACAAAAAATTACATTTTCAAAAACGACATAAAAAATTGAAGCATGTTCGATTTTTTTTTTTTTTGTCGTTTTTCAAAAGACAAAAAACGATGTGAAGCTCACACACCACCATTTTAAATGACGTTTTTAAAAATGTCATTTTATTTCATCATAAAAAACAACCGTGTGTACGCGGCATTACAAGTCTCTTAAGTGGCCCCCTATATTTAAAGTATATATCTAGTAAAAGGAAAATTGACCTTACATTAACATTTTAAAATATTTGGATGGTGATGTGATATTTTTGTTTTATATGGAGTGGCTGCTGATAGCGAGGCCTAAGTATCCATTCAGTCAAGGCTCAATGTCTGATGTCTGAGTTAAGCCAATTGCATTTTTAGTAGTATAGTGTGGACTGGGACCATTATGGCTGAATAATTGTAGTGGGAATATAGTTGTTGTAAACTAGTTGTAAGAGGAATGTTAGGAAACCAGTTGTTGGCTACAAAAAAATGTGAATGGGTTCATATGGCAACTAACATGCTTTGTAAATGCTTTGATACCTTAAGGCTTCATGTACACGGGACATTTTTACAACCTCTCCTGAACGATTTAACTTGACAGATAGTAACCCATGTTTAAAATGGCAGTTTTGCCACGTTTACATGCTGCGTTAAAGGGTCACTAAAGGAATTTTTTTTTTTAGCTAAATAGCTTCCTTTACCTTAATGCAATGCTGTTTTCATGTTCTCATTGTTTGTTTTTGCTTTGAAGTTGCTGTAATTCTGCTCTGATCTTCACACTTCCTGCTTGTCTGGCTCCTTATGAAAAATCTCATGGCAGTTTTTCACTGTGGTCTAAGCTGTGTGTCTAAAACTCCTCAGAACCAATCAGATTCATTTTAAAAACAAAACACTGCCCTGGATTTATTTGTTTTTGTTCTGTGTGTCTTCTGTACTTTACAGAAACATGAAACCAGTTTAAAAACGAAAGTGAAACTAGAGGCACATTATATGATTGATTTTTATCTATTTTTAATAATTTTTAAAAGGAATCAGTTAACTTTTATGTCTCTATACCCTGTAAACAGTCATTTCAGCAAAAAAATGTTTTTCCTTTAGTGACCCTTTACACAGCGTTTTGCCGCGTTTGCGTTTAGAAGCGTTTCTTTCTTTTTTTATGGGCAAAAACGAAAAACGCCTATAAACGAAACACTGCTAAAAGCGGGTTACTGCATTTAGCCGTGCGTAGAAGCATTTGGTGTCTGAAACGTCGGAAACTTTGGCGTCTGAACTCATCTTTTTGCCTTAAAAAAAGGCCTATAAACGCAACTGCCTAAAAACAACAGTAAACGACCCTGTGTACATGTAAGATAACATTGAAAAAAGTGTTCAACTATCTCCAACTATCTCCGAATGTCTGTTTAGCAGCAGAAGTGTACATGGGGCCTTAGGCAAGCACACAGAACTGCACACAGAACTGCACACAGAACTGCTTATTTACTATTTTATGTGTATAATAACATTATTTTGTATAATAATTATTTTCATTGTGTAAAATCTACATCCTCATGTTTTTAGTCCTTAACACTTAAGGGTCTTTTTTTTCCACACAATATTTTATCTTTTTTATAATTGGATTAATTTGGGAAAATTCATGAATCCTGAAGATGAAGATTGTGTGAATCTTGGATGGAAATATTGGATGGAAAACTTATTTTTAGTTTTGGATATGTTTGCAAAGGTTAGAAAACTGACAGTTTATTTTATTTATTTATTTCCTGTCTGTGAATTATTGGGAAGTCTCTTTTCACTTCCTGGCTTGGAGACACAGCAGGAAGTTGCAGGAAATCTCCCAAAATGAGGGGAATAACCCTCTTGGACAATTGCACGCCCCCCCCTCACTTTTCCTTCTTGGAGACAATGGTCTCCAGTACGAATAAAGGGGTGAATTTTACCAGTGGGGACACAGACAGTAATACAAGTTTGACAGAGTATATACATACAGGATCACCAACCATTTCTAATTTAAGTTTCATATTCGCAAACATTGGAAAACTAGGGTTCCAGTGAATAATGGCTTGTCTGAATTTGTTTTCAATGTTTGCACTTATAGCTGCACTGCTACTTGCTCATTATTTTGTATATAATATTCAACCACTCCAGCCCCAAAAGGATTTGTCCCCTTTTTGACCGGGCCATTTTTTGCGATATGGCATTGCATCACTTTAACTGACAATTGCATGGTCTTACCCAAATAAAAATGAAGGCCCAGATTCACAGAGCGATTACGCCTGCGCAACAGGAGATGCGCGTGCGTAAGTCGAAATGTGCGCGTGCGTTTCGATGCACGGCATCCCCAGAACGAGATACGCAAAAAATCTACTTTTTTTTGTCCCGCGTAATTTCGTTAGACTGGCGCATCCGTCCGCGCAAAAGTGCGCTAGACAGACCATTGATTTGCTAGTCAAATATGCTAATGAGGGACTTACGGGGATCCACAAAAGAACGTTGGGGCAGCGCAGGCGACACAGTGTGCGCAACAGCAAAATGTCCTGTCTAAAATTAGAGCATATAAAAGCTGGTCTAAAAAGAGAAAAAAAGTCTACTTGTTAGATAAAGCAACACTGTTAGTGAGGAGCTCAACAGTCACACGTGTTGCACAACAATCTGTATGCCAACATGCCAGGGGCATCGTCGCGCATAGCTATACTACTGACTTTAGATGAACAAAGAAGGATGAGGGCACGGAGGATGGCACGGAGGATGGCACGGGAGAGGATATACTGCACCCGCATAGACCTGTTTGGCATGAGTGATTCTGAGGTGTATCGCATCTTCAGATTCACCCCTCATGTCATCCTGGAATTAACCACAACCCTGCAGGAGGACATCACCAGCCCAACACACCGCTCACATGCAGTGCAGCCACTGGTCAAGGTCATGGCAACACTCCATGTCCTTGCCAGTGGCTCTTTTCAGCGTACAAGTGGAGTGGTGGCTGGGATGTCACAATCCTCCATGAGCAGATGTGTGCACCAGGTTGTCCCTGCAATCCTCAGACGCATGGCCAACCAAATCATCAAACTCACCACTGAGGAGCTGCGGCTGAAGGCAATGACAGATTTCTACAGAATTGCCAGATTCCCACGCACTGTGGGGGCCATTGATTGCACACATGTGGCACTCCAGCCCCCCCAGGAGACAGAGCACATGTACCGCAATCGGAAGCATTGGCATTCCATCAACGTACAGGTGATAGTCGATGCCCAAGGCCTCATATGGCACGTCCGTGCCAAACACCCAGGGTCCAGCCATGACAGCTACATATACAATCAATGCCACATCCGAATGGAATTCGATCAGAACGTGTATGGGGACACCTGGCTGGTTGGTAAGTGACATGGGAGTCAGGCATGACTATCCCCTCCCATGATGCACACATCACAAGGGGCACATGCATGACTAACATCCTCCTGTCTTTTTCCTTACAGGTGACTCTGCATATCCACTGGGACCCCATCTCATGACTCCTATCCGGAACCCCCAAACCCCAGGAGAGGAAAGATACAATCAAGCACATGCCCAAACACGAGCAGTGGTGGAGCGCACCTTTGGCGTCCTAAAGTCACGTTTCCGATGCCTGGATAAGTCTGGGGGTACCCTCTTGTATTCCCCAAACTTTGTGTGCCAGATCATCGGTGCATGTTGCATGCTGCACAACTTCGCAGAAAGAAAGGGCCTGCAGATTGGCCTATGTGATGACCTGACCCCTGAACCAGACAATCCCCCCCTAACCGAGGCTACCCAGTCTTCTGAGGGAAGAGAAGCCAGGAGACAACTCACATTGGGCATCTTTGCACGTTAAACACACACATTAATCATGGCACAATGAGAATGCATGCATGCACACCACTGTGGTCCCTAGCACACACACCCCACATCCACATCAAATTGGATTGGCACCAGTCCACCATGCAGGACTTGTGAGCAGCAACGCCACGCCAAGGCTCCAATTATGTCACTGTACATTCATACACCATTCGCACGGACCTGGGGATCACTTCTCCCTGGTCCTGGGGAACCCTTCTCCACCAAAATTGAGGGTGACACCCCTTTTCCGGCAGGAATGTCACCCCCACATTCAAACAGCATTCACAACCCAAAAAAAAAAATTACCTGCAAAAGCAAAAATTTTCCAGCAAAAAAAAAAAAAGGGGGGAAAAAATAATTATTGCCCTTTACGTGAGCCACGCCTGGGGCGCCCCCGGCCACGGCCTCGGCTTCTCAGGGAAGACTCATGGGGAGGGGTAAAACCGGGGAAGGAGGAGCAGCCCCTGATCTCTGCCCACCTGGCGGCCTGCCCTCCAAGGCCACGGCTATTCTGTCCAGGGCAGCACGAAGTGTTGCCGTGTTGGCCTGGATAGCCTGGGTAAGGGCCCTCACATCCTGCCCAATGCCTGCTGATGTCGTCTGCAGTTCGTTTAGGCAGGTTGTGAAAGCCCGGGAGTGGGAGTCCAGGTTCCCCAGCGTATCCTTGATGGAGGACAGGCTCTCCTCCATCCGCACCAATGTCTGGCTGACCTGTCCCAGATGGCGGGTCTGGAGGAACTGGTCCCTTTTAAGAGTGGCGGGCAGGAGATCGGCCAACCCCCTGGTGTTCTGGGATGAAATCCTGCCTCCAGCTGATGCTTGTGGCCGGGGAGAAGGGGAGGCCCTTGGGAGGGGAACCATGTTGGGGGAGGAGGGGGGGCTCCCCCTTAGGGAGGGCTGCCTGCTGCCAGCCAGAGGGGAAGAGTCCTCAAAAACCAAACGTCCAGTGCCTGACATGGACTCCTCCTCCTCATGATTCTCCTCCTCCTCATGATTCTCCTCCTCCTCTTGAACCTCCTCCGCGGACTCCGGCCTTGTTGGGGGGGCCTCATTAGGCTGCTGTCCTGGGGTTGGTGCGGTCAGGCCAGATGGCCCTGCACCCTCCTGCACATCTGTGGATGACACAAAACATTCACAGGTTGGAGGATCCACACACTTGCCACATATTCCCTTTCACCCCCTCCCCCACACATGCTACACACCTGATATTAAAAAAAATACTTACCTGGCACCACGGGCTCTGGACTTGAGTCAAAGCCGGGCAGGCCCTCAACTTCATGCCGATGAAAGGTCAGGGCCACCGCACGCTCCTCCGCTGTCAGCCTAATACGGCATGGTGGGCCCCCTCCTGTGCCCCTGGCATGGGCATGCATTCTGGCCAGCTTCTGTTTGACCAGACGCCGGAGGTCATTGATTTTTTTGTCAATCCCAGACCGGGTCCGTGTCTCCCCCTCTCCCGCTGAATTGACCTGCTCAGTGATCATATCCAAAATCTCCCTCCTCCTGGCCGGGGTGGTGTTGGCACTGTCCGGGCCGTGGAGGAAACGCCCATATTCGCTAATGGCCCGGGCAAGAATTATTTTTTCCCCCAAAGAAAAATTGAGCTTTCGCTTTCTCTCTGTCATACTTCCAAAAAAACTCACTCCCAGTCAACAAAAAATCACTCACAAAAACAAGCACAACCAATCAAGCAAGAACACACACAAAGAGAAAACTACTCAGCAAGAAACAGTCACAAAAACAGGTCCAATAATGCGCAGATGTACCTGAATCTGGGCCGAAGTCCCTTTTTCCAACAAATAGAGCTTTTTTTATGGTGGTTTTTAATCACCTCTGTGGTTTTTATTTTTTGCGCTATAAACAAAAAAAGATTTATTAATTTTTTTAAATACATTTCTTTATCAGTTTAGGCCGATATGTATTCTACATATTCTACATATTTTTGGTAAAAAAAATGAAAAAATAATCGTATATTGATAGGTTTGTGCAAAAGTTATAGGGCCAGATTCAGGTACAATTGCCCTGGCGCAGAGAATCAGAGATACACTACGCCGCCGTATTTTACCTGGCTCTAAGACTAATTCAGGTAGATTTCGGCCTGTAAGGTATGGCGGCGTAGTGTATTTCTCGTGGTGGAATCGAAATACGCAATTAGGGGGCGTGAAGCATTTAAATTAAGCGGGTCCCCGCGGCGATCGAACTGCGCATGCTCCGTTCATAAATTTCCCGCCGTGCATTGCGCGAAATAACGGCGTTACGTCAGTTTTTTTTTTGAGTAGCGTCGTTTATGTACATTGCTATTCCCGGACGACTTACGCAAAAAAAATAAAAAAATTGAAATTTGACGCGGGAACGACGGCCATACTTAACATGGGCTGTCTAACGTTAGACCAGATTTTTGCTTCCCTAACTTTACGCAGCATAAAGATGACTACAGAAAAAGATTGCAGCGTAGATCCGACGGCGTACGAAGACGTAAGCCTGTCGGATCGAAGCCCGAAGCCGTCGTATCATGGTTTGAGGATTCAAACTAATGATACGACGTGGGTAATTTGAAATTACTCCGGTCTAACAGGAGATAGACCGGAGTAATGGCTCTGTGAATCTGGCCCACAGTGTCTACAAAATAGGGAATAGATGTATGGGACTTTTTTTTACTAGTAATGGAGGTGATCAGCAATTTTTATTGGGACTGCAACATTGCGGCGGACAAATCGGACACTTTTTTGGGACCATTGACATTTATACAGCGATCAGTGCTATAAAAATGCACTGATTACTGTGTAAATGTCACTGGCAGGGAAGGGATAAACACCAGGGGGCGATCAAGGGGTTAAATGTGTTCCCTCAGTGTGTTTCTAACTGTAAAGGGATAGGACTGACTAGAGGAGGAGCCAGATCGTTGTTCCTACTTAGTAGGAACAGATGATCTGTCTCTCCTCCGCTGTCAGAACCGGGGTTTGTTTACATGACAAATCCCCGTCCTGGCTCTTGTGCCCGCGATCGCACCCACAGGCCACGCGCAGTGGGTCCCCAGCTGTGCAGCTGGCATGGCTCTTACAGGAACTGCTGTACGGGTACGGAGTTTCGACCAGCAGTGTCATTCTGCCAACGTATGTTGGTGTGAGCCGGTCGGTAAGCGGTTAATGAGTTTAACTTGCTGCTACCAGTACAACTTTTAGTACAAACTGATTAATTGGTGTATGCTCCAATGCATGCACTTTAGACCTCAGATCAGCCCCAGTGCACAAGCATTAGACTTCAGATCAACCCTAGAGCTTAAACTCCGGACTGTAGATCTGCCCCAAATTCTGTACCTTTAGGATTTCAGTGTAAAGCCGACTCAGTGGGTTTAATGGAAAAAAAACTGTCAGCTTTGGTTGGAGGCGCTGTACTAACGATCCAACGTTAGGTCAGTGATCTCCACCAGTCCCTCTTTTTTCTTCACCTTAAATAAGGACATGTGTGTTCCAGTGCCCTTTTGGTGCATTTAGGTGCATTCCAGTGTGTATTTAATGTGTTTTGCCATGTATATAACCAACTATCCATGCGTTTTTGATGCAGAACAAAATGCACTGAACTGCATGTGGTGTTAACTGGCCCTTAAAGCAGAAATTCACTTTCTCAATCAACATTGACTATTTTTATTATTTTTGCTGCTAGCAATAGTACATAGATAGAAAAGTATATCGTATTTACGTGTTTTAAATGTTTTTTTTAATTTCTTCAGTTACTTCCTGGTTTCCAGGCCTAGGCAAATTATGTCATACATCTTAGGAGTCTTCAGGAGGGAAGGGGAGGAGAGGGTTTCTCATCTCTGCATACCCTCCTGCCTGCATACCTGTTTTAAGGGAAAATATATTCCAGGGAGCCAATGCTGCATGAGCCATCTGCTCTTCCTCAAGATGGCCATGGCTAAAAATGTTTTTTTTTTTTAATCAAAGTGATTTCTCAGAAAAATAAGGCATGGAGACATGGATGGATAATTGAGTTTGCTTTAAATGATAAAAATGAACTAAATAACATTGGTTTGTGGTGCTCAGATGCAGTGTAGTTCTGACTTAAATAGACCTTCATTAAAGTAGTCAGGTACTACTTAGTAACCAATAGCTGTTAAAACAATAAATACTTTGATCAGGAGGCACTTCTGTTAAACCAGTTAGCCATGGCATTAATTGTCCCGCTACAACACGCAACAAAGAGGCAGGGATGCTGGTGACATCATTGACCAAAAATGGCCACATGACCCCAGCAAGAACATGTGTGACTTTGCTGGGGAGCATAATATTGCGCAACGGTTGTCATGAAAGGTCCACTGCTGCCGTCAGCTGGCCACTCAGGGAATTGCAGATGGAAGATGCCGGCTGGTGCTCAATTTTTTTTTTCAACGGAAAAATTCGGAAAAAAAAAACACGATCAATTGCAGCCCCACTGTGCCCACCAAACGCAGGCACTTTGCCCATCAAACGCAGCCACTTTGCCAATCAAACGCTGCCACTGTGTCCGGTGTCCTCCATTTCTTCCCCGACCCGATGTCTTCTCCTACCCGCTCCTCCTCTCATCCGCTGCTATGATTGGACACCTGTCATTTCAGCCAATCAGGTGACAGGTAACACAGATTCGGTGCACCTGATTGGCGATTCAATGTTAGCAACGTGAATTCCTTTGCTTTGCTAACATACAGCTGAGTGAGAAGTGAACGCACAGCGTTGCGCCGCTTCTCACATTTTTGGGCGCCTATTAGAGCCATTGGTTCTAATCAGGTGCTTGCAAAAAACACTCCCACCTCTGTAATTCAGGTGCCCGTTGCCCGAAAAGGGTCCGGACACCTGAATAGAGGGTGTCAGCAGCGACCATAGATAGATTTGTGCAATGCATGAATCTATCTATGGTAATTAGAGCAGTGCCAGGAGAGGGGAGGCAGGCACTCCTCCGCCCTTTATAGACGCACCGCCGCTGCATTTAAGCTATATGCATCAGTATGCTGTAGTGTTTCTTAACAAGCTCCAGTACTGCTAGTTTGTTTCGTTTAAGATAGCAGTAATTACCATGGAAAAATTAAATACTGAAAAAAAATACTTATTGTTAAGAGCATAGATGTAGAGAAAAGAAGAGAAGGCAGCCTCAAAAATTACCTAAAAGCCATGGCCCTGAAACAATGAATTCTGGAATGTTCTTATTTGTGAATGATTCAGTGTTAATGCTAAGTAAAGCAGTCAGATACAGAGAGAGGAAAAATCACATAAATATCCTTACATCTGTAATAATTCCCTAATCCAATGGGCAATTTTGTTAGCTAAAGTGTTATTAAAACCAAGGAGCCTGAATTCACTATATCTGGTATCCCATAGTACATGGAAATTCAATTATTTTATTAACCCCTTCCATACAGGGCATTTTCACCCCCTTCCTGCCCAGACCAATTTTTAGTATTCAGCGCTGTTGCACTTTGTATGACAATTGCGCGGTCATGCAACACCGAACCCAAACTAAATCTTTATGTTTTTCCCCCCACAAATAGAGCTTTCATTTGGTGGTATTTGATCATCTCTGCGGTTTTTATTTTTTGCGTTATAAACAAAAGAAGAGCGATTTAAAAAAAAAATATATATATATATATATATATATATATATATATTTTTTTTTACTTTTTTATTTAATAAATATTCTATTTTATTTTTTTAAAACATTTTTTTCCTCAGTTTAGGCCAATACGTATTCTTCTACATATTTTTGGTAAACAAAATTGCAATAATCGTATATTGATTGGTTTGCGCAAAAGTTCTAGCGTTTACAAAATAGGGGATAGTTTTATGGCATTTTTATTTTATTATTTTTTTTACTAGTAATGGCGGCGATCTGCGATTTTTTCTTGTGAGAGTGACATTGCGGCAAACACATTTTTGGGACCATTCACATTTATACAGCGATTAGTGCTATAAATATGCACTGATTACTGTGTAAATGTGACTGGCAGGGAAGGGGTTAACGCTAGGGGGCGCTGAAGGGATTATAATGTTCCCTAGTGTGTTCTAACTGTAGGGGGGAGGGGACTCACAAGGGGAGGAGACCGATGTGTGTTCCTCTGTACTGGGAACACAGCATCAGTCTCCTCACCTCTGACAGGAGGAGGTTCTGTGTGTTTACACACACAGATCCACACTCCTGCCGTGATCAGCGGCAATCGGGGGTGCCCATCGGCAATCGCGGCCGCCGGGCGCGCGCACGGGGTCACGCGTGGTGCCCGGGCGCGCACGCTGTAAATCGCCGGGAAGAATGGACGTCCCATGATGTCCACCCGGATCGAGGGAGGGTTCCTGCCGGCGTCATTTTACAATGCGCCGGTAGGAAAGGGGTTAAATATAAACTGCTAAATACCTTTTCTCATCAGCTGTATATAGCAGTCTTATGACTTCTATCAGTGTCCGGCCGAGCACTGGTTAAAACTTGTAGGAGGAGTTTTCATTTTCCTCTGACTGTCCTATGAGGCTGCTTGATCCCAGGCTTTCAGGACAGTGCTGATTGGCCCAGTGCAGATCACATGCACCCCCCCCCCCCCCCAAAAAAAAAAACTCTCTAGCAATACACACCAAACTGATTATGTGCACTTTAGAGCTTGCATGAAATGTGAAACAAGTTGGCAGGCAGGAATCTGTCATTTAGTGGTGGTAGTGATACCGCCAGTAGATGAACTGCTTCCGGCTTCAGCAGGCAGAGGTTTGGGAGAATAAGGGACTGTGAGGTATCTATCTATTATGAAGAAATTCCTGATGGCCTCAGACCTGCCATGGCCATCATAGCAGCGTCTTGGTAAAGCATTATTCCTTTATTGTTGGTTTATTTACGACTGGCCAGTCTAATGCCGCGTACACACGATCATTTTTTGTGATGAAAAAAAAAACGACGTTTTCTGTGAAGTAAAAAACGACGTTTTTGAAACGTCACTTTTCAAAGACGATGTTGCATACACACCATCGTTTTTTCACAAAAAGCGAGGTTACGTTCACCACTCTTTTCCATTGAAGCTCGCTTCATAACTAGCTTCTGGGCATGCGCGGGTTGAAAAACGTTGTTTTAAACGACGTTTTTGCTACACACGGTGACTTTTTGTGAAACAAAAAATGACGTTTTGAAAAACGACACAAAAAATTCAAGCATGTTGGAATTTTTTTTTGGTTTTGCCCACACACGATCAATTTAAATGACGTTTTAAAAAACGGCGTTTTTTTTTCATCGCAAAAAACGACCGTGTGTACGCGGCATGAGAGTTATATTAGTAACAGTTAAAGCAGATCGCCAGGAAAAAACTTTTTTCCATGTCTTTTTTGCTGATCTCCTACCTTCACCAACTTTTCATCAACTTCTGAACTCTGTAGTTCCTCTGCAATAGCGTGCTGATCTTGCTCGTGCTGAAAAAAACATTATTGTCCAGTGATATCCTGTTTATAAGACTGCTGGCTGCTATTCCTCCTGTATCCTCAGCCAGCATTCTTGTCACTTCCCACCTGTAGTTCTCTAAAAGCGAGCAGGGATTTTTTTCTGCCTTGTATGCTGTAGTGGGCGGAGGGGTCTCACAGCCCCAGGTCTGTGCAGCCCATGGAGGTGGTGTCCTCCCGTACCGGCATAGTTGTTAGGGTGTTATGAGAAAGCTAAGTACATTTTGTAAAACGTTTAATGGTTAAGCAGTCCTATCTCTTTCAACTTAGCTATGCAGCTATATCTCATCATGGATTTTATTTTAGTTCTTTGCAGTAAAATAAATTATGGAAACTATAGAGGAATTATGGTTCTTAGTGGGATATTTGGTATGTTTTCTTATTTCTACATGAATGAGACAGGAATTAAAAAATATCAGCCCATATCTTTCTTAAGTATAACCACTATGGCAGCCTCGCACATAGAGTCTGGGAATCGGCCCACAGAGTAGGCCTCAATAAATGTATGAGGAAGAGCTGGGAGCAGCACTTTATTATATTTTTTATAGATTTCTATAGGGAGACCATTGACCCCTGGAGCTTTATAGTTAGGAAAGCTAGCCATTTCCAGTTCTTGTAAAGTAAATTGAGCATTAAGAATTTCAGATCGGGGGGGGGGGCGTGGCTACCGCGCAGCTGTATGGACGCCTGAGTCAGGAGCTCCGCTTCAGCGTTAGGGATATCGGCTCCCTGAGGCACCGAGGGATTCTATAATCCACCCGTGAGGCAAGCTACTAACCCGCACGTCTCCCGGGGATGACAAAAAAACAGAAAAGCGCCGTTTATCCGGCGAAACTGGAGGACTTTTTCTCCCCCAGGCCTAGCAACGTGATCCAAGATGGCGCCGACGGCAGATCTCCGGCCTCAAGAGGAGGCTCCTCCGTTTCAACACCGAGCCCGGGATCGAGGGCTGGGACGCAGCGCCGTTCCCCAGAGGCATCCACCCCGCTCTCCTGCAGCCCAGTTAAATCGAAACCCCCTCTGTCGGCTGAGCCGCACGGCTCTCAGGTTAGTGCACTGCAGGGGTCCATGGAAGACACACGTGAGCTCTCAGCTCCCATAAACACCTTCCCTACCTCCAATCTCCTGGTCTCTGACACTACCCTAAAAGACATGCTGGTCTCCCTGCGGAGCTCACTACACTCAGACATGATGGAGTGCATGAGAAGCTTCAAGACGGAGATGGGGGAACTAGGGGGCAGAGTAGACCATGTTGAAAGGAAAATGGGAGAATATGATTCCTCCTACAATTCCCTGGTGGACTCCCACAATGACCAGGCAGATGAAGTCGCATGACTCAGGGCTAAAGTCGCAGATCTCGAAGATAGATCTCGTCGGAACAACGTCAAATTACGGGGGGTCCCTGAGACTGTCCTACCTGCCCAGCTCCAGGAATACGCCCGTGAGCTTCTGGGGTCAATTCTGCCTTCCATACCTGAATCTGAGCTGATAGTTGACCGGATACACCGTCTGCCCAAACCTGCCCACCTTCCGGAGAATATTCCTAGAGACGTCCTGATGCGGGTACATTTCTACCATGTTAAGGACCAATTTATGCTGGCTTTCCGCAAAAATCCCCACTCATCTGATCGATTCGCCAATCTACAAATGTATGCAGATCTCTCGCAGCACACTATGCAGAGACGCAGGTCCCTTATCCCAGTGACGAAAGCTCTCCGTAACCACAACATCACCTATAAGTGGGGCCAACCAAGCTTATTATAACCAAGGACGGTACTTCTAATGTAGTCGGGACCCTAGAAGAGGGACTTGCACTCCTGCGCAAATGGGACATTCTCCCTGAGCATCCCTCACCTGAAACAGGTCCTAACTCCTCCTCTCCTAAAGCTCAGTCCCGTGACGACTGGACACTGGTGTCGCGTAAACGCAATAACAAGAAGAAATCTTAAAGCCCTTGTGCCTCAGGTGTTCTGTTACTCTGTGCACTACTTGATTCCCTGACCCCACTGGAGCTCCTTACCACGAACTTCCCCTCCTTGAAATATGTGCAGCTACCCTGCATCCGGATCCCGGCCGGGATCTCCCTTTTTATGATCATCGTTTTTTGTTTATGTTATGACCTTACTTCTTTCAGTTCTCATGTCTTTTCCCCATTTCCTTGTTTCCCTTGAGATGGATCCTGCTCTGTTTTCAATGAAGACGCTCCAACCATTGCCTACACCTGCCTCCTGGACCTGGCTGGACACGGAGGACCCGCCGTGGTGTCACAAGGTACTGTTTTCACTTTCCTGCTTGACCAATTATGGCGCTGATAGTTACCTCCCTTAATGTCCGAGGCCTGAACCACCCGGTCAAACGGGCTTCTGTGTGGAGAGAGGCACTGAAGCTGCATTCGGACATCCTTTGCCTTCAGGAGACACACCTGATGGCGTCAGGGGCACCTCCCTTCTCTCACATTAGATTCCCCCACATCTTCCAGGCTCCCGCCCCCAAAAAGCAAAAAGGGGTTCTCATCGCTATCAAGGACACTG
Organism: Rana kukunoris; assembly: GCA_029574335.1. Lineage (NCBI taxonomy): Eukaryota > Metazoa > Chordata > Amphibia > Anura > Ranidae > Rana > Rana kukunoris. Next base: position 144,253,594 of record CM056050.1, on the reverse strand, counting down.
TTAATTTTTCCCTCCAGGACTCACTGGCCGATCCTGACGGCAGGTTCTTGGTTCTAATTGTTTTCTTTAACAACAAATTGTACACACTGGTCAACCTCTATGCGCCCAACACCCACCAGCTCCGTTTCCTGAGGAAACTTTTCTGCAAAATCAACAAGATACGGAAAGGCGCGCTGGTTATATGTGGGGACTTCAACTTGACGGTTGACTTTGAGATGGACACCACCTCTAGAGCCAAACGCTCCATGCCTACCTTACATTCCCTGTTACAAGCTGAAGATGTGTTTGATGTCTGGAGATGTCAACATTCATCCGAAAGGGACTACTCTTTCCACTCCTCCAGACATAACTCCTATTCACGTATTGACTTGATATTGGTTGACAAAGTGTTACTGCAAAGGGTGTCCTCGTCCGCCATCCACGACATCACTTGGTCTGACCACGCCCCGGTGTCGGTGGTGGTGGACGGAGGGGCCCCGGTCTCCTCGCCCTTTGTGTGGAGGGCGGACTCCTATGTGCTTCAGCAACCCTCCCATGTGGCCTACCTCTCCACTCTGCTGAAGGAATTTCTCACTGTAAATTCAGGCTCTGTCTCTAGTCCGTTCTCTGTCTGGTGTGCGCATAAGGCATATGTTAGAGGCCTTCTAATCCAACTTAGTGCACGGGTAAAGAGGCAGAGGGCACAGAAACTAGATTCCATACTTGCTGAAATTCGCTCTCTTGAGTCACAGAACAGGCAGGCTCCCGACGCCCTAACCGTGGCCAAACTATTTGGGCTGCGTTCGGACCTCAGGAGACTGCTTCTCGAACGCTACGACAAACATGTCCAATCCCTTAAATTGTCCCACTATGCTTCCGGTAACAGGGCGGGTAAGCTTCTGGCTCAGCGACTGAAAAGTCGCAGGACAAAAACTACTATCCCCTTTCTTGTTAAACATTCAGACAAAAGTAAAATATATAACCCTCAGGATATAGCAAACTCTTTTGCAGAGTTCTATTCCTCCCTTTATAATCTCCGAGAGGATCCCTCCACCCCTCAACCTGCAGAGGAGGCCATTCGCTCCTTTCTGGCTGAGCTAGCGCTGCCTGCCTTGTCTCAATCCCAACTAGATTCCCTCAATAGGCCGATTACGGAACCTGAGATCTTACGGGCAATTAAGACTCTCCCTACTGGGAAGTCCCCGGGCCCGGATGGACTCCCTAATGCTTATTACAGGGCCTTCGGCCCCCTCCTAGCCCCGGTGCTGGGCGATGTGTTCTCCGAAGCAATGCTCTCTGCCTCTTTCCCGAGTGAAATGCTTAATGCTTTTATTGTAACCATTCCAAAACCAGGGAAGGTACCTACCACACCTGCTAACTTCCGACCCATATCTTTGTTAAATACAGACGTGAAACTCTATGCCAAGATTTTGGCATATAGACTGCTCCCTATTCTACCTTCCTTAATCAACCCAGACCAGACGGGGTTCACTTCGGGTAGACAGTCATCGGACGCAACCAGAAGAGTACTTGGGTTGGTGCACCATGCCGGGGCCTCTCGGACGCCTTCTCTGCTCCTCTCTTTGGACGCAGAGAAGGCGTTCGACAGGGTGCATTGGGGTTACATGACCAGAGTCCTGGAGAAATTTGGGTTCACTGGCCCCATCCTATCGGCAATTTTAGCGCTTTATTCCTCACCTTGTGCGCAGGTTTACACCTCGGGCATGCTCTCCTCCACCTTCCACATTACCAATGGCACCAGACAGGGGTGCCCCCTGTCTCCCTCCATATTCAACCTCCTCTTAGAACCCCTTGCGGAAAAAATTAGATCCCATTCGGGTGTTTCGGGCTTCGAGCTGTCGGGTCGTTCCCACAATATAAGTTTGTTTGCGGACGACATTATCCTCTTTCTGACTTCACCTCATTCTTCCTTGTCCCAAGCTCACGGGGTTCTTGCAGAGTTTAGCCGCGTATCCTACTATAAAATTAACTACACTAAGTCTTTCATACTGGGTCTTAATCTTCCCCCTCGTCTTCAGTCCCATCTGCAAACTTCTTTCCCGTATTCCTGGGCAACATCTAGTATACAATATTTGGGGATCCAAATTACGACAGACTTAACCAAATTAGCCGATGTTAATTATGCCCCACTAATTGACAAACTCACCAGGGAGGCTGATCGCCTGGCCAAGGTCGACTTGACGTGGTCGGGTCGCTCAGCCTCCTTTAAAATGTTGCTCCTACCTCAAATCCTGTACGTTTTCCGCACGCTCCCTATTCCTCTAAAACGTAACCATCTCCAGGCCCTGAATAAAATCCTTAACCGCTACGTCTGGGGCACTAAGCGCCCCAGGTGCGCGAGATCCCTTTTGGTTAAACATAGATCTGTAGGGGGCATGGGCCTGATTGATATTAGGGACTATCATAGAGCAGCCATACTTACCCAACTTAGATGTTGGATATCTCCTACCCCTGACACCCTATGGTGTGGCATAGAACAGGCTCTATGCCCGACCAAGGATCTCTATAGTGTCCTGATTCTTGACACTTGGCAGCCCCTCGCCCTGCGCCACCTACCGCTAATGTTCCAGGCCTCGCTGTTGGCTTGGAGGGAACTGCGCCGCTTGGCATGTACGTCCTCCAACGCTACGCCTATTACTATTCCCATTGACTCTCTTTCGTGCGTTATACCATACACCTCCTTTTCCAACTGGGCAGCCAAAGGCATCACTTGGATTGAAGACCTATTCTGCTACAATGTGCTCAAGCCCTTTGATACGCTTGCTGCAGAGTATGGTTTAACGCATGCAGATGGTTTCAAACATGCACAGGCCTCCCACTTCCTCAAAACCTTGCAATCACGCCATTTATTGCTTCAGGATGTCATCTGGCAATTCTACACTAAAACGACCCCCTCACCTAAGGGTATCTCCCTCTTCTACAACCTTTTTCAGGATAAACTACTGTTCAAGGAATCCTCCCCCCCCTTTCGTAAGTGGGAAACAGATTTGGGCAAAACGTTCTCTGCTGACCAATGGCAATACTCGTTTAAACTGATATACAAAGCCTCCAGGTGTGTTAACCATTGGGAGCTCTCCCAAAAGATAGCCCTGAGGTGGTACCTTACTCCGTATCGCATAGCTCAATTTTACCCCTCAGCATCCTCGCTTTGCTGGAGAGGCTGTGGAGAGGTGGGTAACATTTTCCACATTTTCTGGCTCTGTAAGTGCCTCACTAGCTATTGGAGGGGTGTATTTAGATGTATCTCTCGTATAACAGGCATATTGACTCCCCCCACCCCCGAGCTGGCGCTTTTGAACTTGGGAATAGAGGGATTCCCCCAGGATTTCCGAATTGTAGTCACTCACATTTTGCTAGCTGCTAGGCTGCTGGTGACTAGAGGCTGGAAATCTAATAAGGTGCCAAACGTAACGGAGGTCCTCGAGATCACGCAGACGAACTTCACTTTTGAGTCCTTGTTGGCAAGCAGGGAGGGCAGGAGAGCGAAGTTTGATATTCAATGGAGGCCCTGGACAGAGTGGTTCCGATTACAACAGAATTGAAATGTCTTCTTACGTCTTGTTTCTTTGATGTGTCTTAAGCAAATGCCTATGTAGATTTGTATTTATATTTGTCTCACAGGTATCCATCCTTTCCCTTTCCCCTTGCTCCCACTTTCCCCCTCCTTTATCTTCTCCCTTCCCTTTCGTACTTGACTTTCCCACTATACTCCCGTATTATCCAGTCTGGAGTGGGCAGGAGAGAGGGACGGCTTGTCGCCCTCCAGCCTTTATGTGTTGACATGTTGTTTTTGTCTTTGTCCATGACTTATGTATCCCATTATGGTTACGGAATTGTTACCATTATACGATTTCTCCTGCTGTTCTCTGGTAATGTGGGTGTGTACTTACATATCCTTTTGTTTGTACTTTAAAAATTTCTCAATAAAAATTATTGTAAAAAAAAAATAAAAAAAATAATTTCCAGATCCATCAATGAGACAGCTGGCAAATTAATGGTGGCCAGATAGGTGGTCAACTCAGCTGAGGTATAGTCAAACCTAGAGGCATATAAGTCCTGATAAAAGGTTTGAAAAATTGATATTGATAATTGAGCTTGCCTTGGTATCTCTCCCTCTCAACTCTTCAAAGTAAAGGAAATATAAGTAGCGCTGTATTGAGACCTTACTATCTGGGCCAACAGCCTAGATCCAGAAACAGTATGCATAAGGGTCCTAACATCATAACTTATTTCAAATGTCATAATCATCCTCTGATATAGTACTTCCCAGGAAAAGAAAATTCCTTTGGCAGCCTCTGCTTAAACTATTGTTTCACATGTTGCAGGCATATGGTAGTCAAAGGCATTGCTGCAGAATGAAGTTGGGGCTTTGGAAAGTTGTGGGCTCAGCCTTTTATGTGTACAAATGGAGCAGGGGAGGCACAGAAATACACGGCAAAGAGGGCTGCAAAATGGAAAGGGGGCTGTGGCTCCAGTGCTGCCTGTACGTCCCCAGAGGCCTGGGGGGAGTTATAGTCAGTGCCCACGGTATAAAAAATGGCATTTTATTTCCAAACCACAACACCAGTTTTAACAGGCACAGGAACTATGCGCCTGGGAACCCCTGGGGGATTCAGCAAACATTTTTAACTTCAAGTAAGAGATCTTCTTTAATTCTAAATTATACGTACATAAATCTGAAGCCCATCCATGTAGTTCTCTTCAACTACAGACTTACCAATGATTTCTCTAAACTTTATCAAATTATCAAAAATGTATAAGTTGATTCAGAATTTTCAGCAATAGGATTCTCCTTCCCTTTGAAGGATTGGCCAAACCCAGTCTGTACAAATGGAAACTAGACACAGATAATTCTACATTCTTTTAGAATCTTGCCTATTTACATCAGTCTGCTACATCTTAAAACTGTTCAATAAGCCATGCATGAGTTTATGTTTCATTACGGTTCAACAGAAAGCTTAACATTTCACTAAAGACTATGGGGCAGATTCACAGAGAATTAGATTATCGTAGAGTATCAGAAATACACTACGCCGCCGTTTTTTACCTGGCTCTACGTGGAATCCAGGTAGATTTTGTCCAGTAAACGATGGCGGCGTAGTGTATTTCTCCCGTCGCAATCCATCTGCGCGAGTAGGGGGCGTGAAGCATTTAAAATAGGCGCGTTCCCATATTAGAAGGTAGTATAACACATTATTAGCGGAGCATTAATATGAGGTACATTATTATTTAGTTGTTTTATAACTAATAGTGTCAGATACAATATCAACCTGAAAAAGAAAGGGTAGTTTAAAAAACATGGGGGCCTACTGGCCTCCAACCGGCAACTAAATGTATTTTTAAATGGAAGAAGTGTAAGTACCTAAGTTTGACCAGGTATGACCCTCTTGCAGTCTCTGTGTAACAGAGCTGGAGTAGGAGAGAGGAATTAGCAGCACAAAGAACCAATCAGTTCATGTGTTGACAAGAAGCATGCTCTTATGAAGAGAATGCAGAGTTACAGGGAGATGAGATTTTCACTGTGCTGCCTCTATTTTTGCTATCCAGTCACAGGCTGGGACAGGTCCAGGACAACCTAGGCTCAGAAGAAGTAAGTTGAGTGATTCTGACCATCAGACTGAGGACATTTGGTGGCATAAAAATGCTGTGACGGACATCTCTGGATTGAAGTTAAATATTGCAGTATAAGCTGGTTTTGATACTTTATGATGTTTTGATATATATTTTATATGGATATTATTTGATATTTTGTTATTTTCAGATGAGTTCTGCTTTAAACACATAGGGCCAGATTCTTGTACATTGCCCGCCGGCGGAGCCCTTGCTCCGTAAGTTGCGGCGGCGTAGTGTAAATGGCCCAACGTAAGGCCGCGTAATTCAAAGGGGGCGGCTTGTATTTAAATTAAGCGCGCCCCCACGTCGATTAATCTGCGCATGCGCCGGCCGGGAAAAAAGCCCAGTGCGCATGCTCCAGCTCACGTCGGAAAATGTTGTGATCGTCACTTACACAATGCCCTATTCGCGAAAGACTTAGTAAAACGACGTAACCGACGGAAAAAGACGGCGCTGACCCGACGCCATACCTAACATGGCATACGACGGAACTTCGTAAGCCTACCCCTCATATAGCAGGGCTAGGTTTACGCTTACGGAAACGACGTAAACGACGACAGGGCGGCGTAAAAACGTTCGAGAATCGGCGTATTAGGCTCATTTGCATAGGCAAATGAGAAAACAACGTAAAGGCCACCTAGCGGCCAGAAAAGTAATTACAACTACGATCCGACGGTGTAAGTGTTTTATACCTGTCGGACCTTCACTGTATCTATGCGTAAGTGATTCTAGGAATCACACGCATAGATACCCAGTAAAAAAAACAGAGATACGACGGTGTTTCCTGTGATACACCGTCGTATCTCTTTTGAGAATCTGGCCCATAGAATTCTACTAAAACAAAAAGGTACTAGGACACAGTATATCCTATGTTAGTTTAGTTTTTTACATATATAAACTTAACTCTTGTCAGTTCTTTTATTACTTTTTACCCCTGGATTTTTTTTTCATCAGTCAGGCACAATCCAGACATGCATGGTGTAACTGTGCAAGGTAGACAAACAGAAATTTTCTGCTTATGCAGAAGATATTTTATTTTACGTTCAACAACCTAGAATCAATCACCTTACCAAACCGGATGGTTTCCCTATGTGTCTTTCACGTTTTGTCTAATTTTAAAATTGATATGTCCAAGTCTGAAATATTCAATATTTTGATTCCATCAATTGAGGTTTCGAAGCTCAATCCCTTATTTCCATTTTCCTGGAAAGCATTTACTTTGAAATATTTAGGTGTAAACCTGACAGCCCATTTGCCATATTTATTCAGGTACAACCAACTTTCCTTGCTTAATGCAATTAAAACAGACTTATGTAAGTGGTATTCCATTTGTCACTCAAGGCTAAGTTAAATAAATGTTATTAAAGCGGATCTCCCGCGGCTTAATCTTTTTTTTTTTTTAATGCATATTAAAATGTGTATTAGCATTGCTGTGCTAAACTCACGATTCCGGGTTTCGTCCGCCGCTCCGCTGTTATTTCATCTAAAAGAATACGTTTTATTCTCCCTCGCGTCCGGTGGCCATCTTGGCTTTGGGCGCGCGATTCCAACAAGGAGTTACTTCCTATTTGCGGTGGATGCTGTCCCAGCATCCACCGCTCGATCTCGTGCATGCACACTGGCGAATGTGCCCGGCGGCTTGAGCGTCTCTGTTGCCATCGAAACGGCAGGCGTATGAATGAAAAAAGTTGAATTGAGTGCCACGAGACATCAGCTGTGCTTGCTTCACTGTACAGTATCACTAACATCTGTGCTGTAATGGAGTTTAAAGCGCCCGCCCTTCCTTTGTTTACATCGCGCGTCACTTCCTCCTAAATGAAGTCGCGCAATGTTTGATTACAGCCGAATATTACGAGCTATGACAATAGCTCCCAGCATGCACAGCGCGGCGCCGGAAGCCCCAGAAAACCCGTTGAAAAGGGGGGGCAGACCAGAACCAAGGCTAGAATATAAGGTACAAATTAGATAATTAAACTGTAACTAGCCGATTCATGGTCAGTTCGGAGCAGGAGTTATATGGAGGTATAGTGTTAGTGAGGGTGGAGATCCGCTTTAAGTGTAATATATTACCACGTGTTCTGCTCTTATTTCAAGCAATCCCTATGGGGATTCCCATAAGTTTTTTTCTACCCTACAATCCCTCATTTCACACTATATATGGAAAGGTAGGTGTGCCAGAATCCCTTGTGATATTTTGTACCACACTAGAGGAATGGGTGATTTGGTACTCACTAACTATAAATTATATTGCAGAGCCATTGCCATAACATGTGTTGCAGATTGGAAATATTCCAGGGGTTCCAAATTCTGGCTGCACCTGGAATCAGTTCTTGCGGATACTGATTTGTCAGTTGTTCCATGGCTTTCACGTTCATCCAGGGGGTTGGTATCGTCGATATCTCCCTTGACCATATCTGCCTTATCGATATGGGATTTTTTACATTCTTGTTATTCTTAGAAATATAATTTTCCATTGATGCCACTTCTTAATCACACCTATTTTGTTCCGGGATCTTTGGACAAAGGCTTTAAGCAATGGTTCAGGGATTGCCACCCTTTAGTACACCATGTCCTTGAGTACCAAGTTAAAACCCTTAGGCCTCGTACACACAATAGGATAGCCAGAGGATAACGGTCTGATGGACCGTTTTCATCTGTCAAAACCGATCGTGTGTAGGCCCCATAGGTTATTTAACCTTCAGTTAAAAAAAAGCCGACTTGCTTTAAAATTTTACCAATGGATACCTAACAATAGGTCAAAAATGATGGAAGCATTGAACTTCATTTTTTTCAGCATGTCGTTGTGTTTTACGTCACCGCGTTCTAACACGATCAGTTTTTTAACCGATGGTGTGTAGGCACATCAGACCATCAGTCAGCTTCATCGGTTAACCGATGACAACGGTCCGAAGGACCGTTGTCATCGGATGGACTGATCGTGTGTACGAGGCTTTACAGTTTTTTTTGTGGATCACTTAAAGGAGTTGTAAAGGTACAATTATTTTTTCCTAAATAGCTTCCTTTACCTTAGTGCAGTCCTCCTTCACTTACCTCATCCTTACATTTTGCTTTTAAATGTCCTTATTTCTTCTGAGAAATCCTCGCTTCCTGTTCTTCTGTCTGTAACTCCACACAGTAATGCAAGGCTTTCTCCCCAGTGTGGAGTGTCGTGCTCGCCCCCTCCCTTGGACTACAGGAAAGTCAGGATGATCTCTACGTTGCAGATAGAGAAAGGAGCTGTGTGTTAGTGGGCGTCCTGACTCTCCCGTAGTCCAAGGGAGGGGGCGAGCACGACACTCCACACCAGGGAAGCCTCGCATTACTGTGTGTAGTTACAGACAGAAGAACAGGAAGTGAGGATTTCTCAGAAGAAATAAGGACATTAAAAAGCAAAATCGAAGGATGAGGTAAGTGAAGGAGGACTGCACTAATGTAAAGGAAGCTATTTAGGACAAAAAATTGTACCTTTACAACCCCTTTAAGTCCACCTTTATAGACCATTGTGTATCATTATTTTACAAAGCTCTATCTGTCCAAGGCCCTTGTTATCCGGATTATTTTTCTCGTTTGGAAAAAGATTTTCAATCTAGTATTACTGATAAGCAAAAGGATATGATTATGCAACTTTTTTTATGTATCTCTTCCAGAATTGAGGTAAATTATAAACGTCCTATCCGCTGGCATTATACACCAGATAAATTGCATGCTATGGGCCAGATTCTCTAATGCCGCGTACACACGGTCGTTTTTTGCGATGAAAAAAAACGACGTTTTCTGTGAAGTAAAAAACGACGTTTTTGAAAACGTCACTTTTCAAAGACGATTTTGCATACACACCATCGTTTTTTCACAAAAAGCGAGGTTACGTTCACCACTCTTTTCCATTGAAGCTCGCTTCATAACTAGCTTCTGGGCATGCGCGGGTTGAAAAACGTCGTTTTGAACGACGTTTTTGCTACACACGGTGACTTTTTGTGAAACAAAAAACGACGTTTTGAAAAACGACACAAAAAATTCAAACATGTTGGAATTTTTTTTTGGTCGTTTTTTTGAAGACAAAAAAACGACGTTTTGCCCACACACGATCGCAAAAAACGACCGTGTGTACGCGGCATAAGAAATCCGGCCGCGTAGCGTAAGCCATTTACACTACGCCGCCGCATCGTACTAGAGCAAGTGCCGTATTCTCTAAGCATTTGCTCCGTAGTTTGTGTTGGCGTAGCGAAAATGGCCCAGCGTAAGCTCGCGTAATTCAAAGGGGGTGTATTGGTATTACACTTGTCGGATCTTCAGCCGTATCTATGCCAAAGTGATTCTAGGAATCACTCGCATTGATACGAGGCAAAAAAAAACGGCGATACGATGGGGTATCTGAGATACTCCGTCGTAGCGCCGCTGAGAATCTGGCCCTATGTTTTTATCTGTTTTGTCTATGTGTTGGAGGGACTGTGAAGGCCACGCTATGCATGGACACATTTGGTGGGCTTGCCCACTCATTCTGGTGTATTGGCAGTGGGTGGCTGACATGATCCCTCTTATACAAGGTGACAAGTTCAGATTAGAACCTTGATTTATGTTATTCCATTGTACAACATAATCAATAGGCCAATATTAGGCCGCGTACACACGTTTGGTTAAACCGATGAGAATGGTCTGAAGGACCGTTTTCATCGGTCAAAACCGATCGTATGTGGACGCCATTGGTTATTTAACCAACCGTTAAAAAAAAGCCAACTTGCTTTAAATTTAACTGATGGATTCCTAACCGATAGGTCAAAACCGATCGTTAGTAGGCACGAACCATCAGTTAAAAATCCACACATGCTCAGAATCAAGTCGACGCATGCTTGGAAGCATCAAACTTAATTTTTTTCAGCACGTCGTTGTGTTTTACATCACCGCGTTCTGACACGATCGTTTTTTTAACCGATGGTGTGTGGGCGCGACGGACCATCAGTCAGCTTCATCGGTTAACCGATGAAAACAGTCCATCAGACCATTCTCATTCTCATCTGATCGTGTGTACGCGGCTTAACAGGTCAATTATTCCATATTCATTAAATGCTGCAAAATCTTTGATCCTACATGCAATGTGATGTACCCACTTTAGCTCTATGGCTACGTAATGTAGATGATATATGTCTCCTAGAAGAACTTATGCATATTGCCAGAAGTACTGTTGTTAAACAGTATAAAATATGGGCCTGCTGGTTTGAGTTTAAAACCATTGATTTGTACTGAAATATTATCTCAGTTCTTTGACGGTTTTCTCTCAATAATTGTGGCTATCTGGAAGCCTATTATCATATTCTTTATACTTTATACTTTATATTCTTAATACTTGAAACTGTTATGCATCTGACCCCCCCCCCCTTTTTTCCTTTCTTTTCCCTTTTCTATTTTGATTTTTCTTTTAATAATTATAAAAGATGCTATCTATATTCTTGGGGTTGCAGTTGGTACAAAGCACCTTATTGATCACAAGTATTGTTTGAATGTGATGTGGCTCAATGTGGTATCGTATGTTGCTTTGTTTTGTATTATTTATTTTTTTGTTTTTGAAATGAGTAATATTAATTTATTAAACCAAAAAAATCTGATTATTAAGAATTTATATTTAGCTTCTAACTGTGACATAAATATAAAAAAAGGCACAGTGTGCCTTGTCAAAGCAACTAGAATGCAAATTGCATTACTTCCAACACTGGAAACAAGGGGTTTGTCTATTTTAGAATAGTGAGTGAAACCACTATTTTATAGCACAGATACAGCCCAGACTTACTCAGTCAATTAGTGCCACATGCATGTAGAAGATACACTAGTGGGACATGTTGAAAGGGGTACTTTGAGCTTGCTGTGTATATTTGTTTTCACTGAGAGAAAAAAAAATGTAAATTGCTTTCAAGCTTTTGTATAATACTGCATGTGTAAAATATATTACTGTATATGTAAGCATAGTAGACATGGCTGAGCACGCTTGTGCTTAGTGCGATTCAAGGAATAGTATCAGTAGCAAAACAATAATATACAGGTGTGCTGAAAAATAGAGATATTAGGGGAATAGGGGGTTCATAGAGGATAGGAGTCACAGCCTTTCTCAGCCCAGGCAGTATGCCAATCTGTAGCAATATAGCCTATTCTGTAGCTATGAGTGAATCTCATTTATGTTTTCAAGAGGGTAAAGTGAAAGCTTGGATGTAAAAAGTGGTCCATCCAAGGCTGCCAGATTTTTGCATTCTTAGGCACACAGCTCAGCAAGCTAGCCCCTATCGTGCTATGGGTCATAGGCTAGCTTGTCTATGCTTTGTCTCAAACAGGGATAATTTAGGTGTCTTCAAAATCTTGGCAAAAGTTTATTTGGATGTTTTAGTGACGTATAGAACATGCTTTAATTGAGCCAAGGTTAGATAAGGTGGATGTTTGTTTAGTAAGACCACTGCAGGGTCTGGGGACAGTGGGGAGTTTGTAAGCTTAGATATCATAAGGAATATCTCAGCCCTCAATTTAGCTATTAGTGGGCAGAAACACCACGTATGCAGGTGGGTTCCTGGCTCCTCGCAAACTCTGAAACAGTTTGGAGAATTGTAAAGGATGATTTTGATTTTTGATTTATAGTGGAAGATTTGGTTGATATCCAAATTTCAGCCCAATCTTCTGGGTCTAGCAGGAGGTCGAGATCTGTAGCCCAATGGGTGGTGTAGGGTGGGGAGCTGGTGCTGAAAGAGGAGTTTAGATGCATATACAATAAACTTATATGTTCAAATTGCATTAGAGTTTAAAACGGTGGTCTCTTATATAAGCGGAATAGAAGTTTAAGATTTGAAGATATCTGAATACTTCTGAATTAGTGAGCTGATATTTGCCCTGTATGATGGATTAGGAGTATAAAGAGAAGGCTGTAATCTAGTGACACAGTTGATAAAGTTTTAGGTTCTTAAAAAGTTTAAAAGTGTGCTCATTAAAATGATAGATGCTTGAGAAAAGATATTAACCTCCCTGGCGGTATCCCCGAGCGTGACTCGGGGTGTTTTTTTTTGCAGAGATCGGTATCCCCGAGTCACGCTCGGGGTAGCCATGCAGAGCCTGCAGCGCGCGCTGTCTTACCTTCTTCCTGGATCCAGCGATGCATCCCCGCTGTGTGAGCGAGCGGGTGCTCGCTCGATTCACACAGCGTCCCCGTGTGCCGCCGATCTCCGTTCCCTGCGACGTTACGACGCACGGGAGCGGAGAACGGCGCCAAATTTAAAAAGGTAAACAAACACTTTACATACAGTACAATGTAATCTTATAGATTACAGTACTGTATGTAAAAAATACACCCCCCCCTTGTCCCTAGTGGTCTGTCCTGTGCCCTACATGTCCTTTTATATAATAAAAACTGTTCTTTCTGCCTGGAAACTGTAGATTGCCCATAACAACCAAAAGTGTCCCTTTATGTCAAAAATGGTTTTAGATCAGCTAGAAAACAGCGATAATAAATTATAATTACTTTCAGAATTGAGCGATAGCGATTTGTGGGGAAATTTGTCATAAAAAAAATAAATAATGACAGCGACAATTCTGCAACTGAGCAAATTTCAGTGTTTTTGAGTTGATTACATTATTGAATATTTTTTATTATAATTTGTTATAATTATTTATAGTTTTTTATTATATAAAAAATTATGATTTTGTTTTTCAAACTTTATCATACCCGGGATGTCTTGTTTGGACAGATTTAAGCAAGTTATTCCTAAGAATTGCAGGCCTACAGTATAAAACGCCAAACTTCCATGCAAATAATTGTACCGCTTTTGGTACGTAATTCCAGACAGAATCATACCGCCAGGGAGGTTAAGGGTGTATCTGGGGATACCAGTTTAAACAGGGTTTACATTGACCCGACATTAGAGTATTTGAAGGTAATAAGTCAGGACAGCAAAAGGAAGGACTCTAAATAGATTTAGGATTTTAGATAGTTAGGACATCTTAACAGCCATTACCCTACCCATCCAGGAAACATGCAACTGGGTCCAACGGAACATGAATGCTTTCAAGTGGGTACGCATGGAATCACTGGCTCGGATGGGTGGGGTGTCAGCTTTATGTCCAAGTAGGTCCATTTGAATGGAAAGGTAGCTGAAGATAATGCGCATCCTGGTTAGAGTGACTGTAACTTTTGTTGGTTAAGGGAATTGACCAACATTTTGGATTAAGCTAGGTGTCCAGTTTGTTTCTTTTTGCTATCTGTGGCCTTATTGGGAAAATCTCCACAATTTCTGAGTCGTCACAAGAAAGAGAAGAGGTGGGGTAAAATCTTATTAACAGTGCTAAAAAAGCAATTAACACCTTTTCCTACTCTTACTAAAACCAAATTGTATTTTTGGTTGGAGTTGGGCTTTACAGTGATTGTAAACCCTTAGTTATTTTTTTAAATAACAAACATGTTATATTTACCTGCTCTGAGCAAAGGTTTTGTACAGAGTAGCCCTGATCCTCTTATTCTCGGGTCAACAACAGGCTTGCTCCTGAGTTGGCTCTGTGTGCCAGAAGAAAAGTAGTATAAATCGTAATTGCCTAAATATGATAAAAAAAAAAAAAAAAAAAACGATTTAAAAATAATGCCGAGCAAATTTACGAATGCCAACAAAATAACACTTTCTTCATAAAAAAAGTTTATATTTAAAAATTATGCTCAATATCTATAAACTATATGACAAGGTTAGATGCTCAAAAAAAATATATGAAAGCTTTTAAAAAAATTACATATATAAACGCTCTCTTAACGTGTTCTTTATTTTGAACTTGACCTTGACCTTGAATGTGACCTCATTAAACCCTTTAGTATTCAGGGAGCAGCAGGGAGGTCATAGGTAAAGCAATAGGATTGCTATTGCCAGGAATCCTGCAAAAACTAAAACTTGGCTAGAATAAAGACTGATCTTGCCATGAGCAGTTGAATACAAAGGGACGCACACACATTTTATACTTCATATGATATTTAAAAAAATGATGCAGTGAAGTTTAATAATTTAATAGAATGTGTTTATTCATTTTGTGCATTTCACCTCACATTATCTAAAATGTATTTATTTAAGTTTGAAACAAACACATCCATAAATAAAATATATTATACCATGTAGGTCAAATAATGTATCTGCATAAATGTCTCTGTGGTATATTATTTTGTACAATTACTTTGTAGATTTACAAATTTTAGACAATACCCATGTATGGGATACAAATTATCTCTGTGGCTTATCAGTTTCTGGTAAGCAACATGTCAAACAACTTTGACTGACCATTTCATTGTCCCTGGCCACTATGATATGCTAAAGCAGGATTCTTTGGAAAGGTATAATGTGTACAATAGTTCTTCAGGTGTATAAGGACACATGCATTAATGTTTTAAGGATACTAATTTTATGATTATGAGAAGTTTTTGAGAAACTTTTTTTTCTTACTTTATTGGAATCGGTCAGTGTATTTTGTTTGATACAAAATGCCACATTTTTTTTCCGAATATAATTGTTAGTATGTGGTTTAGTAACTGATTTATAATAGAACACTAGGAGTGATGCAAATTGGCAATCCATGCAAACTGTAAACCCAACAAATATTCATCCATAAATAGCTCCCTTTGAGGTTATTAAATATCAAAGTAAATTATTGTTACGTTGTTATCAGTAAAAGCATAGTACGTACGTGGTAATTTTTTATGGGCCATGCGCACACCCTTTGAGGTTATTAAATATCAAAGTAAATTATTGTTACGTTGTTATCAGTAAAAGCATAGTACGTACGTGGTAATTTTTTATGGGCCATGCTTACATCCTGTTATAGGGTGACAATGCTAATCACAGGCTCCTAATGATGTGGTAGAGTTTCCTCATTCGTGCCTTTCTACTGTGAAAGGTCAGCTGGCCATGCTGATGCACAGCAGGCCTGCAGGGTCTCAATTGTAATTGATTGGCAGTGCCAAATGTTGCACGTTGTCCTAGAGCTTACAGTGACGTCAACAGCCAAGTCAAGTGACCAGACGCTGTGTGTCCACAGCCCTGGCCCTAAAGAAGCAAGCAGAGGAATCTAGAAGTCACATGGGGAAAGTGGGTACCTGAACTACACCCTCAGTGGCTGAAAAGGACATGGTTCACATATACTTGAAATCGTTTTCTAGATATGGGTGGTATCTAGTGCTGTCAACGAGATTACATAGGACAGTACAATATTGAAAGCTGTAAAAATGTCCCAGTATTTTGCTCTCTTTAATTTTAAAACGAGCACATGATAAATGCTGCAAACTTGGAAATTATTTTTATGGCTCCTAAGCATATAAATAAAGAATGGAAAGAGGGATTAGAAGAGGGCTTGGGAATCTGTCTCTGCGATGTGTGGAATTCAAATCTCAGCCTTTAGTTTATGTTTTACTTAGTTATGCAAAAACAAGCAAGAAACAAACATAGAAAGGAATGTTGCACTATTCACGGGATGCTGCCATTCTGTGACTTGCAATGATTTTTTTTTTTTACCAGCATAAGGCAAGAATAAAACAGAAGTCATCATGAAAATGCAGTCCTGGTGTTGCACATTCATCTCATCTTCTATTCCATGTAAATGACTCGCTGTTTACATCTTTAGATTTCATGCAGATTATTAGCAAGAAAGGCCAACGTTTTTCAGTCTGGTATTCAGTGTTGACACATAATAGGGAACAGGATGGCACACAGTGAGGACCAGCTTGATGTGCTAAGGCAGTAATTTATCAAAGCTCCCCAGTTTAGGGAATCACATAGGCAGAACCATGCTGAATGTTTCGCTGTGGCATTTATTGTTTCCTTTTTGGTAAATATACCACTATCACAAAAATAAATTCATTTATTTAAGTGGGATTTCTAATATTTTTAAGTGAGTTTAGACATACATGAAAATTAGATCAGTTTTACACATGTAATCTAATAAGTATGTGTTACCAGTTTCTGTCTTGTTTTTACATGGGTGTAGCGGTTATATGTTCATTAATGCAACACAAGGTAATGCACTGTACAAATGTTGGTGTGTTTTGGTGCCATATATTCTGAACAGCATGCCAATAAATTCCAAGACACACCTGGGCTTCAATGCACTGCAGCACCCCACTATCTATTGATCGACTTCTGTACAACCAGCCTGTCAGATGTTTCCTGAATGATCAGTGCCGCCAGGTGGATGAACAAAAAAAAAAGAATCATACATGGCCTGCTTTAGGCAGCTCATGGCACAATGTGTTTGTATTTGTATTCATAGGAAGGAAGGGGATGTATTTTACCTTAAATGATGATGTGATTTGGTCATGCTGAAATCTGTGTTTTTGATTCAAGGCTGGGTTAACATATGCTGCGGCAGCAGCTCACAGCATGGGGTCCAGTTAGTCCCTGTTCACCAATTCAGGAGCACATCAGGTCTTTCTTTTGCCTAAATTCACACCTGAATTGGAAACCAAAGACACACAGGATCCTTTTTTAACCCCCGGACTATATTGCTGGTCAAATACCAGAGCACTTTTTGCGATTCGGCACTGCGTCGATTTAACTAACAATTGCGCAGTCGTGCGACGTTGCTCCCAAACAAAATTGGCATCCTTTTTTTCCCCACAAATAGAGTGTGCTATAAACAAATTTAGATTTTTTTTTATATTTTTTACTTTTTGCTATAATAAATATCCCCCAAAAATATATAAAAAAAACATTTTTTTTCCTCAATTTAGGCTGATACGTATTCTTCTACATATTTTTCATAAAAAAAAATCACAATAAGCGTTTATTGATTTGTTTGCGCAAAAGTTATAACTTTTACAAAATAGGGGGTAGTTTTATGGCATTTTTATTATTATTTTTTTTACTGGTAATGGCGGCGATCAGCGATTTTTTTCGGTACTGCGACATTATGGCAGACACTTCGGACACTTTTGGCACATTTTTGGAACCATTGGCATTTTTATAGCGATCAGTGCTATGAAAATTCATTGATTACTATAAAAATGCCACTGGCAGTGAAGGGGTTAACACCAGGGGCAGGGAAGGGGTTAAATGTGTAACCTGGGTGTGTTCTAACTGTATGGGGGGTGGACTGACTGAGGGAAATGACTGATCTTTAAGGAACAGGAAACAGGACACAGAGGATACAACTACATGCACTGAGATAGACAATGCATCCTGTTATATCATAGAAAACATGAACTATACACTGTATTACTACAGCGCCACCTGCTGCATAGATAGGTATAATGCATACAGTATTGTCAGTTTATAAGCAACATTGTTGTTGCTCTTTCAACACCCCTTCTCAACAGCATGTGTGTTGTTAAATTATATTCAGCTTCTTGTGTATATAACAATGACGTTCATTCAGCAAAGTCTTGGTGAGTGCATCAGCAGTCATCTCCTCTGACAGGCAGTATTAAATGTCAATAACACTGTGCTCTTGATTGTCCGCCAGTAGGTGATATTTGACACGCTGTGTTTGATCCTAGAACTGACCCTTTTTGAATTGCATAAGCTTTATACATCCCTGGATGTCTTCAAAAATGGGAATTTGTTTTGACCTGTCTACCCAATGTCCACAAAAAGTTGAGGAATCCATATCACTTCTTGACAACCGCTTTCTGCCGTAATGTACTCTGCTTCAGTTGAAGATAGAATGACAGTTGCTTGCTTTCGACTAGACCAACTTATGGTTCCTTCCCCATACTGGAAGATGAATCCACTTGTGAATTTGTGGTTTGTGCAGTCCCCGGCCAAATCAGCATCCACGTACCCGACCAGTTTTGGATGTGATGTTGCTGGTAATCGTAATTTCATCTAAATTGTTCCTTTGATGCATTGCATCACTTTTTTTCTACATTCCAGTCATGCTGACATGGAGCTGAAACTTTCCTGCACAGTCTGGTCTTGTCACAGTGGCAATATATAGCAGCTTACCTCTTGCTCTGCGATACATGTCATTATTGGGTAGCAAGTTTTCTACTTCATTGCTCATTTGATAGCCTAGTTGTATAGGAGTTTTCACTTCCTTTGCATCTTGCATATGGAATTGTTCCAAGATTTCAGAGATTTTCTGAGATTGGTTGAGAAGATAACTTCCATCTTCTCTCTCTATTTGGATTCCCAGATAGGAGCTAATGTTCCCTAGCTCTTTTATTTAAATTTTTTCTTTCAGCTTGTGAACTATCTGATTGTAATCCCTTTCTTGTTCAAAACAAGTTATAATGTCATCAACATAGATAAGAATGTATATCCATCTGTCTCCTTGATTCCTGGGGTAGAGAAAGGGGTCTGCTTTACTTCTTGAGAATCTCGTGTAAGTACTTTGTTTACTTTCTCATTCCACATCCTTGCAGATTGCTTAGGACCCTAGATGCTCTTCTGAAGTTTGTCTCCTTGCTCAAATCCTGGTGGTTGCTCCATGTAGAGGTCTTCCTTAATGTCTCCATATAGGTGTTTGACTTGCATGCCCTTCCCAGTTGCAATGCTAAGAAGCTCTCTGATGGTGGAGTGTTTTACGTCAGGAGCGAATGATTACATCATAATCTTCACTAAATTTCTCGAGAAACCCTTGACAACTAGTCTGGCTTTATATTTCTGGATATTCCCTTCTGTGCCTGGCTTTACTTTAAAAGTCCACATACTTCCTATAGTTTTGCTGTTAGGACTGAGCCCTGTGAGTGTCCTGGTTTAATTTTCCTGTAATGACGTTAATTCTTCTTCTGCTGTCTTTCTCCATTTTCCATTTTCATGCTTCATGTTTTGTCAGTTTTTCTATGTCTTCCCAGGATATTGGTTTACAGTGTATGACAGTATCCCCTTCGTAGTCCGAGTGGCTCTTCTGACTTAAAGCGGGGGTTGCGCGGGTTTTCAGTTTTTATTTTTTTATCGTTCTAGCGCTCTTACCTTTTGTACTCGGCAACCTGTGTGTCCCAATCAATTAGCCGCCTGGATCCGTTTTGTCCCGCAAACTATATTTTATAAAATCCAGTGATGGACGTTTCTTAACTGTGGGCACTCTGAAGCCCACAGGATAGTCTTCCGGGATACGGTGAATGCTCCCCTACCTAAAATGGAGAATTAGTAGCCGCCCACGTCACGTGACCAGCTTACGGAGTCACATGACCCGCTTGCGGAGTCACATGCCTCGCTTGCCGAGTCACGTGACCCGCGAGATAACGCGGTATTACAGCACAGCACGTCTCCTGGGAGGATCAACACTCACTCCCAGGAGACAGCACGCTCTCTCGGGGAAAATTAAATTCACGCCCACTCCCGCGGGGAAAGAATGATTGATTAACAAAGGTAAAGAAACGTTTAAAATATATATATATATTTAGTGCGCTTACATGATAGCTGGTTGTTAGATTAAGAGATAGAGATAAACATGTAATATAGGGTGAACCTCCGCTTTAAGGCAGTTCAGCAGGATCTGGTGGGGAACTTGATTTAGGCATTGTAAGTTCCAACTTTTGTTCTGACTCTTGCACAGGTTTACTTTGGTCGACCTTTTCTTCTGGTTTGCTTGGCATATTCACTTTACAGCTTTCAGGGATAAGTGTTTTTGGTGATAGGCTTTCATCAAAATAAACACTACAGCTTATTGTCACTTTGTCAGTCTTTAGGTGTAGGATTCTGTCACCCTTATTTTGCCTGCTGTAGCCTACTATAATGCCCTCTATGGCTCTGTTCTCCAGCTTTGATAGTTTTTTACTTGGAATATATTCATAGGCCTTACATTCAAATACTATTATGTGTCCTATGCTAGTATTTGATCCATGCAACATATTGAATGGAGTACTTTTAATGGCTTTTGAGGGTAGTCTGTTCTGTAGGTAGATTGTAATCATGACTTCTTCTCCCCAGTACTTGTGAGGTAGGTTGGCATCCGACAACCTGCACCTGGCCATTTCTATAAGGCCGCGTACTGTACACGATCGGTTCAAACCGGTGAGATTGAACTTAAGTCCAGTTTCATCGGTCCAAACTGACCGTGTGTACGGCCCATCGGTCCGTCGTCTGTCGGACCAAAGTTTTAAAACTTGCTTTAAAATCTGACCGATGGACGCCTGACCATCGGTTAGTACGCAAAAGCATCGGTCCAAAAACCCGCACATGCTCAGAATCAAGTCGACGCATGCTTGGAAGCATTGAACTTCATTTTTTCAGCACGTCGTTGTGTTCTACGTCTCCGCGTTCTGACCCAATCGGATTTTGGACTGATGGTGTGTACACACATCAGACCATCAGGCCACTTCAGCAGTAAACCGATGAAAACGGTCCATCGGACCATTCTCATCGGTTTGAACCGATCGTGTGTACGCGGCCTAAGAGTGCGATTTTTCTCTTGTGTACATCGTTTTGTTCAGGTATGAGGCCACTTCTTTGCTTATGTATTCTCCTTCATTGTTGTTGCGTTTTATTCCTGGTTTGCATTGGAATTTGTTGCTAGACATGGCAACAAACTCTTGAAGTTTCTCTGATGTTTCATTCTTGTGTTTCATCAGATAAGTAGTTGTGTACCTGGAATAATCATCAATGAAAGTCAGTAGATAACTGTTTCTGCCTGACGTAGGAGTTTTCATTGGACCGCATATGTCACTGTATATGAGCTGCAGGGGTTGGGTAGTTTTTTTTTAGATGCCTGTGGAATTTGAGCTTTTGCTTCAATCAGCACTTGCATTTCATGAGCACTTTGCAAGGAGCTATTGTCAAATCTTCTGATAAGCCTGTTTTTATAATGTCCTGGACTTCTGTGCCCCTGCCACCTGTGCCATAAGTGAATACATTTGCTGTGTAGGTCATTAGAGACTATGGGCCAGATTCAGATACAATTACATTGGCGCAGAGTATCAGAGATACACTACGCCGCCGTATTTTACCTGGCTCTACGACGAATTCATGTAGATTTTGGCCCATAAGGTACGGTGGCGTAGTGTATTTCTCGCGGCGGAATCGAAATACGCGATTAGGGGGCGTGAAGCATTTAAATTAGGTGCGTCCCCGCGGCGATCGAACTGCGCATGCTCCGTTCAGAAATTTCCCGCTGTGCATTGCGCAAAATAACGTTGTTACGTAATTTTTTGTTTGAGTAGCGTTGTTTACGTACATTCCTATTCCCGGACAACTTACGTAAAAAATAAAAACAAACGTTGAAATTCGACGCGAGAACGACGGCCATACTTAACATGGGCTGTCTAATATTAGACCAGATAAAAGCTGGAATAACTTTTTTGCGGCTAAAAGATGACTACAGATGCCGTAAGAGATTGCGAATGACGCTCGTAACTTCGTGGATCGTCGGAAAAAGCTCATTTGCATACCCCGACGCGGAAAACGACGGGAACTCCACCCAGCGTCCGCAAAATTATTGCAGCGTAGATCTGAAGGCATACGAACACGTAAGCCAGTCGGTTTATAGCCCGAAGCCGTCGTTTCATGGTTTGAGGAATCAGACTAATGAAACAACGCGCGTAATTTGAAAGTACTCCGGTCTAACGCGAGATAGCCTGGAGTAAGGGCTCTGTGAATCTGGCCCTATATTGTCTTGCTGGTCTGTAGTTATGAGCCTATATAGGTGATCCTCCAGTTTTCCCTTTGGAAATCGCTTATTATTGTGAATTGTGCATTCATCACCCTGGAACTTAACTGTGAGACCGTTGTTTGTAAGACTTTTTACTGATAGAAAACTGCCTTCTAGTTCTGGAACATAAAGTACTTTCTTTACAAGGATACTCTGCTTGCCTTGTGGTGTAATGTAGTTCAGAAAGCCCTGGCCTTTACCATCTGATGTGATGCTTTTCCCGTTTGCTAGGAAAACGTTGTCTTTTGCACTGTAATCAATGTTTGTGAAGAAGGTCTCATCGCTAGCCATGTGGCTTGTCATACCAACCGCTTGGCTCTCCGCGCTGTGTCACTTTAAAGGTGCCATTCCACAAAGTGTCTGCAGTTTCCTTTGTAATTGCTTTGATGCTTTCTTTTGTGGATAGCTCTAGCTTTCGATGATTGGCTTTCCAGATAGAACAGTCCTTTTTTAAGTGACCTTCCTTTTACAGCAAAAACAGCCTCTGCTTTCTTTGTTGTTATTTGTGTCATCACGGTGCATGTGCTTTCCTTCTGTCATAGTCATCAATTAAATTGCCTTTGACATATGAATGAATGAATGAATGAAAACTTGTATAGCGCGGCACATGCGAACTTAATCGCCTCTGGGCGCTTGTTGTTCCTGTCTCCTTTGATATCAAAAGAGATAAGTCTTGATCTTTCTCCTGAATGCTAAGTGGTTCTCCTCCAATCGAATGCTGGTTGGTAAAGTGTTCCATAGTCTGGGACCTTGGACCGCGAATATTCTATCTATTTTGGACTTGTAGTCGGCTCTCGGTATCTGGAGTAGATTTTGATTGGTGGATCGCAGAACGCAATTGGGATTATGAGCTTTTATTTTTTCGCATAGATAATGGGGGGCATTCCTATGGATACATCTACGCGTTAGACAGAGTGCTTTAAAAGCAATTCTGTCTTTTACTGGCAACCAATGAAGGGTTCTCAGTGAAGGTGAGATTGATTCCCAGGGTTTCTTCCCAGTCACAAGTCTGGCAGGCATGCTAGCTTCAGTTAATGCTCAGATCTGGTTTCTAAAGCATTAATAAGAGCAGTATATGTCCATGGAAGGCTGCAGAGGAGCTGAGCAACAATATGGTTATCTTTGATGTCCTTTCCAATACCACATGCTCTATGAAGACTAGCATAGAATTCTTGTGTTCACACATATGCTGGCCTTCTTCTAGTCTCATCTTATACAACTTTCTTAGCAAAAACAGCTTACTGTTGAGGCTTGAATGCTCATGCAGTTTTTGTATTGAAGTCCACATACCTTTGGCTGTTTTCTCTGTTTTTATGTGGATAAGTTAGTCATCTTCCACTAGCAAGCTTATAATCGCTTCTGCCCACCTATCCTTCCTATTAGGGTTGTCCCGATACCACTTTTTTAGGACCGAGTACAAGTACCGATACTTTTTTTCAAGTAGTCGCCGAAACCGAATACCGATACTTTTTTTAAACGTGTCCCTAAATGCAGCCATGTCCCCCACATATTGCAGGCATGTCATGTCCCCCACATATTGCAGGCATGTCATGTCCCCCGGCGGACGGCGAGCTTCGGGGGGGGGGGGAAGTATTCTATTTCGGTATCGGGGGTATTTGCGGGAGTACAAGTACTCCCGCAAATACTCGGAATCGGTCCCGATACCGATACTGGTATCGGTATCGGGACAACCCTACTTCCTATCCCATTCCTCTGTCTCTCCATCTGTGGGTCTGTCTGTATTCAGCACTTGCCACAAGTCGTCCTTGTTCAGAAACAATTCTAGTTTAAATTCCCACAGCTGGTAGATGGCATTGTTCAGCTTTGCAATAGTAAACTTCACATCTGATCCACTTTCCATGAATCAGTAGCTTGTATACAGTATTTGCTGACTTGCTGTACTCACTGAGTATTATTTCCAGTGCCTATGGGTGCTTCTGGGTGCCCTGGGTACCTGAAGCCAAGACCTAATAGCAGGGTATTGAAATAACAGGATGGAAGTTTCTTAGAAGCAGAAAATACATTACTGTCATGGAGAAATATCAGCATGAAACAGGACACAGGAGAATACAACTACATGCACTGAGATAGACAATACATTCTGTCCTCACAAAGGGACAAAGGGACACAAACTGACCACGGTGATTATCGTGGTCAGTGAGAGAGGGAGACACAGAAAGTGTCAGGATCAGGCAAGTTTTTTTACAGTTTAGAGAGGGGCAGATTACACAGCACAAGCACTGTGTTGTTTAACCACTTCAGCCCCAGAAGATTTTACCCCCTTAATGACCAGAACATTTCTTGCGATACAGCACTGCGTCGCTTTAACTGACAATTGCCCAGACATTGTACCCAAACAAAATTGATGTCCTTTTTTCCCCCACGAATAGAGCTTTCCTTTGGTGGTATTTGATCATCTCTGCGGTTCTATTTTTTTGCGCTATGAATGACTGACAATATTGAGAAAAAATAAATATTGTTTACTTTGTGCTATAATAAATATCCCCAAAAAATATATATAAAAAAAAAGAATTTCTTCCTCAGTTTAGGTCGATATGTTTTCTTCTACATATTTTTGGTAAAAAAAAATTGCAATAAGTATATATTGATTGGTTTGCGCAAAAGTTATAGGGTCTACAAAATAGGGGATAGATTTATGGCATTTTTATTATTATATTTTATTATTTATAAAAAGACAATATTAAAAACACTCAAAGCTGGTCCTCAGTTTTTAATATTGTCTTTTTATATTTTATGCTTTCTTAAGCAGCTGCTATCTATTTATTTCTGAATTTAAGAGTAACTTTATATTTCATGAGCTTTTGCCACTTTCAAACTGCTTTATTATTGAGCGCTGCGCTTTTTTTTTTTAGGTAGGGCGTCCAAAACATCCTTGTTTGAATAATTTATTATTAGTAATGGCGGTGATCTTCGATTTTTGCGGCGGACAGATCGGACACTTTTGACACTACTTTGGGACCATTGACATTTATACAGCGGTCAAAGCTAAAAATAGCCACTGATTACTGTATACATGTTGTGGGCAGGGAAGGGGTTAAACACTAGGGGACGATCAAGGCGTTAAGTGTGTTCCCTCAGCGTGTTCTAACTGTAGGGGGGATGGACTACCACTGACATGACAGAGATCACTGGTCCTGATGACAGGGATCAGAAGATCCCTGTCACGTCACTAGGCAGAACAGGGAAATGCCTTGTTTACAATTGCATTAGTGTTTGCATGTTTGCATTAGTATCTATTCTTAAAGGGGTGCCCAGGTCTTCTAAGGCCAAACATAATGGCGAGAGGCATAATATACAGAGGAAACATAAATTGCACATGACACTGCATGTACTCTTCTATTTAAAGGTTCATAATTACTAATTCTGCATCACCTCCCTGCTGACTAGACAGAGGTGCTGATGCTAGCTCATTCTTACTCTCTAAGATGCTCTCTGTATACCCAATCATGTTACTAACCTGTTGTCAATTAACCAAATTAGTTGCAAAATGTTCTCCCAACTCTTCCTTGTTAGTACCACCTATTTTGCCAGCCTTTTGTTGCCCTGTCCCATTTTTTTGAGATGCCATCAATTTCAAAATGATCTTATATTTTTCTTAAAAGGGTACAGTTTCCCAATTTAAACATTGAATATGTATTCTATTTTCTATTGTATATAAAATATGGATTTATGGGATTGGCAAATCATTGCATTGTGTTTTAATGTAGATTTTACACAGCGTCTCAACTTTTTTGGAATTGGAGTTATATTTTACCTGTCTGGCTGTGCAGAATGGCAAATGGTTAAATCACAAGACTGGCCGTACAGAATTGCAAAAACCTTTTGTCAGGTCAAACAGCAAGTAAATATGTATTTGAACTATGTGCTTACCATTTGCCTGAAGTTCCTAAATGTATAATACAATACAGGGAGTGCAGAATTATTAGGCAAGTTGTATTTTTGAGGATTCATTTTATTATTGAACAACAACCATGTTCTCAATGAACCCAAAAAACTCATTAATATCAAAGCTGAATATTTTTGGAACTAGTTTTTAGTTTGTTTTTAGTTTTAGCTATTTTAGGGGGATATCTGTGTGTGCAGGTGACTATTACTGTGCATAATTATTAGGCAACTTAACAAAAAACAAATATATATCCATTTCAATTATTTATTCTTACCAGTGAAACCAATATAACATCTCAACATTCACAAATATACATTTCTGACATTCAAAAACAAAACAAAAACAAATCAGTGACCAATATAGCCACCTTTCTTTGCAAGGACACTCATGCAGCCTGCCATCCATGGATTCTGTCAGTGTTTTGATCTGTTCACCATCAACATTGCGTGCAGCAGCAACCACAGCCTCCCAGACACTGTTCAGAGAGGTGTACTGTTTTCCCTCCTTGTAAATCTCACATTTGATGATGGACCACAGGTTCTCAATGGGGTTCAGATCAGGTGAACAAGGAGGCCATGTCATTAGTTTTTCTTCTTTTATACCCTTTCTTGCCAGCCACGCTGTGGAGTACTTGGATGCGTGTGATGGAGCATTGTCCTGCATGAAAATCATGTTTTTCTTGAAGGATGCAGACTTCTTCCTGTACCACTGCTTGAAGAAGGTGTCTTCCAGAAACTGTCAGTAGGACTGGGAGTTGAGCTTGACTCCATCCTCAACCCGAAAAGGCCCCACAAGCTCATCTTTGATGATACCAGCCCAAACCAGTACTCCACCTCCACCTTGCTGGCGTCTGAGTCGGACTGGAGCTCTCTGCCCTTTACCAATCCAGCCACGGGCCCATCCATCTGGCCCATCAAGACTCACTCTCATTTCATCAGTCCATAAAACCTTAGAAAAATCAGTCTTGAGATATTTCTTGGCCCAGTCTTGACGTTTCAGCTTGTGTGTCTTGTTCAGTGGTGGTCGTCTTTCAGCCTTTCTTACCTTGGCCATGTCTCTGAGTATTGCACACCTTGTGCTTTTGGGCACTCCGGTGATGTTGCAGCTCTGAAATATGGCCAAACTGGTGGCAAGTGGCATCTTGGCAGCTGCACGCTTGACTTTTCTCAGTTCATGGGCAGTTATTTTGCGCCTTGGGTTTTCCACACGCTTCTTGCGACCCTGTTGACTATTTTGAATGAAACGCTTGATTGTTCGATGATCACGCTTCAGAAGCTTTGCAATTTTAAGAGTGCTGCATCCCTCTGCAAGATATCTCACTATTTTTGACTTTTCTGAGCCTGTCAAGTCCTTCTTTTGACCCATTTTGCCAAAGGAAAGGAAGTTGCCCAATAATTATGCACACTTGATATAGGGTGTTGATGTCATTAGACCACACACCTTCTCATTACAGAGATGCACATCACCTAATATGCTTAATTGGTAGTAGGCTTTCGAGCCTATACAGCTTGGAGTAAGACAACATGCATAAAGAGGATGATGTGGTCAAAATACTAATTTGCCTAATAATTCTGCACTCCCTGTATAGTTATATGGATACCTAGGTTTGTACCCTCTATGGGTGTACCAACATCCCATAGACACAATTTAGGCCACATTTTGGTCTAAATTGCCTTGTGTTCTTCTTTACTACTTCACTCTACCTATTTCTGTCACCTTTTATCTATTGCCTTCTCATTAAATCATTTGACACTTTGACTCATCCTAATGCCGCGTACACACGGTCGTTTTTTGCGATGAAAAAAAACGACGTTTTCTGTGAAGTAAAAAACGACGTTTTTAAAACGTCACTTTTCAAAGACAATTTTGCATACACACCATCGTTTTTTCACAAAAAGCGAGGTTACGTTCACCACTCTTTTCCATTGAAGCTCGCTTCATAACTAGCTTCTGGGCATGCACGGGTTGAAAAACGTCGTTTTAAAAGACGTTTTTGCTACACACGGTGACTTTTTGTGAAACAAAAAACGACGTTTTGAAAAACGACACAAAAAATTCAAGCATGTTGGAATTTTTTTTTGGTCGTTTTTTTGAAGACAAAAAACGACGTTTTGCCCACACACGATCAATTTAAATGACGTTTTAAAAAACGTCGTTTTTTTTCATCGCAAAAAACGACCGTGTGTACGCGGCATTAGTCCCTTGTTCTGGTTATATTTCTTTCACTACTTGCATTTCAAATTTTCTTATAGCTGAACCTTTTTGCTTTCCTTTACTTTGCTCCATCTTTACAAATTTTTTAAAATATCTAAACTGTTTGCTCACCATTTTCTATTTCTGTTCTTGCCCTCCCTCTCTTGACCTCTCTTCTTTTTTCTGGTTCTCCGGGCTTTGCTGAGTTGATTGTTTGGCTTGG
Source organism: Rana kukunoris (assembly GCA_029574335.1). Classification (NCBI taxonomy): domain Eukaryota; kingdom Metazoa; phylum Chordata; class Amphibia; order Anura; family Ranidae; genus Rana; species Rana kukunoris. The sequence continues at coordinate 144,225,077 of CM056050.1, read as the reverse complement.
CTCCATACTGGAGGAATTCTGGCTCTGTTCCCCTTAGTTTATTACTCCTCGGGGAGCTCTGAAACGGCCTGCTGCACCAGAAACTTTATTAGAAACAGATGTCCCTCCGTCTGTCCCTCGGGGCTCTGTCTTTCTTGAAGGACTGGTGCCACTAAGATCCCTGCCATGGAAAAAAAAAGGAGGGAGTAGCGGAGAGGCAAACTTGGAAGGGGGAGATGGGTTACTAAATCCTGAAGCTATAAGAAATAGTAAAGTTATTCTAAAGGAGAATTAAATGCTTTAAGGTATGTAACGTAAGCCTTTACAAAGAAAGCCATGTAATATAAGAGCACAGTTAAAGACAAAGGAAGCTATGTTCCTTTATCTTGGACTTTATCAGGTAAATTTCATCATCGGCACATCAGCACAAAATTGGTTCACTCTTCCACCGTTAACAGTTTGTCAAGTGCTGTCATGCTCTGTTTAACCTTAATACTGAGAAGCTGTTCAAAATCATTGCCATGGCCTTGGGATTACAGGGACCTTGTCAGAAAAAGAGGCTTAAAGCCAGCTATAACGAACCTCTCCAAGTTGTTTCTATTTCACTGAAAGTTTAACTAGTCTAGTTTAATGCCTCCTGTTTACTATTAATTAAATGGTTAACTGTCTGTATGGATTTAATCCATTTCATTTGATGTAACTAAGTACATTTGAATGAAGGCAGAACTACATTTTCCAAACCTGTAATAGTACTTTAAAAGTTTTCTTTTTAACTCCCATGATTGCCTGTAAGCACAAAGTCTCAAATTAATATTGCAGACTATATCAGACTGCCTATGAGTTTGGAATATGATAATGTTGGTTGGAGTAAACCCTGTATGTACTGCTGAACAAGAATTTCCAATCAGAATGGCATACCTTTTTTAAATATTGGGGAAAGTCTTATGAGGCTAGGAGCTGCCCTACAAAATTCACCAAATTTGGGGCCCATGGCTAGAATCACAAAATACAAGTGACTCTTTGCTAAGTTTAATATCTAGCCCCCTCTCTAGTAATTAAGTATTTGTAAAGGTGACATCGTTCATGAGACTTTTGATGATATGTAAATCTAATAGATAACCGTGTTGCTTGCACTCATTTCCCTACATGGGAAGTAAGGATATAGACTTAGGGCCAGATTCTCAGAGGCGTTACGACGGAGTATCTCAGATACCCCGTCGTATCGCCTTTTTTTTTGACTCGTATCTATGCGAGTGAAGCTGAGCATCACTTTTGCATAGATACGCTTCTACATCCGACAAGTGTAATACAATTACACTTTCGGATCGTAGATGTAATGACAACTCCGGCCACTAGGTGGCCTTTACGTTGTTTTTTCATTTGCATACGCAAATGAAGTAGTACGCCGATTCTCGATCGCTTTTACGCCGCCCCGTCGTCGCGTACGTCGTTTACGAACTCGTAAGGTTACCCCAGCTTCTATGTGGAGTAACCTTACGAGGTCCCGTCGGATGCCGTCGTGTCCCGTCGGACGCCATGTTAAGTATGGCGTTGGGTCAGCGTCGGCTTTTTCCGTCGCTTACGTCGTTTTACTAACTCGTTCGCGAATAGGGACTTGCGTAAATGACGCTCACGTCGTTTTGACGTCGGTTTCAACTACGCTTTCCGACGTGAGCTGGAGCATGCGCACTGGGCTTTTTCCCCGGCCGGCGCATGCGCAGTTCGTTCGACGCGGGGGCGCGCTTAATTTAAATACAAGCCGCCCCATTTGAATTGCGCGGGTTTACGCTGCGCGATTTACGCGACGCAGGCGAAACCTACGGAGCAAGTGCTTAGAGAATAAAGCACTTGCTCCAGTACGCAGCGGCGGCGTAGTGTAACTGGCTTACGCTACGCCGCCGAAAATATTAGAGAATCTGGCCCACAGTTTGGTTTACTGTTCTTTAATACTGTGACAAATGGATTTTGGTGACTAAGAGGCATATTTTAGTATATTTTCTTTCTCTAATACTGGTAAACTAGTATTTTGTTCTATGTAGTGGATGGATTGCTGAGATGCATTCTTATGTTTTTTTTATTGTACAGTACGTGTATGCTTCTTGTGCTTCTTTAAATAAAACAAGTTAAAAAAAAATATTGGGGGAAGTATCTAGTGATCTGTTTAGACCTGCCAGTTAGTATATGAGCTATGTAGTATTCAAATAATAGCTATAGAACCTTGAAGACTTTACTGGTACCAGAGAAGGACAGGGAAACAAAAATTCATATAAAATATTTTTATTACAAAAAAATAATTAAAATTAGAAACATTGGGCCAGATTCACAAAGCACTTACGCCGGAGTATCTCGAGATGTGCCGTCTAAGTCTAAATTTGCTCCAGAATATTTTTTGCACCGTACCCACAGAACTAGATACGCACCAAAATAGGCTACTCCCGACCGGCCTAACTTGCCTACGCCTGCACATCCTAGGTGCACATTTACTCCGTCCACACCATTGATTTCCTATGCAAATATGCAAATAAGGGAGATACGCCGATCCACAAAAGTAAGTTTGTGCGGTGCAGTCTACACGATGTGCTTATCAGCTGCACGGAAAGTCTAAAATTAGACCATATAAAAGCAGGTTTAAAATTAGACAATCCGTCTACATGTCAGCTAAAGCAACACCGTTAGGGACGAACTGAGCACCCACACTTGTAGGAAAACAATCTATATGCCAACATGCAGAGCTGCCATCAGGGGGGTACAGGCATTACACCTGTAAGGGGCCCGGGGGTCCCCAGGGGCCCGGATGGGAACCCCCTCTTTTTTTATTTATTTTTATATTAAAAAAAAATTTTTTTAGATATTTTTATTTTATTTCTTATTAAAGGACCCCGAGGTCCCTGGATGGCTACCCCCTTTTTTTATATCTATTTTTCTTTATTTCTTCTTTTTTTTTGTAAAGGCCCCCCCGCTTCTCAATTCGCAGCAGCTCCCCCCCACGCTTCTCAATTTCAGGCTGCAGCACCCCCCCAGTTCTCTGCTCCAGGGAGCCCATGCCTGAAGCTGTGTAAGGGGCCCCATAATTCCTGATGGTGGCCCTGCCAACATGCCAGGGGCATCCTTGCTCATAGCTATACTACTGACTTTAGATGAGCACAGAAGGAGGAGGGCACGGAGGAGGGCACGGAGGAGGGCACGGGAGAGGATATACCGCACACGCATAGACATCTTTGGCATGAGTGATTCTGAGGTGTATCGCATCTTCAGATTCACCCATCATGCCATCCTGGAATTAACCACAACCCTGCAGGAGGACATCACCAGCCCAACACACCGCTCACATGCAGTACAGCCACTGGGCAAGGTCCTGGCAACACTCCATTTCCTTGCCAGTGGCTCTTTTCAGCGTACGAGTGGAGTGGTGGCAGGAATGTCACCCCCACATTCAAAAATCATTCACAAACAGAAAAAAAATCAAAAAAAAAATGCCCAGCAAAAAAAAAAATGCCCAGCAAAATAAAAAAAACAGCAAAATAAAAAAAAAAACAGCAAAAAAAAAAAAAAAAATCAGCAAAAAACACTCTCCAAATCACTCTCCAAAAATCTCAAAGACACGTCACAAACCAACAAACACTAACAAACAGAACAAAAGCACCTTGCTGTAGGAAGGGAAAAAAATTGGATGTACTTTTGCAATGGAAGGGCATTTCTCTCGGTCTTTTTAAGCACTGTGCATAGCTTACTAAGTCTGACGGGCCTAGTTCCTATCTAACTGATTGCGCCGTGAGCATGCTCAGAGAGGTGCTGACCATAGTCTGCTTCATGTGCACATGCCCAGTCTGGCCGGCCCTTCATTTGCATGGGGCCACGGCTCATTTCAATGGAACACGCCCACGTCCTTCCCACTTTGAATTACACCGCCTTACGCCTCGGAATTTACATTGCACCGGTGCAAATTTGGACAAAAATACTACGAGGATACGGCACTTGCGCCTCGAAATTAAGCCCGTCTAACTTAAAGGAGTTGCACTACGCCGGTCCAAAAATGCGCCTACCCTAAAAAAAAATTAACATCCAGCATACTAACGACAGGTACAGTATGATGGTCCTTTTTTTTTTCTCCGTACATACCGTGTAATTATCATTTTCGCTCCGGGTTCTTATTCCCACGGGACTGGGCCCACTCGCAGTCGGCTATTTACGGAAAACTGCTGATGCGCTTTATGCGCCATTTTACACCAGACGTCAATCATCTAAGCTTTCAATAGGAACGCCCAGTCCCGCGGAAATCAGAACCCGGAAGTCAGGGCGAAAATGACAATTACACGGTATGTACAGAGAAAAAAAAAAGGACCAGCATACTGTACCTGTCGTTAGTATGCTGGATGTAATGTTAGAAAAAATTTTTAGGGTGAACCCCCGCTTTAATACCTTCACTGCAAAAATAAATTGGCATACACCTACACCCCTTGCCATTTTTGCTGCCTCGCAACCTGGAATTAACATAGATTGTTGCCCACAACTTTGAAGATGTTTTTTTTTTTTGTATTGTGAAGCAAACAACAAATAGGACAAAATAACAGAAAAAGTCAATGTGCATAACTATTCACCCTCCTAAAGTCAATACTTTGTAGAGCCACATTTTTCAGCTATCACAGCTCCAAGTCACTTTGGATAAGTCTCTATGAGCTTGCCACATCTTACCACTGGAATTTTTGCCCAGTGGCCTGGTCAGGAAGTATGTAAAATCTTCTGGAGCTGAAGTAGTTAAACGGTGTGTGTTTAGTATCACTTTTAAGCTGAAGTTAAGTCTGCCTATAACTTGCTTTCCTGGTTCCTTCTGCCACTCTCTCATCAACATGCTAATGAAATTATAAAATAAAGGCATGGAAATTCTTCCTCTAATACTGAAGCCTTTAATTAATAAAATTAATTAATATAATTTTTGCAGCTAATGCTAATTAAAAAAATGGAAAGGTAATGTTCTTCCTAACATATCTAAACTGACATAGCAACTTGAAACAATATATAGAGGGGTATAGCCCCTTAAATTTGCAGGCTAAAGAAACTCTATAAGCAATGGGATCCATTATTGGAATATTAGAAAAGTAGATAATGTGATGTGTTCCTATATTTCTCTAATCATAAAAGGTTTAAACAACGCATTGTACCCTGTATGTATCCAATGTTCAACTATTGGTCTGTTGCTGCTGACTATAATTTTACAACTCAGCAATTGTCTTCCCATATTTTTTAATGCAGATCAATAGGGAAAAAAAACTGCATTTATGTACTGTATTTGCCACTTTCTTATAAGATGGTACAACTTATATGTACTCAATACAGGATAGATCAGGAGTCTCCAAACTTCTGAACAAAGGGCCAGTTTATTGTCCTTCAGACTTTGGAGGGCCAGACTGTGGCCAGTGTGATTAAGAAATGACCTGGCATCAATGGGAATAAACAATATTTCATCACTGGTATTAGTGGGAGGTTGGTATCAATGGAGCAATAATGCCCCATCCTTGGTATCAGTGGCAGGAATCATCCCCCGTTGTTGATATCACTTAGAGGATTAGTGCCCTGTATCATTGAAAGAAATAGTGAAAGATAAAGACAAGCAAAGGGTCACATCTGGCTCCTGGGCTGCAGTTTGGAAACCACTGGTATAGTTTATTTGATAAGGGAAATCTCTGCTAGAAGTACAATATCACCTTGGCAACTTGCATTACAACTTGATGTACTTTGACAGTTTGTATTGTTTGTTCTCTACTTTGTAACAATTTCAATTAAAGTTATACTTCAAAAATATACTTCAAGGATAAAATCCTTCCACTTTCAATGCATACAGTACCTTTGCTTCTCTATGCAATTCAGGCAGATCATAGCTGGTAGTCTGAAAACATCACAGCATCCTGCCTCAGTACTCCTCCCAAGAGCCCTCTGCACCGATGCAGGTGGTGGGCAGGCTCATGGGAGAGGTTTTGCAAAATTCCTTGAAGGGTGATTGTCAGACTGGAGGACTGTTCTTTCCGTAGCAGGCAGCATTTGCATGTAGACTGCCCTAGGGAAAGCCCACATGTGTTGTTGACCCTTAATGAATGAAATACTGTAACTAAAATCCAATGAATGAATAGGGCAGGCCAGGGACAGTAAGGGTGGGAAAGGAAGGAGCTAAATGATGCTCAATGTCCTCCAACCATTAAATGAGAAAGAAAAGGGGGGCGAATGGCAAATATATTCTGTGCCACATGCAGTATTTGTAATAGAGAACGGAATGTACGGTAATTCCCCTGGGTAGACTTTTTAGGCACTAGTTAAATTAATTTCGAAATATACAAGATATTAAAGTAAAGAAATTTGTGATCATAATTGAAAACAATTAGCAAAGAATGAAATATAAAAGTTAAAAATATAGACATCCAATTGGAGATTTTTTACTTTTATATTTCATTATTTGCTAATTGTGTTCATTTATGAAAAAAATTAATCTTTACTTTAATATCTTGTATATTTCAAAATTAATTTAACTAGTGCCTAAAAAGTCTACCCAGGGGAATTCCTTTCCGTTCTCTAATCCAACTAATAAATGAAGCATCTTTTTAGAACTTGCTGCAATTAAATCAAACTAAACAATTTTAATACAAGAAACACCTGTAGAACTGTGTAAGACTGAATGTAAAGTTGAAGTTCAACCTTAAAAATGGTCTTTCCAGCACATATAGCTTTTTGCACTAATGTAAAAAAGTTCAGTTTTGATCTCATCAGACCTTTGATCATTTTTCACATGATTGTCGCGTCTTTCATATTTCTCTTTCCCTGATCGGTGTTTCTCCAGATTTAAACTACAAACTTGTTTTCCTGACGCATTCATGGCAGCACACACTGGGTTGTGACTCAGCCCCCACAACCTGACAGGATTGGTTAGCTATAAATTTGATTAGGAGACACCCGGCATCATTCTCTTTTTTTATCCTCACCTGAACAGGACACGAACGTGCAGCTTGCCTCCTACCGCTATCGCCCCAGCAGGTTCAGCCTCTCCTGTTTGGAAGTCCCCCTTGTACAGTCTCTAAGCTTTATAGGGGGAACCCCGCTCTGGTGGTCTCGGGGGTTCAAATCCCGGCAATTACCTGGCATCTTAAAAGCTCTAAATGAGATTATGGTTGGCAAGTGGCTCTCCTTACCTTCCTTCTCAGCACCTTTTTCCATCTGCTGTCAGCGTTGTGGATTCCCCTTTCTTACCCATTTTGTTTTTTTCTTCCTCTCATTGCCTTCATCCTTAAGGCTATCCTTGGGCACAGGTCTGCTGGGCCTTGTGGTTCCACGCTCCGCAGCATCCCCCCCCTGGCAACTCTGCGCATGCGCGAAGCGGAGCAATGACGTCCTGGGTCTCCTCTGCCCTCATCCAAGATGGCGGCGGGTCGCGCGCGGCGCTACTGCGCATGCGCAATTGCGTCATCAGCGCCGCGACGGCAGCGCCAGTTTTAAATGACAAACTTTTCCTTTCTTTCCCCTAGGCTGCTGCTTTGCCCAAATCTTCCGGATTTTTTTGCCCCAGGTACTCTAGTTCCTCCCTCCCTCTTGGAAGACCTTCTTCCTTTGTCCTGCCTAACTTCTATTTCCCCCTTTGTCTTCCTTCAGCTGCTGCTTCTGCTGCCTCTGTGCACTCCATGGAGCCCACTGCCCTAGCAGACCACTGCCAGCAAACAAGGTATGGTGGCCATCATGAAAGTAGGTAAGTAGGGAAGAGAGAAAAAGAGAGCCGGCCACTAAACACTGCTTTTTTTGCAGTCCCACCAGGCCCAGAGATACAAGCCCACGGCGCAGGGAGAGATCCAGGCATACATCAAGGGGATCCCGCAGAAGTCGGTCAAGAGCTTCCTCCCGCTACCATCGGTCCAGGTGAAGCCGCTCACACCGCAGTCGATCCTGCCACAGCAGGTCTCACCGGAGACGGTCTCCCTCATCGCACCACGAACGTCACCATACCCGTCCTGCAGCTAATGCCTGCTGGGTGTGCGGTGCAATTGCATTGCCAGGAGAACTAGCCTGTCGCACCTGCTTTAATGAAGCAGTCGGAGAAAAAGAGGCGGACGCCAGAACAGCTGCAGACCGCTCTAGAGGGCCAGTACAGGAATCAAGCTGTACTATGGCTCCTCTGGCATATGAGGATCCCTCCCCAGGCACCTCATCGGCTTTCGGCTCTTGCACTCAGCTAGCGGGGACCCTGTCCGACTATGAAGAACATGAGATGAGGTCGGGTTTTGACTTTAGCCTAGTTGAACCCTTTACTCGTGCTGTTAAAGAAGCTATAGGCTGGGAGGAACCCGTAGCAGAGCCACTGAAGGTTGGGAAATATTTCCCCGAATTAAGGAAGGATCCCGAACTATTCCCTTTCATAGAGGAGTTGGGGGACCTCATCAAAGACGAATGGGAAAGACCGGATAGACGGCCCGGTCTCTCTAACAAGCTCGCTAAGCTATACCCTTTAATGGAGTCTAAGGTTTCTTCCCTCATAAACGCTCCCGTCGTTGATTCCTTCCTGATGCGGCTCGCCAGACATATTACGTTACCAATAGAGGACGCGGTCTCATTCCGAGACGTTCTGGACCGCAAGATGGACCTGGAGTTGAAGAAGGCATACTCTTCAGCAGGGGGAGCATGCAGACCAGCTATTGCCACAGCTGCTGTTGCTAGGGCCATGTCCACATGGGCAGCCAACGCGGAGAGGGCCCTTCTAGAAGGTACCGACCAGGAGGAAGTAATATCCACGTTGCAGGAAATCAGGCTAGCAGGGGATTTTGTAGCAGGGGCCTCAGTAGATGTCATTCGTTCCTCGGCCCGTTCCATGTTAGCCTCGGTGATGGCCCGCAGAGCCTTATGGCTGAAGCCCTGGGTAGCCGAATCGACCTCTAAGTCCAACTGGTGCAAAATACCGTACGATAGCGTAAACCTGTTTGGGGCAAAATTAGATTCGGCAATCTCCAAAGTCACCGGAGGGAAGTCTGGGCTTATCCCCTCCGACAGAAGACCCAAGCCCCAGAGGGGGCCTACATTCAGGCGTAATCTGCCAAGAGATATAGGGAAGCCAGAGCCTATCGTCCCGGCAGGGAATTCAGAAGGGATGGAAGAACCACTCGCCCCCCCTTTGCTAAGGCCACAGAAAGACCAAGGCCATTACCACAGGGGCCCAAAAGAAGTCCTTTTGAAGGTTTGCGCTGCCCACCCAGCTCAGGTGGGCGCCAGGCTCAGGAATTTCGCGCGCAAGTATGGTCGGAGCACATAAAAAGATCCATGGGCCCTTTCCACGATCAAACAAGGCCACAGGTGGAACTTTATGGGGACATTACCTCGCACGGTTTTCCAACCCACCAAACTTCCTTTTTCCCTAGACAAGAGAAAACTTCTCGTTCAATACGTCGCGGATTTGATTCGGAAGGAAGCAGTTGTGGAGGTTCCTTCTCACCAAAGAGGCAGGGGATTTTATTCCCCTCTATTTTTGGTGCGGAAGAAGTCAGGGGATCTTCGGCCCGTTTTGGACCTCAGACGCCTCAACAAAAGAATTCAGATAGAAGCCTTCAAGGTGGAGAGTCTCCAGTCTATACTTCTGGCAGTGAACCTAGGAGATTGGATGCTGTCCATCGACCTATCAGACGCTTACCTTCACGTACCATTTCTCCCCGGTTTTCAGAAGTTCCTACGCTTTTCCATCAATCAACACCACTTCCAATTCCGATGCCTACCTTTCGGCATTTTTTCGGCACGCAGGACATTCACAAAGGTCCTCCTGCCGCTCATAGCACTCCTCAGGGAGAGGGGCTTGCGTGTTAACCATTACCTAGACGACATACTGCTCTTAGCAGCAAGTCGGGAGACCCTACTCCTCCAGCGGGAGATCCTAGTCTCGACCCTTCATAACTTCGGGTGGCTAATCAATTGGCGGAAGAGCAGCCTTCAGCCCTCACAAGTGATGACCTTCCTCGGAGCAGAGTTGGATACAAAACAGAACAGGGTGCAGTTGCCCCCAGAGAAGGTGGGACCGCTAGCGGGGAAGGTACAAAATCTACTACTGTCCAAATCCATGTCAGCCAGAACCTGCCTCAGCATGCTGGGCTCTATGTCCTCGACTATACCTATGATCCAGTGGTCCCAGTGGCGAATGAGAACCTTACAAAACACCTTTCTCAGTCAATGGGATGGAACCTCAACACACCAAACCATCAATATTCCCAGCCAGGTGAAACTCGACCTCCGTTGGTGGACTCATCCTCCCAACCTCAAGGGATTCAGACCGATAGTTCCTCAGAGTCCGGAGATCGTGACATCGGATGCCAGCGAGAAGGGCTGGGGGGCTCACTACCGGGACCAGACAGCCCAGGGACGGTGGCACTTTCCCGCACGGGGAATGGTCTCGAATATTCTGGAGCTTCGGGCCGCGTTCCAGGCCCTCTTAGCATTTGCACCTCTACTGCAGGGGAAATCCGTGCTAATCCGGATGGACAACAGGGTGGCGGTAGCCTACGTCCAGAGGCAGGGCGGTACCCAAAGTCACACACTATTAAGAGAAGTTCTCCCCATAATGGAATGGGCCCAAGCACATCTGTCGGACCTGCGAGCGGTCTATGTCCCAGCGGCACAAAACACGTTAGCCGACTTCCTGAGCAGGGAACTCTGGTCGAACAACGAGTGGTCCCTGAACCTCCGGGAGTTCTCCATTCTGACGGAGGCCTGGGGGATTCCGGAGATCGACCTGGCAGCAACACCAGCCAATACCAAGTGCTCGAGGTTTCTGTCCAGAGTACCCTTCCCGACAGCGGAAGGAACAGATTGCCTTCTCCACCCTTGGGACTTCAACCTGGGATACGTCTTTCCCCCAACTCCCCTGATAGCGAGATTCCTATGCCAACTCCGAAGATCATCAGCCACAGTAATCGCGGTAATACCATTCTGGCCGAGGAGGCCGTGGTTCACAACTCTTCTACAACTCAACCCCCGACCTCCTATCCATCTACCAGCGTCACCAGACCTCCTACACCAAGGTCAGTTCCTCCATCCGGCCCCCGACAGGCTCCACTTGACAGCCTGGAGGTTGAGAGGGCTAGATTAAGGGAACAGGGGTGTTCCCAGGCAGTTATAGCAACCTTAATACAAGCCCGGAAGATCTCTACAAACACCGTTTACGCCAGAATTTGGGAGAGGTTCACTCACTTGGCGCAACTCAGAGGTTGGAATTACATCTGACCGGACCCTTACCAGGTCCTAGAGTTCCTGCAGACGGGAATGGACAAAGGCCTAAGCTCAAGCACCCTAAAGGTGCAGATCTCCGCACTGTCCGCCAAGACTGGCACTAGATGGGCCCTGCATCCTTTGATTATCCAGTTCATGCAGGCTTGTATAAAGATCAGGCCTCCAAGAAGACCATCCTTTCCACCCTGGGATCTTTCAGTGGTTCTAGAAGCACTATCCAATCCACCTTTCTTCCCACTCAGCACAATCTCCTTATGGGATCTGACCCTAAAATTGTCCTTCCTCATTGCTATAGCTTCAGCTAGGAGAGTGTCGGAGCTACAAGCTCTCATGTCCAAAGAACCATATTTCGTTTTTCTGCCAGACAGGGTGGTGTTGAGGCCTTCTGATCGTTTCCTCCCCAAAGTTACCTAGGCCTTCCACTACGGTCAGGACATCATCTTGCCATGCCTTACTAACGAGGTTGGTGAGCCTCATGCCTTGGACATTAAGTCTACAATTTCCAGCTACCTGTCGGCTACCATCCACCTTCGGTCAACGGACACCCTCCTGATTATACCTCACGGAGCCAGGCGAGGCCAGGCAGCCACTTCCCGGACCATCGCCTCTTGGCTAGTCAAGGCTATAGGAAAGGCATACTCTACTCAACAGCGGGAGATTCCAGAAGGCATCAGAGCGCATTCAACCAGGGCAGTGGCGACCTCATGGGGAGCATATTGCGGGGTCTCGTCAGAAACCATCTGCAGGGCAGCGACCTGGTCCTCCAGGCATACCTTCATCTCCCACTACAGAGTGGACGCAGCTAATTTGGCTACAGCTGAATTTGGCAGATCTATCTTCAGGGCCAATTCTTCTGCTCTCTAGAAAATAAATACTTTGCATTGAACCCTCCCGACTGGCGAGTTATTTCCCAGTGTGTGCTGCCATGAATGCGTCAGGAAAATGAAAAATTATTTACTCACCTTTCCGTAATTTTCCTTTCCTGACGCATCTTCATGGCAGCACACAACTGCCCACCCTGTTGTTCAATGATGATATATACGGAGAATGATGCCGGGTGTCTCCTAATCAAATTTATAGCTAACCAATCCTGTCAGGTTGTGGGGGCAGAGTCACAACCCAGTGTGTGCTGCCATGAAGATGCGTCAGGAAAGGAAAATTACGGAAAGGTGAGTATACAATTTTCCATTTTGATAGCTCTTTGACCCTCATGGTGCTGTTTAGAAATCTAACCAATTCTGGGGTCTTTCATAAACAAGTAGATTCATTTTAGAATCATGTGACTCTTTAATTGCACATGTGGACTTCAACTAATTATGTGACTTTTGAGGGCAGTTGATAACACCAGAACTTATTTAGTGGATTCACAGCCAGGGGGAGTAAATGCTGGTAGAATCGACTTTTCAGTTTATTATTCGTAAATTATTTAGAAAACTATGTTATTTTTTTCTGCTTTAATATTATGGACTATTTTCTGAAGATCAGTGACGTTAAATTCTGATTAAAAAAAAAAAATGTTGATTCTAGATTGTAACACAGTAAAATTTGGAAATGTCCAGTTGGAGTGATTGCTTATACATGTACTGTACAAAGCTTAATCTTTTCAGTTTCAGGACAAGCTCCTCCAAGGCCCAAGGTGAAGATGCCAAACGGCGCACTCTATGTCTCCCTCCCACAACCAACCCATCTGTTTATAATGCATAGGAAAATATTTAAAACTATTTAAAATAATAAATATTATTTTATTTTATTGAGTCAAAACAGATATAATTCTTAGCTGCCCCTCCTGCCTCAACTTCTAACTGCCCCTGAGTGTATACCCATTTATTTAACCAGTGAGCATACTGCTCATGTAGAATGTAACAGGGTGTTTGCGTTTAAAAAAGCAGTTTCTCTGTTGCAACACTAAAAAAGGGTCCAAGGATGGCTTTTTAAGTATGGGGGTGACCAGTGCATGTTTTAGAGAGTTAGGGAAGATGACAGAAGAGAGGGAGAGATTGAAGATGTGGGTTAGAGAGTGTAGGATAGAGTCAGAGGGTGACCAAAGCATGGTGCATGCACAGAATTCTAAAAGCTCCTGGGATATGCAAATTAAAACATTGTCTTGACTGTGGGCTGGGTAGAATAAACTTTATTTTCTTTACATCTTAGGTATGTGCTTATACTTACAGTTCTCCTGGGGAAAAGGAAGGGGGGGTCCAAAGAGGAACAGAAGCACAAAGTGCCCACATTGCTGCTTCGGTTACATAGACACTTCCTATTGTGTCCTACTATATTATGCAGCAAGCGTGATGTCATTATGACTGATCAGTGGTGGGCACAGATTGCAACATTGGATTACTGGTCTGCACTCCCGAAAGAGGCATTGGTGAGGGAGATGTGGTGGTGAACTAAAAAAGGGGTTTATGGGTTTTTTCAAAACCAATTTGGGAATAGGCGGTAGCTGTATAGGAAGAATGGAATTAGATGTGAGAATGCACATTTGCTTGGACATGAGCTTTAAGTTACAGTATGCCACATGATAAAAAAAAAATAGCTTTTTGCAATCCAAAAAACAGAAAATAACCAGTTGATAAAGGAAATCTTGTGAATGTGCAGTAACATCAGAAATAGAATGTTACATCTAGTTTTAATATCTGGAGAAAACAAACACATTCACAGGTAAATTGATTTAATATGTGCAAAGCAACAGTAATATTAAAATATTTTGGCACTTTTATCAGGCAAAACATTTTTTATTACATTTGTACATGGTCTTGTAAAAATAGCAATTATTCATTCCATTTAAGTTCAAATGTTAACCTAAAACTACAGCCATCTGTTTCGTTTAAGTGTAATCATGATCCCCAATTTGAAACATTTTTCTACCTTCACAGTCTCCTCCAGCACTTCACTATTAAATAGCATAAAATAGAATACAGGTGAATGTTTATTCCCTTTAACTTAAGCTGAATAAAGAAGCAAAACAGACATGTTTAAACTAAAGAACCTGTAGGTAACTTGGTAGTGATTTCTCTTTCCACAGCTTATGTACCATTATTGGGTTGTGCTATTAAAGAGGTAGTAAACACTAACATAAAAAAAAAAAAACTTCTCCCTGCATTATGAAAGACTTACCTTAAAAGGAAGCCCTCCAGGGCTTCCATGTTCATCGGTCTTCCTTCCGGGTTTGCGGGCTCCAGTCCACTGATGTGCCGCGTCACAGAGCTCTGAAGGGATGGCATGAGTATGCCGTCCCTTTAGAGCACATACGGCAGTGACATCACCAGCTTCAGAAACAGTGAATATCTTCTAAACAGTGCTTGTTTAACCACTTGCTGCCCACCGTAAAATGAAGGTGGGGCAGTGGGGCTCTCGTTCTGGGATGCATTATATGACGGTGTCCCAGAACGGCCACTTAGCCACGGCTCTTTAACCATGTGATCAGCTGTGTCCAATTACAGCCAGTCACATGTAAACACAGAGATGCCAGTAATCGACGCTCCTCGCCTCACACTGACAGAGCGTGAGGGGAGAAGAGTCGATCAGCGGCATCTCCTCACAGAGGACATCTAGGTATGTAATCAGGGCACTGATCATCAGTGCCCTGAATACAAAAAAACCTCCACAGTGCCAGCAATAAGTGCCCACCAGTGACCTCAATGAGTGGCCACGAGTGCCAGCAATCAGTGCCCATTAGTGATGCCAATCAGTGCTGGCTATCCCTGCTGCCCATCAATGCCCATCACTGCTGCCTATTATTGCCCATCAATACCACCCATCAATACTGCCGCCTATCCATGCCACCTATTTATCAGTGCCCATAAGTGCGCCATATTCATGCCTATATATGCATATAAGTGCCACCTCATCAGTGCCCATCCATGCAGCCTATCAGTGTCTATCAGTTCTGCCTCATCAGTGCCCATCAAAATGACTTATTTACAAAATTTACTGACAGAAACAATGGAAAACTTTTTTTTTCAACATGAAGTGATCAAATACCACCAAAAGAAAGCTCTATTTGTGTGAAGAAAATGATAAAAATTGCACATGGTTACAGTGTAGCATGACTGCGCAATTGTCATTCAAAGTGTGACAGCGTTGAAAGCTGAAAAATGGCCTAGGCAGGAGGGGGGTGAAAGTGCCCTGTATTGAGATGGTTAAGAGATATTCCTTGTACCTACAGGCAAGCTTTATTATAAGCTCACCTGTAGGTACAAGTGTCCAAGTAGTTTTTACTACCGCTTTAAAAACAGCAATGTTATTTCCACAAACCTTGTTCAAAGCCATACACTCAACTACAATTACAAATGCCAGTTTATTATTTTGTCTACTTTAATGGAGCTGTCCTACTAGCAATATTAAAGAGAGATTAAATGTACACCAGTGTAAACATACACATGTGTATGATGGAAGATGGACTTTCTAGGCGTAATACAGTTAAAATTGAATTGTTTATTACATAGAAATAAAATGCACATTAAATAAGATAGAGGAGTTAATACATAATTTGTCACACTAGGTGACAATTATCGAACACACACAAAAGTGCGACAGACCACCGATTGATAATATATACACAAAAGGCAACCAAACAGTAGGAAACTTGCATCTACTTGATATATATGATTTGGGAACCGATGAAACTTTCATAGGGTGGAATGTCACACGAAGGTTAGCCCTACTAGCAATATTCATCTTAGCAGGTTTTGAATGGCAATGTCTAGATGTGTCTGTTTTTAAAGCTTTTTCTTTCTTTTCTTAGCTAATTTATGTTCTTAGCTATTTACACCTGCAGAAGCTCCAACACCTCCAAGCTACCACTGGTGTTATTTATTTCTGCCTATATAAACTAATCATTGGAATAAAATTAGAAGAAAGGCTTGTTTGTCTGAAAAATGTGCAGTGAGGTCTGTTTTTTTGTGTTCCTAATATGATATCCTTGTAGTAACTCTGATAACCTGTTTTTAACTTTCAGCGGACCCAGCGGTGAGACTGGATGGGAGCCCTATCTGCTGCTACTTTAACTTCAGTCCAAAAATCATGTTCACCAAGGTAGTAAAAGCTCAGCTATGGGTATATCTGCGACCTGTGCAGCACACCTCCACCGTCTACCTTCAAATTTTGCGTCTCAAGCCTGTAACAGATGAAGGCAGCAAGCACATCCGAATTAGATCTTTAAAGATTGATTTGCACTCACGCACAGGCCATTGGCAAAGCATCGATTTCAAGCATGTACTGCAAAACTGGTTCAAACAACCACACAACAATTGGGGCATTGAAATCAATGCCTTTGACCCAAATGGAAATGACCTTGCTGTCACCTCTCTTGGTCCTGGAGCAGAAGGACTGGTAGGTACTTTAATTTTAATACATTTTGGTACAAAGCACAGCCAAAAATACTAAGACTGGACTGCCTCTGTTGGGTGAGATAGCTAGCTTTTGTAGATTTTGCTCTAAATGCATATTGCCATACCTGGTCAATGTAGAATTGCTTTTTAAATGTTCCCTGTTAAGTATATGAGTGGATATTGACTAGGAGAATTAGTTGGTCGTTCCATATTAATGTTCTGATTATGATTAGTGTATCATCTCTTACTGAACCTGAGCAATAAATGGACTTCTTTGGTTATCATAGTGATATAAATTGTCAAAAAAATCCCTACAATCAACTGATTAGCATTAATATGAATAAATAATTTGATGTTTATACTATGTTTCGATAGTAATATCTAATGCATATAACTACTCTTGGGAATAGAAAAAACCCCACCTCATGCAGGTATACTAGTTATATACTGTATGTAGTTAAACAAGACACTGGGGTGTGTATTACCAAGCACCAAAAGCCTCCAGGAGGACCAATGACCTAACATTCATTAGGTAGCATTTATCTTAGGCTTTTCTCTCTTTGCATTATTGGGGTTCTCTTGGTACTAAGAGATGTTGATGAGCAGAGACCACCGTATGAGGATAATATTGCAAGTTTGTGATCACAAGTGTGAGCATTAGATTTGTCCTTTGGCCTTGAAAAAGTCTCCCCTTATATGTGTTTTACCTTTTCATACATATTTATATTTTTTTCTCTAAATATACTTTTTCCTATTTAGTCCACAGGATGGCTTTTTTGGTTTGAAGATATGATGCACATGCGTGTTAACGTCACAGCGCATGCATATGTGATGACATCATTACGCAGTGAGCGTGGCGCCAATTTTGATAATTAATGTTATAGAGGTGACCATAGAGTGCCAGCGATATTTGCTATGTATATACAGTGCCTTGCGAAAGTATTCGGCCCTCTTGAACTTTGCGACCTTTTGCCACATTTCAGGCTTCAAACATGAAGATATAAAACTGTATTTTTTTGTGAAGAATCAACAACAAGTGGGACACAATCATGAAGTGGAACGAAATTTACTGCATATTTTAAACTTTTTTAACAAATAAAAAACTGAAAAATTGGGCGTGCAAAATTATTCAGCCCCCTTAAGTTAATTCTTTGTAGCGCCGCCTTTTGCTGCGATTACAGCTGTAAGTCGCTTGGGGTATGTCTCTATCAGTTTTGCACATAGAGAGACTGACATTTTTGCCCATTCCTCCTTGCAAAACAGCTCAAGCTCAGTGAGGTTGGATGGAGAGCGTTTGTGAACAGCAGTTTTTAGTTCTTTCCACAGATTCTCGATTGGATTCAGGTCTGGACTTTGACTTGGCCATTCTAACACGTGGATATGTTTATTTGTGAACCATTCCATTGTAGATTTTGCTTTATGTTTTGGATCATTGTCTTGCTGGAAGACAAATCTCCATCATAGTCGCAGGTCTTTTGCAGACTCCATCAGGTTTTCTTCCAGAATGGTCCTGTATTTGGCTCCATCCATCTTCCCATCAATTTTAACCATCTTCCCTGTCCCTGCTGAAGAAAAGCAGGCCCAAACCATGATGCTGCCACCACCATGTTTCACAGTTGGAATGGCGTGTTCAGGGTGATGAGCTGTGGTGCTTTTACGCCAAACATAACGTTTTGCATTGTTGCCAAAAAGTTTGATTTTGGTTTCATCTGACCAGAGCACCTTGTTCCACATGTTTGGTGTGTCTCCCAGGTGGCTTGTGGCAAACTTTAAATGACACTTTTTATGGATATCTTTAAGAAATGGCTTTTTTCTTGCCACTCTTCAGTAAAGGCCAATTTTGTGCAGTATAAGACTGATTGTTGTCCTATGGACAGAGTCTCCCACCTCAGCTGTAGATCTCTGCAGTTCATCCAGAGTGATCATGGGCCTCTTGGCTGCATCTCTGATCAGTCTTCTCCTTGTATGAGCTGAAAGTTTAGAGGGACGGCCAGGTCATCGTAGATTTGCAGTGGTCTGATACTCCTTCCATTTCAATATTATCGCTTGCACAGTGCTCCTTGGGATGTTTAAAGCTTGGGAAATTTTTTTGTATCCAAATCCGGCTTTAAACTTCTCCACAACAGTATCTCGGACCTGCCTGTTGTGTTCCTTGTTCTTCATGATGCTCTCTGCGCTTTAAATGGACCTCTGAGACTATCACAGTGCAGGTGCATTTATACGGAGACTTGATTACACACAGGTGAATTCTATTTATCATCATTAGTCATTTAGGTCAACATTGGATCATTCAGAGATCCTCACTGAACTTCTGGATAGAGTTTGCTGCCCTGAAAGTAAAGGGGCTGAATAATTTTGCCCGCCCAATTTTTCAGTTTTTTATTTGTTAAAAAAAATTTACATTTCCAATAAATTTCGTTCCACTTGATGATTGTGTCCCACTTGTTGTTGATTCTTCACAAAAAATTACAGTTTTATCTTTATGTTTGAAGCCTAAAATGTGGCATAAGGTCGCAAAGTTCAAGGGGGCCGAATACTTTCGCAAGGCACTGTAAAGAAACACTTTTACAGTCATGGTTGATATTGTTGGCACCCCAGAAATTTTTCCAGAAAATCAAGTATTTCTCACAGAAAAGTATTGCAGTAACACGTAGCAAAAAAGCAAATTGGACATAATGTCACACAAAACTCCAAAAATGGGCTGGTCAAAATTCTTGGCACCCTATTAAAATTGTGGATAAATAAGATTGTTTCAAGCATGTGATGCTCCTTTTAACTCACCTGGGGAAGTAACCTGGGCAATATAAAAATCACACCTGAAAGCAGATAAAAAGGAGAGAAGTTCACTTAGTCTTTGTATTGTGTCTCTGTGTGTGCCACACTAAGCATGGACAACAAAGAGGAGAAGAGAACTGTCTGAGGACTTGAGAGCCAAAATTGTGGAAAAATATCAACAATCTCAAGGATACAAGTCCATCTCCAGAGATCTAGATTTTCCTTTGTCCACAGTGCGCAACATTATCAAGAGGTTTGCAACCCATGGCACTGTAGCTAATCTCTCTGGGCGTGGACGAAATAAACAAATTGATGAAAGGTTGCAACGCAGGATAGTCCGGATGGTGGATAAGCAGTCCAAAACAAGTTCCAAAGAAATTCAAGCTGTCCTGCAGGCTCAGGGAGCATCAGTGTCAGCGCAAACTATCCATCGACATTTAAATGAAATGAAATGAAATGAAAAAAAAAAATTAAACGCTTTGGCAGGAGACCCAGGAGGACTCCACTGCTGACACAGAGACATAAAAAAGCAGGACTACAGTTTGCCAAAATGTACTTGAGTAAGCCAAAATCCTTCTGGGAAAACGTCTTGTGGACAGGTCAGACCAAGATAGAGATTTTTGGTAAAGCACATCATTCTACTGTTTACCAAAAACTGAATAAGGCCTACAAAGAAAAGAAGTACCTACAGTGAAATATGGTGGAGGTTCAATGATGTTTTGGGGTTGTTTTGCTGCTGCTGGCACTGGGTGCAAGGCATTATGGAATCTGAGGATTACCAAAGGATTTTGGGTCACACTGTAGAGCCTAATGTCAGAAAACTGGGTTTGCGTCCGAGATCTTGGGTCTTCCAGCAGGACAATGACCCCAAACATACATCAAAAAGCACCCAAAATGGATGTCAACAAAGTCCTGAAGAGTTCTAAAGTGACCAGCAATGAGTCCAGATCTAAATCCCATTGAACACCTGTGGAGAGATCTTAAAATTGCTGTTGGGAAAAGGCGCCCTTCCAAAAATAGAGAACTGGAGCAGTTTCCAAAGGAAGAGTGGTCCAAAATTCCAGGTGAGAAGCTAATTGATGGTTGTAGGAAGCGACTGATTTCAGTTATTTTTTCCAAAGGGTGTGCAAACAAATATTAAGTTAAGGGTGCCAAGAATTTTGACCAGCCCATTTTTAGAGTTTTGTGTGACATTATATCCAATTTGCTTTTTTTCCTCCCTTTTTTTGTTTTGTTCCAATAGACACAAAGGGAATAAACATGTGTATAGCAAAACATGTGTTACTGCAATACTTTTCTGTGAGAAATACTTGATTTTCGTGAAAAATTCTGGAGTGACTGTAGGTAATCACAAAGCCTATAATAGATATACAAAACAAATGATAAGTGCAGCACAAAAAAAGAGTAGGAAAAAAGTCCATTTAACAGGCAAAGAGGAACTAGGAAAGTCCCAAGGATGAACAACAAGATCCCTCGTGAAGAAAGATGAGGAGTAATCGTCTGATGGTATAAATGTGACAGGGTCCTCCACCACAAAAAACAGTTGCGTTTACCAGATGAGGTGGACCTTTGTGCAACAAAAGGTCATAAATGCATATATCCGCAAAGGGATGAGGATGGTGTTCAGCACAGCTGAGGTGCCTCCAGTCGGGTAGGCTGGATCTCCAAAACTGACCTCCAGTGTCAGTGATCTCCAATGTAGCGGTGGTGGACAAAGTGAAGATGGGACCAGGATAATACAAAATGTATAAAATAAAAGGAGAGAATCTAAGTGTACTCCATGAGGTTTATTTTAGGTAAAAGGCATGTAAAAGCTAAGCGCAAAAACGGAGCAATAGTAAAATGCCAACCCTCGTTGACAAAGTCCTGCTAGGACATAATGCCGCGAACAGGGGGAGGAGCTACTGCACGGACATCACCCGCTGCCATCTCTCTATGCTCGATCTTCGGATCTTGCTGTGTATTGCCATTTTACTATTGCAACGTTTTTGTGCTTAGCTTTTACATGCCTTTTTACCTAAAACAAACCTCACAGAGTACACTTAGATTCTCTCCTTTTATTTTATAAATTTTGGATTATTGTGGTCCCATCTTCACTTTGTCCACCACTGCTACATTGGAGATCACTGACACCGGAGTCAGTTTTGGAGATCCAGCCTACCCGACTGGAGGCACCTCAGCTGTGCTGAACACCATCCTCATCCCTTTTCAGTTATATGCGTTTATGACCTTTTGTTGCACAAAGGTCCACCTCATCTGGTAAGCTCAACTGTTTTTTGTGGTGGAGGACCCTGTCACACTTATACCATCAGAGGATTACACCTCATCTTTCTTCACGAGGGATCTTGTCGACATTTGCTATGTGGTTTTCTGCTTGTTTTTTTTTTATTTGGTGCACATTTAGACTTTTATTTTTTTTAATCCAGACAAAGCTTGTTTTTGGAGCATATTTTTTATTTTGGAGATACACATTTTTTTAGTAGGATGGCGTCTGATCACTCTATTACTTTCTTTGGATAGTGGTGTCGTTTTTTTTTTTTTTTTGAGAGGTTTTAGTCAATTTACTTTCTTGCGCTTTTTTGATTTTCTATTTGAGTAGTGGGGGGTGGGGGTGGGGGGACTGTGAGAGCAGAGGGGATTGTTATATTTGTTTATATGCACTGTCTCTACAATATTTGTAATAAAGTTGTGGGGCTAGCCAACTAGTAACTTACATGTTATAAATACTTTCACAATGATTGTTGTGCCCATTTTGTTGGAACCAAGCTGCAGAGGGTTGATTACATTAATCAAAGCCAAGAGGTATTCTTTATGTGGTACGCTAATTCTGTTATTTGAGCAACCTTCATTTACTTCAGTATATGGTCATCACATCTTTTCTGTTTTTGATGTGGTTTTGGCTGAACTTCTGTCTCTATGATACCAGACTTTTGAAACAGGATAGATCGTTATATATATTTTCTTATATCATAATCCTTTTTTGGAAGGTTATGCATGTTCATGTTTCCCATCCTAATAGTATTTAAAAAACAAACACACAACAATCCTACCATTTACTTATATCCTAATAAATGTTAGGTCATTGGTCCTCCCAGTGGCTTTTGGTGTGTAGGAATACACACCCCCGTTTCATGTACTTAAACATGCCATACATTTGTTGTATGAAATATTGTGAACATTAACCACTTGCAGAAAGCCCGCCATCAAAATACGGCAGCAATTTATAAAGGCATATCGTTGTTATGGCAGCAGCTAGCTGCCATAACCCTGGTATCCTCTTCTTCAGCGGGCGGTCCGCTTTCATGTAAAAGTGGTCTCTGCAGCAGATGGATTTGCCTCAAGATCATTTTTATCGGCGGCCCCCGTGCCCTCCGCTGCTTACCAAAGCTGCCAGAAGCGGAAGTCCCCTGTGGTATAGAGCTGAGTAAGAGGAAGATGTCCCCCACCCGGCTCCATACCATGCTCATAGCTCTTTTTAAAACAACATTTTTTGCAGTTATGTGTAAATATGAGATCTGAGGTCTTTTTGATCCCAGATCCCATATTTAAGTAGTCCTGCCATGCTTTTTTTCTATTGCAATAGATGTAATAGGAATAAAAGTGACTGAATTTAATTTTAATTTTTAAAGAAAAGTGAAAAAAGTAAAAAAAAAATGTATTAATATACACGCTCACGAGAACCTTTTGGCCACCAAGTGACCATCAAGCAAAAAACAAACAGGTCCATTTCTCAATAGACCTATGTTCACCACTACATTAATGAAAGCTCCAAGGAGGGACCATCACACTTCATCATGCGCAAAATGCATAGAAATACAAGCCTCTTACTTTACTTGCGGTGACACTTCCCAGAGCACCCAATAAGTGGAATTTATTTTCAGACTGCTAACACACAGATCAGTGTGAGACAGCTGGAAGCTGCACATGTTTTATGCAGGTTCTTTTACTACCAAAATGTGAGTCCATTTTTGTATGTGAATTTAATGGACTTTTATGTTAAGGAGGATTTTTTTTAAGCTACCGCATTGCTTAATGTTCACATTATTTTGTATACAATTGTTGTAAAGATTTTTGTATGAATGCACATATTTATTTGATTTAAAGGGGCAGCACCATCCTTTTTTTGTTTTACTATAGTGTAATAAGACTTATATTGAATAGACTTACACAACAAGCACTAGGGGCAGTTGGCGCCTTCATATTTTGTCTATATTGAATTTTTTTTTTTTTTTTTACCCTAACCACTTAAGCCCCAGGCCATGTTGCTGGTCAATGACCAGGCCACTTTTTGCGATTCGGCACTTGCTTCACTTTAACTGACAATTGCACAGTCATGCGAGGTGGCTCCCAAACAAAATTGGCATCCTTTTTTTCCCACAAATAGAGCTTTCTTTTGGTGGTATTTGATCACCTCTGCGGTTTTTAGTTTTTGTGCTATAAACAAAAATAGAGCGACAATTTTGAAAAAAATGAATATTTTTGATTTTTTGCTATAATAAATATCCCCTAAAATATATATATATATATAAAAAAAAAACATTTTTATCGGTACTGCGACATTATGGCAGACACTTTTGACACATTTTTCAGGAAATTGGCATTTTTATAGCAATCAGTGCTATAAAAATTCCACTGGCAGGGAAGGGGTTAACACTAGGGGACAAGGAAGGGGTTAATTATGTTCCCTGGGTGTGTTCTAACTGAAGGGGGTGGGACTGACATGGGGAAATTACAGATCACTGTTCATACATTGTATGAACATACATTGTATGAACAGATGATCAGTCATTTCTCCCCCTGTAAGGAGCGATCGCGGGTGCCTGGCGGTGATCGCGCCCGCCAGGCATGCGGGTTGGCATCAGGGACGAGCGGCCCTATTGGCTGAACGGCGAGATGACATAGATCTACGTCATCTCACCCAGCAGAGCCCACCTGCCGCTGTATAACTGCGGCGGCTGGTCGGCAAGCAGTTAAAGGGGTTGTAAACCCTCATGGTTTTTCACCTTAATGTATTCTATGCATTAAGGTGAAAGACCTGTAGTGCAGCCGACCCCCCCCCCCCATTACTTCCCTGAACCCTATCTTTCCAATGACAAGAATGAGCCCAGCAGCTCCCGCTGCTGTCAATAAAATCCAGTGAAACAGGAGCTGGAGGCAGGGCAAAGTACTGCTTGCTGTCTGTGTCAATGAACGCAGCAGCAGGACTCAGGAGCGGGTCCGCATGAGTGCCCCCTTGGAAAGGGGTCTTTGAGGGGACACTTAATGTGGGGAGGAGCCAGGAATGCCGCTAGGGGGCCCCAGAAGAGGAGGAGGGAGGAGGGCCACTCTGTGCAAAACCCTTGCACAGAAGAGGTAGGTATAACATGTTTGTTATTAACCACTTCCATACAGGGCATTTTCACCCCCTTCCTGCCCAGACCAATTTTTAGTTTTCAGCGCTGTCACGATTTGAATGACAATTGCACGGTCATGCGACGTGGCTCCCAAACAAAATTTACACCCTTTTTTCCCCACAAATAGAGCTTTCTTGTGGTGGTATTTGATCACCTCTGCCGTCTTTATTTTTTGCGCTATAAACAAAAGAATGCGTAAATTTTGAAAGAAAACACAATATTTTTTACTTTTTGACTTAATAAATATCTAAATTTTTTTTTTTTACTTTTTTTTTTTCTCAGTTTAGACCGATACATATTCTTCTACATATTTTTGGTAAAAAATCGCAATAAGCGTATTTGATTGGTTTGCCCAAAAGTTCTAGCGTCTACAAAGTAGGAAATAGAATTATGGCATTTTTTTATTTTATTGTTTTACTAGTAATGGCGGCGATCTGCGTTTTTTTTTATTGTGACCGTGACATTGCGGCGCACACATCGGACACTTTTAACACATTTTTGGGGCCATTCACATTTACACAGCGATTTGTGCTATAAAACTGCACTGATTACTGTGTAAATATGACTGGTAGGGAAGGGGTTAACACTAGGGGGCGCTAAAGGGGTTAAATATGTTACCTAAAGTGTGTTCTAACTGTAGGGGGATGGGGACTCACAAGGGGAGGAGATCGATGTGTGTTCCTCTGTACTGGGAACACACATCAGTTTCCTCACCGCTGACAGGACATGGATCTGTGTGTTTAAACACACAGATCCATGCTTTTGCCATGATTGCAGGCACGCGCACCGGCTCCCGAGGAATGCAGCGGGGTCGCGCACGCGCCGTCGGCGGCACGAGCACCCCCTAGCGGCCGGAAAATGCAAGGACGTCATATGACATCCAGTCTGAAGGACGAAGGGTCCCCACCGACGTCAAAAAAAGAACAATGAACTCTTTACAACACCGTTAATTCAAGCAATGCATTAAGGTAAAAACATTTTTATGTTTAGTATCACTTTAATAACATTTGCTTTTCCCATTAATAAATAATTTTCAACCGATTTCTAATGACTCTACACTCTTTCACATGACTCTACATTTGCCTTAAGGCTTGACATAAATTTAAGACATTTATTAAAAATGATTTAAGACCATGCACATATGCATGAGTCTATACTAAGACTCACTGAGGCCACCTGCAAAGACAACCTAGGAAGGAACGTGTTATTTTTGTTACAGAGTAGACAGAAATGCATTCCTAGGATTCTGGGCAGGAAAATGGAACTCACATCATGGACCAAGATTAACATTTATGTTATGAATGCTATAAAAAAAGACATGCAAAGCATTTATTTTGCACACAACACAACTGTACAACACACTTTTACAACCACTGTATTGGAAAAACACAGTGGGGAGTTAGACATCTATTATAAACACTGTTTATAAATGTCATTCCAGAAGTAGCCCCTAGATAGCCAGTGCACCCATTAATATACACAGGAGATAGAGCTGATCTGGACCGTGTGATTGCTGCAATGACAAATCACAGTGATCACAAATGTATCAGACCTGAGAGTGAGAGTCCTCTCACAATGAAGGAAGGAGAAACAAATGAATTAATAATTATTCACTAGTTCCAAAGCATAGACAGTAATTAGATCTAGGGTGGGAGGGTTTATTGTAGGATCATTTTCTAACACTTTCACCCTTCCCCACACATTCTGTCTCTATTGACCTGTATATTAAAACCTCAGCACCACCCCACCCTTGACCTTCACATTAATCCCCTCATCTCAATTCTCCCACTGTATGTAACCTGTATCTAAAAAGAATGCATTTTTTTTCTTTCAATACATTTTTATTGAGTTATGGGTATGGTTACAGAAAGTACACAAGCGTCAGATATTACAATAGCCCCAGGGGGCGACGCCCACGATTTCACATACAAAGCAAACAAGATAGTGTAAACAATAAAAACCTACATTGGAAAGGTAATTCCACTATCATGACTGCCTAGAAAACAGTCTGATCGGGACATATTGGAGCTCCCACAGATGTGAAGCCTCATTACTCTTTAGAAAAGACCCGGACCCAAGGGCAACCCGGAACCCTCACCCCCAGCACTCCTGGGCACATGCTGCGCTAAGAGCAAGGTCCCTGACTACCCCAGGCCCCGTCCCGATCCCATACGACCCTTACTGTCATGGGTTAAAAAGATATAATAATGTAAGGGTCAAACAAGAAATACCCCCCAGAAAAAAAAATCAATTTGAAAGTAGTAACGCTTCAACAAACGCTTATGTAGATCACTAATAGTACAAAATCAAACAGGGATAGTAAGAGAGGCAAAGAAAGAAGGAAAGGAGAGGAAGAAGAGGGGGGGACAGGGGTGAAGGGAGGAGGAAGAACATAGTGCCTAACTCCAATCAAAGATTCAGTCAGTCGCCTTTAGGTTCAGGGGTAAGGGGAATACCAACATATTCAGCCCGAGGAGCCCAAATCTCGTGGAACATCACAGTGGTATCAGCCAGTATGCTGGATAATTTTTCTTGAGTCATGATCCACGAGATTTTCCTTTTAACAGCAGAGACACGCAGCTTGGGCTGTTTCCAAGATTTGGCAATGGAAACTTTGGTGCCAAGTAAAATAAAGTGGATCAGCCTTTGTGTGGACCTAGAAAGCTGTGGGATATGGGCATTCAATAAGGCTACATCGGGGGTCCTTGGGATCCGACATCCGGTCACCTTGTGAACCATGTTGAAGATGAGTCTCCAGAAGGTGCGGATTCTGGGGCACTCCCACCAGATGTGGGCCATGGTGCCCCGAAGCTGGCAACCCCTAAAGCAAAGGGGATCTGCATCAGGAAACATGGCGGCTAATCTGAAGGGAGTGAGGTACCATCTAGTAATGACTTTAACGCCTGCCTCCACTAAGGAGACACTTTGAATGCCCGGAATGATCTTGAGACGGCTTTGTGCCAAGTTTCCAAGCTAACACTGCTTTGAAAGTCAGACTCCCAAGCCTTCATATAAGATGTTTTATCTGTGGGGTGAGTGAAGGCTGAGTAGACCACCGAAATGCACCCCTTCCGCTCCATGGCTTGTCCGCACCAAACCTCATATGAGGTGAAATCAGGGGGTAGGGGTTTGGACTTCCAGACACTGTGTAGAAACTGTGAAATTTGTCTAAAGTGGACCTTCTCGGATTTAGGGAGTTTCAAAGTGTTAATACAGTAATCTAGGGAGATGGGTCCACTGGAAGTAAAATATTGACCTATCCGAAACAGCCCCTTGTCTAGCCACCACTTAAACTCTGTAGTTCGTAAGCCTGGTGGAAAGTCGGGGTTATGAAAAATGTGTGAGAGAGGACAAGCAGTAGATGTCAGGCAGGGATTGCATCTGAGGTAGTCCCACATGGTAAAAGACTGAGACAACACTGGGGAGAGGATGGGTGGGCGGGACTTGGTAGGGGACCAGAGGAGATAGTTGAGAGAAATAGTGGGAACAGCTTGCCTCTCAATATTGACCCAATCCGGTTTATCAAATCTGGAGTAAACGGTGGAAAGTTGCGCCAATCTAGCTGAAAGATAGTATTTGTGAAGGTCGGGTAATCCCAGACCCCCCTTGCTTCTGTGGAGAAAAAGCGTATCCTGCGGGATTCGGTACCCCGATGTACCCCAAATAAACTTAAGTATTTTACTCTGAAAAGATCTTAGATGATTTCTCCTAAGTGGGATCGGAATGGAGCGAAATAAGTAAAGTATTCTCTGGAGTAGGGTCATTTTAATTGAGTTGATCCTTCCCAGCCAAGAGAGGTTATGTTTGGACCACATACTAAGATCAGCCTCCAGTTTTCTATAGAGAGGGGGGTAATTAAGGTTGTATAGAGTCTCTGTTCTAGCCGTTAGGGCAATACCTAGGTACTGGATCGAAGGTGTCACTACAGACAAACTTAAAGGATTGTTTTAGGTCCGCCACCATTTGAGAGGGTAGAGAGACGTTAAGCGCCTGTGATTTGGAGAAGTTGACCGATAGGCCTGATATTCTAGCGAAATCGTCTAGAGTGCGGCACAGGTTGGGAAGAGTGGAGATGGGGGAGGTCAAGAATAGCAGGATGTCGTCCACGAAGAGGGCACATTTGTGACTCTGTTCCCCGCATTGGATTCCTGATATATTAGGGTTCTGTCGTATAGCAATTGCCATGGTCTCGATTGCAATGGCGAAAATTAGGGGAGATAAAGGGCATCCCTGTCTAGTGCCTCGTTTAATTTTTAATAGGTGTGGAGTAATGTCCTTTAAACCTAATGAGCGCTCTAGGGTTTGAGTAGAGGAATTATTCCCAAGAACCTGGTCCCAAATCCCCAGCGCTCCAGTATATTGAAGATGTAGGGCCAGGACACAGAGTCAAAGGCCTTCTGGAGGTCCAGTGACAATAGGAATCCCTTCTGAGGGTCCCCCCCCCCGTCCAATTAGTTTGTAAGATCGAAACCAGGTCTATTGCTCGTATAATTTGGTCTGGGTCTTGTCTGCCGGGTATAAAGCCTACTTGGTCTTTATGTACATATTGACCGATGAACCCTGCCATTCTATTGGCTACATTTTAGTGAGGACCTTAAGATCATTGTTGATAAGGGATATCGGGCGATAATTATTGACATCTTCAGGATTTTTGTCTGGTTTGGGAATCACCGTAATAAAGGCTGTGTTAATCTGGGAATCAAAGGGGTCGCCTTTGGCTTTAGAATTGAAAAATCTGGTCAGATGCGGCGTCAGGATGTCTGAAAAAGATTTGTAATATGGAATGGCTAGTCCATCCAGCCCCGGGGCTGACCCCTTACGGAGACCTTTGATTACTTCTATTACCTCACTCTCTGTGATTGGGGAATCCATTATGTCTCTGTGGGCTGTTGACAGGGAAGGGATAGGGAGTCCCTCTAGAAATCATGAGGTTAAGTCAGCGGTAGGTTGGGTGGTGGAATCATATAGATGTGAGTAGAAACCCTGAAAAGCTTCTAGTATCCTGGCCGGGTTGGTCGTAGGAGGTTGCCCCCCTATTTTGATTTTGGGCATGGAAAGGAGCTTGGATTTAGGGGTGAGTTTAGACGCTAGGAGGGGGCCGAATTTGTCTGCCTGGGTGTGGAATTTGTATTTACCCACCTGATCGATTTCTCTGCCCGGGTCGTGAGAGCGAGGTTAAGAGCTAACCTGGCATTGTCAAGTTGGTCTGTGGGGAATCTGGATGGGTCTTTTTTATGCAGTGCCTTAAGGGAATTATATTCAGTTTCCAGTTTGTCTATTTCCACTTTTCTTTCCCGCTTTATTTGCGTGGAGATTTGAATGATTTTTCCCCTGACGAAGGCTTTGTGGGCAGCCCACAGCGTTTCAGCAGAAACTTCCCCTGTGTCATTAGAATAAAGTATTCTGTCAGGGCTTTTCCTATTTCCGTGACTCTGGCCAGGTCAGAGAGCAAAGACTCGTTCAGTCTCCAAAGCGTACGTTTCCCTTCCGGATACCCCAACCCAAGAGATATGATCACTAGAGAATGGTCGGATAATGCAGAATCCCTGATAGAGGCGGTATGGACTGCCGGGAGAATGGTAGGAGTGAGGATGTGATCTATGCGAGCATACGTAAGGTGAGGATGGGAGAAGTGAGTATAATCTCTCTTAGAGGGGTTAAGTTCCCTCCACGTGTCAGCAAGGCCATATTCGTGAAGAATTTTTGCAATTTTAAGGCTCTCTCTCGTGGGACGTGTCAATCTAGACCCTGGAGGTTTCGTTTTGTCCAAGCCCTGGTCCAGAGCTGCATTAGAGTCTCCTCCGAAGACAATGGTGCCCTCTAACTCGGGAGATAGGGTGTTAAGCATTGAGTTGAAAAATTTAGCCTGTCCTCTGTTAGGTGCATAATATGAAACTAGAGAGAATAATTGGTCCCCCACCTTGCCTTTTACCATGATAAATCTCCCTTCAGGATCAATAATATCAGATATTTTAACAAAATTACATTTCCTGGAGAACAGGATAGCCACCCCTTTGGTTTTGTTTTCGGCACTGGCCAAATAGAATTGAGGGAAATGTGAGTGGAGAAAAATAGGGCTATAACAGATAGGGAAGTGTGTCTCTTGTAGCATGATTATATCAAGATGCAGAGATTTGTAGTGGTCCATTACCTTTCTCCGTTTAATTGGAGAGTTGATGCCTTGGACATTATGGGAGGCTATGCAGAATCTAATGTCAAGCGTGTCAGCCATGGAGCATAGAATAAGCACCTTGGTTAAAGCAACCCCCACTCACCCGTTGAAGTCTTGGGTCCTGGAGGATTCTGGGTCCAGAAGCAGCTGAAGCGTCAAAGGCTGTACCCCTGAGGATAAGATGAAGGCGTAAGGAACCTGCAAGCAGAACTGATGTTAGGCACATTCGTGAATGAAGAGGGAGAACTGGGTAAGGTAGGGAGAGACAGGAAAGAAAAGAAGCAAAAAGATCTCCCTGAAGTGGAAAAAGGAGCGCCGGGGGGGGGGAGACTCCCCAAGCGCTCCGAGAATAGAAACCATAGTCAGCTCCTCCTAACCGGGAGCGAGCTGTCCAACCCTTCAGGTGTCCAACGGCTGGATGGAGGCGCAGTGGTTCCGGGCCGGAACCAGGCGTCCATAATCATGAATATGTCAAGCAAATAAACAATTAAATGGTACACAGCAATAAAAGAGTTCTTTAGAGTTATTCAATTGGCCCCAATCATTCACCGAGGGTGCCCGTCACTTCGCCAAGTGAGGTAGGGGGGACCTGCAGGGACCACAGAAGGGTGACTGTGACGAAACAGATTCACTCCTCCAGAGAAATACAGTAAAAAAGACATGTGGTGAGCAAAATAGACGGCCATGTATGATGTCTTCCTCAGAATCAGTAGGGAGAGCTCCCATGTAGGGCTCTAACAAGGTGGATAGGAAGAACCCGTTAAGTCTAGGCAAGACCGACAAAAATCTACAGTCATCCGGGGTAGCCAGTTGAGGAAGTGCAAAAAGCTGGAAATGGGGAAAAACGCCAAAAAGAGGCAGTCAAATCATGGAGAGGACCAAAATGGTGAGGTCAGCCCATCCAGGATCGAACACTAAGGTAAGCAAGGTTACGCTGGTAGAGCGGGAGAGTCAGATCTTCAGGTGGTGCGATTGTCGCTTTCTTAGACTTGCCATTATGCCACAGGGGAGATTGAGGACTGGTAGGGACAGCACGCTTGTTAGATGCCTGTCCAACGTAGGAAGTATCCATGTCAGCCTCGTGTGCAATGAGCTTCAAGTGTAGGAGTAATTTCTCACCTTCAGAAAGGGTGGAAAAGGCATAAGGTTTACCATTGACAGCGAACTTGACCGCAAATGGGAAGGCCCACTTATATTTAATGGCCTTCTGGGTTAGGGCTTGAAGCAGCGGCTTTAGAGATCTCCGTCTCTGTATAGTGGATGGAGATAGGTCGGCGAAAAGTTGTACCTGGTGGCCTTGGCACATCACAGCCTGAGCAGACCTTGCTTGCCTCATGATTTCCTCCTTAACGGAGTAGTGGTGGGGTTTAACAATGATGTCTCTCGGGAAGCCATCTTTCCTAGGGGGCCCCATAGCCCTGTGGGCCCTGTCCAGTTCCAATCGATGAGGGGAGATCTCAGGAAGGAGATTTTTGATTAGATCTTGCACTGCCTCTGGCACATTAAGGATGGTTTCGGGGAGACCATGAATTCTAATATTTGACCTCCTTAACCTGTTCTCAAGGTCATCTATGCGGGACATTGCCAAGTCTAGTTGATCCTGGAGTGTATGTATGTGCCTGTACAGTAGTTCTGGGATGTAGCGGCAATCGTTTCCTCCATCTTGTTTTCAATAGCTTCAATCCTAATACCCAGTGATTGAAAGTCTGCTTTTAGGTCACCTGTGATCTTAGCTGCAGTTTGTGATAATCCTTTATCTAGCAAGGCTGAAAACTTGAGGAACAGGTCCTCCATTAGGATGGCAGGGTCTTGTAGAAGTGCGTCATGGCTGAGGCAACCTTGCTGTAGTGGGGCATTAACTCCCAGTGATGAGGGGGAGAATTCAGTCACAGAACGCCTACTCATTAATTCAGCGGTAGCAGGGGACAGCGAGCATATTTGTGGGGGATTCCCCAGTGTATCAGGGGTGATGTGTTGAGGGAAGATGGATGGCTCCGACCTGTAGTTCCTCTGGTTGTCTGGGCTGAGCGTTTGAGCCTGAGGTAGCTGTGAGGCAGCCATCTTGGAATTCCCTCTCGCTTCCTCAGCGTCTAAAAACGGCATCAAAACCCCGCCGAACTGCGGACCGGGAGGTTTAGAAGTGTGCCCGCTATTGTAAGGAGCAAGCCTGCGGTCTTTCGTGTTCCTTGGGGGAGCCATGTACCGAGCTGTGGGCGCCGTGGTGACAGCCGGGAGCGGAGCTCATGGATCAGGCATCCATATCCGTAGCCCGCGCATGCGTGCTCAGAATGCATTTTTTTAGTTTCCCAAAAATGGTGTAAAAAATCACAATCCTCTGTCCGTGTTCATCCGATCCGCCAGACGGAAGGAAAAGTAGGTTTTTCCTCCGGCATACTTTGGCGGATCGGGTCAGGTCAGATGTCAGCGGACATGTCTCCGCTGACATCCGCGGCTCCATAGAGGAGCACGGAGCGTCTGTTCAGGTTCGCAAAAAAAAACTGACAGGCGGATCTGAACGGACGCTCCGTGTGAAAGAGCCCTAACTCTGCTTTAAATATCTTCACAACTTTATCTCTGACCTGTCTGGTGTGTTCCTTGGCCTTCATTATGCGGTTTGTTCACTAAGGTTCTCTAACAAATCTCTGAGGATTTTACAGAATAGCTGTATTTATACTGAGATAAATTACAATGTATGAACAGAAGATCAGTGATTTCCCTCAGTCTGTCCACCCCCCCATACAGTTAGAACACACCCAGGAACATATTTAACCCCTTCCCTGCCAATGGTTAGTGTTAACCCCTTCACTGCCAATGGCATTTTTATAGTAATCCAATGCATTTTTATAGCACTGATCGCTATAAAAATTCCAATGGTCCCAAAAATGTGTCAAAAGTGTCCGAAGTGTCCTCCATAATGTCACAGTACTGAAGAAAAAATACGCTGATCGCCACCATTACTAGTAAAAAAAATATTAATAAAAATGCCATAAAACGACCCCCTATTTTGTAAACGCTATAACTTTTGCGCAAACCAATCAATAAACGTTAATTGCGATTTTTTTTTTTACGAAAAATATGTAGAAGAATACGTATAGGCTTAAACTGAGGAAAAAAAAAGTTTTTTTATATATTTTTGGGGGACATTTATTATAGCAAAATGTAAAAAATATTGAATTTTTTTCAAAATAGTCGCTCTATTTTTGTTTTTAGCGCAAAAAATACAAACCGCAGAGATTATCAAATACCACCAAAAGAAAGTTCTATTTGTGGGGAAAAAGGACGCCAATTTTGTTTGGGAGCCACGTCGCACAACCGCGCAATTGTCAGTTAAAGCAACGCAGTGCCGAATCACAAAAAGTGCTCTGGTCATTGGGCAGCAATATGGTCCGGGGGTTAAGTGGTAAAATATACCAGGGTTCTAATCCTTCCCTACCCTATCCAAAATGACATGATTTAGAATTGGATTTTAAAAAAGAAGTTTGGGATTGTAAAAAACAAACAATTGTACTCACCTTGGTGGATGCAGCAGTCTTTTTCAGTGAGAACCAAGTGATCAAACACCACTGTGACAGTCAAAGGAAAAGGGAGGTAGAGTGTACATCACTTGAAGGCTGTCTGCAAATTAAAAATCTCTTGATACTACTGTGGCAACAAGACTGGGTGCCTGCCGAGGTACACAACCTGGAAAATACATGCAAGAAAGAGAAAAAAACTGCACATCCAGAGATGAAGAAAAATGTGTAGGTTTATTGTAGAGTCAAAGGTTTAAAAAACATGACACATGAGGGATTCACACTGTTCAGCAGACGCGTTTCACACAAAGTGCTTAATCATTGCTGACAGTCAGACAGCGTCTCTCTGTTCTCCCCTCCAGCGCTCACTGGAGCTCTAGGTTGTGGAGGAGGTGGGAGGGGTCCGCCCAAGCTCTCAGTGGGATTAGGTGCTGGCCCAGGTATCTTGGTGGATCCTGACCACATGGTCGGGATCTTTTCCAAGCCTGGACCGGCTGAGTGGCGTCATCCGACAGCCGGCTTTAGCCGGCTGTCAGCTGAAAACGGGTCCCAGGAGTGCAGAATGAACTGTGATCCATAGGAGAATTATGGCAAAAAAAGCCTTCTTTAAGATACTGCTTTGCATAATGTGCCGAAAGATTAGTGCTAGTTCAAGAAGATTTCTAATAACTAAGGACACGTCCCTTATTAGTAGTCTCATTGTTATAATATAAAATTGTGTGGTGCATATGATGTGCAAGTTTCATCTAAATCTTGTGATATATTTAGCACTTGAGTTATTGCAACATTGATATTTTCCCTGCATTATACTGTGTCATGCTTATGAAGCCTGTGTTGTTTGTTCCTACAGCACCCGTTTATAGAGCTGCGTGTGATGGAGAACAACAAGCGATCAAGGAGAAATCTGGGCCTTGACTGTGATGAACACTCCACTGAGTCACGCTGCTGTCGATATCCACTAACTGTGGACTTTGAGGCCTTTGGATGGGACTGGATTATTGCTCCAAAACGATACAAAGCCAACTACTGTTCTGGCCAGTGCGAGTACATGTTCATGCAAAAATATCCCCATACTCATCTTGTTCAACAAGCAAATCCACGGGGATCTGCTGGCCCTTGCTGTACCCCAACCAAAATGTCACCCATTAACATGTTGTATTTTAATGACAAGCAAAAAATTATTTATGGCAAGATACCAGGAATGGTTGTAGACCGCTGTGGGTGCTCCTAAGACTTTGGTTCTCTTTCTTCTACCTACTTATCTTCAACTTCTTTCTTTCTCTCAAGGGTACAAGCAGACCAAAATTGAGTATTGGGGATAGTGCAGTACTTGTGCTATCATTCCCCTTTTCAAAACCTAGTTAAAAAGCTAGAGATATGACACTTTTATATGTCCAAATTCTGCATTTAGTTAAGCTCTTGCAATGACCGCCAATGTCTTTAGACATGGGCAATATGACAGCACATATTTTTGGGTCCATACTTATGTAATATCTCATATAACAAGTATAGTGGCAGCTCATATCATTATGTATCATATTGCACTAGATATCAGAAACCTGCCAACAGTAAGGCAGTTTGCAGTGAAAGATAATCTATTTTTACTGGAATCAGCTGCAAATATAAAAGGTTTGAAGGGGATATATTAATTTCTAAGGTTTTACTGCATCATTAAAATGCTTGCAAGTTGTTGGTTGCAAACTGGGGCCAAAAAAAATCTGTTTTGCACTTGACAGCTGCTTGTAATTGTAAGTGACTTCCTTTGTTTTCTCAAGTACATAGCATGGATTGCTTTGTGCTTTATGTTTCACTGCCTCTTCCATAACTGCTCTATACTTCTCTAATCACTGGAAATTCCCTCTTGCCTATTTAGCAACTCTTCCTTTAAAGGAAAGACTCCAGAATATATGCTCTGGGGGTTGTTGCCTGTATCAACTGCTCTGTGCAATAGAAAATGCAAAGCATAGACTAAATAAAAGGCCCCTTGAATTATCTTTGTTGGCTAATCATACAGCTTGCTTGTCCTTACCATTGAATCTAAGTCATATGCTTTACATAGCATATGGAAAGCATGTTCGCCAATGGCAAATGCCATAGGTCCACCCTTAGTTAGAGTAAGCCTAAGACTTGAAAATGATTTACTGTTGGTACTCTGTCAAACAAAAAGCTTAGCGCTTGGCCTGGATTTTCTTCCTCTAGCAGTGCAGTGAGTATGAAACCACAAGGTAGTCTGGATTATCTCGGTGTTAATGCTTCTCAGGGATTGGCCTAACATCAGATTTGAGTGTTGTTCCTTGTTATTTATCTTTCCCTTTTTTAAGTTATCGTTGGATAAAACACATTTCTGAAATCCAGAGATTGCCAACACATCTAATGTTCCAGTAAAATTTCAAGTAGGCATCATACATGTGCCGACATATTTTAATTTCAGTGCACTCTGATTAATATTATCAGTATTATTAAAATTATTGACATTATCGGCCATAGACAATAGCTGCTGTTAAAACAGTGACTATTAGTTTTGTCAAATTATATTGTATTCCATTAAATCAATTCTATCCTTTCTTGTCCAGCATATGCACATTAGATAGATGCTGCACTACATTTTTAGCAAAAAAACAAGGTCCAGGTTCAGAAATATAATAGCTTTAATTCATTGATACATTCCTGTTTGGTCGATAATAGCATAGAAATAGTCACTGTTGAACTGAATCATTTGACAGCAATGACATTATTGATAAGAATAGGCTAGTGCTTGCAGGCCTTATTTGTGGTACAATATCAAGCCCATCACAATTATTTTCTTAGTGATACTTGGAAAACATTGATTCACCACGAGAAATACATTAAACATGTACTGGTATGCCTTAAGTATAGGTACTTTACACATTTGCAGACAATTCATTTAAAATAATAAGTTCAGAGGAACAAATTCACAGCAAATCTTAGAGCAATAACATTTCAGATATTAGTACATGTATGGAATGACAGTGTGAGCAGAAGGGACATTATCGTGTTTCATATTTCATTAATGTAGGGAAGAAAATCATGGACTTTTGGTTTTGGCCTATTGCTATTGGAGAGATCTGCTATGGATTTTTCTTAAGCAAAAGAGGTTCAAGAGATCCCTTTTGATAGTTGAGGGATCAATGGCACCATTTGCACTATAGGAGGTCTTCGGACCAGTGGAAGAAGAGATGCCATTTATTGTTCCTGTTTAGTCTCCAACAGGCATCAGACTTGAAGGGACAGGTTGTCCAGATGCTGTACATTCTGTCTAGGAGGCACTGCACTGTAAGCAACCACATGCATCAGAGCTGTACACCCAGGACTACTAGAGGCCCTTCCAAGCTGGAACTATATGTGTATGTTTACCTGTGTGAGTGGGAGCAGATTGTAGCAGGTGTATTTAGACTTGAGGAGAAAGGGGTTGCTTTGTGCATACTAATGTCTAATTTGACAATATCCTTATACCAAATGCCAATTAAGCCCTATGTTGCTGTGCAAGCCTCCACAAACATTAATGGAGTATATCTGTCAGAAACTTGACTTGATTGTGTATAATCACTGAACAGCTATTTGCAGCTTTAAGCTTTGAGCTTCACTGTAACCATTATTGCTATCATTACATGATGCTCTTATAGCTACTTGCAAAATCATACACCATTTACTGCACTTGCATTGGGCAGCTGGATACCAGATGGATTGTCTGCCAGCTTTTTCAAAAAAGAAGATACACGTTGGAAATTTCTTCTTTGTTGACCTATCCAAATAGGAGCTTATTAGCTGGACATTAGAACTTTTGCCTTATCAATGTGTGTGAATTTATGTGCAACTTCATGACATGTATATCTCCCTTACAGGATTGTTTATGAGAGCTGGTGTGATTTGTTCTTATATAAAGCTTTTGTGTTTAATTGGATGGAATGTATATGAGTGTTGTTGGTCCTTCTTCTTTTGGAGCTCATCCATAAATTGGAGGAAATTTGGTACTGTGAAATTCTATTGTTGCAAACAGAAATACAATAATCATAAACTGTTCCATTTGTATGTACAATTTGATCTGCATTATTTAAAATATAAGCTATCGCAGGCACTGTGTGATCTCCGATCCTTGTCTCTCCACATATGCAGAAATGGTCCATGAAAATGCAAAAAAAAAAATTTTTTGTATTTTTTTTTTATTTTTATAAAGAGGTAAAGTATTTAAACCTACAGTATTTGCAGTCAAATGAACCAAATAACTGAATGTACAATAATACATCACTTTAATAATATGTTTGCATAATAATCAAAAACTATATCACCGAAAAGTGAATTGTTTCCCAAGTCATCCTCTGCTCGATTATAAGTATATCTAAAGCCAAGGTCAGGTTTTTTCTTTGTCACCACTAAGGAGATTCACTCTCTTCATTTATCCTAGTGACAACTGTCACGGTTCCTTAAAGTGGGGGAACATCTTAAATTTTTTTGATCACCAGAACAAAAATAAAGGGAAAATCATTTAATAGTGAAACCCATCTACAGGACAGGACATGAAGCAAATTCTGCCCAATGGGGCACAGGTTGCAAAAATAATACAGCCTGTCAGTGCTTTTAACCAAAATAATAATAAAAAAGTTTTGGCTTTGGATATATTTTAATGGTACTTGTTCTCTAGATCTCCTTGATACCATAAGTGAAACTTTTATAATGTATTTAAACACTTGCTTTGATTCCTTAAAATATGGAAGGTATGCATTGTTGGAAGTCTCTGAGGGCAACATTTGGAACATTATTTAATAACTATTAATGTCTTATATATTGTAAAATTTCAGCACCAGTCAGCTGATACCCTGCAGTTACTTGGTTTCTTCCATAGTATTAATTCCCAAGCATGATCTCAATGTTTTTACTTATTTGTGTATACATTGTGTAATATCCTACCAGATTCCTGAGGACTGCCAATAGAAAAGGCACCATCCTCTGTTGCAGAAGTGACACCTTAAGCGTACATTGTGTAAATGGAACTGAATACAAGGTAGACTGTTGAATAACTTTACATGTTCATGTTGAACTACCAGCCTGCATTTCTCTTTGGATTTAACAATCCGAAATCTAAACTGACAACTTCTAACAAAGACAGTTCTTTCAAAAAGCCTAACAGATTATATTTTATCTGTTGGAAGTTGGCTTTTGATCGTTTTTATAAACTTTATACTTTAACCGAGATTTAAAAAAAAATGAGCCATGCAGTGGCTTATAGGAGTATTTTAAAGGAGAAATCAATATCAATTCATAGTAAACTGAAATATACTATACCTTCCTAACTAGGGTGATTAGATTCACCTCTGTTCTAAGGGGGGATTGTGAGCAGTACTGTAATGGGTGACTTTTTCAACAGTTTCCAAAATAAATGGCTGAGCAAGTTAATCTCTCGTGGTTAAAAAAAAAAAAAAAAAAAAAACGGAACAGACTTGATATTAGTCTTTCGATTATCCCTTGTTCTCTAGAACACAGCCTGATGTAGCAAGATTCAACAATGTGAGCCAATTTGGCTCTATTGTATTGCATAGAACTGTCACTTTAACATGTTTTCACTCAGTGGAGGGGAATGAGCTTAGGTAGCTTTGACGAGGGCAAGACACAGGGTTCACCTCATTATTGCAATGGTGCTCCTTCATTGTCCAATCAGCTGGCTGAGGATATGGAGGAAAACAAGCCTTGATTGATTATATGTAATGGACAAATGAGGTCTCCTGTCCATGCCACATTGCAGAGGTTTGTGAATCACAAGGCTGGCTATATCCATTTACCCAAACTTTATATTTAATTTTTGGCTTTTGTTTTGTTTTGTTTAGCTTTAATCTCTTATATGCTCTGGAATCATGTATGCCTTTAACATTTTCAACCGTTAAATTTGGCATATCAGTATTTGAAATGAAGGGTGCAATTTCCTTTAGCAGTCCAAATTATTTTATAAATGTTTTGGTAATATATATGATTAGAATTGCTAGACTTGCTGTATTTTTATTGGTAGGGGACAATTCAGTCATCAAGCTCCTCATGCTGTGTATAAATGGTGTTGCTCTAATTTGTTTTTGTGCTTATTATTGTAAATTTCCTAGCACCAGCTCCTCCATTTTTATAGACTTTGTTTTGTACAATAAAGTGCATTAATGTAGCCTAAATGTAGTGTTTTTGCCTTAATTTACATAGCTATGTTATGAACCAAAAAGACATGCAAGGTCCCTTTTTTCACAACTAGAAAATGTTTATTGAAATATATTCAAAAATAGAAACAGTGCAAACATTATTTGCATAACCAATGGGGGGTGGGGGAGTATGATTACAGACCACCCTTACCACATACAAATTCATTAATAAAGTTGGTACTCACAAGAAGGTAGAAGGAGTATTTTAACCAAGACATAAAAAAAGGGGAACAAATCTGTTAAATATTATATCAGCAGACAAGGTCAAATAAATACAAAGTGATTTGATCCATATGGAAGATTTTAGAGCGACTTTGGGACATTCTCAAAATTACAGAGAGATGGGAAAGGGGAAGGAAGGGGGAAAGGATAAAGAATGAGGAGGGAAGAAAACATAAGGTAGAAATAAGGAGAAAAGCAGGTGAAGGGGGGAAAGGCAACTTCAAAAAAGCAATGGCAAAGAACCATCCAAGCAGGATCATTTCTCTACTCTGAACAAAAGGGTTAACTGGTACCCCAGGAGTCTTTTCAGGCAGACCATATCTTATCAAACTTTTGGAGACATTTCCTGCTTGCATATGTTAAGTTAACAGCAAAGTTAAGTTGTACCCGGTAAAGCATTATCAATGGTGGTATGCCAAGTTCCTTTTTTTTTTTTACTTTCAATAAAATAATATTTTTAAAAAAGAAAGAATATTTTTTAAAAAGAAAGAAAAACATAAAAGTAATAAACAATGATATTAGCATTGTAGACGACATCTAGCAAGTTCCAGGGAAGATTTCAACCAGTGACCATGGCTGATTTTTTTTGTTATTTTATCTCAAGACTTTTTTATGTACTCACAAGCTTCATTTTATCACAACCACAAACAGTGCCCTTTTCCTGATGTCCTCAATAAAGATTATGGTATAAAAGTTATCAGTAGCCTTTAAGTGGATGTAAACCCTCACATATACCCAGGGAAGTCAACATCCTCAGATGATACGCAGAGATTAAACAGATCTCCCTACACAAGTTTTACATGTATATCTGCAGTCTTCAGCTTTATATACTGTTTATAAAGTGAATATTGTGTTAGAATTTTCACTTCCTCATTCAGCAGTAGCAGTGTAATGGGTGACTTTAAGTGGATGTAAACCCTCACATATACCCAGTGAAATGAACATCCTCAGATAATACACAGAGATTAAACATATCTCCCTACATACATTTTACATGTATATCTGCAGTCTTTAGCTTTATTTACTGTTTAGAATGTGCATATTTTGTTATAATTTTCACTTCCTCATTCAGCAGTAGCAGTATTGTGTTGGATTACGCTGGGAGACAGCTGATTGGAGGAAACGCACAGGCCCGCCCTCCACATAGGCAAAGACTTTCAGAGCTGTCCTTTGAGTAGAGCAGCTTTCTGCTAATCTATTTTTAGTACCCATCCTGACACAAATTTCAGGCTGGTTTTATCACGTGTCAGAAAGTTATCATGCTGACAACAGAAAAATGGAGCAGGAGAAAGCCACTGAACTTAGTGCTTTGAAGAGAAATAAAAAAACACTACAGATACGTGTGCCCAGCTAAAATTTCATAAATCCGGCATTCGTTTTTATTTTTCAGGTTAAAAATATTTTCTGTAAATAAATAAATAATCAGTTGATCATGCTTAAAATAAGATCTTACTTATAATAAGATATATGCAGTGTCCTTGTCACTTCCTGTGAGCTGAAAAGACTGGAAAAATAATATTACATACTACTAATGTGGCCACTACATCTAAAGAGACTGGTAAAGTGTATTTCTAGGTATTGTGGATAGTGTAGGTAGGGAATGGACAAAACCTCTGTCAGGTTTTTATTGCTGACTGTCCTGAAAGGAAAGATTCATCCTCATTATCATGGAGATCATTGTCACCTGACAGAATATAATGGGAAATTCAAAATGTTACAGCTGTCCACCAGCAGGAGAGGTAAGGGGGAATCCTCTAATGGAGACACCTTTTCAGTGCGACAACTGTCCAAGAGGGGATTTCCCTTCACTTTAAAGAGCTTTCTTCTCACTCACAAAAAAAAACTTTAGGCCCCTTTCACACCTGTGGACCGTATGTCCGTTTTTTAGCCATCTGTTTTCGGATGAAAAAGGGACATACATTAATCCCTATGGGATTGCGGATGTCAGCAGATGAACATCCGCTGATATCCGATCTCATCGGTCTCCACTATGCTCCGTTTCTGCAGACGGAGAAAAATCCTATTTTTCCATCTGTCTGCGGATCGGATCGAATGAACACGGACAGACAGTGCGTGTTCATCTGATCCCCCTATAGAGGAGAGCGGAGATCTGACAGGGTGGGCCCTGCACAGTGTGCTGGGACCACCCTGTCATCTGCCGTCTCAGCGGGGATCAGCGAAGAGATCACCGCTGAGCAAGCGGATGTACAGTGGGGCAAAAAAGTATTTAGTCAGCCACCAATTGTGCAAGTTCTCCCACTTAAAAAAATGAGAGAGGCCTGTAATTGTCATCATAGGTATACCTCAACTATGAGAGACAACATGTGGAAACAAATCCAGACAATCACATTGTCTAATAAGGAAAGAATTTATTTGCAAATTATGGTGGAAAATATATATTTGGTCTCCTCTACAAACAAGCAAGATTTCTGGCTCTCACAGACCTGTATCTTCTTCTATAAGAGGCTCCTCTGTCCTCCACTCATTACCTGTATTAATGGCACCTGTTTGAACTTGTTATCAGTATAAAAGACACCTGTCCACAACCTTAAACAGTCACACTCCAAACTCCACTATGGTGAAGACCAAAGAGCTGTCGAAGGACACCAGAAACAAAATTGTAGACCTTCACCAGGCTGGGAAGACTGAATCTGCAATAGGCAAGCAGCTTGGTGTGAAGAAATCAACTGTGGGAGCAATAATTAGAAAATGGAAGACATACAAGACCACTGATAATCTCCCTCAATCTGGGGCTCCACGCAAGATCTCACCCCGCGGGGAAAAAATGATCACAAGAACGGTGAGAAAAAATCCCAGAACCACTTCGGGGGACCTAGTGAATGACCTGCAGCGAGCTGGGACCAACGTAACAAAGGCTACCATCAGTAACACACTACACCGCCTGGGACTCTGCTGTGCCAGACGTGTCCCCCTGCTTAAGCCAGTACATGTCTGGGCCCGTCTGGGGTTTGCTAGAGAGCACTTGGATGATCCAGAAGAGGATTGGGAGAATGTCATATAGTCAGATGAAACCAAAGTAGAACTGTTTGGTAAAAACACAACTTGTTGTGTTTGGAGGAGAGAGAATGCCGAGTTGCAACCAAAGAACACCATACCTACTGTGAAGCATGGGGGTGGCAACATTAAGCTTTGGGGCTGTTTCTCTGCAAAGGGAACAGGACGACTGATGTACATGAAAGAATGAATGGGGCCATGTATCGTGAGATTTTGAGTGCGAACCTCCCCCATCAACAAGGGCA
Organism: Rana kukunoris; assembly: GCA_029574335.1. Classification (NCBI taxonomy): domain Eukaryota; kingdom Metazoa; phylum Chordata; class Amphibia; order Anura; family Ranidae; genus Rana; species Rana kukunoris. The sequence goes on along the minus strand of CM056050.1, from coordinate 144,180,999 downwards.
TTGAAGATAAAACGTGGCTGGGTCTTTCAGCATGACAATGATCTCAAACACACCGCCCGGGCAAAGAAGGAGTGGCTACATAGGAAGCATTTCAAGGTCCTGGTGTGGCCTAGCCAGTTTCCAGATCTCAACCCTATAAAAAAACCTTTGGAGGGAGTTGAAAGTCTGTGTTGCTCAGCGACAGCCCCAAAACATCACTGCTCTAGCGGAGATCTGCATGGAAGAATGGGCCAACATACCAGCAACAGTGTGTGACAACCTTGTGAAGACTTACAGAAAACGTTTGATCTCTGTCATTGCCAACAAAGGATATATAACAAAGTATTGAGATGAACTTTTGATATTGACCAAATACTTATTGTCCACTATAATTTGCAAATAAATTCTTTCCAAATCAGACAATGTGATTTTCTGGATTTGTTTCCACATTTTTTCGCTCATAGTTGAGGTTTACCTATGATGATATGATGACAATTACAGGCCTCTCTCATTTTTTTAAGTGGGAGAACTTGCACAATTGGTGGCTGACTAAATACTTTTTTGCCCCACTGTATAAGGAACGGATCCTCACGGGAACCGTGGGTGTGAAAGGGCCTTTATTCCATACTGATAAAAAAAGTTTTAGGAATAGATATACCAGGTAAAGAAAAGAAAAAAAGCACAGAGACGTTCAGTTAAGAGAAAGAGGACCAAATACAGTGCCTTGCGAAAGTATTAGGCCCCCTTGAACTTTGCGACCTTTTGCCACATTTTAGGCTTCAAACATAAAGATATAAAACTGTAATTTTTTGTGAAGAATCAACAACAAGTAAGACACAATCATGAATTAGAACAAAATTTATTGGATATTTCAAACATGAAAATAAAAAACTGAAAAATTGGGCGTGCAAAATTATTCAGCCCCCTTAAGTTTGTACTTTGTAGCGCCACCTTTTGCTGCGATTACAGCTGTAAGTCGCTTGGGGTATGTCTCCATCAGTTTTGCACATCGAGAGACTGAAATTTTTGCCCATTCCTCCTTGCAAAACAGCTCAAACTCAGTGCGTCTGTGAACAGCAGTTTTCAGTTCTTTCCACAGATTCTCGATTGGATCCAGGTCTGGACTTTGACTTGGCCATTCTAACACCTGGATATGTTTATTTGTGAACCATACCATTGTAGATTTTGCTTTATGTTTTGGATCATTGTCTTGTTGGAAGACAAATCTCCGTCCCAGTCTCAGGTCTTTTGCAGACTCCATCAGGTTTTTTTCCAGAATGGTCCTGTATTTGGCTCCATCCATCTTCCCATCAATTTTAACCATCTTCCCTGTGCCTGCTGAAGAAAAGCAGGCCCAAACCATGATGCTGCCACCACCAAGTTTCACAGTGGGAATGGCGTGTTCAGGGTGATGAGCTGTGTTGCTTTTACGCCAAACATAACGTTTTGCATTGTTGCCAAAAAGTTTGATTATGGTTTCATCTGACCAGAGCACCTTCTTCCACATGTTTGGTGTGTCTCCCAGGTGGCTTGTGGCAAACTTTAAATGACACTTTTTATGGATATCTTTAAGAAATGTCTTTCTTCTTGCCACTCTTCCATAAAGGCCAGATTTGTGCAGTATACGACCGATTGTTGTCCTATGGACATAGTCTCCCACCTCAGCTGTAGATCTCTGCAGTTCATTCAGAGTGATCATGGGCCTCTTGGCTGCATCTCTGATCAGTCTTTTCCTTGTATGAGCTGAAAGTTTAGAGGGACGGGCAGGTCTTCATAGATTTGCAGTGGTCTGATACTCCTTCCATTTCAATATTATCGCTTGCACTGTGCCCCTTGGGATGTTTAAAGCTTGGGAAATCATTTTGTATCCAAATCCGGATTTAAACTTCTCCACAACAGTATCTCGAACCTGCCTGGTGTGTTCCTTGTTCTTCATGATGCTCTCTGCGCTTTAAACGGACCTCTGAGACTATCACAGTGCAGGTGCATTTATACGGAGACTTGATTACACACAGGTGGATTCTATTTATCATCATTAGTCATTTAGGTCAACATTGGATCATTCAGAGATCCTCACTGAACTTCTGGAGAGAGTTTGCTGCACTGAAAGTAAAGGGGCTGAATAATTTTGCACGCCCAATTTTTCAGTTTTTTATTTGTTAACAAAGTTTGAAATATCCAATAAATTTCGTTCCACTTCATGATTGTGTCCCACTTGTTGATTCTTCACAAAAGATTACAGTTTTATATCTTCATGTTTGAAGCCTGAAATGTGACAAAAGGTTGCAAAGTTCAAGGGGGCCGAATACTTTTGCAATACTTTTGAAAGCCACTGTATAATAGTATGACACAAATGATATATGATATAAAATCAGAAGAAAGGTAAATGTAATCAATCAATAAATTGTATCAATGTATGCAAGCGTTTTCCTGTTTTTTGAGATCAGATAACTGATATAAACAGTGGACTTTGACACTTACAGAGTGGATTGCACACATATTTTGGATTTGTTAACTCTGAACATGGGAGATGTTTCAAAAATGTTTACGACAATAGTGTATTTATAAAAGGGACTAATTGCAGAATAAAATTAGTAGTTAATCCCAATTTACGGTAGTTTTTTTTACAACCCTAAAATTAGTAGTTAAAATTAGACATCCCTAATTATTATTATTTTTTTATTAACTCCTTGATTCACATCTATTTGTTTTTTGTTTGTTTGTTTTTTGCTGCTTATATGTACATTTTAAACATTTGTGTATGTTTTTGTATTTCCGAATGAAAAAATTTAGGGTTTGGGGAACGCAATTTGACATCCTAGCTTTGGGTGTCAGAGGACCTTGTCCTGGCATTATTCATGACTATCCTTTTCAGTTCTTGTACTTACTGGATGTATATTAGTCCAAAAACTAAAAACAACATTTCAAGGTGGCTTATTATTTAGCTTACAACCTCAGAACACACGCTCAACCTCAATACTGACTGTACTAATGTGACATTTAGCTACTGGAGGAAGTATCTACAGATCTATGGATGCAACGCCATCATGAAAATACAGAAAAACAATAAGGTAATAATGTGACGGAAATAATACAATATATTTTGAGGTGAATTGTACAATAGTAGTTTATAATAAGTATGCAATTCCAACATACTATGGTTTTAGGAGAATACTTTTTTCTTTCTGATAAATAATGCATGCATTTACAATAGATTTTATTTTTGATAGCTGTAAGGCCGCGTACACATGATCAAATATATCTGCTGAAACTGGTCCGCAGACCAGTTTCAGCGGACATATTTGATCGTGTGTACGGGCTAGCAGACAGGTTTCCAGCAGACAAAAGATTTAAAGCATGCTTTAAAACTTGTCTGCTGGAAAGCCGTCTGTCGGTTAGTACGTCTAACTGGGGGACCGAAATCCCCCGCATGCGTCGAATGGATTCGGGGAAGTATTTTACTTCCTGGTTCGGTGACGTGGCGGCATCAACGTCACCGCCACATCACCGCGCTGTCTTTCCGCGGGGATTTTGGTTTGATCGTGTGTACACAGATCAAATAAAAATCTCCCAGGAGACATGTCCGATGAAAACGGTCCGTCGGACCGTTTTCATCGGATATATCTCCTCGTGTGTACGGGGCCTAACTGAAAAAAATTCCATATACATATTTTTATAATAACTTTAAAAATAACAATAAAAAATATTATTTACACCTTTTATAAAAATGTATGGATTATATACAGTATAATTAAAACCCAAGCAAATACTTTTTATTTTATGAATTTTATATTAAAATAATTATACAAAAAAAATATAATAACCTAATATAATAATAACATAAAGACATATAAAAGCATTGTAATACTTTACCCCCCCCCCCCCCAAAAAATAAATAAATACACAGTACATAAATTTAAGACTTGCCCATTGTCTCTTGCATTTGATACTTATGAACTGAGCAGTCACCCAGTGTGCCATATTCATCAAATCATGACACTCAAATCAAGCAACCTATCATGATAATGGGTCATCTTTCAACATGACAAGTTCTCAATATATTTCTCATCAGTTTCATTCTAACTGAAATGTCCTAGTGTGAGACCTTTTCCCACATCACTTAATGGGCCAGATTCACGAACACTTGCGCTGGAGTATTTGGATATGCGCCGCGTAACTGTGATGATGCGCCGTCGTTTCTATGTGCCCGTACCCACCAAACTAGATGCGCCCAGTAATGGGTCATTTGCGACCGGCGGAACGTTCCGACGCCAGAGTATCGTCAGCGCTTAATTTCGCTGGGCGCATCAGTCGCGCCTATTGATTTCCCCTGCAAATATGCAAATGAGGGATTTTTCCCAATTCACGAACGGATTAGCACCATACGCTGGCTACATGCGCCGCGCGTATCTCGTCCGTCCGGCGCAAAGTTATTTCTACAAAAGGCTGCTTTATCTTTACTCCAGACGGTCACAGGTCAGCAGGAGAGCAGCTACAGCAGCGTTACCGACGATAAGAGCTAGCTGAGCACCCCCACTTGCAGGACAACACCTCTGTCCATGCTTGTCTGTCAAATTTTACAGCCATGGAGGAAGACATCATAGGTCTCCATAGCCGAGATGACGGCTGACAGCTCCTGGCCTTTAGAGTTCAGCTTTCTACTGTGTGTTTGCGGGGAACGGGAGCAGCCATCTCAGAACAAAAGTAACATCACTGCGGGGAGGGGGAGCAGGATATACTTTAGTGCCGGAATGGCGCTTCTACGGGCGCATTTAAACGCCCAACGGAAGGCATTGCGCTGAGTTTCGGAATTCTAACTGGAGCCTCACTCACTGCGCATGCTCCGTGGTTGATGCGCTGAACGTAAGCCTCTGCGCTGGGCTCCGCCCATCATTTACATATGATCACACCCACTTCCCCTTGCGTCGGGTTACGCCAGCGCATTATCGTTACTCTGGCGCAAGTTTACGCGCAACTGCTATGTGAATTACAGGACTTGCGCTGAAAGGGTCTTCAGAGTAACGTAAATGAGAAGCGTTACTCCAGAGGAAAGATACTCTCATCTACCTGAATCTGGCCCAATATGTTTTTTTTTGTTTTGTTTTTTTATCTCTAATTTAGTATTTAGCCAAAACACACAGCATACAAAAGACCTTGCCTTATATCACCTGGCTGTAGTAAAATTCTATTTTTAGTGTTTTTTATAATAATAAATAAAGTTTAAATAAAGTTTGCCCCCCCCCCCCCAAGCCATCACAGGGTGCCTTTAATATACATTTTTGGGTTAGATGAAAATGTGCTCAGATGTTGTTATGTCGTCCAAAATATAAACTCATAAAATTCAATATAAAAATAGAAAGTCTTACAAATCAAAAAAATAAATCATGAGCAGAGGTAGTGAGTCAGTTAACAGTAAGTGGATTTAAACATGCTTGAGTTAAACATAGATTTAGGGTCCTTACACACGGAGCGGTCCGTTTTTCGGTCCGCTCCGTGTGTCCGTCAGCTCAGCGGGGGGTCTCCACTGAGCTGTCGGGCGGACGGGGCGGTCCCCGCACACTGTGCAGGGACCGCCCCGTCTCTCCTCCGCTCTCCCCTATGGGGAGTCGGATGGAAACGGACCATCTGTCCGTTCGCATCCGATCCGTTTGCCCGGACGGAAGAAAAATAGGACATTCTTCCGTCCGCAAAAACGGATGCGGATCGAGCGGACGTTAGCGGATGCATCATCCGCTAACGGATCCGCTCCCATAGGGACCCATTACAAGTCCGTAAACGGACTTGTAATTAGCGGACCGTTCGTCCGCTAGTGTGAAAGGGCCCTTATATAAAAAAAGAAAAGATAAAAATATACCGTATATATATATATATATATATATATTTATGGTCGTGGCCCTCTGACTGAGAGTGATGTGGATCACATAAACACGCGACAAGACTTACAACATAAATAGACCTGAAGTGTGCCTTGGTGGTCTGGTCAGTATGCCAAGAAAAGGGGGCATACCCAAAGTAAGTAATGGGTAGTTAATTGAAGAAGGATATGCTGAGAAGTGCCCTGAAAAAGGGAAGGGCGGGAGGGTGTCGAATGCGATTGAATGCGCAGACTCACGGACATGAGGTGAGCTGGGAAGAGTCGGCCCAGTGACGTGTAGTACTGAACACTGAACCGACAAAGAGCATGTGTGAGTGGGCTGCTTAAATACCCTCCGGGCTCCTCCCATAAACTCAGGCCACCATACTGGCCTTCTTATATATATATATATATACTGTATATTAACAAATGGGCCAACTTGATGGCCCACTTGTTTTTTTTTCTTTTTCTGCAGTCACTCTTCTAGATTTTTGAGGTTGGCCATACACCTCAACATTTTTTACATAAATCTGTTATTTTTTTAAATAAAAAGCTGCACCTGATAAAGGCAAAGACTGTCTAGCAAACACGGGTTGATTTACTAAAGGCAAATAGACTGTGCACTTTTGAAAGCGCAGTTGCCCTCTGCAATGGCAGTTGCTCCAGAGCTGAGTAAATAATGGAGAGCTCTGCTGACCTTCATAATGCAATCAGGTGTCAGCAAAAATGCTGTTTTTGCAATTTTCCTTGCACATGATTGGATGATGGAAGTCAGCAGAGCTCTACATTATTTTCTCAGCTCTGGAGCCACTGCCATTGCAGAGTGCAACTGCACTTTCAAAAGTGCACAGTCTATTTGCCTTTAGTAAATCAACCCCACAGTGTTCTTAGAAATCCATGTATTGCAGTGTTCAATTTAAACAAATTGCATCCCAGATCACTAAAGTTTTTTTTTTCTTCATTCTGACCTAAATCTGTTTTCTTAAAGTGACTGAAAACATCCTTTGACAGGAAAACTACTAGTCTGTAAAATTCACTAAAGCCTTTCTATGTGCATGATAGTAGAAGTAATGATTAAAGTATTTGTAAAACCAAAAAATAGGGTTTTATAAACATAAACATTATTAACAGCAAGCTGATCTTCACATTAAAAGAAAACTCCACTCGATTTAACTGGACTAAAGTGCCCTTTGCGCGGGTAACCTGCCTAGCTAATGTAGCACTTCCTGTTTCATGGGATTTTCACAAGCGAGAAGACATGTATGTAATGTTAGGGCATCCTGGCCAATCAGGCGCCATACTGTCCTGATCCACACCAGATGTCAGAACAAACTGCAAGACAAGATTGTGGCAGGGCAGGAAAATGTTACGCCAGCCTTTTATGTGCAACCCTTATTCCTGATAAGCTATTGATAGTGATTATTATTCCTGTTGAATCTCAATCTTTTTTTTCACAATTTGCCTTTTTTTTCCTTTTGTCATGATTTATTAAATTAGATTTTTATGTATACCTTGTAATTAGATATGTACATTAGCTCATTTTCCTGACAGACTCCATGGCAGCCTACGTGTGGGTTAATCCCGCCTCCTCTCCAATGCTATAGGACCCCATACCCATAAAGCTTTGCTCACCTTCAGTACTGGTGTTCCTTTTTTGTCCTCCTCCATGGATCTCAAGAGATGTGTTCAGGATGTCCAATATAAACAGAGGGATGGCACACTTCCAAGCGGTGCAGCTCAGATCCCAGCCACGGGCGGGTGGTGAACTTTTTTGCAGCAAAGCACTTGTTGTGTCTGGTTGCGTGTGTCAAGGACCCTGGATACCTCGGCTGGCAAGGTCTGTCTACCTCCATGGCAGCTGCATCTGTGTCTCGTTTGTCCTTTTTCCTTTCCCTTCCTTTCTTTGCTGGGCTAGTTAGGGCGGCTGGAGCGCTTCTGCGTTCCAGCCGCCCAGGTTACTTCTGGGTTTTGCGGTCCATCGCGGTGCGCGCATGCACAATAGCCGCCTTCAGGTCGAGGCTTGGCTCGTGCATGCGCAGCTCTGCGTTCTCGCGGTGGCCGCGCAGGCGCCGCTGAGGAGCTATCTACATCTCTAAATCAGCTGCTCGCCCCATAGCCATTGGAATACGTTCCTTTAGGCGAGCAGCTGATCATTACCCGACTTACAGGTCAGTAGGTTGTAGACAGGCTTATTGTGTATCTCCTTTCACTCTTTCTTTCACATTATTCAATATGGTTTATGTATGCGTTTTTTAGGGTGCAGTCCTTACCTGTCTTATCTTCCCTCTGACCTGGTATTGTCCTGCTGCATCGGTCCAGGCGTCATGGACCAGTCACCGCCCGCACATGGCCAGCCCTCACGCACAAGGTATGTGCAGGTGAAGGGGGGGTGTAGGGTCGCAGCCCTGTTCCTTGTAAGAGTCTTCCTTGACTTATTTCTTTTCTTCAGCCCTTCTTATTCAGAACTTCATGCACCACCAAGCAAGTCCACCTCAGACCTTGCCAGGCCGAGTCAACGTTCCTCTTCAAAGTCTAAGAAACGCAGCTCCTCATCTACCTCTCATCGCCATGAGAGAAGGTCACATTCTTCCTCAAGACACCGCTCCCACCGCCATGATAGCCGCTGCGATTCCCAAGTCCCGGAGGGTAAATCGCTGTGCAATCAGTGCTATGCCCAGGCGGTTGGTGAAAAGGAGACAAAAGACCGGCGGATTGAATCCATGGTCGAACGCGTGGTGCAAAAGTCCCTAAGGGAGAGGGACACGTCTCACACGCACGGGCAAGCCAGTATCGCTGGATCTGGCCCTACAGCCGATGAGTTCCATGAGGATCCAGGCCCCTCTCAGCCTCGCACCTCCATCCCAGCGGCCCTGGAGGGTGACTTGGAAAGCGATGAGGAAGATCTGGAGTTTGACTTTGCCCAAGTGACCCCACTCATCAAGGCCGTTAAAGAGGCACTCCGGTGGGAAGATTCATCCTCTGCCCCAGCTAAACAGATGAAATACTTCAAACGTCTGGGAAAAGAGCACCCAAGCTTTCCATTACTTGCAGACCTAAACGGCATCTTCGAAGAGGAGTGGAGCAAGGTGGACAAAAAGTCCTCTATGTGTAATAAAACTTCCCGCTTGTACCCGTTTAAAGCAGAGGATGTCAGATATCTGGAAAACATCCCGTCAGTAGACGCAGCAGTGATGCGCTTGGCCAAGCACGTGACGTTACCTCTGTCCGATTCAGTGTCTTTCAAGGATGGTCTTGATAGAAGAATGGACCTAGATCTAAAAAGGATATATGGTCTGGCTGGTATGGCCTGTAAGCCCGCTCTAGCTTTAGCGGCTCTCTCTAAGGCAATGGAAGTCTGGACGGAGAATGTGGACTCCTTTCTGATGGGCATTTCCGAAGAGCTGGCCGGAAGTTCGGCAACGTCAGAGCTGAAGCTAGCAGTAGCGTTCCTGGGAGAAGCCTCTGTGGATTTGGTTCGACTATTAGCCAGGATTATGCTGTCCTCAGTCACAGCCAAGAGGGCCTTGTGGTTACACCCCTGGGTCGCTGATGCTTCATCGAAACAGAACTGGTGTAAAATTCCCTTCGAAGGTTCATCGCTGTTTGGCAACAAGTTGGACGATGCCATTTCTAAAGCCACAGGGGGTAAATCGGGGTTCCTTCCCCAGGACAGACGGCAGCCAGGGAAAAGGAGACCGCAGTTCAGGAGGCGTAGCCCGGACCTGGCGGAAATTTCCGGAGGAATTGGGGCAGAGGCCAGATGTCCTCCCGTAAACCAGCTTCTACAAATCAGGTGTCCGGTGGGCGCGAGCAGGGGAAGTCTTTTTGACATGAAGCACGTCCAGGCGGTTCAAGTGGGGGCAAGATTGCAAATCTTTCGGCACGTCTGGGCGGCCTCGATCACAGACCCTTGGGTTATCAAGACGGTATCTTCAGGCCACGTCTGGTCCTTTGCCAGCACTCCCCCTCCCAGGTTCATCCCTACTCTACTTCCAAAGCCAGCAGAACAAAAGCAAGTTCTTCTGTCCTATGTGGATCTGCTGAAGGCTCAAGGGGCAGTGAGAAGCGTCCGAAAGGACGAACTGTTTCATGGGGTATACTCCCCCCTTTTCCTGGTTCAAAAGAAGAACAGCTCGTGGCGGCCAGTCATAGACTTAACCTACCTAAACCGGTTTATAAAACACGGGAGATTCAAGATGAAGACCCTGTCCACTATCCAGCTAGCCATTCAACCAGGAGATTGGATGATCTCGATAGATCTGAAGGATGCGTATTTCCACGTGCCAGTGGCAGCAGAACTCCAGAAGTACCTCAGGTTTCATGTGGGGCAGGAGCACCTCCAATTCATTTGTCTGCCTTTCGGGTTGACAACCTCCCCACGAGTGTTTACGAAGACCCTACTAGCAGTTGTGGCCCTGATCAGGCTGAAGAAGATACATCTTTATCATTACCTGGACGACCTCCTGGTCTTGTCTCAAGACAGGGCTCATCTCCTGGAACAGAAGGATCAAGTGATCTCGACCCTGACCGAATTCGGTTGGCTTTTAAATCTAGAAAAGAGCCACCTAGAGCCATCACAGCATTTAATATATCTGGGAGCCCAGTTCGACACAGCAAAGGAAACTATCTCCCTCCCATTAGAGAAGATTCCCGTGATTCAGGAGAGGATTGCCAAGGCCCTAGATGTTCGTTATCTGAGAGCCTCTCAATGTCTGAAGATTATAGGCACAATGGTTTCAACATCTCCCATGGTGAAGTGGGCATTGTGGAGGCTACGTCATTTTCAGTTCGGCTTTCTCAAACAATGGAAGTCCGGGAACAAGAACCAGATGATTCTCATCTCATCATCCATGAGGAACAGCCTCTTTTGGTGGCTTCATCGGAAGAATCTCCTGAATTGCCATTCCATTGCTCCAATATCCTGGGTTTGGGTGACAACAGATGCCAGCGGCTCTGGCTGGGGAGCTCTGTGCGGCACAGAGATCGCACAGGGCAAGTGGGATGCCCGCCTTCGCAACCCAGGCTCGAATATCCTGGAGATCAGGGCGGCCTGGTGTGCCCTTCAATCCTTTCCCCGGCTTCTGAAAGGAGAGTCGGTATTACTGAAAATGGACAATACCACAGCAGTGTCCTATGTCAAGAGACAAGGAGGGACAAGGAGCTCAGCTCTTTTACGAGAGATCGAACCGATCTTGGGCTGGGCCCAGAAGATTCTGGCAAACCTGTCCGCAGTCTATATTCCCGTAAAACAGAATTCCCAGGCGGACTTCCTGTCACGCACTCAGGTGGATGTCAACGAGTGGTCTCTCCACGAAGAATCTTTTCAGTGGATTCTGTCCCTGGGGACCAATCCCCAGGTGGATCTCTTCGCCTCTCTATACAACCACAAGCTGAGGAAGTTTTATACGAGGGGTCACTGCAGTCAAGCAACGGGGACGGACGCCTTGACAGACGGGTGGAGATTCAAGAGGGCGTATGGAGGGGAGGCTCCAGTCGGAGTCAGTACAGTTAACACTGGTGGCGCCCTACTGGCCCAACAGGCCGTGGTTCCCCCTTTTGGTCCAACTGAGTTACCGGGACCCAATACCTCTACCAGCCAGACCGGATCTTCTCTCCCAGGGGTCGCTCCTTCACTCCGCTCCGTCCATACTGAAGCTAGCGGTATGGTTCTTGAGAGGAAGAGGTTAGAAGCCCTCGGCTGCGCTCCTAGGGTGATCGCAACTCTGATGAGCTCGAGAAGATCAAGCACAAATAAAGTCTATGGAAGAGTTTGGGCGAAGTTTGTGGAGTTTTCTTTAACATCAGGCTCATCGTTTACAAGTCCAGGAGTACAAGATATCCTAAGGTTCCTCCAAACGGGGTTGGATCTTCCATTATCAGTAAGTTCCTTAAGAGTGCAAGTATCAGCATTACCTGCCTTCTCCGGAATATCGTGGGCGGCACATCCGCTAGTCAAACAATTCTTCCGTGGAGCTTCAAGGCTAAGGCCTCAAAGAAAGCCAAGATTCCCCAAGTGGGATCTTCCCTTGGTTCTGGACTTTCTGAGTGAACTTAATACAACAGAATCTTCTTCATTCTCACTGAAGGATTTCTCGGCTAAAGTTGCCTTCTTGGTCGCCATCACTTCGGCTAAGAGAGTCTAGGAGATTGGGTGCCTGGGTTACAAAGAGCCGTTCCTAACGTTCTTTCCAGACAGAGTAGTCCTGATTCCCATGCTGGGTTCTAACCCGAAGGTGACGTCAGTTTTCCATGTCAACCAGGAAATTGTTCTCCCTACTTTCAGAGACTCGGAGTCAGAGAGAATTCACCCTCTGGACTTAGGGAAAACCCTTACGGAGTACATCCAAGTAACTTCTATTTTCAGACGCTCAAATCATTTGTTCATCCTGCACTCAGGTATCAACAAAGGGAAGAAGGCCTCTTCAAGAACCATTGCGGCTTGGATCATCCACGCGATTCAGCAGGCATATAAAGTGAAGGGCTTGGCTCCTCCGCAGGTGGTGACTGCGCACTCTACCAGAGGGATGGCAACTTCCTGGGCGGCTGCCCATCACGTGGCCCCGGACGTTATCTGTAAAGCGGCCTCTTGGTCCTCCATTAATACCTTTATGTCCCACTATTGTGTTGAACCTGCATCCCTTTCTTCTGTAAATTTTGGGCTTTCAATCCTGTCGGGCGACAGGACAAATTAAACAATTTTTTGTTCAGCATACCCACCCGTGTGGTTTGGCTAGTTATTTCCCACACGTAGGCTGCCATGGAGTCTGTCAGGAAAAAGGAAAATTTATTATCAAATACTTACCGTAATTTTCCTTTCCTCATGGACTCCATGGCAGACGGAGTACCCACCCTGTATGCATGGAGTCGGCTAGTTACGGAACACCAGTACTGAAGGTGAGCAAAGCTTTATGGGTATGGGGTCCTATAGCATTGGAGAGGAGGCGGGATTAACCCACACGTAGGCTGCCATGGAGTTCATCAGGAAAGGAAAATTACGGTAAGTATTTGATAATAAATTTATATGTGAAGGCCTTGGCCTTCTGCTTTGTAGTGCTGAACAATGGTTGTGCTTTACTGCTCCATCTCAAAAATGGACCCACTGGAAACAATGCAATGCCTATGTGTGTTTTTTTTTCTATTGGTTGAACTAGATGGACCTATAAATTTTTTCAACCTGACTAACTGTGTAACTATGTATTCAGTATTTTAACCACTTCCCGTCCGGCATTTAGTAGATTGACGGCCAGGCGGTGGCTTTCTGGTTCTGAGTAGACATTATATGACGTCCTTTAGAACTGGGCACTCGTGCACATCCCCGGGGTGCGCAGCATGGCGATCCATGGTACACTACATCACTGATCACGGTAAAGAGCCTATGATGTAGGCTCTCTACCATGTGATCAGCTGTGTCCAATCACAGTGAAAATAGGAAGTGCCAGCTGTGGGTTGCCCAGCAGGAGATTGTGGGGAGGATTGAATAAATAGCTCCTTCTATGCCCTAATTTCCTTGCGCTGACAGCGTGTGAGGAGAGCCAATAAGTGACTTTTCTCACAGGGGGGATTAGTGATGCCTGTTAGTGACGCCCATCTGTGGTGCCCATCAGTGATGCCCATCAGTGGTGCCCATCTGTGATTCCCATGAGTGGTGCCCCTCAGTGATGCCCATCAGTGTAGCCTCATCAGCGCACATCAGTGAAGAGAAAAATTTCTTTAACTCTTAAACTTTTTTTTTTGGTATTTTTTTCGTTTGTTTAGCAAAAAAAAAGAGGTGGTTAAATACCACCAAAAGAAAGCTCCATCTGTCTCAAAAAATTATACAAATTTTGTTTGGGTACAGTGTGCAGTTGAACTGCGACAGTGCTGAAAGCTGTAAATTGGCCTGGGCAGGAAGGGGTGAAGTGATGAAGTGGTTAAGAATTGTTAAGCAGGAACAAAAGTAATTGCGATGAAAAGAAAAGCTCAGTTTAATAGTTAATTTACAAATTTCTAATTTTAATAAATTGTAAAAATATGAAGAACAAACATAAAAAATGTAAGGTCACGTAATAGTAAAGTTGTACAAAAAACACTACAACTCAATACAGTAAATGCCTACACTGAAAATACGCTATACTTTGCCCTGTTTGTGAAGCTGAATAATAGATATATGGCGTAAAGCAAGAAAATAAGTTGTAATAAAATAAATAAATAAAAGAAAGCGGATGATAGGAGATGACAGAACATTTGAGAAAGAAAATGAGGCAATTTGGTCATACAAACACATGGATGGGACAGGGAAACCATCACCCCCCAATTGTAAAGTTTTCAAGTTCAGTGTGTTTATTTATTTTCTCTAGATGTCAAAAGTTTAACAAGCTCGTTCTATTGTTCTGGTCACGTAGTGGGCCCAGGCAGTGAGTCACCTGATACAGTGAGACAACAGTGACCTAAATTCACAAATGCAAAGGGGACAAAAAAATGAATTCATAATAATCACAAGGATGTGTGTGAGAGAGAGAGAGAGAAAAGAAGGGGAGGAGGTGGTACAAATTAGGGCATAGAAGGAGCTATTTATTCAATCCTCCCCACAATCTCCTGCTGGGCCACCCACAGCTGTCCATGAGCAACCTGATGGCTTACGCCAACTATGACATAATATGACCTATAATCCCATTGCCAATTCCAAGTAAACTGTCCTCATGTGACGTTCCTGGGAAATAATCAGTGCTCTCACCATTTGCCACAACAACTTTGGCTGTCTTATTTTACCCTGTAGGGAAACATCTGCAAAAATTTGCAATCACAACCATGGAAATCTCAGTGAAGAAAGAATGAAGCTAAGAAATAAAATGTTTTTAGTTCATCCAAGTTTTCCTTTAAATTAATCCTATAATACCAATTTAAATTTATAATACTGAAGACAAATGAAGGTTTATGTAGTGGACCTTGTTTCTTCAATGTAACAAGTTTTGAAATAAAAATATCAATGGACTACCAGTGTGGTAATCCTCACACTGGTATTCAATTGACACCTCCTCCAGCTCTCCAAGGGAGGAAGAGTTTGCAGGAGCCTGACATTGCACCCGGAAAACACTGGACGCTGGTGCAATGCAAGCTCCTGTGAAAAAAATAAATAAATAAACATTTACAATTTTATTTTATTTTTTTTAATTAGTAAAAGTAAAAAAGTAACAAAAAAAAAAAAAACGCTCGGAAATAGAGTTATTTGGAAGAATTGACATGCAAGGTCTCTTCTTTCATAAAAACTTCTTCCACTGGTTGCAAGCAGTTTTTTATTCTGTGTACAGTACCTGCCACGCAGGTACAGTACAATGGGCACGCATTCTTGTAAAATGGCAAAAATGGAGCTGGGACAATGTAACTTGAGCATGCACATGCACACAAGTTAAGTCATCTATGGCTGACCAATTACAGAGCCAGAAGAATCTGAACCCAAAAGAAGACCAGCTAAAGAGGTGCATGTAATTTACAAGGGGGACAAAGTATGCAGATCACATCACTGGAGGAGCACACACTGATAGGTAAGTGAGACATAGGCCGCGTACACACGATGAGATATGTCCACTCAAACTTGTCCGACGGACAGTTTAGAGCGGACACGTCTCATCAGATTTTGGTCCGATGGCGTGTACACACCATCAGATCAAAATCCCCGCCGGCAGACAGGGCGGTGACGTGGCGGTGACGTTGACGCAGCCACGTCACCGCACCAGGAAGTAAAAAATGTCCACGCATGCGTCGCATCCATACAACGCTTGTGCAGGCTTTAAAATTTGTCCGCCAGTCAGACATGTCCGCTAGCCCATACACACGATCGGATTTGTCCACTGAACTGGTCCGTCGGACCAGTTTCAGCGGACAAATTCGATTGTGTGTACGCGGCCATAGGGGTTGATTTACTAAACCTAATACTAAAGTGAAGTTTCCCCAGAGCTTAGTGACTGTGGTGAAATTTCACTTTAACCACTTAGCAACCACCTGCCGAAAAATAACGGCGGCAAGGTGGTTGCTTAACTCTGGGATCACGTTATATAACGTGATTCCAGAGTCGCGCTCCCGCGCGCCCCCTGGGGCGCGCACACGGGAATGTCCGTGACCGCCGGGTCCAGAGGACCCGGCGGGTCACGGATCACGGTAAATCGCCGCTGATAGCGGCGGTTTACCACGTGATCGCGCCGTCCAATGACGGCGCGATCAGATGTAAACAGACCGGCGTCATTTGATGACGCCGGTTCCTCCCTCCTCTCTCTGTACCGATCGGTACAGTGTGAGAGGAGAGGGGAGGGAGCGGACTACAAATGTAGTCACAGATCCATCCATCCATCCCTCCCTGCTCAGCCATCCCTGCTGCACATACTCTGCAATGCTGGGCAATACTCTGGGGGGGCAACACTCTGGGGGGCAACACTCTGCAATACTCTGGGCATACTCTGGGGGGCAATACTGGGCATACTCTGGGGGGCAATACTGGGCATACTCTGGGCATACTCTGGGGGGCAATACTGGGCATACTCTGGGGGGCAATACTGGGCATACTCTGGGGGGCATACTCTGGGGGGCAATACTGGGCATACTCTGGGGGGCATACTCTGGGCATACTCTGCACTCCGCAATACTCTGGGCATACTCCGCACTCCGCAATACTCTGGGCATACTCTGGGCATACTCCGCACTCCGCAATACTCTGGGCATACTCCGCACTCCGCAATACTCTGGGCATACTCCGCACTCCGCAATACTCTGGGCATACTCCGCACTCCGCAATACTCTGGGCATACTCCCAGTCAGACATGTCCGCTAGCCCATACACACGATCGGATTTGTCCACTGAACTGGTCCGTCGGACCAGTTTCAGCGGACAAATTCGATTGTGTGTACGCGGCCATAGGGGTTGATTTACTAAACCTAATACTAAAGTGAAGTTTCCCCAGAGCTTAGTGACTGTGGTGAAATTTCACTTTAACCACTTAGCAACCACCTGCCGAAAAATAACGGCGGCAAGGTGGTTGCTTAACTCTGGGATCACGTTATATAACGTGATTCCAGAGTCGCGCTCCCGCGCGCCCCCTGGGGCGCGCACACGGGAATGTCCGTGACCGCCGGGTCCAGAGGACCCGGCGGGTCACGGATCACGGTAAATCGCCGCTGATAGCGGCGGTTTACCACGTGATCGCGCCGTCCAATGACGGCGCGATCAGATGTAAACAGACCGGCGTCATTTGATGACGCCGGTTCCTCCCTCCTCTCTCTGTACCGATCGGTACAGTGTGAGAGGAGAGGGGAGGGAGCGGACTACAAATGTAGTCACAGATCCATCCATCCATCCCTCCCTGCTCAGCCATCCCTGCTGCACATACTCTGCAATGCTGGGCAATACTCTGGGGGGGCAACACTCTGGGGGGGCAACACTCTGCAATACTCTGGGCATACTCTGGGGGGCAATACTGGGCATACTCTGGGGGGCAATACTGGGCATACTCTGGGCATACTCTGGGGGGCAATACTGGGCATACTCTGGGGGGCAATACTGGGCATACTCTGGGGGGCATACTCTGGGGGGCAATACTGGGCATACTCTGGGGGGCATACTCTGGGCATACTCTGCACTCCGCAATACTCTGGGCATACTCCGCACTCCGCAATACTCTGGGCATACTCTGGGCATACTCTGGGCATACTCCGCACTCCGCAATACTCTGGGCATACTCCGCACTCCGCAATACTCTGGGCATACTCCGCACTCCGCAATACTCTGGGCATACTCCGCACTCCGCAATACTCTGGGCATACTCCGCAATACTCTGGGCATACTCCGCAATACTCTGGGCATACTCCGCAATACTCTGGGCATACTCTGCAATACTCTGGGCATACTCTGCAATACTCTGGGCATACTCCGCAATACTCTGGGCATACTCCGCAATACTCTGGGCATACTCCGCAATACTCTGGGCATACTCCGCAATACTCTGGGCATACTCTGCAATACTCTGGGCATACTCCGCAATACTCTGGGCATACTCCGCAATACTCTGGGCATACTCCGCAATACTCTGGGCATACAGCGCCCCTGTCCCCGTGAGCTCGCATGCAGAAGCGAACGCATACGCAAGTCCCGCCCACATATGAAAACGGTGTTCAAACCACACATGTGAGGTATCGATGCGAACGTTAGAGCGAGAGCAATCATTTTGGCCCTAGACCTCTTCTCCAACTAAAATGATGTAACCAGTAAAAATATTTAAAGCGTCACCTATGGGGATTTTTAAGTCGCAAAGTTTGGCGCCATTCCATGTGGCCACGCTGTGTCAAAAAGTCCCACACATGGGGTATCGCCATACTCGGGAGGAATAGCAGAATGTGTTTTGGGGTGTAATTTGTGGTATGCATATGCTGTGTGTGAGAAATAACCCGCTAATATGAAAATTTTGTGGAAAGAAAATAAAAATGAAAAAAATCTTGATTTTGCAAAGAATTGTGGGAAAAATTACAACTTCAAAAAACTCACAATGCCTCTTTCTAAATACCTTAGAATGTCTTCTTTCCAAAAAGGGGTCATTTGGGGGGTATTTGTACTTTTCTGGCATGTTAGGGTCTCAAGAAATGAGAGAGGATGTCAGTACATCAGATGTGATCAAATTGATCAATTTTCAGTAATTGGTACCATAGCTTTTAGACCCTATAACTTTCACCCAGACTAAATAATATCTAAATTTTTTTTGTTTTGTTACCAAAGATATGTAGCAGTATACATTTTAGGCCAAGTTTATGAAGAAAAATTACTTTTTTGCAAAATGTTATAATAGAAATGAAGAAAAATTCATTTTTTTTACAAAATTTTCGTTCTTTTTTCATTTATAGTGAAAAAAATAAAAACCGCAGAGGTGATAAAATACCACCAAAAGAAAGCTCTATTTGTGGGAAAAAAAGGACAAAAATTTCATTTGGTTATAGTGTTGTATGACTGAGTTATTGTCATTCAAAATGTGAGAGCACCGAAAGCTGAAAATTGGTCTGGTTATTAAGTGGGTTTAAGTGCCCAGTAGTCAAGTGGTTAAAAAAAATACCCAATCATGTGCATGGAAAATAATGAATTTTTTTTTTGCTTGCACTTGATTGTTTGATGAATGTCATCAAAGCTACACCTCACTCACTAAATTCGGGTGATAATTTCCCTGCAAAGTGCAACCTCCTTTGAAAAGTCAACAGCTTATTTGCCTTTAGTAAATTAATCCTATAATGTTGGCAGACAGCTAACATTGTACCTATCCGCAAGATGAATAGTAAGGAGGAAGCTGGCAGATACAGGCATGTCACATTTAACAAATTAGCAGCAAAATTAATAGAATGAGATTGTAGGACACACTCTCCCTAACAAAACCATTCCCCAGATACGACCCAAGAAATAATTAGACAAAGAATCAAGTTTGGCAAAATTTGGCCATGGCACATTTATTGGTTTAATATAAAAGTAACAATTTTCATTATATTGATAATAATACATTTCATCATCACTTAATGAACACAAAATTATTAATCTGCCCAGTTATCAGAAATTGAGCAGCAAGTCACCAACATTCTAACACATACTAATCACGTCCTCCTAGAAATCCAGGGTGACCAAAGCACATAAACAGTGCATGCGACTAGGGAGGGAGTAAGGCAGCTCAGGGAATAAGCCCACACACAGCTCTTATATCGACAATCCCAACTTCCAGAAAATTCCTCACATTCCCATTGGATCTTCCTGGAAGTACCATTAACATATTTAAAGGGACAGTAACCTTTTCCTGCTAAACCATGCTAAACAACAATTAAATGTTATTTTAAAGCTATGAGGTGAAGTGGCCACAATCTCAAGCAGGTGGTCCTCAAATTGTGCCCCCCCTCTTTTCATTACTCCTAAAGGGAAGGTGATCCTTTTAAACAAAACTTGCTGGGCTCAAAGCAGCATGGCTTTACTGAAGGCAGATCATGTCAAACTAATGTGATAAAACGTTCTTAACCACTTAAGGACCGCTTGCCTGCAATGTGGATGAAAGGCCCATATAGGCAAAGCGACATACCTTTGCCTGCTTTCCAGGTTTATGGCAGGAGATCAGTGGAACGTTGAAGGGAACAACGCACTTCTGAGGAGCGGAGTTATAGGACATGGTCTGGAGGAAGACCTTTGTGCAGGCCAGAATCCAACACTTGTAAGGAAGCAGGTAGGAGGTCCTTAGAAGGTCAGTCAGTAGGGCCAATCAAAGGTAAAGAAATGGTATCTACAGGGATAAGGTCATTTTCTGTGGAGGTCCATAGTTTTGTGGATCTCCCATGGTATCAGTCCAGTATCCTGATTAAGGAGGCAGCCTGGAAAAATCTGAGGTAAAGCTACACGACCCTTGTTATTGGGTAAGGATAAGATTGTTTGCCTTCAGTTTTTTATTTTATTTTGTCAGATAAAAACACATATGGCCTTATTTATCAAAGGGAAAACCCCCAATGGTGGAGACACAGGGTTGGCCTGAAAATATATATTAGTTTTGGTAGGATATACATTTTGACAACACCCATGCAACCGAACAATGAGATATGCCACTTGCCATAGGAATTAAGGCAGACTAAGTCTTTTTCAGGCCACTTGTTGCTTACAAGTTAAAATCAGTATTGTTTGCTAAAAAGTTGCTCTCCATAGGCAACGTTTTAGGTTTTTTGAACCAGTTTATACTTACAGAGGAGGTCCAGTGCTAGAATTATTGCTCTTGCTCTAACGATTGCGGCGATACTGCCCATGTGTGGTTTAATAGACTGTTTACATTTGTGGGAGCGACTTACGTATGCATTCGCTTCTGCGTGCGAATGATGGGGCGCTTTATAAAAATTATCCCTATTTATTTTATTTTTACACTGTGCCTTTAAAAAAAATGTATTACTTTTATTGCTGTGACAAGGAATGTAAACATCCCTTGTCACAGCAATAGTCATGTGCTAGGTATTTTTTTGGAGGGTTCTGGGGTTTATACGACCCCAAAACCCTCCTTTGCATTTAAAAGCATTCAAAATGGCAAGTTTGGCTGTTTTGAATACTGACTTTTAAAAAAAAAAAACTGGCGCCTTTAAAGCTCCAGTAAACCGGAAGTGATGTCATGATATTGCTTCCGAGTTACTAGATCGGAGACCCCATCAAAGTCGGCTTTGTTCGGGTCTCTGGCCAGCCTCCGGACGTGTTGGCTGGTCGCTTGGGCCTCCCGGTGGGACGGATTAGCCGCATCAGTTGTTATTATAAGAAAGCTGACCTTTCGACTCTAAAAAACGGTACCGGGGTGATGCCTGCAGCTCAACCACTTGAAGCAGAAGGCCGCATATATGAGTTACGTCGGCATGAAGGGGTTGAGGCTGAGACCTGCCAGCGCATTTAAGCGCACAATTAAATTGCACTCGATATAAGATGGATGGGGCAAAGAAATATTTAGAATTTAATTTATATTTATTCATTTTATATTTATCATAATTTACAATAAAGTTGCTCACCATACCACATGCATCCAATTCTCTAATAATAGAGGAGAGAGAGATGTGGGGATTTGTAACATACAGTTAAAGATCATCAGCGTAAAGTGACAATTTGTATTGGCATTGACCAATCGAGATACCCTTTATGTCCAGATTTTGGAGTAAGGCAATAGCAAGATGTTCCATGCTGAGTATGTATAATAATGGAGACGGGGCACCCCTGAAAGGTACCATTGTGATAAGAACTGCACCTGAAAGAAGGCCATTCAAACAAAGTCTTGCAGATGGGCTACTATAAAGCGCTAATTTTATGTATGAGGTTGGGTTCCAGCCCCACTTGTTGAAGTGTACTTTTAAGAAAATCCCAATGAACACAGTTGAATGCCTTTTATTGCATTATGATGCAAGCTGGTACTGTATGTGACATTTTTGAGCGTATTCTATCAACAGCAGCATTTTTAGAGTGTTATCCCAGGCCTCTCTCATGGGTGTAAAACAAACATGGTCAAGGTGGATCAGGTCTGGAATTAACATTGTTAGGCGATTGGCTATGATTTTGGAATAGAGGCTTATATTAACATTAGTAAGAGAGAAGGGGACAACAGTTCCCGCATAAGGATAGGGTCTTTACCCAGTTTAGGTAGCTCTGCAATGTGCATGTCCAGGGCCTCCATTTAGAAGAGAGAGTCTGAAGAGACAGCATTAAATGTGTTCAAAACAACCGGGATAAGAGAGGTATGACATTTTTGGATTACCATTTTTAAAACAATGGTGTTGTCCTGAGAACAGAACAGACAATGCACCCACAAAAACAAAAACAGACAATGCACCCAAAAAGCAACAGTAAAAATAATAGAGGGATATGACACGTGTATCCATTTAGTCCAGACAGCATCAAATTTGAATATTGCATTACAGAGAAGGTACAGTATGAATGTTTTTCAAGTAAGAATTTTTTATTTCAGATTTCCACTGTTATGATCACTTAATGCCCCTGTTCCTCATTCCAGCACCCGGGTGATGGTTGTTGCTTTTCCTCCCTGTCTGTGTTCACCTGTTGACTGATTGATCTGGTCAGTCAACTAATATAATCAAACTAAACACTCTATCCCTCGCTTGTAATAGAGACAGAGACCTGCATTGTTCTGATCGAGCCTTATGTTTGCCTGCACTACTTTGCTGTTAGATTTCCCTGTGTATAATGTGGATCGGTTATCGGACCACCTCAGAACTCCACCTGCCTTATTACCTGGTCTGTCTTAGAACCATGCTATCTGCTAAACTGCAAGTAATCTGTTGTTTTCTCTGTTCATATTTACCCAGGGGGGCTGGCCAGACACTATAGCATTGTGTTTAAATTCTGGGGGCAACCATGTACCGGTAGGCCTGCTTGATTTAAGGGAAAGGGGTTTTTTTTGAAAACGCCGCTGAACAATACCTATTTCCGCCGCTGGCGTCAGGGTGAAACACACTCAAAAACTCCATCCCCGTTCACCCTGAACCAAAGCAGAAAAAAATGTGCAGGCATTTACGGGAAACATAAAGAGTGCTTTGCCCCCACGCTGCCCGCCTTTTCTTCAAAAACGTGCAGACGGGTGCAACGTCAAGTGGTCCTTCTGTGCTAGAAGGAGAAGGGACTCTGCCTCCCAAACCCTGATCCCCCGGGGCGTTAGGCTGAGTAATTCCAAAAGTCTAGTATGAGTGGGGTCTGCTTCTATAGATCATACTGTGTGTCTGTTTCCCTCAGAGATGGCTTATTTGTTCCTGCACAACTTAGTTCTGATAAGTTTTCTCACCACCTCTTTGCTTTCATTGATTCCGGTGCTGTTTGCAATTTCATCGATAGGGACCTAGCACACCGTCTACAGATTCCGGTGACTACGGTGCACAGACCGTTATCAGTTTTAGTTATCGATAACTCTCCCTTGTCCATGGGCCTGGTGACCTTGTGTACAGTACCCATTACCCTGACCATTGGGGAATTGCATAAGGAGACAATCAGCTTCTACGTGATCTCGTCTCTTGCTTATCCCCTTATCTTAGGGTATCCCTGGCTTAAACTGCACTACCCGCACATAGACATGGCTGCAGAGAAGATTGGGTCCCGGTCCCAGACTTGCATCCAGAATTGCATTAAAATCACTGACCAGTTGCCCATGTATAACTTTTGTGTGGCCAGTACCAGTCATGTGCCCTTTTTCCAGTCCTATTCAGATCCTGCTCATGCCAACATTTCCAAATGTGACTACAGATTACATTACCAAACCCTTGCACAGAGCAAGTAAGTATAACATATTTGTTATTTAAAAAAAAAAATAACCTTTACAAACATAGGCTAATAAATTAATGTATAAAGATTGGGGGAACTAGGGCCATCCAGTGATCTTAAGAGCTTCTTCTTGAGCCACACCTTAGTTGCCTTGAAGAAGTTT
This sequence comes from Rana kukunoris, assembly GCA_029574335.1. NCBI lineage: Eukaryota > Metazoa > Chordata > Amphibia > Anura > Ranidae > Rana > Rana kukunoris. The sequence goes on along the minus strand of CM056050.1, from coordinate 144,157,239 downwards.
TGGTCATTGTCATGCTGAAACCCATCCATGACCACCCATCTCAGTTTTCGGCTGAGGAAGAAATTCTCATCCAAATTTTACAACACATAGCCCTCCGGTCCTGGCACCCCAATGCGGCAAAGGCCCGGCTTGTACCTTTAGCAGGAAACAGCACCAAAGCATCAGTTTTCATCTCTGTGCTAAAAAAGCGTGTAGGATGGTTTTTAGAGTCACAGTCAGCATTTTTCTTCCTCCAAACAAGGCAAGGCGAGTTAATGCCAAAGAGCTCAATTTTGGTCTTACCTGATCATAGCACTTTCTCCAAATCCTTCTCTGAATCATTTAGATGTTCATTGGAATGACTGTACATGTAGCTTCTTTAAGAGGGGACTTGCCGTGTTTGGAGGAAGAAAAATGCTGTCTATGACCCTATGAACACCATGCCTACAGTCAAACATGGAGGTGAAAACAATATGCTTCGGGCTGTTTCTCTGCTTAAGGTACAAGCCAACTTTGCCTCATTGAGGGGGCCGGAAGCATGCTCAATGTCCGCCAGCCGCCCATGATTGTTGTGCACAGAGATTGAATGGGAATCTGCCTTTGTAAACAAGTCAGATTCCCGTTTTGATGGGACATGTCAAAGATCTTCTGTTTCCAGTGATCGGGAACAGCGATCTCTGTCATGTCCCAGTAAGCCCATCCCCCCTACAGTTAGAACACACACAGAGAACACAGTTAACCCCTTGATTGCCCCCTAGTGTCAACCCCCTCCCTGACAGTGTCATTTATACATTGATCAGTGCATGTGGGTCTCATATTGTTTAGCTGATTCCTTATATTTTTGTTTAGCTGATTCCTTATATTTTTGCATGTGCATGATTTTCAAGCAAAAGTTATACAAGGTGAAATCTTCCCTTCACTGCTCACTTTTTTATAATACTCACAATGCAGGTGCCTGCTTTATTTTTATCACAGAGAGTCACATACAATAAACCATACCACCTGTGGCTTAATTCAAGATGTGACATTTCACCTTTGCTCCTCCGAGGTTTTGGTGTGAAGTCACGGAAGTTGCTCGACAGCAAGAAAAGTGATGAAGGTGATGGATACTACATTTTGACATTTTACATGTTTTTATAATAAGTCAGACTGTCATGCTAAAATAAATGGAGTTTATACTCTACATTGTACACAATCCGTCATATTTCTTACCATCAAATGGACTAATCCCTTTGCAGAGCATATGACTTATCTCTATGATGAAACATTTATTAGAATGTGCTTTACACAATGCTTGATATGTGAGATTATGACAGCATCTCATCCATTTTATTTTACAAAGTAAGTGAGGTGCATGTGGGACAGGTATGCCATTGCTAGTGAATTAAACTAACCATTTAGATACCACTAACATTTTGATAAAAACAGAGGCATCAATCATACATTTCCAAAAATAAGTAGAAGTTGCATGTCACTAACAAGCCTGTGAAAATGCGATATACTTACTTTATTTGGACATACCTGTATATTGCAATGGCAAAACAGAGCAGGCTTACCTGGAAGTTTCCGCAGACCTTCATCATGGAATAGTGACACAATGAGCCTGGCATACCCAGGGCAGTTGTAGACTTCTCATATGTATTTGCCAAAACTGAAATAAAATGACAAGCATACATTACTGTGCAAAAGTTTTAGGCACGTGTGAAAAAATCTTAAGGATTAGGCACAACTGTACTGTGTGAAACTCATCTACAAGACTGTGTATTGGTGTCTTTTAATGCCATATTGGTGATTTAATAAACGGCAATTGGACCTTCATCGATGTGCAGCCATTTCTTTGTTTACCTCATATACCCACAAAGGCAGGCAGGGGCTAGCACTTGTTCTTATCATGCATAGTCCATTCACCTGGAGGGGTGGTTTCTTTATTTTACATGCAAAGAAAGGCTGTAAAATAGGAATGATTTTAAAAATATATATTGTTTATTTTTTTATCAATATAAAAAAAGCAACAGAAGAAAAATCTAAATTAAATCAATATTTGGTGTGACTACCCTTTGGCTTCAAACCAGCACCAACTCTTATGCCACGTAGACATGATAATTTATCGTGTTGTAAAAAATGACGATGTGTGGGCTTCAGAGCATTTTTCGGGTTCTGAAAAACGGGCAAAAAAAATTCAAACATGCTCTATTTTTTCACAACGTTTTTAACGTTGTCGTTTTTTGGGTTGTAGAAAATGGTCGTGTGTAGGCTTTAACGACGTGAAAAATGGGAGCGCTCGTTCTGGTAAAACTACCGTTCATAAAGGAGTAAGCACATTCATCACGCTGTAACTGACAGAAAATTGCAAATCGTCTTTTACTAACACAAAATCAGCTAAAGCAGCCCAAAGGGTGGCGTCATCCGAATGGAACTTCCCCTTTATAGTGCTGTCGTACGTGTTGTACATCACCGCGCTTTGCTAGAGCATTTTTTTTTTTCACGATCGTGTGTAGGCAAGGCTGTTTTATGATGAAGTTGAAAAAAACATTGTTTTTTTCAACCCGAAAAATGATCGTGTGTACGCGGCATTACACATGCACAAAATCAGGGATTTTGTAGGATTAGATTCAGGTGTATGATTAACCAATTATCCTAAGCAGGTGCTAACGATCATCAATTTTAAATATAGGTTGAAGCACGGTCTTTACCAGGAACAAAAACAGCTCTTTAGGAGGCTTAAAACTGAGTAAGGAACAGCCAATACTACTAAGGTGAGATTGTGAAAGGCGGTTTTATATCACAGGTCATGCACCATGGCAAGACTGAGCACACAAGGTATTATACTGCATCAGTAATGTCCCTCCCAAGAAAAGATTTCAAAGCAGAATGGGGTTTCAAGATGTGCTGTTCAAACACTTTTGAAGAAGAACAAAGAAATGGTCAATGTTAAGGACCGTAGTGGTCGGGCCAGGGAAACTTAATGCAGCAGATAAAGGACACATCATGCTTACTTCCCTTTGACATCAGAAGTAGGGATGAGCTTCGCGTTCGATACGAACGTATGTTCGACTCAAACATTATCTGTTCGTACGTTCGACGAAATTCGAACAAAAGCGGTCATTCGCACCAAATTTGAGTGACGCAAAATGGCCCATAATTCACTGCGGCATTGCGCGCTGATGATTGGCCAAGCTTGCTGTATGTTCTGCATGCTTGCCCAATCACAGCGCGCAAAAAACGAAGAACCATAATTGGCCAAAGCCTGGGTGGTCATGCACCATGGCAAGACAGGGCTTTAGCACACGCCCCACACTATATAAGGCCGCCTGCTGGGCGGCCTTGTGTAGTGTGTTCCGGCTTGTTAGTGAAAGCAGTCAGAGAGACAGAGAGATTGTTTTTATATAGCTAGATAGAGCAGGCAGGCAGACAAGTCAGTTTAGATTAATTTACAGTGTGTAGAGGATATATCCCTAGGAGTTGTACATATATTTATACACTGTATAGCTTAGATAGATCAGTTCTTCCTAACTGACTGGAAGGCAGGTGATTGTGCTATTTAAAGACGTTATCACAGGTATAGACACCCAGCAGGTACAATATTTAAAGGAATTTTTTTATTTAACCACTTAACCACCAGCCGCCGTCAAATAACGGCGGCAAGGTGGTTGCTTAACTCTGGGATCACGTAATATAACGTGATCCCAGAATCGCTGGGAATGTCCGTGTCCAAGACCCAGGGGATCACGGATCGCGGTAAATTGCCACTGATAGCGGCCGTTTACCACGTGATCGCTCCGTCCAATGATGGAGCAATCACATGTAAACAAACCGGCGTCATTTGATGACGCCTGTTCCTCCCTCCTCTCTCTGTACCGATCGGTACAGTGTGAGAGGGGAAGCGCGGATGGCAGCAGCACTGTTGGATGGATCTGTGACTATTGCAGTCACAGATCCATCCATCCCTGCTCAGCCATCCCTGCATTAACCCCTTCCTTCCCTGTGCATTACTCTGCATACCCCCTGCACAATACTCTTCCTTCCCTGTGCAATACTCTGCAATACCCCCTGTAATACTCTGCAATACCCCCTGTAATACTCTACAGAACCCCCTGTAATACTCTGCAATACCCACTGTAATACTCTGCAATACCCCCTGTAATACTCTGCAATACCCCCTGCGCCATACTCTGCAATACCCCCTGCGCCATACTCTGCAATACCCCCTGTGCCATACTCTGCAATACCCCCTGCGCCATACTCTGCAGTACCCCCGCACAATACTCTGCAGTACCCCCGGCACAATACTCTGCAGTACCCCCGGCACAATACTCTGCAATACCCCCGGCAAAATACTCTGCAATACCCCCGGCACAATACTCTGCAATACCCCCGGCACAATACTCTGCAATACCCCCGGCACAATACTCTGCAATACCCCCCGGCACAATACTTTGCAATACCCCGGCACAATACTCTGCAATACCGCCGGCACACTACTCTGCAATACCCCTGGCACAATACTCTGCAATACCCCCCGGCACAATACTCCCCGCGCAATAATCCCTGCGCAATACTCCCCGCGCAATACTCCCTGCGCAATACTCTGCGATCGTTTTTTTTCAGGCTTCCCAGCCTAGAGGTGTGATGTGGGGTCTTATTGACCCCATATCTCACTTGAAAGAGGACCTGTCATACTATATTCCTATTACAAGGGATGTTTACATTCCTTGTAATAGGAATAAAAGTAATCAAAACATTTATTTTTGGGGGAAAACATGTCAAACTAAAATAAATAAAGTACAATTAACAATAAAAAAAAAAAAGGCACCCCTCTCCCCGTGTGCTCGTATACAGACGTGACCGCACACGCAAGTCCCGCCCACATATGAAAACTGTGTTCAAACCACACAAGTGAGGTATCGCTGCGAACTTTAGAGCGAGAGCAATCATTTTGGCCCTAGACCCCCTCTCCAACTAAAAAGATGTAACAAGTAAAAACATTTAAGGTGTCGCCTATGGGGATTTTTAAGTAGCGAAGTTTGGCGCCATTCCACAAGCGTGTGCAATATTGAAGGGTGACATGTTGGGTATCTATTTACTCGGCGTAACTTCATCTTTCATATTATACAAAAACATTGGGCTAACTTTACTGTTTTTTTTTTTTAAAGCACAAAACTGTTTTATTTCCAAAAAAAAAACGCGTTAGAAAAATTGCTGTGCAAATACCATGCGCGATAAAAAGTTGCAACGACTGCCATTGTATTCTCTAGGGTCTTTGCTAAAAAAAGCATATAGAATGTTTTGGGGTTCTATGTAATTTTCTAGCAAATAAATTATGATTTTTACATGTAGGAGAGAAGAGTCAGAATTGGTCTGGGTGTTCCAGAACGCCTGATGGCGCTCCCTGCATGTTGGGCCTCTCTATGTGGCCACGCTGTGTAAGTCTCACACATGTGGTATCGCCATACTCGGGAGGAATAGCAGAATGTGTTTTGAGGTGTAATTTGTGGTATGCATATGCTGTGTGTGAGAAATAACCCGCTAATATGAACATTTTGTGGAAAAAAAAAAATCTTGATTTTGCAAAGAATTGTGGGAAAAAATTACAACTTCAAAAAACTCACAATGCCTCTTTCTAAATACCTTGGAATGTCTTCTTTCCAAAAAGGGGTCATTTGGGCGGTATTTGTACTTTTCTGGCATGTTAGGGTCTCAAGAAATGAGAAATGCTGTCAGTACATCAGATGTGATCAAATTGATACATTTTCAGTAATTGGTACCATAGCTTGTAGACCCTATAACTTTCACCCAGACTAAATAATATCCAAAGGTATTTATATTTGTTACCAAAGATATGTAGCAGTATATATTTTAGGCCAAATTTATGAAGAAAAATTACTTTTTTGCGAAATTTTATAATAGAAATGAAGAAAAATTCATTTTCTTACCAAATTTTCTTTTTTTTTTCATTTATAGCGGAAAAAAAAAACTGTAGAGGTGATCAAATACCACCAAAAGAAAGCTCTATTTGTGGGGAAAAAAAGGACAAAAATTTCATTTGGTTACAGTGTTGTATGACTGAGTTATTGTCATTCAAACTGTGAGAGCACCGAAAGCTGAAAATTGGTCTGGTTATTAAGGGGGTTTAAGTGCCCAGTGGTCAAGTGGTTAAGCATCAATAAAATCACTGCTCCTGGAGCAGTGATTTTAATGATGCTTATCTTAAAAAAAAAACCTGGGTCTTGCCCGAGGGAACGTATCAATGGAAAAAAAAGTTTTAAAAACGGTTATTTTTTCAGGAGTCCTGCTCCTGAAAAGACGATAGTTTTTTAAACTTTTTTCCATTGATACATGTTCCCTGGGGCAAGACTCGGGTTCTCAAAGACATTTTCCAACAATAACTTGAATATTGGTCTTTAAAATAATCGTTTTTGAATTCGAACGTTCGAGTCCCATAGACTTCAATGGGGTTCTAAACGTTCGCGCGAACGGTCGGTCTGTTCGACGGTTCTGGTGCGAACTGAACGCGGGGGTGTTCAGCTCATCCCTAATCAGAAGATGTACAACCACATCCTTTAAGTCCCTCCCACTGATAAGTGCTTGGTCATGCCCACATTTTACCGTGGTGGGCTACGTGCGCCGCAGGTCTTTTCCCATATTCAGTGTCTCTCATTCTGAAGCTAAATGTAAGGAAGTATACCAGCGTGCCCTGCTTGCAGAGCGAGAGAGAAGCAAGATGGCAGGTGCACGTGTGTACCTAGATCTAATCTGGTTACCTGACATGCAGGACGTAATTGTTTTTATTTAAACAAAGTGCAGAGGGGTTAAAACCTCTGCTGGATTCTTGTTACCATTTCTATAGATACATTTTACTATAAGCTTCCTGTTCATTTCCTGTGAAGCTCCTACATTAGAAGGCTAATGCTGCGTACACGCAGTCGGAATTTCCGATGAGAGATTTTTGTCAGATTTTCCGATCGTGTATATGCCCCATCTGACTTTTTTCTGTCTGTATTTCCGACAGACTTAGAGAATAGGTTCTCAATTTTTCAGACGGAAAAAAATCCTATCGGAAAATACACTCATCTGTATGGAATTCCGACGGGAAAAAAAATGCATGCTCGGAAACCATTTGACGCATGCTCGGACGCATTGAAATTATTTTTCTCACCTCGTCATAGTGTTGTACGTCACCGCGTTCTTAACGCTCAAAAGTTCAGAGAAATTTTGTGTGAACGTGTGTATGCAAGCCAAGCTTGAGCGGAATTCCATCAGAAAAACCATCCAACTTTTTATTGGCGGAAATTCCGCTTGTGTGTACAGAGCATTACAGGCTGGTTAGAGGAGGGAGCTGAGCAGATGAAATATAAACTAAACACAATTTCAACTTTCAATTTTAATAATGAAGTGCTTCACAGTGCCTGAAGCTTTAGAGGTTCTTAATTGCGGTTAAAGCCTGGTTCACACCTATGCATTTTTTAGTGCCTTTTCAGTTTTGCAGAAACACACTACAGTCCATTTCACATTGTTTCCTATTGATGTAGTTCACATCTATGCATTTTATGGAAAGGGCCAGGGACTTTTTCTGTTTTTTTGGTTTCATAGACTTCAATGGATCAAAAGCGTGCATTGAAAAACGCAAAATGCACCTGCAATATGCAAACTGCAACCTGCATAGGTGGGAATCAGGCCTTAAAGATTAGTTACTGCTTTTTAAAGAGGAACTGCAGTCTGCTCACACAATTTGTAATTAAATCATTTTTGCCATTCTGAAGCTCCCCTTCAACCACTTTGCATATTATTTTATATGTACTGTGATTCTGTACTTGCAAAATATGCTGCAGAAATCTCCCTTAATATTACCTTAAAACACAATACCAAAAAACAGGCTGTTCTTGACTCCTACTAAGTTTCTACGCAATTCATGGTATGGCAAAAAAAAATTAAAAAAAATTTGTATAGAATGGTGAAAGACGCATTGCTTTCTGCTCATTTGTCTATTACACCAGACATCTGCCTCTCCAGCACTTGAAAAACCAAAGACAGTTATTTTCACAGTGATGTTCATACAAGGACAGAAGAAGAAAAAAAACACATTAATCTCTAAATCTTCTTATCCCTAAAATAAAGCAATACAATGTTTGAAAGACACCAATTCTTACTTTATGGGGATGCTATGATACAAGTGCCCATACAACCTTTGATTTACGGGAAATTGAGGCAGCTTTAGATGGATGGTAGCTTGACCAAGAGATGTCAATTTATCATGCATTGCAATATCTTGCTATAGATCAACGGGAGACTTTTTAGAGATTAACTTGCTATACAAAGCCTATAAAATTCCAGCGTCTCTTAATGTATAGTCTGTGTGTTTACAAAGAAACCAAGAAAGATTTGTTTTAAAGGTTTGTGGCAAAAATAGTAACATGAGAGTGGAGCATATGAACAGAGCCAGGCCCACTTCACTAAAAATCAAAAGAAAAACAGTTATTTATAGGATATATCCATGATATTCTATTGATTGTAAATGAGTACTATATTATAACCAATGTTGTGCCCTGTCCATAGTGCTGATCCTGTATACCAACACGAATTCCAGCTTGGCAGTGGTGCAAAGTCCACTTCATGTGCAAGAACAATTGTTATGATCCTGTTCAACTACAGATAGATAGATAGATAGATAGATAGATAGATAGATAGATAGATAGATAGATAGATAGATAGATAGAGAGAGAGAGAGAGATAACATACAGCACTGGGTAAAAGTTAGGGCATCGTATAAAAATAAGAAAAAATTATTAAACCGCGCTAGAAATATGGTTTACACATTAATTAACAAGTGACATAATAGATGAGTATTAAACAGTCCCATTATAAGTGATGTTTTCAAGTGCTCGTGCTCAAATATACATCCGTGCTCCTTAGTGCTCAGACTGGGTGACCCACATAGATGGGCACTCACCCCTAGGTGTTGACCAACTATCGCTAGTGTGGTCAAACAAGCAGGTGGGGGGCCCCTTGGAGATGTCCGTTTATGGCAATTTCTTGAAGTGGATAAACCTCATAGATATGAATAGGAGTAAAAAGGAAACCTCATTGCGCAATACCGTTTGAAAAGGTTTATTAACAAAAACAACAAGTGGGTTACACTCACATGTAAAGGTGCTTTTATCCTGGCACCCGATGTGAATAGCAGGCAGTTTGTTGAGGGGAAATCGGCCCACACTAGATGATTGACCACTGGCCGCGGTTCAGCTCGATTCCCGGTTTGATCGCGGGCAGAAGAGAGTCGCAGTGACACGATCAAGCCTCGACACGTTTTGACTTGAGGGTACTTACAATCTATCAATTTTAATCAATGATAAAAGTTATCCAAAAAATGTATTATAAAAACATAATTACAATTTTAAAAGAGGAGGAAAAAGGAATTTATTTTTAACAAAAATAAATTAACTGTAATTAAGAGGCAATCTAGTGGACATTTAAGGAAATGTCAATAGGTGAATAATGCCAATTCTGCTGTGATAGTGAAGGGGAACCACCAGTCATGGCATGGGCCCTAAAGAAAGGGCACCAGCGGGATGTTTCTTCAGTGCGCATGTGCTGATGTTTTTGGCACATGTGGATACAGTGAACATCTCCGGTAAAAGTGGTGTAACAGGGTTTACAACCACCTGAAATTATTCACAAATTATCTGAAAGGTCTATATTATTGTCACACATGTCATAATAAGGTAACATTCAATAAACACAAGTCTCACAGTGATTTGTCACTGCTATGATTTCTTGAAACCTTTTTTTATTTCCAAAACACCAGGTTGGTCTCATTTGCACATGAAGAAATCTCTAGCTTATTTACCAATGATGAGGCAATCTATGACAAAATGAGGTGTTTCTAAATTGCAGACTGCACAGGGTCCCTGAACTTGCAGGTAAAGTGGTTGTAAAGTTCCTACGTGAAAAATTAACAAAGCATATACTTATATAGTGTGTACCAGCCTCAATCCAAAGCACCAAGCATCATTCTTTCTGCTGTCTTTTCCCTTTGCTATCTGCTTGGGTCACTGATAATAGTCCAAGCCAGCTTTACAGCATCCTGAGTGCCAACCCCAGCACACAGTAGTTGAATGACAGCCTCAGCTGTGTATATTTCCCTATAATTTTATGTAGAATGGTGTGTCCATTCTCTTCACTCAGCTTTCAGGTTTCACTGAGCTTTGTGCTCTAGCTGTGCATTGTGTGATGTCAGGTCCCCACCCCCTGCCTCCTACTGCTGAGAAATAGCCTTTGACCTGTGTGTTTTAAAAGAGTTATACAGAAGAGAGTGCGGCAGGTAAACAGGTACAACATATGTACAAGGATTTGTTTCATCTTTGTGTATTACCTGAGTCACTTTACTGGGTATATGTAAGGGTTTACAATCACTTTAAACCTCATTTACACTTGTGACCATGTGTCCAATGCTGTAAAGAGATAGCATTAGCTTGGAACTAAAATATTAAAAAAGCTTCAGCAATCTACATGTAACCTACTGATATGTGAAATACCGATTTTCAGTAGCAGGACCAAATGATTCAACAGTTTACAATATATGGCATATTGTAAGATCACTTCAACATTTAAAAGCAGCTTTAGCCCAGCAATTAAATATTATTTATATTTGCCATATCCACTGTTCTACTGGCTACATAAAATAAGATTCTGCACATCCTGTGCCACTGATATCTGTTTTTTGGACCGCTAAGGTACATAAAATTGGCTATTCCCACCCTTTTCATCCTCTTAATGCCTCCCCACTTCCACTGAAAAATATTTATTTCATTGTGAGTACCTAATTTTCTAAGCAGGTACACCTGAAAGTCTATATGTAAACCAATCACATGCTAGGGAAGTTTTAGTTGAATTAAGTGAGTGCAGATCACTTTAAAAAAATTCACTAAACTGTCACTTTTCTTTGTGACCAGCCTCTACTTAGTAAATCAACCTATTGTAGTAAAGCGTAAATGGGTGCTAATAAATAATACAATTGTCCAGTGTGTACATGTTTGGATTGTTCACTAGTTGCATTTTGCTAAAAAAAATAAAGGTACTGTCTGTAAATAATGCATAAAATCTTACATCTAGAATAAACATTGACAACTGTGCCACAAATTTGTTTGCTGGATTTCAAGTTAGTTAAAGTGTGACTGTAATGTTATTTTATTTACTATGGTAAAAAAAAAATATATATATATATATATATATATATATATATATATATATATATATATATATAGGAGTTTAGATGATCTGATACAGGCTAGATCTCTCTAGAGTTAAAGGAGTTACTTTGCCTCCACAATCTCTGTACACTGTGGCAGATCCATACAGTGCACTCCCTGCAATCCTCCCTTTGTCCATTCAGGGTGCATGCTTACAGTAAGCAGGACGTGTATTTCTCTTGAAAGACACTGTATGAAATTAAAATTACATTGTGAAAACCAGTGAAAAGAAAAGGGGTTCTCAGCTACCGCCCTCCATTCCGAGTGATAAAGTGCCAACTGGGAGAGAGAGAAAAGCGGAGAAGGAGAGAGAGCAAGAGAGAAAGTAGAGGGGGGGGTGCAATTTGACTGAACATGTGTGGGTATTTCTTTGTCCCACAAGGCACACACGCCCCCTTCTCTCACATTGTGTCGCTGGCTATTCTCTACGATTCTTGTCTTGTTCTCGCTCTCCCAGCTCTCTGACCCTATGCCGGCCCTTTGCATTGCGTCCCCGAGAAGTCAAGTCATGCCAAATTTGTGCTCTCGGCGGTGGAACCAACTCTCACACACTGCAGGGCACAGCTTGCCTTTTCTCCCTGGCCCTTTCCCACACTTTCCTATGCTCTTTGTCAGCCCCTAGATTTTTTTCTGCTCCTATTCAGCCCAAATTAGTCACGAATCGCCCCAGCTTGGAGACAAAAATAAATTAGGTGGAGTTTTTTCTTTTCTTTAAATCCTGTTTACCCTTGTTACCATTACGTACCCTTCCTTCACCTCTCCCTTTGCCCCCACAGTGAATGATGGCTATGGTTAACCCCTGATACAGGACTGTACTTGTAGTAATAGCACTGTGGTGAACAATAAAGGAAGCAACCTCATTTGACCCAAGGCAAAACTCCCATTCTTCCTATGTCACAGGTATCAAAACAAATACTGGCCATTTCTGGCACAGATGACTGGTCTCGGTCTGGAATTAACATATAATAATGGCACGAAAAATAAATGAATAGGTTAAATGGTGATTTTTTACGGTCCTGACTTCATACCACCGTCAACTGTCGATTGCTGCTATACAACTTTCAGAAGTCATTTATCTCACATTTATAAGAACAGCGTCATGCTTTGAGATTTATAGTGGCACACTGTTCTTTCTTTAACAATGCCTTGTCCTTAAAACCGGGGTGACTGCCCAGGAGCCTGATGGTGCATGAGTATAATTATTGAAAGGAATACTTTATCTTCTTACTGTCATCAAAATGACCTTGTTTGATCCTTGAGACCACCTTTTTTCTGATGATAAATAGCTTCACCAATATATTTGGATAATGTTACGCAATCTATTCCTAAGCTTATCAGAAATATTTTTTCTGACACTTAACTGTTAAGTTTGAGGCCCATACACTTCTCTCACTTATTCTATATATATTTTAGTGGAAATACTTGAAATAGACTGTTAATTGGTGCCTCTCCAATTTAGTGCTAGAACCTGAATATTTGTGGCAGGGATGTTGGATTGTAAGTTTCAGGTTTAGGGACTAATGTACGTTGTTCTATGTAGTATGCTCAGTGCTTAAATTGGATTGGAGCTTCATCCTGTCCCCCCCCCCCCCCCCCCCCCCCCAAATGAAAAAAAAAATGTGTGAAATTTTTTTTTTTTATACTCACCAGAAAGGGCGGTTGCTATGCGGAACTAGCTCTTCTGCCTCGGTTTCCATCGTGCTTTCTTCTGGTGAATAGGACACGCTGCCTTCTGGGAACTTTTTTTGGAGTGCGGCCGTCCCGGTTTTTCTGTACACATTTTTGCATATTATTGCAGTGCCTGCACCCAGGTGTTTGGACTCCACCTTGCAGTTCCCTGGGACCTCTGAGCGGTAAACTTTCTTTCTCATGCCTTCTGGGAACTATTTGTATCCCAGGAGGCAGCGGCCCATTCACAAAGTGCTGCGCGAGTCGCGCATGCACAGTAGGAAGCGGGAAGTGAAGCTGTCCCCGAAGCCGTAAGGCTTCACTGCCTGTTTCCTCTTAGTGAGGATGGAGGCACCAGGACCGATCGATTGCCATCGAGGGGCCGACATCGCGGGCAACTAGGACAGGCAAGTGTCCTTATTAAAAGTCAGCAGCTACAGTGTTAGTAGCTGCTGACTTAAAAAAAAAATATATCACAGGTGGAATCCCACTTTAATACATTAATGCTATGCAAACAAGGGGATTTATATATAACATGTATTATTTTCTTCTCGTTTTTAGAAGTAAACCCTTATTGACATTTAGTTTGAAAAAATCTTCGTAAGTATATCATAAATGCATTCAGTCTTTGTCCTTCTGTTTTCGTCCAGCCTTTTTGGAACTTTTCTTGTCTACATGCATACACTTCGGCTTTCCTGATGGTAGTAACAGTGGACTATGCCTGTCCATCATGTCAAATGGTAACTTGGGGTCTCCATTGGAAGCCTGTGTTACAGTAGTAAAATTTGGGGCACAGGGACGTAACTTTATCACTCTTCAACAAGAACGGCCTGAACAGGGTCTTTCCTGGAAAAATCACCAAGTTTTAGTTTAATGAAAACTATAGATTTAAAATGGCTTTTGAAATTACAAAATGTGTTAACGCTGTCATGCCTTCATTAAATAAGGCTTATCATTTTTTTATTGACTTTGGTTTAATTGAATTAAGTCTATGCTGCTATCTAATGGACATTCTGTTTAACTGCACCATTTCTATTCAATACAGTCAGTTAGAATAGCTGGTTAGATTTGGCCCATGCAAGCCTCCGTATTTTCTATCCCATCAGGCCTTTCATCAGGTTTCTCAGGCTTTTCCTTTTCTCCCTGGAAGCAAGCACATGTACTGCTGAATTCTAATCTATGCCAGCCATCCCGATCCATCTCCAGTATGTTTATCTTTTGTGTCTTCAGCTAGGTAGATAGGGAGGCACTAATTATATGATTACTTATTAATTGTATTTGTTTGTATCTGTTTCAGTTTTACTCTGTCTTGTATCAATAAAAGTTCAAAAGTATTCTGCGCCTACTGGAATGCATTGGTATGAGAGGAGTTAACAGTGTGCCCGAATACACCTCGGTCATGTGTAGTGAAGGGCATAACAGTAAAACGGAGGCTTTTAAACATGGCTAGCATACAGAACTTCCAGCAAAACTAGGTCTTCTAAGCACGGCTACCATACCGAAGTAAAGGCTGCGTTTGCTGAGACACAACTCAAATTACGCATGGAAACTGCATTAGAGAAGTTACGCATGGAAACTTCATTAGAGAAGTTACGCATGGAAACTGCATTAGAGAAACTAGCTGCAGAGAAGGAGTCAGCGGCTGCTGCAGCCTAGGCAGAAATTCTAGAAGAACTTGCAAAGCCCACCAACGTGCTTGGGGAAAAATCCATTCCTCATGACAATACAGAATGTACCTCAGAATATGTGCGGCGACACGCCGAACCAGACAGCTGCCCGCTTACAGAGCCAAGAGCGGAATCAACTACCACCATTCACACGCCTTATATCAAGCAAGAAAGTAAACCTGCACTAAGTCAGTTTTCAGCACATTCTGCATCCAGGCTGTCAAAACACTACGTCACAGTTGACCAAATCGAAAATGAAGAACTACGGGTTAAAAGCCACAGCGACAGCATCTCTGATGACCGCAACTACCCACCAAGTTCCTGGCACAACAGAGCGCCCCCTGGTTACTCACACAACGATCAAGGTATGCCAGATTTCTTCAAGTTCTTAGCACAACGTGAACTGTTAGCAAAGGGACTTGCAAAGTTTAACGATCGCCCTGAAAGTTATAGAGCATGGCGTTCGTCCTTCAGAAATGCAAATAGGGATCTTGGTTTTAAAGCAAGTGAGGAAGCCGATCTCTTAGGCCCTGTACACACGATCAGACATGTCTGATGAAACTGGTCTCCAGACCAGTTTCATCAGACCAGTTTGATGGTGTGTATGGCCCATCAGACCGTTGTCCGTCAGACCAAAGTTTTAAAACATGCTTTAAAACATGTCTGATGGAACCTGTCCGTCGGACAGGTTCGATGGTTAGTACACAAAAGCATCGAACCAAAAACCCGCGCATGCTCAGAATCAAGTCGACGCATGCTTGGAAGCATTGAACTTCGTTTTTTCATCACGTCGTTGTGTTCTACGTCAACGCGTTCTGTTCTGATCGGATTTTGGTCCGATGGTGTGTACGCACATCCGACCATCAGACAAGTTCAGAGTTGTCTGATGAAAACGGTCCGTCAGACAAGTCTCATCAGACTTGTGTGTACGAGGCCTTAGTCCAATCAGCGTTATCAGAGCATGCAAGGAGACATTAACATTTATTACCCAACCAAAGGGCTGAGCATGATATGGGAGAGGATTGATGAATGTTACGGTTCCCCAGAAGTTCTAGAAAACTCTCTTTTTAAAAGAATAGAGGACTTTCCCAAGACTCCTAACAAAGGCTACCAGAAGCTGAGAGAATTGAGTGACCTAGTGACAGAACTCCAAATAGCCAAAGCAGAAGAAGACTTGCCAGGCCTTGCCTTTCTGGACACAGCCCGTGGTGTTAACCCTATAGTGCAGAAGCTACCTTACAGCCTTCAAGAAACCTGGATTACACGAGGCTCCAACTACAAGCAAAGGAACAACGTCCCCTTCCCACCATTCTCTTATTTTGTGGACTTTATCCGTCAGCAAGCAAAGGTCAAAAATTATCCTAGTTTTGACATCTCATCATCTGACTCTGCTTTCACTAGGTCAAGTAAACCTGCTCTAACCCGCAACTTCAAAGTCACACCTGTTGCAGTACCTAAAACAAGTGTATCTTCAGCTGAGAATCCAAGCAGAGAGTGTCCTCTTCACAAGAAGCCTCATTCATTGTTAAAGTGCAGAGTTTTTAGAGAAAAGACTGCAAGATTGCAGAACCTTCCTCAAAGAAAACAGAATTTGTTACAGGTGCTGCGCATCAACTTCTTACCTTGGAAAAGACTGTAAGGTGAGCATCAACTGCTCTGAGTGTGACAGCATAGAGCACAACACAGCTCTACATCCAGGGCCAGCGCCATGGACTTTTACCCCTCACCCCAGGTGGAAGAGCACGGCGGGGAGCAACAAGATACAGTACCTCCTGTAGTTACACCCCAGTGCACCCAAGTCTGTGGAGAAGGTTCGTCTAACAAATCCTGCTCTAAGATTTGTCTCGTTACAGTTTAACCCACAGGCCACAAAGAAAAAGCAGTGAAGCTATACGTGATACTGGACGATCAAAGCAACAGATCACTCGCCAGCTCAACCTTCTTTGACACCTTCAAAATCAAAGAAGCAAGCTCTTCATACTTACTCAAGACTTGTACAGGGGTAAGTGAAGAAGCTGGGAGAAGAGCCATTGGTTACCAAATTGAATCTTATGATGGTCAGACAACCCTGCCTCTGCCAACTCTAATCGAGTGCAATCAGTTCCCAACCGACAGAGAAGAGATCCCTACACCAGAGGTGGCACTTCATCACAGACATCTGAAGGGCATAGCACACCTCATCCCTGAACTGGATCCCCAGGCTGAGATAGCACTTCTCCTTGGGAGGGACATCATCAGAGTTCACAAGGCGAGAAAATAGATCAATGGTCCCCACAATTCCCCCTATGCCCAGAAGCTAGATCTCGGATGGGTCATCATAGGCAACGTATGCCTAGGGAGTGTTCACAAACCAACCAGCGTGAACTCTCTCTTTACAAAGATACTAGAGGGCGGGCGTCCGTCCTTATTTCAGCCTTGCACCAACAGATTCCTCGTAAGAGAGAAGCCTGCCAGTGTAATTCATTCCAACCTTTACACTGCTAATCTTCTTTGTGATGAAGACAGAGACCATTTAGGATGCTCAGTTTTCCAAAAGACTAAAGATCACAAAATTGCTCCATCTATTGAAGACCATATCTTCTTGGAAATAATGAGACAGGGATTCTACAAAAACAATGAAAACAGCTGGGTAGCACCCCTGCCTTTCAAAGCACAGAGACCTTGTCTTGCTAACAACAGAGAACAAGCTTTGAAGCGCTTTTCTTCCCTTAAATGCAATTTTCAAAAAAAGACAGAAATGAAAGGGCATTTCTTCTCATTTATGAGTAAGATGTTTGAGGACGACCATGCTGAGATAGCCCCACCTCTAAAAGACAATGAAGAGTGCTGGTACCTACCAATCTTCAGTGTCTACCACCCCAAGAAGCCAGGTAAAATCCGAGTAGTGTTTGACTCCAGCTCTCAGCACGAAGGGGTCTCACTAAATGATGTCCTCCTAAAGGGACCAGATCTTAACAACACACTTATTGGTGTTCTCATCAGGTTCCGCTAGGAAGCAGTTGCCATAGTTGCAGACATACAGCAAATATTTCACAGCTTCCAAGTCAAGGAAGAACACAGGAACTTCTTGAGATTCCTATGGTTCAAAGACAATGACCCTACTAAAGACATTACAGAATACCGCATGAAAGTGCACGTTTTTGGTAACAGTCCATCTCCTGCTGCTGCCATCTATGGACTTAAGCTATCTGCCCAAGAAGGTGAGAAAGATGTTACACAGTTTATTGAAAGAGACTTTTATGTAGATGATGGTCTGAAATCACTTTCTTCACCCGAAGCTGCAATAAGCCTGCTCAAGAGGACTCAAAGCACACTTGCCTCTTCAAATCTTAGACTGCATAAGATAGCATCAAACAGCAAGGTCGTCATGGAGGCCTTCCCTTCTCAGGATTATGTCAGTGACTTCAAAGATCTGGACTTAGCTACAGACTCCCTTCCCATGCAACGCAGCCTAGGACTCAACTGGGACCTCAAGACTGACACCCTTACCTTTCAGGTTGACCAAGAGCCAAAACCCTTCACTCGGCGAGGTGTCTTATCCACCATCAACAGCTTGTATGATCCACTCGGGTTTGCAGCTCCGGTGACCATCCAAGGTAAGATTCTGCTTAGAGAGCTTACTGCAGACACACGTGATTGGGATTCTCCACTACCTCCTGAGAAAGAGACATTATTGGTAACATGGAGAGACTCTTTAAAGACTTTATCCAACCTACACATACATAGACCATACACCCACTTTCCTCCTGAAAGGGTTCAGTCTAGAAAGCTATGTGTATTCTGCGATGCTTCAGTCAAGGCAATAGGAGCAGTAACCTACCTTAAGTCAGTAGACATTGGGGGCCAAATTCAAATTGGGTTTGTTATGGGCAAGGCCAAGCTAGCACCATGTCCTGAAACCACCATTCCAAGATTGGAAGTGGGTGCTGCTGTACTAGCAGTAGAACTAGGAGAACTTATTACATCTGAGATGGATCTAGAACTCGAGGATACAGAGTTTTACACAGACAGCAAGGTAGTGTTGGGCTACATTTACAACAAAAGTAGGAGATTCTATGTCTACGTACAAAACAGAGTCCTAAGAATCAGGAAGTCTACACAGCCCACCCAGTGGTGTTATGTCTCAACTGATCATAACCCAGCAGATCATGCTACAAGGTCTGTGCCAGCATCCCGTCTCAAAGCGAAAAATGTAATCATCCGCTGTATCCAACAAGAGACTTATGCACTAGCACTAGAATGTCTTTAAAATTACAAGAGCATTCCAAAGAACTGTCCTCTAAGGAAACTCAACCCCTTTATAGACAATGAAGGACTGTTAAGAGTTGGAGGACGCATTTCAAATGCAGGACTTGATAGCGGTGAAAGCAATCCTGTCATAATACCAAATAACCATGTTGCTTCTTACCTTGTGGAACACTACCACACACAGACAAAACACCAAGGACATTTGTTCACGGAAGGAGCTTTGCATGCGGCTGGACTCTAGATAGTGGGAGCCAAGAGACTTGTGAGTAAAACCATTTTCAAATGTATCACCTGTCGTAAGCTTTGTGGTATTTTCCAAACCCAGAAAATGGCCAACCTTCCTGCAGACCGACTCAGTACAGAACCCCCTTTCAGAAACGTCGGTCTTGATGTGTTTGAGCCTTGAGCTGTCATCACACGTCAAACCAGAGGAGGCAGTGCCAACAACAAATGCTGGGCTCTCATGTTTACTTGCATGTGCATCAGAGCTGTACACATAGAAGTAATTGAGTCCTTAGACACATCCAGCTTCATCATTAGAGGCCCGGTCAAGCACATATGCTCTGATAGAGGAACCAACTTTGTTGCAGCTTGCAAAGAATTGAATATCACTTCAAACCTTGACACAGAACATGTAGAGAGATACCTTTCAGAACAGGGTTGTACATGGACATTTAACCCCCCACACTCTTCTCACATGGGAGGCGCCTGGGAGCGTATGATTGGTATAGCTGAAAGAATCCTAGATTCAATGTTTCTACAATTGGGAACTTCAAAACTCACACATGAGACTCTGACAACCTTCATGGCTGAAGTATCAGCAATAATGAATGCCAGACCCTTGACATCTATACCCAATGATCCCGGAGATCCTTTCTTGCTTACACCTTCCACTTTGCTCACTCAGAATGTCGAGGTGATCACAGCTCCTTCAGTCAATCTGGACACAAAGGACTTATACAGATGTCAATGGAAAAGAGTACAAGTGTTAGCTGACACCTTTTGGAACAAGTGGAAGAAACAATACTTGCCTAATCTACAGACCAGGAACAAATGGCAAGACAGCAAGCCCAACTTAGAGCCTGGTGCCATTGTTCTCATGAAAGACTCTCAATCAAGGAGAAGTGAGTGGCCTTTGGGTCTGATAAAAGTGTTTCCCAGTGAAGATGGACACTTAAGGAAAGTTGAACTCAAAGTCATTAGGCAAGGCCAGCCTAAATTTTTCCTCAGACCTGTTTCCGAACTTATTCTGTTACTCTCCTCCGGAGTGCCATGATATGTGGTATCCATGGGAAACCAGGCAGGGAGTGTCATGCCTTCATTAAATAAGGCTTATAATCTTTCATTGACTTTGGTTTAATTGAATTAAGTCTATGCTGCCATCTAATGGAAATTCTGTTTAACTGCACCATTTCTATTCAATACAGTCAATACTGGTTAGATTCGGCCCATGCAAGCCTCCGTATTTTCTATCCCATCAGGCCTTGCATCAGGTTTCTCAGTCTT
This sequence comes from Rana kukunoris, assembly GCA_029574335.1. Lineage (NCBI taxonomy): Eukaryota > Metazoa > Chordata > Amphibia > Anura > Ranidae > Rana > Rana kukunoris. The sequence continues at coordinate 144,136,925 of CM056050.1, read as the reverse complement.
TTCCTTTTCTCCCTGGAAGCAAGCACATGTACTGCTAAGTTCTAATCTACGCCAGCCATCCCGATCCATCTTCGGTATGTTTATCTTTTGTGTCTTCAGCTAGGTAGATAGGGAGTGTGACAGGAGGTCAGGTAAATCTGTGGGTGTTGTCACAGATGGGAGATACATTCTGCCTTGTTTAGACAATTCACCAATTACTATTATGTGTCGGCTGCAGAAATAGCCAGAAAGGTTTAAGGGCGTTGGAAAGCTTCAGCTGTTCAGAATGAGGCAATTAATGCCTCTATAAGTTATCCAGAGAATGACTACTGATTGCTGCATCCTGAGGCTTTTTGAGTTAAGGAGAGCAGTGAGCTGAGAAAGACTTCTGAAGGTGAGGGGGTGTTGATTTTTCTGTGTGATAAAAATCAAAAAGACTATTGTTTTTCTGCTGTATGACCAGCAGTGTCTGCCCAGCAGTAGGCTGTGCCAGACTCCATAGATAGGTTCCTGTGTGGTGAAGGTAGACGCCCCAAGTGGCCAGGGTTTATTTTATGTTTTGTTTTGTTTATGCTGTTTGGATGCTTGCACTTGTTTCCAGCAATATGGAAGAATAAACCATAATCGTTGTTTTCAACCGTCCTCGGCTGCCTCTCTGTATAGAATCGGAAGTGAAGGGGCGCTAATGAAAAACACAATGCAAATTATGTGTATATATGTACATAAACATGTGAAATCTCTACGAAAAACATATATTATTGGTGAAAAAGTCCATACAGTGAAAACCAAAAAATTGATATTAAATAATAAATAGAGTCCAAATAGTGCTAAAAAATATAAGCACCCAATAGTGATTCTCAGTTCAAACAAAGACGTAAATATTGCAGTTCTGGAACCTCCACCATATGTTTGCACCCGGTGAGATCAATAGAAATGGCTCCTTACCAATATTAGTAGACTCTTTTAATTAAAAAAGAAGTCATAAACCGCTTGTGTCAATAGGATGACTCAGAGTGATCCAGATAGGCACGTTCAGATGATCCAGCATTCATATAAATAGGAACAGAAGAGCAATCATAGTGAAGTACTGTTTATTAAAACAAAAATTAAAAAGTAACATGCCAAATGGCTGCTTACTCAGGTTGTGCCCTGATCCCGGCACTGAGGCTTAATAGCGTTATTCGATATCCAATCGAACTCAGATATGGTACGATAGTCCGTCGCGCCGGTCGTCTCACTGGCCGGCGTACGTTCCACCGTCGAAGTACCGTAGATTCGGAGATAGATCGAAAGTCCGTCGCACTGCTGGTTTCGATAGCCGGCGTGCGTTCCACCGTCGAAAACCAACGGACCCGGAAATCGGAAGTGGTAGGGAAAAAGCGTGATTTGGTTAGCGCCTCGACGTACGTTTCGTGGATTACGTCATCAGGAAGCGTAACCAGTCACGCTATGGAATTGTATTTAACCCAATGGCCCATTAAGATTGATAGGGGAACTAGCCAATCGAATTTGAAGCCTCGGTCCCGCTATCACACACCATACAATTATATATTTAAACAACACCTGCAAGATGCTGCATAAGCAAATCAATTGACAATAATGTAATATACATCCAATTTACTATATATATGCACCATTCTCAATCAATGGTATGTGAAAATACATGTTACAATGCCAATATAAATGGCGGTTAGTTTAAAAATGATTGATATTACTTTCCAACATATTGTAATTGGAATTACACTTCACATTGAAATGACAGTAAAACTAAAACATATAAAATACCAAATTGAAATACCCGTATAAGAAACCAACATTAATATTAACTGCCTCAAAGTATGTTATATGTTGCTGCTGTTCTTACAATACCCATTACTACCAATCAGGTGTACTACCTGTACTAATAGTTGGTAATTAGTACAGTATGTTAGAAAACTTTGATAACAAAATTATACATATTCTATTTCAAAAAAATTCCTCCCTTTTATTTGTTGCTCAGAAAGCAATTGAGGTCTAGTTCTACATTCATGCCTTGGGGTTGCATGACACGTAGGCGATGTATCCATAGAGTCTCGTTTTGGGATACCGCCTTAGTGAGATCTGAACCTCGCCAATGACTAGTCACTCTGTCTATCCCATAGAACGTCATTTGTCGAGGGTCTTTATTATGACAAAGGTCGAAATGTTTTGAGACACTGTGGTTGGGATACCCATTTATAATATTTGCCACATGCTCATTGATACGCACTTTGAGTTCTCTAGTAGTGCGCCCTACATACTGTAAGTGACAAGGGCACTCGATGACATATGTCACGAACCTAGAATGACAGGTGATGAGTGGTTTGATTTTAAATTCTTGCTGTGTGACATTGGATTTAAACTGGAGTTTTTTCTTGCCCTGTCTTTTAGATGTTTTACAAGATCTACACCTAGTGCAATAATAAAAACCCGGAGTATCCAAGAAAGTAAAATGATTGATATTACTTTCCAACATATTGTAATTGGAATTACACTTCACATTGAAATGACAGTAAAACTAAAACATGTTTTAGTTTTACTGTCATTTCAATGTGAAGTGTAATTCCAATTACAATATGTTGGAAAGTAATATCAATCATTTTTAAACTAACCGCCATTTATATTGGCATTGTAACATGTATTTTCACATACCATTGATTGAGAATGGTGCATATATATAGTAAATTGGATGTATATTACATTATTGTCAATTGATTTGCTTATGCAGCATCTTGCAGGTGTTGTTTAAATATATAATTGTATGGTGTGTGATAGCGGGACCGAGGCTTCAAATTCGATTGGCTAGTTCCCCTATCAATCTTAATGGGCCATTGGGTTAAATACAATTCCATAGCGTGACTGGTTACGCTTCCTGATGACGTAATCCACGAAACGTACGTCGAGGCGCTAACCAAATCACGCTTTTTCCCTACCACTTCCGATTTCCGGGTCCGTTGGTTTTCGACGGTGGAACGCACGCCGGCTATCGAAACCAGCAGTGCGACGGACTTTCGATCTATCTCCGAATCTACGGTACTTCGACGGTGGAACGTACGCCGGCCAGTGAGACGACCGGCGCGACGGACTATCGTACCATATCTGAGTTCGATTGGATATCGAATAACGCTATTAAGCCTCAGTGCCGGGATCAGGGCACAACCTGAGTAAGCAGCCATTTGGCATGTTACTTTTTAATTTTTGTTTTAATAAACAGTACTTCACTATGATTGCTCTTCTGTTCCTATTTATATGAATGCTGGATCATCTGAACGTGCCTATCTGGATCACTCTGAGTCATCCTATTGACACAAGCGGTTTATGACTTCTTTTTTAATTAAAAGAGTCTACTAATATTGGTAAGGAGCCATTTCTATTGATCTCACCGGGTGCAAACATATGGTGGAGGTTCCAGAACTGCAATATTTACGTCTTTGTTTGAACTGAGAATCACTATTGGGTGCTTATATTTTTTAGCACTATTTGGACTCTATTTATTATTTAATATCAATTTTTTGGTTTTCACTGTATGGACTTTTTCACCAATAATATATGTTTTTCGTAGAGATTTCACATGTTTATGTACATATATACACATAATTTGCATTGTGTTTTTCATTAGCGCCCCTTCACTTCCGATTCTATTTGTATTTTCACTCTCTGAAAATTTTTTAGGTGGCAGCTTTTTAAACTGGTATATTTTTATTTATTTAGGTTTAATTACAAGTAATTCTACCCTCTTGTTGGGAGAATTAATATTGTTTTTCCTGTGGCGCAAATTATACACATCTTTTTCCACATAATTCAGCTAATAATTTTTAGTTTGGTGTATTGCAGACATGGATGTTTTTAATTTTATGCAAGGTCGTGAGATCAATGTAGAAGAAATTTTTCTACAACAACCCACTCCAAACTTAGATTTGGATAGAGGTTTTAAAAAATTACAATTTGATCTAGAAAAACAAATTCGTTTGTGGTGGGACATTGCATCGTTTGAGATGTATATCTCAAAAAATCTCACACCACGGAGGTTGAGATGGGATGTACACCCGGGTGATGGAATTGAGGACCTTACACAGACGGATGAATGGTTCCAATTTTTTAACGCTTGTGAACAGAAGTTGTTACAACTAATGATTCGAAGGCGTAGGTCCAAAAATGAACTTTTGGAGGCCAACATAGCGGATCTCAGAGAACAAATGAGACCGCATATGGGCTCCCAGGAGTTCTTAGATAGATCCCAAACCTTACAGGTACATCTGTCTAAATATGATGGTGAAATCAAACAAAAGAAATTGAAAAAATACCAGAGAGACATCACAGATTATGATGAACATAAGGTATACAAATGGCAGACAGATTTAGATCCAACGCAATCAAAAGTAACAATTGGGGAGATAGGAAAAGAAGTGTGTATAGGGACTACCCAAGGCATGGATAAATCCAACAAAAACACCAGCACCCCTAAAAAACATCCCAAAGGCCCTAATAAAATTAAAGGCCCGTACCCACTGGTAGATAGGAACCGACCACCTAACAACCAGACTCCACAGTACCCACAAGCCTATAACACGTACCCCACATATGGTGCACCTACCTACAATAGGTATACCCCATTAGATGACAGAGGGGGAGAGGACAATTACTATTATTACAACCAGGGTCCCAGCCAGTACATACCCAGACCACCACGGGGGCAATATAGAGGTAACCACAGAGGGCGAGCCTCATATTACCAAAATAACCAACCACGGGGAGGGGGGGAATGGAGAGGCTGGAAAGAGCCGTACAAAATTGCCAGTCCCGTCCCTCACCAGCTGGCAAAAAACATAGAAAAAGAGGTAAGAGAGGGGGAACCCGAAAGAAAAAGACCACGAGACGATTAAATGAGGGGATTTACAACCTAGCAGGAATTAATTTTACCAATGCGGAATTGGAAGTACTTTCAAAAGGTATGAAATTTGCACCAGATAAGCACATGGATAAATTTGAGGTATTTATCGATGTGGAAAAATTTGTTAGAAAGTTGAATATTAAAAAACATTTTGCCCAACAAACCCCGAATACCCCTCAGGTTGACACTACGGGGTATCAACATACCACTTTAAAAAACAACTCCACCTTTAATCCCAAAAAGGGCACACATCATCATATACAAGTATTTAGGAATATGGTGCAGGAAGAAATCAGATCTTTAGACACCAAAAATTCCAAACCCAATAGATTGTTGAGGGAAGGTATTACAAAATTAGAGAAGAATAAAAACATAGTGGTGCGTACTGCAGACAAAGGGGGGGGTGTGGTAGTACTTACTAAAGAAAATTACTACAAGGAAGTCCAGCGGCTGCTGGATGATACCAACACCTATACGCCTTTATTAAGTGACCCAGTATGCAGACTAAAAGTACAACTAAAAACCTGGGTCGAAGAAGGAGTCTCAAAAACTATTCTTACCCCAAAGGAAGCACTATATCTAGTGCCTGAGGTACCGCGTACTCCGGTACTGTACATCGCACCAAAAATACATAAAAACAATACCAACCCCCCAGGCCGACCCATCGTTAGTGGGATCGGGTCACTTTATTCCAGACTGGGTGAATACCTCGATCAATTTTTACAACCACTAGTACAACAAGGCCAATCGTATTTGAAGGATAGTACCCAGTTAATAAATGCACTAGCCACAATACGGGTAACCACGGATACATGGTTAGTAACAGTGGATGTAGAATCTCTGTATACAAACATTAAGCAGTCAGATGCTATTATAGCAGTCACGGAATCTTTAGAAACAGGTACTGATCTACAAACGATCCAAATTCAGTTCATAGTACAGGGCTTAAAACAGGCCATGGGTAATAATTATTTTTGGGCGCAGAATAAGTATTATAATCAAACAAAAGGAGTCGCCATGGGCGCTAGATACGCGCCGAGTGTAGCCAATTTGGTTCTAAATAGGTGGGAAAGGGAAACGATATACAAAGAAGAAAATAAAGCTCTCCTGTATTATAAACGCTATATCGATGATATTATACTGTTTTGGGATGGCAACTTACCCTCTTTGGAGAACTTTATAATGGCAATGAACAACAATCAATATGAGTTAAAATTTACAGCAGAATTCAACTTGTCTACTATTAATTATCTGGATCTCACGCTAACAAAAAGAGGTAATCGAATTAGTACTAAAACCTACTTCAAACCGACAGACCGGAATGGGTATGTCGCACTTTCCAGTTGCCACCACCCAAAATGGCTAGGGGGTGTCCCCAAAAGCCAACTTATGCGCTTACGCCGCAATTGTGACCAGATTACTGATTTTGACGAACAAGCAAATATGTTGGTAGACAAATTTGTAGAAAAGGGGTACAATGCCCAAAATCTTGAGACTACGAAAAAAGAAGTAATGGCAATGGAAAGGCCAGTTTTGTTAGCACCAAAAACTAGGGCTCCCTTCCATGGAGAGATAACATTCTTGACAGGGTTCCATAGAGAATACAAGAGTGTTGAAAAAGTTATTAAACAATTTTGGCCAATATTACTGAAAGACAATGATTTGGCTACAGTACTACCAGCCAAACCAAAATTCATTTACACAAAAGCCCCTGGGTTGAGAAATATGGTAGCACGTAACGTACCAGACCCCCCAGAAAAACCTCTTACTTTCTTGGATACTCCGGGTTTTTATTATTGCACTAGGTGTAGATCTTGTAAAACATCTAAAAGACAGGGCAAGAAAAAACTCCAGTTTAAATCCAATGTCACACAGCAAGAATTTAAAATCAAACCACTCATCACCTGTCATTCTAGGTTCGTGACATATGTCATCGAGTGCCCTTGTCACTTACAGTATGTAGGGCGCACTACTAGAGAACTCAAAGTGCGTATCAATGAGCATGTGGCAAATATTATAAATGGGTATCCCAACCACAGTGTCTCAAAACATTTCGACCTTTGTCATAATAAAGACCCTCGACAAATGACGTTCTATGGGATAGACAGAGTGACTAGTCATTGGCGAGGTTCAGATCTCACTAAGGCGGTATCCCAAAACGAGACTCTATGGATACATCGCCTACGTGTCATGCAACCCCAAGGCATGAATGTAGAACTAGACCTCAATTGCTTTCTGAGCAACAAATAAAAGGGAGGAATTTTTTTGAAATAGAATATGTATAATTTTGTTATCAAAGTTTTCTAACATACTGTACTAATTACCAACTATTAGTACAGGTAGTACACCTGATTGGTAGTAATGGATATTGTAAGAACAGCAGCAACATATAACATACTTTGAGGCAGTTAATATTAATGTTGGTTTCTTATACGGGTATTTCAATTTGGTATTTTATATGTTTTAGTTTTACTGTCATTTCAATGTGAAGTGTAATTCCAATTACAATATGTTGGAAAGTAATATCAATCATTTTTAAACTAACCGCCATTTATATTGGCATTGTAACATGTATTTTCACATACCATTGATTGAGAATGGTGCATATATATAGTAAATTGGATGTATATTACATTATTGTCAATTGATTTGCTTATGCAGCATCTTGCAGGTGTTGTTTAAATATATAATTGTATGGTGTGTGATAGCGGGACCGAGGCTTCAAATTCGATTGGCTAGTTCCCCTATCAATCTTAATGGGCCATTGGGTTAAATACAATTCCATAGCGTGACTGGTTACGCTTCCTGATGACGTAATCCACGAAACGTACGTCGAGGCGCTAACCAAATCACGCTTTTTCCCTACCACTTCCGATTTCCGGGTCCGTTGGTTTTCGACGGTGGAACGCACGCCGGCTATCGAAACCAGCAGTGCGACGGACTTTCGATCTATCTCCGAATCTACGGTACTTCGACGGTGGAACGTACGCCGGCCAGTGAGACGACCGGCGCGACGGACTATCGTACCATATCTGAGTTTGATTGGATATCGAATAACGCTATTAAGCCTCAGTGCCGGGATCAGGGCACAACCTGAGTAAGCAGCCATTTGGCATGTTACTTTTTAATTTTTGTTTTAATAAACAGTACTTCACTATGATTGCTCTTCTGTACCTATTTATATGAATGCTGGATCATCTGAACGTGCCTATCTGGATCACTCTGAGTCATCCTATTGACACAAGCGGTTTATGACTTCTTTTTTAATTAAAAGAGTCTACTAATATTGGTAAGGAGCCATTTCTATTGATCTCACCGGGTGCAAACATATGGTGGAGGTTCCAGAACTGCAATATTTACGTCTTTGTTTGAACTGAGAATCACTATTGGGTGCTTATATTTTTTAGCACTATTTGGACTCTATTATTTAATATCAATTTTTTGGTTTTCACTGTATGGACTTTTTCACCAATAATATATGTTTTTCGTAGAGATTTCACATGTTTATGTACATATATACACATAATTTGCATTGTGTTTTTCATTAGCGCCCCTTCACTTCCGATTCTATTTGTATTTTCACTCTCTGAAAATTTTTTAGGTGGCAGCTTTTTAAACTGGTATATTTTTATTTATTTAGGTTTAATTACAAGTAATTCTACCCTCTTGTTGGGAGAATTAATATTGTTTTTCCTGTGGCGCAAATTATACACATCTTTTTCCACATGCCTCTCTGTATAGTTCAGTGTGTAGTGAACCCACCCAGGGGGTCACACACACCCGATACCGAGCAAACCCCTTACACATGGTGGAGTGCTGCGGGCAGTTAAAGTAAACCCAAAATGGAGGAGATACTGAAACAGCTGGCTATAGCAAATGCAAATCAACAGCAGACAAATGCAGGTTTGCAGCGGAGCCTTGCAGCTCAACAACAGGCTCACCAAGAGAGCATTGCAGGCTTGGAACAGAGACACCAGCAGCAAATGGAGGCCATCGTGAAACAGCTTCAGAGACAGCAGACCGAGGCTGGGAGTCAGGCCAGTAACATATTGACTTTTCGGGTAAGCCACTTATTGCCAAAGATAACTGCAGATGATGACCCTGAGATGTTTCTGACCACGTTTGAGAGAACAGCGGAAAAAGAGAGTTGGCCTAAAGAACAGTGGGCTGGACTAGTGGCCCCCCTATTATCTGGAAAAGCCCAAAAGGCATATTTTGATTTGGAGCTTGCAGATGCAAAAAACTATGATCGGTTAAAAGAGGAAATATTGGCACGTTTTGGTGTAACCCTGGATGTCCGTGCTCAGCGGTTCCACAATTGGAGTTATCACCTGAGGAAGCCACCTCGGTTGCAGATGTATGACCTCACCCATTTGGCTAGGAAATGGCTGCAGCCAGAAACTCTGTCCGGACCAAAAATTTTGGAGCGAGTAGTCATGGACAAATTTCTTAGGTCTCTTCCTAACACCCTGCAGAAATGGGTAAGCCACGGTGTTCCGGAAACCGCAGACAAACTTGTAGACCTGGTCGAAAGGTACCTAACAACAGAGAATTTGTCCTCTTCCCCCAGAGACACACAGACTTTCTACCCCAAGACCAGACCCTCCCCACCTATAGGTAAGACTGCATTAAGGGATGGGGGTGGAGAGAGGGACCAAAGAGCAACTAGAGGTATTATTGGGACTACTGCTAATGTTTGGCAAGAGCGGCCTGGAAGACCCATCCTACAAGAGAGGTCCAGAAGGTTCATTTGTTACCGTTGCCGGGAAGAGGGACATCTAGCAGCAGTTTGCCCAGCGGGTGATGAACCCATGCAGTGTGACTTTCTGACAGAGAGACGACAGTCCCTTTTTTCAACCACATGCACTGCAGTAAAGAAGAATGAGAAACCTTTATGTAGAATGTGCTTAGATGGTAAAGATGTTGTGGTATTGTTGGATTCTAGTATTGTGGGTCTAGTATGGATTCTAGTATTGTGGGTCCAGTATGGACCCGGAGGGGATCCCCCATGCCAAAAGTAAAAAAAAATGCGCGGGGTCCCCCCAAAAATCCATACCAGACCCTTATCCGAGCAAGCAGCCCAGCAGGTCAGGAAAGGGAGGGGACGAGCAAGCCCACCATGGGGAGGGTGGGTGCTTTGGGGCAGGGGGGGCTTGTTGATTGGGAGGAGGGCCACATCCCCACAACCCTTGCCTGGTGGTTGTGGGGGTTTGGATAAGCAAGGAGCTTATCGAAATATGGAAGCCCCCTTTAACAAGGGGGCCCCCAGATCCCAGCCCCATTAGGTGAATAAGTATTGGGTACATTGTACCCCTACTCATTCACCAACAAAAAGCAGTGAAATGTGACAAAAAACAATTGCCGGTTTTTGACCATTCCTTTATTGTAAAATACCTCTTCTCCACCGAGCCTTGTCTCTTGCCGCCAACTTCTGTCGCCATCGTCTCCTGCCGCGCTCTCTCTTGCACCACCTATTCTTCCTAGTGTTGTGTTTTTCCTTGCCGTCGTCATCCTCTGTTGTGTTGTCACCCGCTGTCTGGTGTCTCTTACACAGCCATGGGGTGTGACCATCTATTGATGTAACACGGAGAGCCCATATCCTTTTTCTTGTTTTTTGACTCTTCAAATGCATGCAATGGTATGTAATTATTCAATAATATTATAGTGTGTAATGCCAAAAATCCAGCTATTCACAAATCAAGGAAAAAAATGGTGTAGGGTTCCTCTCCCCTAGTGCATACCAGGCCCTTACCAATTTTTTCAAAAAAATTACATGGGGTCCCCTCAAAAATCCATACCAGGCCTTTTAGCTCTGGTATGGATTTTAAGGGGAACCCCATGCCAAAATGTAAACAAAAATGGCCTGGGGTCCCGGCCAACATGGGGAGGGTGCTTTGGCGGACAGGGGCCTCATCCCCACAACCATTGCCCGGTGGTTGTGGGGGTCTATGGGCAGGGAACTTATGAGAATCTGGGAGCCCCTTTTAACAAGGGGGCCCCCAGATCCGGCCCCACTATGTGAATGGATATCGGGTACATTGTACCCCTTCCCATTCAACAAAAACGTTTTTCTTTGATTTTTAATCTATATTGCCTGTATCCGACAATACATTATAGCTGCAAGCAATTTTCAATGAACTTTTTTCCTTTAGAAATGTCATTTTGCTGGGGTACAGTAATAAACTTGGGAAACATGCGCTACTTTACAGGCAGACTAAGGGAACCCCCAAGGCACGATATTTAAAGGATTTTAAAACTTTTTATTGCTTCACTTTAACCACTTCAATATCGGGCATTTTTATACCCTTCCTGCCCAGGCCAATTTTCAGCTGTCACGATTTGAATGACAATTGCGCGGTCATACAACACCGTACCCCAATGAAATGTTGATAATTTTTTTCCCCACAAACAGAGCTTTCCTTTAGTGCCATTTGATCATCTCTGCGGTTTTTATTTTTTGCACTATAAACAAAAAAGACTGACAATTTAGAAAAAAGCACAATATTTTTTACTTTTTGCGATAAAAAATATCCCAATTTAAAAAAAATTTAATACAAATTTCTTAGTTTAGGCTGATATGTATTCTTCTACATATATTTGGTAAAAAAAACTCAATAACTGTATAGTGATTGGTTTGCGCAAAAGTTATAGCACCTACAAAATAGGGGATAGACTTAAAAAAAAAAAATTTGTATTTATTTTTTTACTAGTAATGGCGGTTATCTGCGATTTTTGTCAGGACTGCGATATTGTGGCGGACACATCGGACACTTTTGACACTATTTTGTGACCATTGACATTTATACAGCAAACAGTGCTATAAATATGCATTGATTACTGTATAAATGTCATTGGCAGGGAAGGGGTTAACACTAGGGGGCGATCAAGGGGTTAAATGTGTTCCCTAGGGAGTGATTCTAACTGTGGGGGGAGGGGACTGACTGGGGAAGGTGACCGATCGGTGTCCTTATGTACAAGGAACACACCATCGGTCTCCTCTCCCTGACAGGATCTGTGTGTTTACACAGATCCATGTCCCTGGATCTGTAACTGGCATTTGTGGGTGCCTGGAGGACATCGTGGCCGCCAGGCATGCGCACCTGCACCCGAGTGACGCGGTGCGCGCGCCCCCTAGACGGCCCAAGGACGTCATATGATGGCCGCCCAGGATGGCATTGACACCTTGCGGCCATCATTTTCCTATATGTGGGATGGAAAGTGGTTAATCATTACTGAAATCGCTGCTCCTGAAAAAACGGCCTTTAAAAGAAAAAATCCATGGATACATGTTCCCTGAGGCAGTACCCGGGTCCCCATACACTTTTTATGCCAAAGAACTTGCATACAAGCCTTCAGTGAGAACTTTAGATTTTGAAGGTTTGAGCCCCACTAACTTTCACTATTCCCTATTCCTGCATATGTCAATCTGACAGGCATCTTCACCGGCAATAACAAGACTTTCTATTTGCATGTACGCCCAGTTTCTGAGAGTTGAAGTCCTAATTGGCCTTAATTTGGCACTATTTTCCAGGGCTGCAGGATCATATATCCATGCTTGGCTCAGTCACAGCCAAAGTGCACTGTGGCAAAAATCCTGGACGGCTGGCCCATCCTCAAAGCAGAATTGCTGTAAATTGCCTTTTGATGGGAAGGCGCTGTTTTGCCCAAAAAAAAAAATGGAAACTATCATCTCTAGGGTTATAGGAGGAAAATCAGATCTGCCCCAAGATCGAAGAGCCAAAGGGGGCAACCATCCAGAGGAGCGCCAAACAGGTACTACGATTTTGGAGGCCTTCGCCCATTTAAGGGCTTTAGAAGGCATTGGAGGGGTACACAGTCAACCTTCCTAAGATCGCAGGGAGCCAATACCCTTGCAGCTCCCCAAGATACTCAGAAGCCCTTTTATCGCCAGGCCTGCCCAGGAGGCAGTTGGAGTCAAGTGGCTCAAAGTGACCCAGTTACGGTAAGACCACTGGCGAAAAATGGTGGTTTCAGTCCACAGTGGCGCAAGGCCATGTAAGAAAAGAAATGGCTGCGCATCCAGGAATAACGATTTGCCTTTTATTGTTCAAAGTGATGACACCAAAAGCACCAACACAAGGTCACATAGACGCATTTCACACATTCATTTTGTGCTTAATCATTACCAATGGCAAGGCCGTTATTGGTTGTTCAATCGGCAGCCTCCAGAACTACCTCAAGAGGCTGAATCAATTTATATGGATAGACTCAAGATGGAGTCTCTCCATACCATAAATCCAGGTCATTCAACAAGGTTACTGGAGGATTTCAGTGGACCTGCAATATACCTATCAGCGTGTCCCGATCCTTCAGTCATACCAGCAGTTTCGAGTTGAGGGGCAAACATTGCCAAAACCAGCTGGCGCTTTTGCAGCATATGCTCTATGTAGGGGCCCGATTCAATACTCAGGCATACTCTTTGCCACCTGAAACTCCCTAAAGTCAGGGAGATGTTCCAACAGGCGTTGGCTGCACCAGTGATGTCAGCATCCCAGTGCATGAGTCCTCTCGGGACAGTGGCTTCTTGTATTCCAATGATCCTCTGGGCTCACTAGAAACTCAGTTGTCCAACAAGGCTTCCTGATTCAATGGAAGAGTTTGTCTAGCCCAGCCAATCAGGATCTCCAGCCGGAGGCACCAGAGTTCTGGTGATTATAAAAAAAACAAAAAACTGCTAAATGGCTTAGTCTATTAGGGCTGCAGCCATGGATCATTGTTGCTACAGATACCAGCACAGCAGGGTGGGGCACCACCTGTGAGCATCTCAGGATCCAGGGCAGGTGGGAATTTCCCACTCAGAGCCTAGTTTCCAATATTCTGGAACTCCTACCAGCATTGACATTGACATTAAACACTTTACTGCCACACATATAGGGTCTGCCAGTCCTACTCCATCTGGACCACATGGCAGCAGTCCTATATACAGCGACAAGGTGACACGCACAGCCAATCCCTCCTAAGAGAGGTGGAACAAATCATGACTTTGGCCCAGCAATATCTCCCAGATTTGAGGGCCATATATCTTCCAGCCTATCAGAATTTGGAAGCGGATTGTCTATCAGGGTAATTCAAGGATCCCAACGAATGGTCCCTTCACCCCAAAGTGTTTCAAAGGATAATCCACGAGTGGAGGTTCCCACAACTGGAGCTGTCTTGCCTCATCGGCCTACTACAAGGGGAACCAGTTCCTCTCCCGCTACCCTCATCCATTAGTGGAGGGGACAGATGCCTTTACCAATCCCTTGGGTTGGACAACTGACCTATACCTTCCCTCCAGGAATTTTAGGATTAAAGAAATTTATGAGATTTGACAGTCATCGCAGGTTTTCCTTACTGGCCTCACAGACCATGGGTCTCTCTGGCAATGGGTATCAGCGTGTGCACACTGATAATTCTGCCGGTGACTTCTCATCTCCTCTTATCAGAGAGAGTGTGCACTACATCGGCAACCATCACGACTAACTTTAGCAGCCTGGAAATTGTAAGGCAGAGGTTACAAGAGTTAGGATGTTTTCCAGAGGGGAATTAGAACTTTGCAGAGTTCTTTGAAAGGGTCAATCAATGCAATCTACTCCAGAGTATGAATTAGGTCCACAAGCTTTGCAGCTGGGCATCAGTTTGACCCTTGTGACCCAAATTTATCTCAAATCTTGTCTTTTCTACCATCCGAATTGGATTTGGAGCTCAGTTTGCTTAAGGTGAAAATTTCTGCCATCTTGGCTTTTTACCCAAAATAAATGGGCAGCAAACCTGCTGATGGATCACTTCATGAGAGGTACTTGGACTACGCCCTCCCAAGAGAAATAGGTTCCCTTAATAGGACCTGGCAGTAGTCCTCAATTTTCTAGCAAACCCTCATTGTACTGTTGACAGTAGACTGTTCTTTATGGGAGATCTCATTAAAATCGGCTTTCTATTAGCCATGATTTCGGGGGAAAGTGTGTCGACCTTATTCCATGTTCTTTCCAGACAGGGTTGGGCTGAGACCATTGGCTCATTTTGTTGCAAAGCGTGACATCCATGTTTTGTCTTTCAAGTGAATGGGTGCTTCCAGCCTTCCCAGCGGAATCAGATGCTGATCTGCGCAAGTTGGACATTCCAAAGTCCCCAAAGCCTATCACGGGCTACTTCTATATTCAGAATCATTAAGATTTAAAGAGTAAGGGGCTTCGGCCAGAACCATCTCGGCCTGAATAGTGAAATATTCATGGGTCTTGTAGAGCCAGGAAGGATCCTCCAGAGGTGGTTAAAGCTCATCACTCAACCAGGGTGATGTCATCTTCTTGGATGGCACAGGCAGGGTTGTCTCTGGAGACAGTCTGTAAAGAGGCTAGCTGGTCATCACATTATATGTTCTTAAAACACCACAGGGTGGATCTAGCAGCTCTTACTACAGTAGAGTTTGGGAGGAAGTTTATCCAAGCTTCTATGTCTTTTTGTTGAATAAAGATTAAGTTTACAACATTATACCCTCCCTCTAGAAAGCTCTTCATGTATCATATGTATGCTGCCATGTCTGGCATCAGGAAAATGGAAAATTGTATAAAATACTTACCGTCATTTTCCTTTGCTGATGCCAAGACATGGCAGCATACGAACCCTCCCTCTGATCTCTGTACTTTATACGGAGAATGGGGGAGATTGCTCTGTCAGACTTTTATAGAGAGTTAAACGTGTCCTGTGGGTGGATATAGGGGCGGGGCTATATCATATGTATGCTGCCATGTCTTGGCATCAGGAAAGGAAAATTACGGGAAGTATTTGATACAATTTTCCATTTTCTTCTCTTTTTGCCCATATAGTGAAATATATGTGTTCCTCTTTCCCTGGCTTAAAATAGTTTGTGCCCAATATCGATAATAGTGGTGAATTATGGTCCCAATGGTGCATCTTTCCTAAACCATCCCAGATTTTGAAAGTGTTTTTAGTTAGTGGATTTGTACTATTGGCTAATTCTCGATACTGCCATGGTATCCAAACCATCTTCTCTAGATCTGCCTTACTTTGTGAAATCTCCATATTCACCCAACTTCTCCCCTCTTTATTGTGGACCCACTCTGAGGCCTCGTACACACGACCGAGAATCTCGTCGTAAATGAAACATTGTTTTTCTCAACGTGGTTCTTGTCAGGCTTGTCGAGAATCTTCAAAAGTATATATATCTCCCCCCTAGGGGGGAAAAAACACTGCGCTAACGTGATATAAATGAATGAATGTGTGATTAAATACTCAAAAAAAGCTGCCAGTACCAATTACTTAAACCAAAGTAACCCACAGAAATACAAAAATTATAGGTACAGCGCTAAATACATGATAATAAAAATAATGATACATAAAAGAATAAAGTGACAAGAAAAAGACACAATAAATGTGATTGTGAAAATCAGTGAAATAAAGTCCATAATCAGTGCAAATCAACACACCAAAATCTTCTTCCACCAAAGAGCCACCCAGTGAATAGGTTGTCTCCTTACTAGTGTTGCTCAGGAATATTCGCATTGCGAATATTCGCTACGAATATTGCATATTCGAGTATTCGCGAATAACTCGAATATTGCTGCGAATATTCGCTATGGCGAATATTCGTATTTTTTCAAATTTATTTTTAACCACTTAAGGACCCCCGCACGCACATATACGGCCACAGAATGGCACGTACAGGCACAAGGGCGTAAATTTACGTCCCCGCCTAAGTGCGGTTCGGGGGTCCCATCGGGACCCCCTCCGCGGCGTGCGGGGGTCCCCCTGGCTCCGGGAGCGATCCGGGACGAGCGGGCGGATGTCGGCGTTTACCCGCCCCCCCCGCGATCGCTCCCAGCCAATGCGCGCGCTCCCAGTCTCCTGTCACTTCCTCCTCCTGTGTAAACACAGGAAGGGGGAAGTGATGTAATCTCCCATCGCAGCGGTATTTCCAACCGCTGCGATGGGAGAAACACCTAACAGTAAGTGTGCACCAACATTACACTGACACACACTCACATAGGCATACTTAACCCCTTGCGATCTGCCCCCCCACCCCCCCTGTCACAGTGTCACTGAATGCAGTGATCTAATCACTGCATTTAGTGTCAGTGTGACAGGCAGTGTAAAATCAGTTAGTGTTAGGTTCAGGATAGTCCCCCCACCCCCCTAATAAAGTTTTAACATCCTGATCACCGCCCTAGTTAACCCTTTCACTCCATATTGCCAGCGTCACTAAGCGATCATTTTTCTGATCGCTGTATTAGTGTCGCTGTTCCCGCTAGGTAGCTATTTTTTTTTTATCGCGATTTTTTTTTTTTACTAAAGACATGTGGCTAAATAAATGTTGGCCTAAATGTTTGACTAAAATTTTGTTTATTTGATTTTTTTTTTAACAAAAAGTAAAAAATAGTGTTTTTTTTTTCAAAAATGTCGCTCTATTTTTGTATATAGCGCAAAAAATAAAAATCGCAGAGGTGATCAAATACCACCAAAAGAAAGCTCTATTTGTGGGAAGAAAAGGACGCAAATTTTGTTTGGGAGCCACGTTGCACGACCGCGCAATTGTCAGTTAAAGCGACGCAGTGCCGAATCGCAAAAACACCTTGGGTCATTTACCAGCGTATTGGTCCGGGTCTTAAGTGGTTAAAACAGATCACATCCTAGTGATCTCCATCGACGTCTAAAAGCATTGCTGGTATGATTAGAGAGAGACCCTGGGCCGAGTAGCTGATGCGATTCTTTTATGTTGCCGAAAATTCGCATTGCAAATTTTCGGCAACATAAAAGAATCGCATCAGCTACTCGGCCCTTCTTTTGCACCAGAGCCAATCAGAATAACTCGAATATTCGGCAAAAGGAATATTGCGCGATTATCTTCTCCGCCCTTCTTTTGCATCAGAGCCAATCAGAATAACTCGAATATTCGGCAAAAGGAATATTGCGCGATATTCCTTTTGCCGAATATTCGAGTTATTCTGATTGGCTCTGATGCAAAAGAAGGGCGGAGAAGATAATCGCGCAATAGGAATATTGCGCGATTATCTTCTCCGCCCTTCTTTTGCCCCCTTATTCTCCTTTCTTTTAAGTAGAGTTAGTGTAGAGTTAGTGTTTAGTGCATATTAGTTTAGTAATACAGGAAATGATCTCCGTTTATGAGAATTTCGCAATAATTTTCGCATTAGCGAAATTTCGCAAAATTTTTTTTGGATTAAATATCACGAATATTCGATATTAGCGAATATTCGCGAATATTCTTCTATATATTCGCGCAATATCGCGAAATCGAATATGGCGTATTCCGCTCAACACTACTCCTTACCACATAGGTTGACCGTATAAGTAGCGGTCAGATAAGCCTAGGGATGTTTATAGTCGTCCCAGACAGACTTTTCCAAAGTAAAGCATGTAAACGCTCCAAAACAACAGGCAAAGTATATGATGGCTCCACAGCTTGTGTAAGATGGATGTAGTGATGCTTTACTTTGGAGAAGTCTGTCTGGGACGACTATAAACATCCCTAGGCTTATCTGACCGCTACTTATACGGTCAACCTTCGTGGTAAGGAAACAACCTATTCACTGGGTGGCTCTTTGGTGGAAGAAGATTTTGGTGTGTTGATTTGCACTGATTATGGACTTTATTTCACTGGATCGCTCCTGATTTTTACAATCACATTTATTGTGTCTTTTTCTTGTCGAGAATCTTGTCAAGTTTTCTTTGCATACACACTGTCAAGACAAAATCTCGTCGTTCCTAAACGCGGTGACATATAACCAGGGCCGTCTTTAATATGGTTTGGGCCCTGGGCAAACATTTTTTTTGGGCCCCCCCTCCAGCTTATTTTGGGCCTGGCTGGTTCACATGTATGTGTTTTGGCGGCCCTCATTTGTGCAGGCACAGCAGCCCATTGATTTGAATGGGCTGCCATGCCTTTGTTTCCTGCAGAAAAAAGGTTCATTCAGCATTTTAAAAATCAGCTACCTTGAAATCCATTCTACTTTTGCACCATGCTACTTACCTGCAGTTCTTGCACACACAAACGCACTGTGTTTTTAAAAGCGTGATATAAACGTCTAAAAAATGCAGCAAGTTTGACAGTGCGGGAACTGCAGATAAGTCACAGCAGACAGCAGAATGGACAGACAGTGCTGTATTTCAGTGCTTGATGGGCATAGGTGTGCCGTGTGTGCAGCCTATTACATGAGGCATGCGCTTTCCTTTGCAGGAAATGCAGGCATGGCGGCCTATTCAAATGTGTGCCGCCAAAACACATACATGTGAACCAGTCAGGCCCAAAATAAGCCCATCAAGCAGTTAAATATAGACAGTAATGCCATGTGCTCTGAGGCCTCACTCAGCCTGGACTGCAGGGCTGCTCTGTGACTTAAAGAGTTCCTCTATTTTACACATGGCATGGCATGGGGTCCCATGGTGCTAAAGCAGAATGGACAGACAGTGCTGTGACCCCATGCCATGCCATGCCATGTGTAAAATACAGGAACTTTTTAAAACACTGACCAGACCTGCAGTGAATCATCAAATATTATAAAGGCCTCATACACACAAGGGGATATGTCCGCTGAAAACGGTCCGATGGACCGTTTCAGCAGACATCTCCGATCGTGTGTATGGGCTAGCGGACAGATTTGTCCACCCAACAGATTTCAAAGCATGCTTTGAAATCTATCGGGTGGAATCCGTCCGCCCGACATGTCTGCTGGTTAGTACACTTACCAGCAGACATGTCGTCCCGCACCGCCGCCGCCGCCGAATGGATTCGGCGCATGCGCGGAAGTGTTTTACTTCCTGGTGCGGTGACGTGGCGGTGTCAACGTCACCGCCACGTCACCGCGCCGTCCGCCGGCGGGGAATTTGATCCGATGGTGTGTACACGCCATCGGATCAAACTCCAGATCGGACATATCCGATGGAAATGGTCCGCGGACCGTTTTCATCGGATATGTCCGATCGTGTGTACGAGGCCAAAGACTTTGGGCACACTCTACAGAAAACTTGTATTTACAATATAGCAAACAGTGACATACCTTGAGGAGCAGGACATGAAGAAGTCAGCCTCGGGAAGAGCAAACTGGGGATGTTATAAAATCACATTCTAATTCACTTTTATATACAAGCAGCACCCAGTGGCAGGAAGGGAGAAGTGTACGTCTAAAGGGAAGCCAGGGGTGCTGTACATTTTAAAACACTGGGAAGGGAAGCAGTACTGTCACTGGCTGCGTGCCGCTGATGATTTTCAGCCTGATTTGTGGGCAGCACAGGGGCTAAACGGGCGGCAGGGCCACCATCAGGAATCATGGGGCCCCTTACACAGCTTCAGGCATGGGCCCCCTGGAGCAGAGAACGGGGGGTGCTGCCCCCTTAAATTAAGAGGCGGGGGGGGGGCGGGGCTGCCGCGAATTTAGAAGCGGGAGGCCCTTTACAAAAAAAAGATTTAATAACGAAAAATATATATAAAAAAAGGGGTGTAGCCATCCGGGGCCCTGGGACCTCTGGGCCCTTTAATAAAAAGAAAAAAAGAAATAAAAAATATATTATTTTTTTTTTAAAAAGGGGGTTGCCATCTGGGGACCTCTGGTCCCTTTAATATGTTTTTTTTTAATAAAAATAAATTACAAAAAAAGGGGGGTTGCCATCCGGGACCTCTGGACCCTTTAATAAAAAATAAAATAAAAAAAATATATTAAAAATGAACATTTATAAAAAAAAAAGTGGGGTTGCCATCCAGGGGACCTCTGAGCCCTTTAATTATATATATATATATATATATATATATATATATATATATATATATATATATATATATATATATTTAATAAATAAAAAGGAAAAAAAAAAGAAATAAAATATAAAAAAAATATATAAAAAAAGGGGGGTTGCCCTCCAGGGCCCTGGGGAACTCTGGGTCCTTTAATAATAATAACATTATTAGTTTTTTTTTATAAAACAAGTTTTTTTTATAAAAAAAAAGGGGGGTTGTCATCTGGGGCCCTGGGGAACTACGGGCCCCTGGGGACCTCCAGACCTCTAAAAAAAAGTGTCCCTTTAATAAAAAATAAAATACAAATATATAAAATAAATATTTTTTTTTATTTAATAATAAATAAAAAAAAGGGGTTGTCATCTGGGGCCCTTTAATAAAAAATAAACATATATTAAAAAAAAATGGCCCTTTAATAAAAAATAAAATAAAAATATATAAAATAAATATATTTTTTTATTTAAAAAAAAAAAAAAAAAAAGGGGGTTGTCATCTGGGGCCCTGGGGGCCTCCGGGTCCCTGTGGACCCCTAAAAAAAAATTAGCCCTTTAATAAAAAATAAAAATATATTAAAAAAAATGTCTCTTTAATAAAAATAAAAATATATAAAATAAATATATTTTTGTATTTAAAAATAAATAAAAAAAGGGGGGTTGCCATCTTGGGCCCTGGGGGCCTCCGGGCCCCTGGGGACCTCCGGACCCCTTACCGAAGATGTCGGTGCCTCCACCCAAATGGCAGGATGGGTGCCCTGGACAGGTAATTGTCCATATTTTAAAAGTCAGCAGCTGCTGTATTTGTAGCTGCTGACTTAAAAAAATAAAAAATAAAATTGGCGGAACTCTGCTTTAACATTGTGGATTTAAAGATGGTGCAGAGTTCTCACTGTTTTGATCTCTTTTTGGAATGGTTTTCTCTTGTACGAGCTATACATGTTGTTGATCATTTCACTATTGACACTGAGGACTATGAAGAGTGTCGTAGATGGCACATCTGCTAAGAATCTTCCACCATTCAGCAGGGTTTGTCTTCTATACCAACAACTTGATCAAAGGGAGGTAAGAAAGACTGGTGCATGTTCCTGCCATCCCTTCTGACGATATACTTATAAACTGTCTTCTGTATAATCTTGCACCTGCAAGTTAATACCTTTACATCTACTTCTTTCGGGTGTTCCTGGAATAGAGTCTTGTATTGTTTGGACTTGATTCTCAATTGCCATAATATTGAAATCATAAATTCAGATGAGGAGAATTATGTTGCACGTTTACCTTTAAAAAATGTTGTCCCTTTCTCCTAGGAGATGCTCTGTTCAGTTAGTCTTAGCATCCTTTAATTTGTCTTTAGTCTCTGCTCTGAGCACACAATTGCTGGGGCTATATACAGTTGTGTGAAAAAGTATTTGCCCCCTTTCTGATTTTGATTTTTTTTTGCATATTTGTCACACTTAAATGTAATCATCAAACAAATTGTATTATTACACAAAGATAACCCGAGTAAATAAAAAATGCAGTTTTTAAATGATGGTTTTATTTATTAAGGAAAAAAAAGCTGCCCAAACCTCCCTGGTTTTATGGAAAAAAGTAATTGCCCCCTAAACGTAATAACTGGTTGTGCCACCCTTGGCGGCAACAACTGCAATCAAGCGTTTGCGATAACTGGCAATGAGTCTTTCACATTGCTGTGGCACAATTTTGGCCCACTCTTCTTTGCAGAATTGTTTTAATTCAGTCACATTGGAGGGTTTTCCAGCATGAACGGCCTGGTTAAGATCATGACACAGCATCTCAATGGGTTTTAATTCTGGGCTTTGATTAGGCCATTCCAAAATGTAAAATTTCCTTTTTTTAACCATTTGGAGGTGGACTTGCTGTTGTGTTTCGGATCATTGCTGCATAACCCAAGTGCGCTTGAGGTCACAAACTGATGGCCGGACATTCTCCTTTAGAAATTTCTGGAAAAGCTCAGAATTCACGGTTCCATTTTTTTCTGCTAGAGCTCCGAATTCATGGTTTAATTATGGTTAGTCATCCAGGTCCTGAAGATGAAAAGCAGCCCCAGACCATCACGCTATCACCACTATGTCTGACTGTTGATATAATGTTCTTGTTATGAAATGCTGTATTTGTTTCATGCCAGATGTAACAGGATGCACACTTTCCAAAAAGTTTATTTTTTGTCTTATCAGTCCACAGAATAATTACCTAAAAGTTTTGGGGATAATAAAGATGTTTTTTGGTAAATGTGAGATGAGCCTTTGTGTTCTGTTTGGTCAGCACTGACTCTGGCCAAGGAACTTTCCCATGGATGCCATTTTTGCTCAGTCTCTTATTCTTGAATCATGAACACTGATCTTACCTGAGGCAATCGTGGCCTGCAGTTCTTTGGATGTTGTTCTGGTTTCTTTTATGACCCCCCCGAAATGAGATGTCGTCATGCCCTTGTGGTAATTTTGTAGGCTGGCCACTCCTGCAAAGGTTCACCACTGTTTTAAGTTATCTCCATTTGTGGATAATGCCTCATCCCCGTGGTTTACTAGAGTTCCAAAGGCTTTGAAACCCTTCCTAGTCAGATACATGTACATTACTTTGTTTCTAATTAGTTCTTTATTTATTTATTTTAAATTGTGGAATAATGTGTGGCTTTTTGTGATCTGTTAGCGTGCTTCACTTTGTCAGACAGCTCCTATTTATGTGATTTCTTGATTTAACAGGTTTGGCAGTAATCAGGCCTGGGTGTAGCAAGTGAAATTTAACTCAGCTTTCAAAAAAATATATAAAAATCAGGAAGGGGGCAAATACTTTTCCACATGATATATTATGATTTGATGCTCATCTGTCAAGATCTGCACAAGTTTTTGATTCAGCTTTCTATGATCCGCAAGATGTCATTCTGATTGAATTACTGTCTACCTATGATGCTTAGATTTTACGTTATAGCAATCTCACCACAACTGGATCAGTTAAAGAGATCACACTTACAATGCTTAGATTGGAGTAGCAGAACAGGCACTCAAACTAAAGGTTGCAATGTGATGAATAGGAAGCGATAAATACTAGTGAATTTAAAGGGGATGCTGAGGATCTCTGGGAAAAGTCTATAGAGCAGTCATATACATTTGCAATAAAAAGTATGTGAACCCTTTTGGAATGATATGGATTTCTGCACTAATTGGTCATAAAATGTGATCTGATCTTCACCTAAGTCACAACAATAGACAATTGCAGTCTGCTTAAACTAATAACACACAAAGAATTAAATGTTACCAAGTTTTTATTGAACATACCATGTAAACATTCACAGTGCAGGTGGAAAAAGTATGTGAACCCTTGGATTTAATAACTGGTTAAACCTCTTTTGGCAGCAATAATTTTAATTAAACGTTTCCTGTAGTTGCAGATCAGACGTGCACATTGGTCAGGAGTAATTTTTGACCATTCCTCTTTACAGAACTGTTTCAGTTCAGCAATATTTTTGGGATGCCTGGTGTGAATCGCTTTCTTGAGATCATGCCACAGCATCTCAATCGGGTTGAGGTCAGGACTCTGACTGGGCCACTCCAGAAGGCGTATTTTCTTCTGTTTAAGCCATTCTGATGTTGATTTACTTCTATGCTTCGGGTCGATGTCCTTTTGCAACACCCATCTTCTGTTGAGCTTCAGCTGGTGGACAGATGGCCTTAAGTTCTCCTGCAACATGTCTTGATAAACTTGGGAATTAATTTTTCCTTTGATGATAACAATCTGTCCAGGTCTTGATGCGGCAAAGCAGCCCCAAACCATGATGCCCTCACCACCATACTTCACAGTTGGGATGAGGTTGTGATGTTGGTGTGCTGTGCCTCTTTTTCTCCACACAGTGTTGTGTTTCTTCCAAACAACTCAAGTTTGGTTTCATCTGTCCACAGAATATTTTGCCAGTACTGCTGTGGAACATCCAGGTGCTCTTGTGCAAACTGTAAACATGCAGCAATGTTTTTTTTGGACAGCAGTGGCTTCCTCACTGGTATCCTCCCATGAAATCCATTCTTATTTAGGTTTTTTTTCGTATTGTAGATTCGCTAACAGGGATGTTAGCATATGTCAGAGACTTTTGTAAATCTTTAGCTGACACTCTAGGATTCTTCTTCACCTCATTGAGCAGTCTGCGCTGTGCTCTTGCCCACTCGTCCTGAATTATTGTTCTCCAAATGTCTGCAAAGTGCAGCAGGCATCCCTCCACCCGATAGATTGGTCTCATCTCTTCAAAAAGAGGACTTGGTCCTGGATTTAGAAGAATTTGTGACCCAGGGCTTCTTCTGGCCCTGGCCTTGCGGTTTCCCCCTGGCTCTAGCATGCTGTTGGTGGTGAACTGCCTTGGTGCAGAAACATTTGAGGAAGCAGTCCCTGAAGTTTAAAACAAGGGACGCCTGGTGCTTTTCTTCACAGGAAGTAGAGAACTCTTCCCTCTGGAAATCCTTTTGGATATATTAGTCCAAATGATCACCAATTAATGTTCCCCATAAAAGGGAAACTGGCAATAACTTTTCATAAGGAAGCTCGGCTGACCAGTTCTTAAGCCACAAGTCTGTACACATGTACAGACAAGAGAGCCAAATAAAAAACCTGCTGTATAGAATCCTTTTTAAATCAACAGCAAAACACAACGCTTGAGGAATATCTGTCTTACTTTCAGGCAGATCATCCTCCTGGTTAGGCCTATCAGGCCATCTGACCTGATCCTTTACAGGCTGGCAGATACCAATAGCTGCAACTGCTGGCTGAATAGCTGAACTGGCCAAAGAAAATGATGTTTTTAATATTCCCAATTAGCATATACCGCCTGTTCCAGCAGGGGGTGTAGGGGGAAAACCTGAAGAGGCCTCTGCGAAAGAGACAGACATCAACTGGATCTCCCTTTGTCCAGATTGTTTGGAAGCAGACTCATCTGCCGGGCACTCCACAGAATCCTGAGCTTTTTAGCTCTACCCCATTCTCAACCCTCTCCTGCTCCAAACTGGGAGGCTCCAGGGAGGGGGATCTGTCACGCTTCTTGCCACCCTGCTAGGGCTGAGGACAGTTCATCCTTCGTGATAAGGGGTAAGGCAGCAGCATTGACTGTGGGCACAATATCAGATAGGCGCAGCGGCTCAGATTGCCCGGAAGCCTCTGGTCATTCATCTTTCAGTGGATACAACTAGCTTAACCAGGAACTACTGACGACATAGGTGTGCCCTTCCCATCGTGATGGGTGAAGCCTCAACACTGGACACAACCAGCAATGTGTTCAACTTTACATATCGGTTCCTAGCTATACATGTAAGGTCTTCTGTGTTCCGTTTCCTCTGAACATGTCTGACGGTGCTCCAGCCCTTGTCTGCAACCTCTCACTCACAAAATGTTTTTTTTATTTATATGACTGCTCTATAGACTATTAATATAATGGTAGTTACATTTATTTTTATTTTTTGGGGGGGGGGGGGAGTTACCACAGCACCATTATCCCTGAGTTTTTAAGATCACATACAACTATGTTGGGGTACACCACAAAAAAACCCTAGACAAGGCATGTTCAAAGTCTGGCCCGTGGTTTGAACGGCCCGCCTGGTTGTTTGGACATATATCTTTTGTGGCCCCCCCCGACGATCTCGCCAAGGCCACAAAGATGTATAGGCCTTGGAGGACAGGGAAGAGGCGGGACGAGCACTGTACACACACACACAGGAGAATTTCCTGTTTAGGGCCAGCCTCTGTAATAGGAAGTCCCATCTCCGGTGCTGTCATTGGACGACTGTTCTGTCCATCAAAAGAGGCAGGACCTTCTATTAAAGAGACCGCCATGTAATAAGGAGATTCTCATGTAGATAACCATTGGCACTCATGGGTACATTCCTGGCAATAGTCAGGCTACATTCATGGCAATGATGGATCTGCAGATTAGCACCGTCCCTTATTTTTTCTTCACAGTTCCTTATTTAAAATAAAAAAAAAATCCTGAAACTTCGCTCTTAAAGTGAAGATGAGTGTTATACGCCAATTAATACGGTATATCCAAATAATACTCCTGAGCTTATCTCTTTACTCACACACAGCCAGAAAGGCAAGATAATTCTTGTTGGGCAGTGTATTAGTGATCGAATGAACACACGATCATTTTCCGGCATGTAAAAAACGTTTAAAAAAATGTCATTTAAAATGATCGTGTGTGTGTGTGTGGGCTTTAAATCATTTTTCGGGTTCTGAAAAACAACGAAAAAAATTCGAACATGCTGCATTTTTAAACAACGTTTTAAACAATGTTGTTTTTCGGGTTGTAAAAAATTATCGTGTGTGGGCTAAAACGACATTAAAAACCCACGCATGCTCAGAAGCAAGTTATGGGACAAAGTATGGGTGTGAGTGTGAGGAGCGAGGAAGCAGCTGGAGCTCCACTCAGACCATTATCAAACAGTATGTTTGCTTAGCATGGTCTAGGAAGGTATAAGCGCTGTAAAGCAAGTCTCTCTTCCCTGTTTTTTTCCCTGACTATCTCTCCGGCCCACCATTACTGAGCAACGTCAGTACCTCTGCTTCGGTTTGCCTCCTTTGACTGTGCTTTGAGTGGGCCTGTGTGTGTGTGTCTCCCTGTCCCTTTGTGGAGGGAGATGCCAAGTGGATCCAGAGTATGCAGGAGCGCTGCAAGAAAGCCGTCGGGTGGTCCGGTTACCCGCAGCTCGCTACTCACTGGTTTTTATTCCGTGCAAGTTGTTATCTCACTGAAGCGGACTGATCAGCTGGTAAGGACAGGGGAGCAGTGCGCGGTGGCGGAGCACAGTACAGTGCAAGTATCGGATCGCTACATCGGAGATACAGGGGTTCAGCGGGACCATCGGCCCTCTCCGTCACTCCCAGATTCCTCCACCACCATCATCATCACATCAACCTCTGCTCTTTCTGAAGAAGAGGAACAAGGTATAACAGCGCAGTCAGCCTATCCAGGTGAGCCTGTAAAAAAATTGTATTGTATACAAGGCACGCAGGAAGCTGGACACACAATCATCACACAATTATCTACTATAGGACATAAGGAAACGTCAGGCAAGGAATTAGAAATGTTAGAGATGCCGGAGAGTGCAAACACACAGGCTATACAGACTGACTCTTTGGGTATTGCGGGTACCCTACAGTTGGGACCTTCAGGTCCTATACAGTCTTCATTACAATGTACCTCAGCCTTTACCTCTACCTCCGGGCTCCAAGCTCTCTTTGCAATGGATAAGAAGGCGCTGGGGGACGCTGGCTAGCTGCGTTTTTTGGGCGTTTTTTCAATGGCGTTTATGGGCATTTTTCAATGTAGCGTTTTTTAGCTTTTTTTTCTCAATATATAAGGAAACGCTAAGAGATGTTGGCGAGCTGCGTTTTTGCAGTGGCGTTTATTAGCGTTTTTTTTTTCTTAATGGATAAAGAAACGCTAAGGGACGCTGGCGATCTGCGCTTCTGCAATGGCGTTTACTAGCGTTTTTCAGTGTAGCGTTTTTTCTTCTTTCCAATGGATAGAAAAACGCTAAAAAAAGCGTTTTTGCAACAGCGTTTACTAGCGTTTATCAGTGTAGCTTTTTATTTATTTTTTTTTCAATGGATAAGAAAACGCTAAGAGACACTAGCGAGCTGCGTTTCTGAAGGGTGGTGTTTATTAGCGTTTTTCAGTGCAGTGTTTTTTTTGGAATTTTTATATTTTTCAAATGGATGAGAAGGCGCTAGAAAGCGCTGGTGAGCTGCGGTTTTGAAATAGCGTTTTTTAGTGTAGCGTTTTCTTTTTTTTTTATAGATAAAGAAATACTAAGAAACGCTGGTGAGCTGCGTTTTCTTAGCGTCTTTGCAATAGCGGGGGGTGAGTATTACCGCGCTACCAAGAGGTAGGGAAAGGGGAGGGGGTACGGCTGCGGCACTAAAAGGTGTATCAGACCAAAAAAAGATATAGAGAAAAGGGTAGTGCTGCGCTGTACATAGGGAATGGAGTAAACGTGTAGAGGAAGTGTGGCAAATATATATATATATATATATATGTGAAAAGATACAGTCTGATTAATTGATCATGACTGATCACAGTAATAAAGAGTCCACCAAGAGGTACCGGAGGTGACGTCGGCGAACGCACTTTTTCATTTATATGCCTGATTTTTATCACAGCTATGTGAGTACCCTAGTGTATTATTTTGTTAATAAATTTTTGAAAAACAATACTGTACTATTAGCACTTTATCTCCCTGGGTGCGAATCACTCTTTCCCTGGGTGCGAATCACTCTTTGGACGTGACTACCGAGAGGGATCCGTCTCTTTAGTTGCAGTCCATCTGGATAACACCCTATGCGGATACGACCAGAAAGTGTGTCTGGGTTTATATGTCCCCAGATGAAGGCATGAGCCGTAAACGCGTAGGGATACAGGGATACAGACGTACACCGCGAAGTGACGTGAGATATTTGGCAGATGCCGCCTTGTTTTATTTGATGCCTGCTTTTAATTTACTGATGTAAGGAGATTACTTTGTTTCAATAAATTTGCACTTTATGACATACTACACCATTGGAGGCCTATAGCTAAGGGGAATATTGCAGGACCTAAGGAAGATTGACACGTTCCTGGTATTATCAACTATCGGTGGATTTATCCAGAGGATTTGTTTGAATGCACCTATTTGTCTATAGTGAGGTGAGGGGCCTGTGAGGCTGTTTGTTTCTGGAGTGGCACGGGCATTTTGACCCATTATCACGGCATTGTTTATGCTACCAAGGTGAGTGGCCTGTGAGGCTAACTACACGGAGGAGCACTTGCACTTTACTGTGAGCTACACAGCTACGTTCAGCATCTTGGTGCACTGCATGTTTTGCACTTCTATGGACTTTTGACACATATGGACTTTTATATTTAATTTATTTCTCACTTATTGCTTATTTCAATATTTATTTATTTTTTTTCAAAACAGTTTTATTGAAAAGTTTTGTGAAAGCATACAGAAATGCATACATAGGGCCAGATTCAGGTAGAGTTAGGCTGGAGTATCTGTGATACTCCAGCCTAACTGTCACTTTAAGCCGGCGTTTCTGTTTTCTATAACCAGAAAACAAGAAACGCCGGGTTGGTGTTCCGATGCGATCGGCGTAATTGAATTTCGCCATTGCATCGTTACTTCAACTTAAAAATGGCGCCGGGGGCGTTCCCGCTGATTAACGCTGAAAAAATATGTTAATCAGCGGGAGTCGGAAATTCACGATCTTTATCGGGCGCGACACAGTGACTTTACGACGTTTCCGGAAGCGATACGCGACGTAAAGATAAAGCAGCCCCCTAGTGGAGTATCCTATGTTAAGTATAGGCGTCGTCATCGCGTCGGAAAAAAAAATAATCGCGTTGCTTGCGTAAAACGTTCATGAATGGGGATGTGACGTCATTGACGTTCACTGACAGAATTTGGAGCATGCGCACTGGGATGCATTGACACTCGACGCATGCGCAGTACGTTCGCCGCGGGATCGCGCATAGTTTAAATATTACACGCCCCGTACCCGCCCAATTTGAATTCCGCCGGCTCATTTGCGATGCGCTGCCGCAACTTTAGGAGCAAGTGCTTCATGAATAACAGCACTTGCTCCTAAAATTTCGGCAGAGTAACGTAAATGAGAAGCGTTACTCCAGAGCAAAGATGCTCTCATCTACCTGAATCTGGCCCATAGCGTACAGAAAATGATACAGTATCGGAAATACATCCAAGAACAGTTGACCAGGTACTAATACAGAAGAAAAAGTTTACAGCTTAAACAGTGGAATAAAACATATGTGGCCCATTAAAGCAATACAGAGAGTATGACAACAAGTAATGAGGGTAGGCCCCCCTCCCTTGTACCTCTAAGGGAGGTGGCGATAGTGAAGCCGGCCGGAGCCCACACGAATCAATCCCCATCCCACCCACCCTACCGGGTTCAATCTGTGGGTGGGGGAGGAGACCTGCGGAGCTCGGTGTGTTCGGCGACCAAGGACTGCAGGGATGGCTCATACATCGGGAGAATCGTACCCCATTAGGGATATTGGGGATCTAGTCTATAGGACATAAAGGGAGAGGGACGGCACTGCCAGGGTGTGTGACAGAACATGATCTAGACCGCTTAACAGGGAGCACTGTGTAGCAGAGTGGTAGCGGGTAGGGTTCCCTGACCCAAGGAGTCCCTATAGTGGATCCAGCAGGCCCATGTTTGATAAAACTTGTCGTGTGTGTCGTGTGCCTGGTGTATGAGTCTCTCCATTTCTTCGACCTTGCTTACTCTAGAATGCCAATCTTCAAGAGTCGGGGGAAGAGCAGTGTTCCAGCATAGCGGGACGCATTGAGTGGCCGCGTTTATGAGGTGCAAAGCGAGAGATTTGTGATATTGGGCCCTCGACAGGGAAGTGTGATGTAGGAGATATTGAGCCGGGGTGAATTCCACAGCGAGTGTCGTGATATTAAGCAATCGATCGTGTACCTCCCTCCAAAAAGGCTGTATGCGGGGACACTCCCACCAGATATGTAGGAGTGTGCCTGCGGTTGCGCCACATCTCCAACAGTCGGGGGGGACGGCCGGAAAGATACGGTGTAGTTTATCGGGGGTCCGGTACCATTGAGTGCATAGCTTATATCTGTTTTCCTGAGCTGACACGTTGATGGACCCCTTGTGCGTGTGTTCCCACACCCGTTCCCAGTCAGCATCTGATAGTCCCTCATATAGATCCTTATCCCATAACGTTCGAGCAGTAGTTTGAGGTTTTGTGTGAGATAACAGCATGAATGAATGAATGAAGAACTTGTATAGCGCAGCACATGCGAAGTAAATCGCCTCTGGGCGCTTGTTGTTCCTGTCTCCTTTGAGATCAAAAGAGATGAGTCTTAATCTTTCTCCTGAAGACTAAGTAGTTCTCCTCCAGTCGAATGCTGGCTGGTAAGGCGTTCCATAGTCTGGGACCTTGGACAGCGAATCTCCTGTCTCCTTTGGACTTGTATCTGGCTTTCGGCATGGCGTACAATGAGGAGACTAAGTGCCGTTGGGGACCCTGTGAGTTGCACAGTTGTTCCAAGGGGGTGAGGGGTCTACACCATGCAGAGGGCGTGGGGGCGCTCTGGAGAAAGTGCCTGATCTGCAGGAAATTATAAAAATGGCAGTGAAAGTTTTGGGAATGCGGCGACCATTTCAGAATGCGTGTAAAGAGTTGTGTTACGGAAGAAGAGGTGGGCTCTTAACCGTGAGGGTTGGGGGTCAGTTGTATTGTCAGTCGACCTGATGCCTGCCGGGAAGTCAGGGTTCTGAATCAGTGGGGTCATCGGGCCTGGTGAGGGGGTTGTCCCGTGGGACCGGACAGTGCCCTAAAGGTCTGGAGAGTGGGGCCAATCAGGTGGTGTGCCGAGCACTCCTTAGGTGTTGCGAGGGCACTGATCCAGGGGAGGTGGGAGATCGGGAAATCAAGAAATGCATTTTCTAATGTAACCCATGCCTTATTGTCTGCATGGAGGTGCCAGTCTACCAGTCGTACAAGTTGACAGGCCTTGTGATACAGGGCCACGTCGGGGACGCCGATACCTCCCTTGTGTTTGGGAAGTATTAGCTTGTCCCAGCTCAACCTAGGGGGGAGACCGGCCCAAAGGAAGCTCCTGCAGATCCCCTTGAGGGAGGTAAAAAAGGGCTGCGGCACTTTAATTGGGATCGCTTGCAAAAGGTATAAGATTCGGGGAAGCAGGCTCATTTTGAGTATGGCCGCCCTGCCAAACCAAGAGAAGTGCCCTCGCCCCCATCTGAGTAAGTCCTCCCTAATCGTGTGCAGAATGGGCAGGAAGTTAGACTTATACAGATCAGTTAGATTGGCCGTAATCTTGATTCCCAGATACTGAATGCCGCTCGCGTCCCACCGGAAGGGAAAATAGTTTTTGCACTTAGTGACCTCTGCGTCGGGAAGGGAGACGTTTAGTGCGGATGACTTCCCAAAATTAATTTTGAAATTAGAGATAATATTGAATAGGCGGAATTCTTGAAGAAGATTCGGGATTGTAATGACAGGGTTGGAAAGGAACAGCAATATGTCATCCGCGTATGCAGCTATTTTACATGGCTTTCCGGGGACATCTATGCCTTGGATGTTGGGGTTATCTCTGAGTTTGCGAAGGAACGGCTCCATAGTAATAATGAAGACAATAGGTGATAGTGGGCATCCCTGGCGGGTACCGTTAGTAATAGAGAAGGCGTCCGATAGGCGGCCATTAACTCTGATCCTCGCCGTGGGGACTGAATATAAAGCCAAAATCATTTGGATGAAGCGGGGTCCTAGTGCGCTAAGTGCAGCGGACATATAGTCCCAGGCCACCCTATCAAATGCCTTCTCAGCGTCCAGGGATAGAAAAAAAAACCTTACTACGGGAAGACGTCAGCCAGTGGTGAATGTTTAGGGCCTTGGTGGCGTTGTCCCTGGCTTCCCTTCCAGGGACAAAACCGACCTGATCAGGGGAGATGATATCAGGGAGGAGTGGCAGTATTCGATTGGCTAGAATTTTGGCATAGAGCTTTACATCCACATTTAGCAGCGAGATTGGGCGGTAGTTTGAGACTAACGTGACATCTTTTCCTGGCTTGGGTATCAGGGATATGTGGGCTTCTAACGAGTCTTTCCTGTGCGGGGTGGGGGAAGTGACGTCATTATAGGTCGCTAGAAAATGCGGGATCAGAATATTAGAGTAAGCTTTGTAGTAACTGGCCGGTAGGCCATCTGGGCCCGGGCTTTTCCCGGGCTTAAGCTGTTGCAGGGCAGAAAGCGCTTCCTGTGATGAGATGGGCATGTCTAGATGGGATACGTCCCCGAGGGGAGATTGCGGGGATCCGTAGTTGTGCAGAAAATCCTGAATAAGTGCTTTCCTGTCTGGGACCGACGGCGACGTCGTGGGAGTGGGGAGGGTGTAGAGGTCGGAGAAGTACCGAACGAACTGGTTCGCAATGTCTGTAGATGACGTAAGCGCCGTCCCCGAAGGGGTGATGATATTGTGAATGGTATGAGATGACTTCTTCTTCTGGAGGGCAGCAGCTAGTAACTTCCCTGACTTATTGCCAAATTCGTAAAAGAGCTTGTTGGTTAGGGTATATCTGCGTTTTAGTGTTTTCTGGAGTTCCTCTAAAAGCTCTTGTCAAGCTTTCAGCAGTTCGGTGTGCGTTTGAGAGGCCAGCGAGCGATTGTGAGCGCGTTCTAACGTCTTAACCCGATTGGACAGATCCGTCACCTTAGCTTTCCTTAGCCTATTATGTTTAGCCATCAGGGAGATGAATTCTCCCCTGACCACACATTTATGAGCCGTCCATACCAAGGTAGGGTAGGCTTCACCCCCAGCGTTTTCGGTGAAATAATTTGTTAAGACTTCCGATACTGATCTAGAGAGGTCCGCATCTAGAAGGACGGAATCATCTAACCGCCATACCATTGATTTGGCACGTAGTGATGGTATCCGTAGGGTCAAGGTGATTGGGTGGTGATCTGATAAAAGCATCGGATCGATCGTAGCTTCAACTAGGGACGTGAGGTCAGACTGCGTTAGAAAGAAGTAATCTATCCTGGTATATTTCTGGTGAAGTGAAGAGAAATACGTGAAATCCTTTGTGTTCGGGTGCAGTGTGCGCCATGCATCATGTAGGGTCAGCGTGGTCAGTTGCGATTTTATGGCCTG
Source organism: Rana kukunoris (assembly GCA_029574335.1). Taxonomy (NCBI): domain Eukaryota; kingdom Metazoa; phylum Chordata; class Amphibia; order Anura; family Ranidae; genus Rana; species Rana kukunoris. Next base: position 144,102,587 of record CM056050.1, on the reverse strand, counting down.
CAAGGCTCTGTATGTCAGGCAGGAAGAGCCATTGGATGTGTCAAGGGCAGGTGCAAGGGGGACATTGAAGTCCCCTCCCACCACTAGAGTACCTGATTGAAATGAAGTCAGTTGGTAGAGCATCGTGCGGAAATACGTGACTTGTTGTGAATTCGGGGCGTATATGTTGGCTATCGTGAGTGTCCGGCTGTGTATCGTGCCTTTTACGAAGATGTAGCGTCCCTGCGGATCCCGCTGCACGTCTGTAATGTGAAAAGGGCAGTGTCTCGATATCAACACCGACACCCCCTTCGACTTTGCGGAATCGTTGGTGGCATGGTAGACTATCGGGAAATACCGGTCGTATAGCTTGGGAACATTATCGGATCTGAAATGTGTTTCCTGGATGAGTGCTGTGTGGGGTTTCTCTTTCCAGAGTGAGTGAAGGAGACGGGCACGTCTTTCAGGTGTGTTGAGACCCCGAGCATTTAGGGAATACAGTTTGAAGTTGGACAGGGGAGGGGCATCTCTTGTGTTAGGGGATGGGGCCGTGTCCCTGGTCGCCATGTCGTAGGGGGGGAGGTGGGGTCCTCCTCTAAGGGAAACAGGGTAGCTTACTGCTCACGGAGAGAGAGAACAAGATGCGTGCGTACTAGCACCTCGTGAGCAGTATCACTTGGTGTATGTACTAAATACCGATTAAGTGGCAGGACGGCGTCCCCTCACTTAGAGTGTGTATCTAAGGCAATCGGTATGATACAGGGTGCACTGTACGCCCGGGTCCTCGAATGGAGCCCGGGTGACACTGTACACCACTGTGGGGGGGTTGACCCAACCTAGAACAGAACAGAAGGCGATAGAACGTAACACCTAAAACACTATGATATGAACCTAGGTATGAAATCAGTAGTATCATGTGGCAGCGAGCCACCCCAGAACGGCCAAACAACTAAGCTACTAGCTTTAAGAGGCTGTTCCGGCAGAATTTTAACTTATACACAATCAACATGGGCATTCATGGGGAGTTGGGTAACACTACAAGGAGGATGAGGGTAACCAGCGTGAGTGTTCATATGTTAAAGCATTGTGAACCCGGTCGTGATGATGTACATTTTAACCCGGGAGACCTCTGAGGCTATCTCCCCCCTCCAGTACAGCACCCCACATCTGCACAATGATCAGTCAGCCATGAGAGGGACGGGGGGACCAAAATGTCCATAGCCCCGTCACCTGATGAAGAGTGTGGGAGGCGGAGAGGGGATACACTGCCCATAGTTAAAAACATTTTAAATACCTGTACCAGAACTTACAACATTCTGCAATACTTGATCATCAGGAGGACGTAAACACCGGTCTCTCAATTCCACCAGGCAAGTAGAGGGGACCGGTATGAAGCCTACCCAGGTGAGCAGGCACTATCATCATCCATGGCCGGTACTGCCTCCAGTCCAGGGGTGCTAGACATGGAGGAAGGGAACCACCCCTAGGAGGGGGGGTAAAGATCGAACCCACCGTGGTCTAGAGAGTTTCAGACAGTCCATCAGCAATCAGTCCACAGTACTTGCCCGGTCCTCTGCGTCGAGTGTCCAGCGGGCGAAGCAGGAGGTTGGCGATGTTATCCCTTGACCGGCCGTCGGCGTCGAGATGCGATGAGGGCTGCAACCCCGCCGAGCAGGAGGCGTGAGAGAGAGAGTCACAGCCATTCACTGAGGCAGGATATGTGGGCCGTGCGAGCAGATGTATGCAGGCTCCTTCGTGTTGAGCGTTGGGGGTGGCAAGCAGAGTCACGGCCGCAGAGTCCTCTGGATGCGGGGTAGCATAAGCAGACATCCAATCATCCATGACCATCTAATCGCGACAGGAGCGGGGAACTCTCGCGCGATGGTCTAACAACGTAGCACGACTGTTGGGAGTGGCCTCCATAGCATTCAGACAACGCACAGTAGAGCGGGTGGCGCATCGGATCCCGTGTTGACGTATCCGTGCAGAGCATTCTGGGAGTCGTAGTCTTCAGTAGAGTTTTTAGTGACAGGCGGCTGGGACAGAAATAGTTCACCTCAGACGACAAACCGCCATCTTGGAGACCCCGAACAGCAAAACACAGTCAGATGTGTTAGCGAGTTAAAGTCACAATCACAAACTGGGGACAACAGGGGTTCAACATAAAACGAGGGAGAGTTGCTGCATAAGTACCTGGATGGAGGGAGTTAAGTGTCTCTCCGAGCACGTCTGGCCCCGGGAGGGGTCGCTGGGTCCCAATCTTCTCTGGTGGGCTGAGAGCCCGAAAGAGTCCTGGATTGAGAAGGGGATCTTCGCCTGCGGTGTCTAGTGGTTTGGGTTTCCATTGGCACCTCTCGCGGCTTATCCAACCTGCCTACCGAGCGTCGGTAAGGGGCATACCAGTCGGGCACCTGTACTAACGGTATGCCCAAAGTATCGCAAAAGCGGGGCAGGTCTTCAGGGACTTTCAGGGCAGCATTATGACCTTGGTGGGAGGCCGCCAAACAGAAAGGGAATTTCCACTTGTATCTGATACCACGCGCCCTAAGTACATCCAATAAAGGCCGGAGGTCCCGTCGGTGCTGCAAAGTGATCCCCGAGAGATCCTGGTATATTTGTATTGGAGCATCTCCATGAGCCAGTCTCTGCCCCCGGGCCCGTTGCAGAACTTCCTCCTTTAAGCCAAAGTCCACCAGGCAGCACATTACGTCTCTGGGAGGGTCGGTATCTCTGCCCTTAGGACGGAGGGCCCGATGTATTCTCTCCATCTTGATATTGGATTGTGGGGGTCTGCCCAGTACGCCATTGAAAATCGCGGTTACCTCTTGTTTTACACGGTCCCCCTCGACGGACTCAGGGAGCCCCCTGACCCTAAGGTTATGGCGGCGCCCCCTGTTGTCCAGGTCCTCCAGGTGTCTGTTCACGTCCCTCAGCTGAAGGGTATGATCATCTATTTTCTGAGTGGAGCGGTGGAGGACCTGGTCGTGTTCCTCAACTACTCGTTCGGTAGTCGCGACCCTGTCAGACAGGGCTCTGATGTCAATCCGGAGTTCTGCAACGGCTGCCGAGAGGGCCGCCGATAGGGTGTCCCTAATGTCAGACGCAATCGCCCTGAGGTCCATAATATTGAGCTGGGGCTGCTGTAAGGGGTTAATCATCCCCCGTTCGGGTGGTAGTGGAGGCGAGGAAGCAGCCAGCGGTGCCAGTAAAATGACATCGGAGGGCGTTGTTGGTGGTTGCAGAGCCGTGTCTTGTGAGGCAGAATGACAGGAGGACGCCATGTTCCCACGTGAGGCGCGAAACATCTCCGGAATGTTGTGCCTCTGAGATTCATTGTTTTCCCGCGGCGAATGGGAAGCCGAGGAGGGCCTCGACGCTGTACCCATGGTGCCTTTTTGGACGGTGATGGGGAAGAAACCTCGGCGTAAGAAGCTGATCCGTCCTGGGGTAGCCGGAGCTCAGAGTCTAAGCGTCCATCTTCCTGCAAAGCTAGGCCACCCCCCCTATTTCAATATTTATCACTTATGTTTTATATTGATTCATGTGTGTGTTTTTTTGTGCAAATTCACTTTTTTATTCTATGCTACACTTGTGTATTGGTAAACACTATCAGTTTTTGCTGCAATCTTAATTCGTTCACTATTGATTGTTTTAGCGCGAATGATTTTTCATTATATGGGTTTATATGCTGTTACCTTACAACAGTAAGGTAAGGGGACATCCTCACTTACTCCGAAGAGAACACGGGAAACCTTTTCTTCTTCACGTTGTGTTTTGGCATCTACACCAGCACTTTTATTTTTGGATTACTTTTCTTTGCTATGTTCATAGCATTCTGTTGAATGGACACTTGTAATTCAGCTTATCACAGTCACTGTTGTGTTGTGCACGTTTTACAAATTTTTTGTAATAGTACCCCAGTTTACTAGTGTACTACACTTCACACCCTACTAAGAGGGTACACACATTAGCACTGTTATTTTTTCACACCTTTGTCAGCTAGAATTAGCTGCACCATAGCACGTCTATTTACTTTTGATGTTATAATGATCAATTAGTCACCCAGTATCTTTTCACACATATATATTTGCCACACTTCCTCTACACGTTTACTCCATTCCCTATGTACAGCGCAGCACTACCCTTTTCTCTATGTCTTTGCAATAGCGTTTATTAGCATTTTCTAGTTGTTTTTTTTCTCTTTTTTTTTTCAATGGATAAGAAAGCGCTAGGAGATGTTAGCGAACTGCGTCATTGAGCGTTTTTGCAGTGGCATTTATGAGTGTTTTTCAGTGTAGCGGTTTCTTTTTTGGCTTTTTTTTTCCATGGATAAAAAATGCTAAGGGACACTGGCGAGCTGCAATTTTGCAATGGCGTTTATTGGCGCTTTCCAGTGTAGCGTTTTTTTTCTCTCATTGATAAAAAAAACGCAAGGAAATGCTGGCGAGTTGTGTTTTTGAAAGTTTTTGCAATAGTGGTTTTTGCAATAGGGTATTTCAGTGTGGCGTTTTTTTTCTCCTCAATGGATAAAAAAAAAAATGCTAAGACTTTGGCGAGCTGCGTTTCTGAGCGTTTCTTTGTGTTTTTCCCACCAAAAAGTGACACTAAGAACGCGATTTACGGGCGTTCGGAAGGAAGCCCATGATCTCCACTGCTCATTAACGCTAAAAAAAGGACACATGGAGTGCAGTTTGTGGGCTTTAATAAAAAAAAAAAAAAAAAAAGGGAAGAGGGGGGAACCCCCCCCCCCACCAAAACGCCAATGAACTGCAGTTTATGAGCTTAGATGTGCGTGGAGCCTATAAAAAGGAAAAGGCCTATAGGATAATGGAATGGGTCAAGGGTATGGTAATTATAGGTATTAAATGAGCTGTATGTATGTTTAAATATGTATATGTGTGTGTGCGTATTTTTTTTTTTCTCTCTTGCACCAGTATTTTTGTATGCACAATGCTTTTCAGTAGGAAGGCAAATAAGGTAATATCTTGATTTAATATTAAGGGTGCAAGCACATTTAGACTAGAGGACTGTATTTTTGGTACTATGTTCTGCGAAAATAATTTCATATTTAACCACTTCCTGACGGCTGTACGACTTTATATATTTGCCACACTTCCTCTACACGTTTACTCCATTCCCTATGTACAGCGCAGCACTACCCTTTTCAATAGCGTTTATTAGCGTTTTTTTTTTTTCAATGGATAAGAAAGCCCTAGAAGACGCTGGCGAGCTGCGTCATTGAGCGTTTTTGCAGTGGCATTTATGAGTGTTTTTCAGTGTAGCGGTTTCTTTTTTGGCTTTTTTTTCAATGGATAAGAAAACGCTAAGAGATACTGCGTCCTTGAGCGTTTTTGCAGTGGTATTTATGAGTGTTTTTGAGTGTAGCGGTTTCTTTTTTGGCTTTTTTCTTTCCATGGAAAAAAAATGCTAAGGGACACTGGCGAGCTGCAATTTTGCAATGGCGTTTATTGGCGCTTTCCAGTGTAGCGTTTTTTTTTCTCTCATTGATAAAAAAAACACAAGGAAACGCATTTTTGCAATAGTGGTTTTTGCAATAGCGTTTTTCAGTGTGGCGTTTTTTTTTCCTCAATGGATAAAAAAAAAAAAAATGCTGAGAAAGACTTTGGCAAACTGCGTCTCTGAGCGTTTAGCATTTCTTCGTATTTGTCCCACCGAAAAATGACACTAAGAACGTGATTTACGGGCGTAAATGGCGATGTCCGCCAGGCACCCGCAATCGGTGGTTACAGAGAGGACGACGTGTAAACACACAGATCCACATCCTGTCAGGGAGGAGACCGATCTGTGTCTCTTGTACATAGGGTCACAGATCGGTCACCTCACCCAGTCAGTTCCCCTCCCCCACAGTTAGAACACTATGCAGGGTACACATTTAACCCCTTCCTCACCCCCTAGTGTTAACCCCTTCAATGCCAGTCACATTTATACAGTAATTAGTGCATATTTATAGCACTGATCGCAGTATAAATGTGAATGGTGCCAAGAATGTGTCAAAAGTGTCCGATGTGTCCGCCATAATGACGCAGATCGCCGCCATTACTAGTAAAAAAAAAAAAAAAAATAATAAAAAATAATAAATTTGTCCCCTATTTTATAGGCGCTATAACTTTTGCACAAACCAGTCGCTTATTGCGATTTTTTTTGTTTTTACCAAAAATATGTAGAAGAATACGTATGGGCCCAGACTGAGAAAAAAAATGTTTTTTTTTTTTTTTTATTGGGCTATTTATTATAGCAACAAGTAAAAAATATTGAATTTTTTTCAAAATTGTCGCTCTTTTTTGTTTATAGCGCAAAAAATTAAAACTGCAGAGGTGATAAAATACCACCAAAAAAAAGCTCAACTTGTAGGGAAAAAAGGACAAATTTTGTTTGGGAGGCACGTCGCATGACTGCGCAATTGTCAGTTAAAGCAACACAGTGCCGAAGCTGAAATTTCACCTGGGCAGGAGGGGGGTATATGTGCCCAGTAAGCAAGTGGTTAAAGTATATGAAGCCAAAGTCTAGATATATGCATTAGGCTTAAAGGAGGCGCATTCATTATTTTGCTTTCCTCCCTTCTTTTTTTTCCCCTTTCTCTTCTTGCTTTATAGGCGATATGAGTATGTATTCAGCATGTGTATATATAGATGCACATATATGCAGGTACAGTAATAGCTTGTGGTACGAGACTGAGTTGGTATATGAGAATTGCATATAAATATTCATAAAAATTAGGCTGCCTGGAGACCAAAATGTGGTAAATTAATATCCTCAAAAGTAATCTGGAAATTTAGTAGAGCTGAAACGATTAATCGATATTATCAATAATAATCGATATTATCGATAATAATCGATAATGAAAATCGTTCTCAACGATTTTCATTATCGATTAGTTGGTCCGCCCTTCCAAAGCCATGGCCTCAATTACCGTTTGTCGCACGGCTGGCCCGCGATCGAGCAGCGGGGGAGGTGGGGGAGCACGGAGGCACAGGATCCTGTGTCTCCGTGCGCCCCCATCTCCTCCGCCGCGCGGCTTTGCGGCCTTGTGAAGTCCCAAGCTCTTCCTTCTGTGAGCTGGCGCCATCTGGTGGTGGCCGTTTGACATTTCAAGTTAAACAGCAATTGTAATGTCATTTTTCACTGCCATCTCCTTCCCTATAATTAGAACCCCCAAACATTATATATATTTTTTATTCTAACACCCAAAATGGCGATCGTTGCAATACTTTGTGTCACGCCATATTTGCGCAGAGGTCTTACAAGCGCACTTTTTTTTTTTAAGTTAAAAAATAAAACAGTAAAGTTATCCCAATTTTTTTTTAGATTGTGAAAGATAATATTAAGCCGAGTAAATTGATACCCAACATGTCACGCTTCAAAATTGCTTCCGCTCGTGGAATGGCGTCAAACTTTTACCCTTTAAAATCTCCATAGGCGACGTTTAAAAAAAAATACAAGTTGCATGTTTTGAGTTAGAGGAGGTCTAGAGCTAGAATTATTGCTCTCGCTCCAACAATCGCAGCGATACCTCATTTGTGGTTTGAATACCATTTACATATGTGGGCGCTACTCACATATGTGTTCGCTTCTGCGCGCAAGCTCGTCGGGACGGGGCACGTTTTCTGGCTCCTAACTTTTTTGGCTGGCTCCTAGATTCCAAGCAAATTTGTCAAGCCCTGCCGTGAGGAATAGTGCCCCAGCATTGGTGTTCCCGGGAGGAATAGTGCCCCAGCATTAGTGTTCCCGGGAGGAATAGTGCCCCAGCATTGGTGTTCCCGGGAGGAATAGTGCCCCAGCATTGGTGTTCCCGGGAGGAATAGTGCCCCAGCATTGGTGTTCCCGGGAAGAATAGTGCCCCAGCATTGGTGTTCCCGGGAGGAATAGTGCCCCAGCATTGGTGTTCCCGGGAGGAATATTACTGCTGCAAAGTTGTGTAATGTTAACGTTAAACGTTTTTTAATCTGCCGTTTGAGTGTAACATGTTTTTTTCATTATTACTGTTAATTGAACAAACAAAATTCCACTTTTAGTTTTTTTTATGATTTTATCCGATTAATCGAAAAAATATTCGGCCGATTAATCGATTATGAAAATAATCGTTAGTTGTAGCTCTAAAATTTAGATATCCAATATAAGTTGAAGGGGGGTGGGGGATTTTCAACTGGATAGATTTTGACTGTATAGTCCCAGGCAACGGGCTATTTTAGTTAGGTTTAATTGTATAGAGACATTATTTTTTTCTCTCTCTTGATGAGATAACAAATGTTTAAATATTTTTCAGGGTTATCTCCCCCTTCATGTTCCTCTGTTGTTTTTTTTTCTCTTTGATATGAAGCAAATATATTTCCCTGGCTACTGCCCATCCCATTTAGACAAGACAATTAATGTCTAAATCCCTTTTATGGCTCTTTTCCTTTTTTTTTTATTCTTTACAGCTGTTTGTGTATATGATCGATAGTTATGGTCTGAGTGACTCTTCATCCCTGCTGTCACATCTCTATTTCTCCCCACATAGGTTTTTGCCTCCCAGTGCCTTCCCTTCTTGGAATTATTGAGGAATTGAGAGCCATCTTTTGGTTAATTGCTGCCTATCCGTATTGTGTTGTGCTTTTTTTTTTTCTCTTTTCCTCTTCTGCTGGTGCACAGGTTGTCAGACCTGTATTTATCATGACGTACATACAGTGCCTATCCTTAAATGTCAACGGGTTGAATATACCAGAGAAGCATACAGCGGTTTTACGTGAACTTTGGCGCATGCGGACACAAGTTGCATTTATACAAGAAACCCACTTTCAATTGGGAAAGATACCAAAATTACAGAATGACAGTTATCCCTTTGTATTTCATAGTACAGCTTCAGACTCTAAGACGAGAGGGGTGAGTATCCTGCTTTCAGGGACAGTTCCATGGTCTCTGGTGGATCAGAGGTGTGATTCTGAGGGGCGCTATCTGTTTAAGGGAGATCTGGCTGGACCTCGTATTACCTTAGCTTCTATATATCTGCCTAACAGAGCACTACTGAGCAGTTTAGATGGAATTCTTAAAATCCTACAGGAGTTTATGGAAGGAGGGGTGATATTAGGAGGAGACTTCAATGTGGCTCTTGATCCACTGCTGGATGCTTCAAAGTCCACCTCACATCTGTCTTATTTATATCTCAGTCTCGTTAGGAAAGCCCTCCGATTGGTAGATATTTGGCAGGTACAACACTCCAATGATCGAGATTATACCTTCTATTCGGCACCACATGACAGTTATTCTCGGATTGATTATATAATGGTTAGGGATGAGTCGAACATACCAGCGTTCGGTTCGCACCAGAACGTTCGAACAGACCACGGGTTCGCGCAAACATTTAAAACCCCATTGAAGTCTATGGGACGTTCAAATTCAAAAACGATCATTTTAAAGACCAATATTCAATTTAATGTTGGAAAACGTCTTTCAGAACCCGGGTCTTGCCCCAGGGAACATGTATCAATGTAAAAAAAAAAAACAGACGTTTTTTCCGGAGCAGCGATTTTAATGATGCTTAACCCCTTAAGGACCGCCACATGTACATTTACGTCAGCAGAATGGCACAGGCAGCCACATCAATGTATATACACGTGCCTACCTTGACGTGGGTACATGCGGCGGTCCCCGTGGCTGTCCGAGCGATCCGGGATGAGGGGGCGGCAGTTCGTTTTTGTCCGCCCCCTCCGGATCGCTCCCAGCCAATGCGCGCTTCCGCCATGTCACTTCCTCCTCCTGTGTAAACACAGAAAGAGGGAAGTGATGTGATCTCTGCTCTAAGCGGTATTTTCAACCGCCGCTGAGGAGAGATCGCATCTCACACTAAGTCTGCACAACACTACACTGACACCAGGACACACAGGCAGACTTAACCCCTTGCGATCACCCCCCCGTCACAGTGTCACTGAATACAGTAATCATATATGTACGATTACTGTATTTAGTGTCAGTGTGACAGGCAGTTAGTGTTAGGTTCAGCCCCCGTACCCCCCCATAAAGTTTTAACCCCTTGATCACCGCCCTAGTTAACCCTTTCACTCCCTATTGCCAGCGTCACTAAGCGATCATTTTTCTGATCGCTGTATTAGTGTCACTGTTCCCGCTAGGTAGCTATTTTTTTTTTATTGCGATTTTTTTTACTAAAGACATGTGGCTAAATAAATTTTGGCCTAAATGTTTGACTAAAATTTAGTTTATTTGATTTTTCTTATAACAAAAAAGTAAAAAATATTGTTTTTTTTTCAAAAATGTCGCTATATTTTTGTATATAGCGCAAAAAATAAAAAAAATCGCAGAGGCGATCAAATGCCACCAAAAGAAAGCTCTAGTTGTGGGAAGAAAAGGACGCAATATTTGTTTGGGAGCCACGTCGCACGACTGCGCAATTGTCAGTTAAAACGACCTTAAGTGGTTAAAGTGAAAAAAAAAAAAAAAAAGAAAGATTCCTTTAAATATCGTACCTGCTGGGTGTCTATAGTAGTGGCACATGTTTAGAAATGTCCCTGCACAACATGAGATTAATTTAATACTGCTTGCATGTGGCAACAATATGTTCATTATTTTAGGGGTGGTGTGGGGCCATTACAATGCCAGATCTTGGCTCAATCAATTATTTTTTTGTGAAAGAAAAATTGTAGAAAAAAGGGCACCCCTCAAACATACTGTAATTGGAGCACAGCAAAGAGCCACGTGCAAAGTCTTGCATCAAAAATTGTTATTAGACGCCCCTGTTAAACAGGGGCACAAAAATTTGGCCTTAGGCACTGGTGGCGGAGCCCAGAAACACAAAATTTCTTACTAGCTATCAGCAAGAAAAGTGAGGAGGAGAAGGATATTCCATAAGCAGCATAACAGGACAGTCACTCAGCATCAGCATACGCAGTCTCAAAGGGATCTGACATTTCAACAAAAAAAATATTATTCAGTAACATCAGCATCAGGTGCTTGATAGCTGGTGTTGATCCAAGCCTGATTCATTTTGATGAAGGTCAGTCGATCAACAGAGTCGGTGGAGAGGCGCACCCTGTGATCGGTCACAAAGCCTCCAGCAGCACTGAATGTGCGTTCTGAAAGAACACTGGATGCAGGGCAAGCCAGTAGCTGAATTGCGTACTGTGAAAGCTCTGGCCAGTGATCCATCCTCAAGACCCAGTAAGCCAGAGGATTTTCGGTGGGGAAGGTGTCCAAGTCTGATCTTGCCCCTAGGTATTCCCGGACCATGTAAACCAGACACTGGCGATGGTTGCTGGAACCGGTCAGACCTTGGGGCTGCAGACTAAAAAAAATTGTCTGAACGCATCGGTCAGAAGGCCACCTTCTCCACCGCTCCTTCTGTGACTCACCGAAGCCTCAGCAAGACGTTGTCCAGAGCCAGGTTTTGGTAATCCCCCCGGTTCTGGGAATGCATTGCACAGACCCTTCTGCAAGGCCTCCCGCAGAAGTTTCATCTTCTGCTCCCTCTGCGATGGCAACATAAGGTCCGCAACCTTACTCTTGTAACGTGGATCAAGGAGAGTTGCCAGCCAGTAATGATCCCTCTCCTTGATAGCATGTACACGAGGATCCTTACGCAGGCTTTGCAGGATCAGGGAGGTCATGCAGCGTAGGTTTGCAGAGGCATTCGGGGCACAGTCCTCTGGGTCACTGAGGATAACAGGATCCGCAGCCACCTCATCCCAGCCACGTAAAAGTCCACGTGTTCCTTGGGACTGTAAATGATCCCTTGAAGACTGCTGCTGCTGAGTGCTAGGCTCTACCTGCTGATACAATCATCATCCTCATCCTCCTCCTCCTCCTGTGTGCTAGGTGGGCAAGCAGGACCACTGTCTGGATAAAGGGGGCCTTGAGAGGTAAGGAAGTCCTCCTCTTCCTCCCTCTGTTCTGCCTCAAGGGCCCTGTCCATTATTCCACGTAGCGTGTGCTCCAACATGTGAATAAGAGGGACAGTCTTACTGATGCATGCACTGTCACTGCTCACCGTCCTCGTGGCCTCCTCAAATGGTGACAGGACAGTGCTTGCATCCCTGATCAAGGGCCACTGGCGTGGCGAAAAAAAAAACCAAGCTCCCCTGACCCAGTTCTGCTGCCATATTGGCACAGGTACTCATTGATGACCCTCTGCTGCGTGTGCAGTCGCATGGCCAACGTAGAGTTCAATCTGGTGGGCATGTCACAGATTAGGCGGTTCTTGGGCAGGTTGTATTCCCTCTGTCAGCTGAGCAGTGGCATTATATGACCTCCGGAAATGCACACATACTTTCCTGGCCTGCTTCAGGACATCCTGTAAGCCCGGGTACCTGCCCAAGAACCGCAGCCCATCACGGCTGCCTATCAGTGCCACCTATGCGTGCCCATCAGGGCCGCCTATCAATGTCTGCCAGTTCTGCATATCAGTCCCCATAATTGCCACCTTATCAGTGCCCCTCAGTGCAGCCTCATCAGAGGGGCAAATCCTTCCTGTCCTTAAGTAGTCAATACATATTTTTTGTTATTTTTATTTCATTTTTTTACTCCAGGAAGAAATAGTAAAACATTAGAAAAAAATTATTTTCAATACATTTTTCCACAACACAAATATTAATTTGTAAACTCCTTCCATTTACCCCAAAATAAAAAAAACGTCTGTTAAACAAAAGGTCACTTAATTGCAATATTTTCATGTAGTGTAGTGAAATGGTTAAACTCAAAGTCAACATTGGCATTTTACTTTGTTGTAGCAGAAGCAGCAGCAGAAGACGACCCGGAGCTTAGCGCTAGATCCTGGCTGTCACAAATTAAGGGAGATTGATATCAAGCTAAAAATTTAGCAGGTATTTTTTTTTTTTAAAGGAAAGAAAATAAAATCAGAAGGTACGAAAGTCCGAGTAGCAACAGGAATCTAAAATGTTATATGCCCTATACATCGCTTGTTAAAGACAAAATAGTACCAACTAGTACCACTACTAAATGATGCTCAGATTTTTTTTTCAGTTTTCTAAAAAAAGAAAAAAAAAGTTTAGGGACATTCAAATAAAAGAAACCTGTAATTGTGACAAATGGTAGTTGAGGCAATAAAGCATTCGGCAGTGAGCCTAAGGGTGTGTGGGGTTGAATGCGGGATAAAGCCTGAATGAGGTCAGTGTTGTAAAGTAATGAATTGCCAGATGTATAAAAAGACCATTTGTAATTAGTGCCAGCCTACTTCCAACACTGGAATAGGAAAGCATTGTTAACATCCTCCCTTCTGCATTCCATTATATAATGATAGAAGGAACAGCAAGTACCAGCACCTCTTCATACCCAACAATAAAAGTATGAACTTTGCTCATTTGTGCTGCAACAGTTACAAATTTTTATATTCAGTAACCATAATGGCAGAAATGAGAAATTCAGTAACCAATGCACAATCCAAACATCAATGCACACCATAATAGGAATACACATTTTAGTTTATTCAATTTATTTTCTTTGTTTTTAAAAGTTTAAAAAAAAAAAACCTTACGAATCGAGAATAAGAAATACATTTTACAATACTAAGTAGAGATGCACAAAACAAAAACAAAAACAGGAGGATTAGGCATGTGAGAATTACTAAACCAGGCCAAAACGCTCCGATCTTTTCCTCTTCTTTGCCTGGGGAAGAAAGCATACAAAATATGAGAAAAAAGACTCAATCTATAAAAAAACTGTTAAATTGTATGTGCTATGTTAAAACAAATAAAAACTATAAAACAAAAATAAATTTGTTTAAAGATGAGTGTACTTTAACTTACTAAACACTTCACTTTCCCAAGCCAGCCAATTGGGAATCTATAGATGTAACTGGCAAATGTCAGTTTTTTCTCTGAATGGCATGGCCACAATGGACACATATAGGGCCAGATTCAGGTAGATGGGCGCTTCTTTACTTTAGAGTAACATTTCTCGTTTACGTTACTCCGCCGTAACTTTAGGAGCAAGTACTGTTATTCACAAAGCACTTGCTCCTAAAGTTGCGGCGGCGTAGCGAAAATGAGCCGGCGGAATTCAAATTGGGCGGGTAGGGGGCGTGTATTATGTTAACTATGCGCGATCCCGCGGCGAACGTACTGCGCATGCGTCAACTGTCAGTGCGCATGCTCCAAATTCTTTCAGAGAACGTCAATGACGTCAATCCCCATTCACGGACGTTTTACGCAAACGACTCAAATTTTTTTTATTGCGACGCGATGACGACGGCCATACTTAACATAGGATACTCCACTAGGGGGCTGCTTTATCTTTGCGCCGCGTATCTCTTACGGAAACGTCGGAAAGTCACTGCGTCGCGCCCGAATACGATCGTGAATGTCCGATTCCCGCTGATTAACATATTCTCTGCGTTAATCAGTGGGAACGCCCCGCGCGCCATTTTTAAAATTGAAGTTACGATACAACGGCAAAATACAATTACGCCGCTCGTATAGTAACTCCAACCCGGCGCTTCATGTTTTCTGCTTACTGAAAACAGAAACGCTGGCTCAAAGTGAGAGTTAGGCTGGAGTATCACTGATACTCCAGCCTAACTCTACCTGAATCTGGCCCATAGTCTGGTACATATGCTGTGGTGAAGAGAACCACCATAGTAAAAGGAAAGAAGCCTGCTATTACATGTGCTGAAGACTAGTACTTCCATTATTCCCAATGGCAGATCCTGTCCTCATCTTGATGCATGTTCTGGGCTGCAAGTGAACAATATAACTCTGACAGAGTATAAGGCCCCTTTCACACTGGGGCAGGAGTTGCGTCGGTAGTATTTTTGCCACGCTTTACCGCCAATTTCATGGCGCTTTTTGGGCACTTGCGGGGGGTGGTTTCACCCCCCCCCAGCGGCTAAGAAAGGGTTAGAGACCGCTGCATTGCTGGCGGTATCCCATTGATTTCAATGGGCGGGAGCAGTGGAGGGTGGTAGACACACCGCTCATTCATGGCTCCAAGGATGAGGCTAGCAAGACTTTTTACCGTCCTGCTATCGCACCGTTCCAGTGTGAAAGCCCTCTGGCTTTCACACTGGAGACACAGCAGCAGGTGTTTAAGGTCGGTTTGCAGGAGCTATTTTTAGCACAATAGCACCTGCAAACCACCCCAGTGTGAAAGGGGTCTAAATGTAGTATAAATGTGGGTCATTTAAATGTATGATCACGATGTTTCAATGTACTGTGTTGTGCAGGTCTCCAACAGGTTCAGTTCATATAATGGAACAAAATGGAGACAAACTCCTACTTTCACACTGATCAGTTTTACTTACGGTTTTGCCTTACCAAAAGCGGAAGAAAAATGCATGGCCAATAAAACCTATGGAAGTCTTCACACCAGTCAATTGTGGGTCAGTTGCAATTTTAACCATTTCTATACCAGGCTCTGACACTTTGAACAATTGCGCGGTCATGCTACACTGAATGAAATTTTGATAATTTTATTCGCACAAGTGGAGCTTTCTTTTTGTGATATTTATTCACCACTGGGTTGTCTTTTTGCAGACATTTAAAAAAAATAAAAAATAAAAATAAAAATAAAATGAATACGTTTTTCCTCGTTTCTGTTATAACATTTTGTAAATAATCTTCCTTCATGAATTTCGGCCAAAAAAAAGGATTTTTGTACTTACCGTAAAATCCATTTCTCTGAGTTCATGGACGGACACAGCATTCTTTGACAGTAGGGTATTATGCATCCTTCCTCCAGGAGAGTTAGGCAGAAACAGCACACAAAGTGTTAACAACACTTTGCTCCTTATAGCTGCTCCCAGGGGGCGTGGTCCCCCGGGTATATATCCCCCACTCTGCCACAGCAGCCCCAGTTCGTAACAAGCAGTACAAAGGAGGGGTGGGTGCTGTGTCCGTCCATGAACTCAGAGAAATGGATTTTACGGTAAGTACAAAAATCCTTTTTTCTCTTTCGTTCATGGACGGACACAGCATTCTTTGACAGTAGGGACGTCCCAAAGCAGTGCCAAAAAGATTTCGAGGGGTGGGAACACAACACAGCAAACCCAGCTTTTTCTCAACAGAAAAAACAGAGATTCCCAACCTCAAACTGCCGCTTGTAACACCTTGCGGCCAAAAGAAGCATCCGAAGATGCACTTACGTCTACCTTGTAGAATTTTGAAAAGGTGTGAACCGACGACCAGGTCGCGGCCTTGCACACCTGTAACACTGAGGCTTGATGACGGAAGGCCCATGAGGCTCCAATTGCCCTTGTCGAATGCGCCGTAACCCGGAAAGGGGGCGCCCTTCCCTACAGAGCATAGGCCTGAATGATAACTTGCCTGATCCACCGGGAAATGGCGGCCGCCGGAACCGCCAGACCCTTCTTGGGGCCAGCCACCGACACGAACAGTGAGTCTGACTTCCGGAACGGGGCCGTAGCAGACAAATACACTCGAAGGGCCCGGACCACATCCAGAGAATGTAGAGAGGCCTCCTTCTGGTTCTTAGGACGAGGACATAGGGACGGCAGTACAATGTCCTCATTGATGTGGAAAGCCGAGACGACCTTTGGAAGGAAAGAGGGCTGCGGCCGCAGCACCACCTTATCCCTGTGAATGACCAAGTAGGGAGCCTTGCAGGACAAGGCCGCTAGTTCAGACACCCGTCTGACCGAAGTAATGGCTACCAAGAAGACTACCTTCTGGGACAGGGTCAGTAACGGTATCTTCCGGATATGCTCAAAAGGAGCATCCTGGAGCACCGAGAGAACTAAGTTCAGGTCCCACGGAGGCAGTGGAGGCCGCACAGGGGGAACCACATGCCGGACCCCTTGCACAAAAGTGCACATCAGAGAATGCGCTGCTAAGGGTCGCTGAAAATAAACAGCCAAGGCCGAAACTTGACTCTTCACCGTACCCAAGGCAAGGGCCTGGTCCACCCCCCGCTGCAGGAACAGCAAGATCCGCGACATAACGTATGCACGGGGGTGCCAGCTCATCTCCTCACACATAGAGATGTAGGCCTTCCATGTTCGATGGTAGACCTTGCGAGAAGTAGCCTTGCGTGCGCGAAGCATGGTGGAGATCACCGGGCCCGACAGGCCCCGGTCCTTCAGAACCTGGGTCTCAACAGCCACGCCGTCAAAGCCAGCGACTGTAAAGCAGGGTGAAAGACAGGGCCCTGCGACAAGAGATCTTCTCTCGGAGGTAGATGCCAAGGGACGTCTGCCACCAGACGCACCAGATCCGCGTACCAGGACCGGCGCGGCCAATCCAGCGCAATCAGAATCGCCGGAGTCCCTTCGGCTTCCAATTTGCGCAACAGGCGGGAAGCAACTGTAACGGAGGGAAGGCGTAGATCAGGCGGTAGCAGCCCAGGGGGGCTACTAACGCGTCCGACGCGTCTGCCCACGGGTCCCTTGACCTGGCCACGAACCGTGGCACCTTTCGATTGAGGCGGGAGGCCAATAGATCTACGTCTGGAGTGCCCCACATCTTGCACAGAGTTTGAAACACCTCCGGGTGCAACGACCACTCCCCCTGGTCAAGCGTTTGGCGACTCAGATAGTCGGCTTGCCAATTCAGCACTCCCGGAATGTACACTGCCGAGAGAGCCGGAACGGTCCTTTCGGCCCACCGAAGAATGTGAGCGACGTTCGCCGCCGCGGACGGGCTTCTCGTGACCCCCTGATGATTGATGTACGCCACGGCCGTGGCGTTGTCCGATTGAACCCTGACCGATCGACCCTGCAAATCCAGGGACCACCTGGCCAGGGACAGTTTGATCGCACAGAGCTCCAGAACATTGATTGGGAGAGGCTGGCGTCCGTCGTAATCACTGTCCAGTGACAGGGGAGGAATTATTTTCCGGTCCGAAGCCCCGGAGAAGTCAGCCACCACACCAGGGAGGCCTTGACTAGAGGACTCAACTGAATCTGAACGTCCAGAGATGGTGGGAGTTTGTCCCACCGTGACAAAATCTCGTTCTGCAATGTCCGGGTGTGAAATTGAGCAAACGGTACTGCCTCGAAAGAGGCCACCATCAGTCCCAGGACCCTCATGCAGAACCGAAGGGAAGACCTCCTCCGGGTCGACAGCAGCTGCACTGCTGATCGCAGTGTCCGAAGCTTCTCCAGAGGGAGAAAAACCTTCGCCTCCACAGAATCCAGGACTAACCCCAGGTATTCCAGGCACAAAGATGGCACCAGTACTGACTTCTGGATATTTAGAGGCCATCCAAACTCTCGAAGAGTCCGACACGTGATAGACACGTCCTCCTCTAACTCTGAGTTTGAGGAAGCTCTCAGAAAGAGGACGTCCAGGTACCCCACTAAAGCAATCCCGCGTTGTCTCAAGAGAGCCAGAATTGGGGCGAGCACCTTGGTGAAGACCCGAGGCGCCGAAGCTAGGACGAATGGGAGAGCCACGAATTGGAAATGGTCCTTCCCTATCGCGAAGCGTAGAATCTTTTGGTGCTTTGAACATATGGGCACGTGGAGGTATGCGTCCCTGATATCCAGGGACACCATAAAATCCCCCTGCCGGAGAGCAGCTACCACCGAGCGAATCGACTCCATCCGGAACTGTTGCACCTTGACAAAGCAATTGAGGGCCTTGAGGTCCAGAATTGGGCGGACCCCATCCTTCTCGGGTACCACAAACAGTTTGGAGTAAAACCCCTGGAAGCGTTCCCCCGGGAGGAACCGGTACCACCACCCCTCTGAACAGTAGGTCCTGGACCGCGTTTGAGAGAGCTTCCCGACGCTTCAGAGGGAGCCGAAGGTTGGAAGGGAAGAACCTGTGTGGAGGGTAAGAAAGGAATTCTATTTTGTACCCCGAGGAAACTACCTCGCAAACCCACTGATCGGAAAGGAGAGACCCCCACCGATCCGCGAATTCGAGAAGATGTCCCCCCCACCCGAGTCCCGGGTGGGGGCAACCCTTCATGCAGAGGCAGGCTTGTCCGCAGGCTTGCCCGGTTTGCGGGTCCAGGGACGCTTTTGTCCCCCAGCGGGCACCTTGGAGCCCTGAAAACCCCTTCCTGTTGCCCCGGGCACACGAAAAAAACGCTTAGGGGCAGTAAATGAGGGACCTGGCTTACGGCGAGGTTCCTTCCCCTTGGCCGCCTGCGGGAGGAGAGTACTCTTACCCCCTGTGGCGGCTTTAATGATCTCGTCCAGAGACTCCCCAAACAGACGGTCACCCTTAAAAGGTAGGTCCATCAAGGCCTTCTTAGAGGCCTGGTCCGCAGACCAGCACTTAAGCCAGACTATGCGGCGAATCACTACCGCGTAGGCAGAAGCCCTGGAAATTAAAGGGATCGTGTCCATAGAGGACTCGCAAATAAAATTTTAGACCCTGCACCAGCTGCTCAGCCAGGTCCATACAGGTCTCGGAGGCCCCCTGAGCCTCCAGCTCCTGGTACAGGCACTTAGCCCGTTCAGTGAGTCTGTGACACCAGAACCCCGGCCTGCACCGATCTAATAGCGGAACCAACGGCCGTGAATAGGTAGCGGGCCACGGCCTCTAGCTTCCTATCAACTGGGTCCTTAAATGCAGGAGCCCCTTCCACTGGCAACGTCGTGGCCTTGCTCAGCCTGGACACCGAAGGGTCCACTGAGGGGGGAGAGGCCCATTTTTTCACGGAATCCTGAAAAGGATAACGGATAGAGAAACATCTAGGCACAGTAAACACCTTTTGAGGCATCTCCCATTCCTTTTATACCATCCTGTCCAAAAATGGAACAGAAGGAAAAACCTTTGCGGGGCGGTTTACGGAAACCAAAAGGGACCGGGACCTCCGAGTACTCCGCCGGATCCTCCAATTTTAGAGTATCCCGCACCGCAGAAATAAGGGCTCCAACAAAGGCTTTATCATGCCCTGACCCTGTACTAGAGTCATCCTCACTGTCCGCGTGGGTAAGACCCCCCTCTGCTGACATGACAGATCCTGATGCAGAGGCTGCCACAAGGTCTGAGTCAGAAAAATCTCCAGAGTTAGGCTCAGGGGGAGGGCGCTTTTTACCCCCCTTCCGGCCGCTTGACCCCCAAGAAAAGCCTCAAGGACTGAGGTAATGGCCTCTAAGGAGACAGCAGAGGTCGGGACCTGAGGGGTGAACTGTGGCATTTCAGGAGAGGAAATGCCAGGCTCACTCTCCATTGTGCCCACCGCTATCACCCCCAGACACTGCAAAGGCAGAAAAAAGACCCACCGGACACCTCCTGGCCTGGGACAGAGTAGGGGACCCCCGGGGAAACTCACCACCCCACCCGAAACCGCGGTGTCCCAGGAGCCTGAGGAGCGCTGTGAAGTGCCGCCGCCGTGCTGTGCTGAGCCCTCAGAGCGATTCGCGGTCTTTTCCTGTGTGAACTCCAGCACTAGAGGCACAGACCAAGCCAAAATGGCCGCCGTGTGACTGGAATATGCACACGCGGTCTCCAGGAAAATGGCGCCGACAGCGCTGCCGTTTTGGCGCCGAAAACGGCGCAGTTTAAAAGCGAAAACAAAAATAAAGTCAAAATGACAGTTTCGCCGCACAGCACCCGCACAAGTGGCGAAAACAGCCCCACACACCAGCGCACACCCCCCTATAACAGGCAGCCGCAGCCCCAGGAGAATGGCGCCCCAGGAGTGACCCCCCCCTCGCAGCCGCCCACCTAGGGAAGGAGGTTGAGGAAAGGGAGAGAGGAAAGTAGGGAAGAACCCTCAGTCGACCTCCCCAGGGAAGTACCAGCCATACCTACCTTGTCAGACAAGGCGCTACTTACCCATCCTGCGATTACCAGGCTGGCAACCTTCCTGACTGAACCAAAATCCGCAAACGGCATGGCAGTTGGCCAGACACACTGTGACCAGGCCCTGAGACCGGTCATATGTGTGCCCTAGGACCAAAGTCCCCCGGCCACCCCTTGGAGCGATGGGGCATGTCGTGGACGACCACTAGCCAAGCTGAGGTCGGACACGCTCGATGGCCAGACATGGGAAGACTACAAGGATCAAGGATCCAGCTTGTTGCCCAGTCGGCTGTTGCTAGTAGATCGCAGGATCCAAAAGCAGGAACAAGAAAACAATAAAACGCAAAAATCGCGAGAAAAAAAGCCAGAGTACATGGACTCCAGCAGGCCATACTCTCCTGAGTTAGGCAGAAAAAAACTGGGGCTGCTGTGGCAGAGTGGGGGATATATACCCGGGGGACCACGCCCCCTGGGAGGAGCTATAAGGAGCAAAGTGTTGTTAACACTTTGTGTGCTGTTTCTGCCTAACTCTCCTAGAGGAAGAATGCATAATACCCTACTGTCAAAGAATGCTGTGTCCGTCCATGAACGAAAGAGAAATGTATTCTGCTACATTTCTGTGGTGAAAATAACCCAAAATTTGTGTATACTATATTACCTGCCTTTACATGCACATGAACCTTAATGGCATTCCAGTCTGTAGGATTCAATATTGAGCTGGCCCACCCTTTGCCACTATAACAGCTTTAACTCTTCTGGGAAGGCCGTCGACAAGGTTTATAATAAGTGAAGCCCTTTACACACGGGCAAGAATCTCGTCGGGAAAAAAACTTTTCCCAACGAGATTCTTGGCAAGAAACTCTTGCCGCCCGAGTGTACAGACTCTCGTTTCAAAAGAACCGCAGTTCTCTTGAAAGGAAAGAACGCGGTGATGTCATCGCGTATGACGAGCCTGTGCTTGTCACATTTAATGCTGCATCCTACCTATGCCTAGGAAGCATGCACGGGTTTCCACGGCGACCAAGTATACATACTCTCGGATATCTCGGCAAGAAAACTGCAGAGAATCTCACGACGAGAAAATAGAGAACATGTTCTCTATTTTTCTCGTCTAGATTCTGGGCAGTTTTCTTGTCGAGAAACCTGAAAGCCTCGTACACATGCTCCGGTTTACTCGGCAAGAAAGCTCTGCCAGAAGTTTTTTGCTGGTTCTTGCCGAGTAAACCGAGTGCCTGTACGAGGCTTGTGTCTATGGGAATGTTTGACCATTCTTCCAGAAGTACATTTGTGAGGTTAGGCACTGATGTTGGACGAGAAGACCTGGCTTGCAGTCTCCACTAAATCATCCCAAAGGCGTTCTACTGGGACAGTAGACAGTCCAAGGTATTTGGTAAGAGGCATGGAAAGTTTTTTTAAGGTGTCATTTTTTGTCATATGTTTTTGGAAAATTAAGATTTTTTTTTTTACATAGCATCACCAGTGCAGTACAGTGTCATCATATAATATGAATGGTGGGGATCTTGATTTTTTTCTAACACATTTTGACCAGAGCAATATAATGTTAACATAGTAACATTGTACTACTCTGGGGAAGTAATCAGTATTTTTTTTTTTTACACATTAGGTTTGCATATAGCCATGCATTTCATTGCTATATGCAAGCATTTTAATGAATGAAATTGAGTGTTTTGCTGTGATTAGCCAGAGCTAATCACATGGTACAGATGGACTGTGATTGGCCCAGTCTATACCATGTGATCATACTGACCAATCACAGCTAGCAACACAATTGTATACAATGGATGGCTTGAAATGAAGCCATCCATTGTTTACAACTGTCATGTGACCTGCTGTGATTGGTTACAGCAGTCCCATGGTACGGTACAGTGATCTGTCCTCGGCTCTGTCTGTGAATACAGCCAGTGATAGATTGTACCTCTGTAGGACGCGATCGAGGAGGTTGATGTCTGTCCGGATAAACGAGAGGTTCCTGTCGGCATCATCTTGTTATAGTCCGAACGGGAATCTGCTAAAAGTCCTGCATGCTGCATTTTGGATTCACCGGAAATACAGCAAATACGCATATGCTAAAAGTGAAACCTTGGCAGACTGGCAGCGCCAACATAGATCTGAGACATTTGGGTATACCCGATGAAGCAGCGTCAGGCATCTGTAACAATGGGAGAGAGGCTAGAAATTTGTTTCATGTGTCTTAGTTGCTGGTGACATACAATGGGCAAGAGTAAATACTTTCTCCCACTCCACTGATTTAATTTGAACATTCAAGTCTAGGAGTCCATTTATTTGTGAATTCCAGAAGATAAAGATGAAGTTTCGCAATAAAAACCCCATAAACATTGAGAATGTGGTCTGGAATAGTATCCTGTAAATGAAAGGACTCAATGGTATGCGGTTTCCTATTAAATACATCTCTTAAAGACAAGGGGGATAGAAAAGGACAATAATTCCCAACATTCCAGCTAATGTGTAATTGATTGCTGTTGTGTAGGGATCAGTTTTGACAGCAGTGGCAGAATTCCCCGACAAAGGATTTGAGATATTCGTTGGGTTGATTTCTTGCTCCATGACAGAAAACTTGTCTGTGCCACCGCCAGAGAAAACCGTGGATTACCAAACAAGGGAGTGTTCGGTCCCACTTTGAGTCCCAATTGAACGTGCAATTTATTCCACACATGCTGTGAGGCAGGATGAAGGAGAGTGGACCATGGACAAAAATATTAAACCAGGGAGGCGCCAGGAGATCATAGGGGGGGCAATTAACAGCTCTATATGAACCCATTGTTTAAGACGGAAATGAAACCAATTCACTAACCTAGTTAGGACCGCTGCAGCACAGTAGTAATATAGGCCTAGTGCCCCTGCACCTCCTTTTGCTTTAGGAAGAGATAGAATTCTCCCCTGTAGGCTAGGCATATTGCATCTCCAAATAAATGTAACAAAAAAAGAGCAGAGGACCACAATGGGTATGGCGTGAAAGAGATATAGAAAACAAATATATCCATTTTTGGATACAGATGTTAATCCTCCCAAACCATGAATATTGGGCTCGATCGTACTTCTTCAGATCTTGTATTGTATGCTGCATAAGAGGATCATAATTTTCCATATACAGATTGGTAAGGTCTGAAGGGATTCGAACACCCAGATATTTAAGCGTTGAAGTGCAAATTTGAAATGGGAAATTATTCTCAAAGCCTGAACTTGATGTGGTAAGAGAGATACATTAAGAATTTCTGATTTAGATAGAATTACTTTCAAATTACTCAAGGACCCAAAACACTTGAATTCGTACAAAATAGAAGGCATGGACACATGTGGGTTGGTAACAGAGTAACAGATCATCGGCGAATAATGCCAACTTCACCTCCAGTCTGTCTATTGGTATACCAGTGATAGAAGAACTCTGTCTAAGTGCTGTTGACAAATGTGCCATTACTAAAACAAACAGGAGGGGAGACAGTGGACAACTTTGACTAGTACCATTTTGGACTGAAAAACTCAGAATGATTGGTTGATCCATATTTTGGTACTTGGTTTAACAGAGTTCGAAAAATTGTGGAACAAAACTGGCCCCAGTCCTATCTGCTGCAAAGTTTGTTACAAAAAGTGCCAGCCAACAAGATCAAATGCTTTTTCTGCATTAACAGAGAAGACCAGCTGGCAATCTTGCCGATTGGGCATAATCAATAAGAAATAAGAATTTAAGCTTGTTATCACAGGTTTCTCTCCCCTGAACAAACCCAACTTGCTCTGTATGAACCAGACTCGGAATCAGAGGTTGAAGACGCAAATCAATTTGGCAAAGATTTAAACATCTACCCCAATTAAAGATATAGGGAGATAACTGGAAAAGTCTTCGATCCTTATACAGTTTAGGGAGTAGTGTGATATGAGCCTCAAGTGTCTAAGAATGGAACCCATCAGTCGCAGATTTGCCATTAACCACTTTAAATGCGTGGTCATGCGACATGGCTCCCAAACAAAATTGACATCCTTTTTTTCAATTTTTTGCGCCATAAACAAAATTACAGAGCGGCAATTTTGAAGAAAAAAAAAGCAATATTTTTTACTTTTTGCTATAATAAATATCCCCAAAAAATAAATAGAACTTTTTTCCCCCCTCAGTTTAGGCCGATACGCATTCTTCTACATATTTTAGGCAAAAAATAAATAAAAATTGCAATAAGCGTTTATTGATTGGTTTGCGCAAAAGTTATAGCGTCTACTATATAGGGGAAAGTTTTAAAGCCTTTCTAGTAATATATATATTTTAATAGTAATGGTGGCAATCAGTGATTTTTATCATGACAGACATTATGGCGGACAAGTGCTATAAAAATGCACTGATTACTGTGAAAATTACACTGGCAGTGAAGGGGTTAACCACTAGGTGGCACTGTAGGGGTCAAGTGTAACCTAGGGAGTGATTCTTACTGTCAGGGGACGTGGCTTGCTGTGACACATCGCTGATCGTTGTTCCCGATGAGAGGGAACACGATCAGCGACAGTGTCACTAGGCAGAACGGGGAGAGGATCACGGGTATGCCCGCGGCGATCGACACTATTTTCTAGGTAAGGGCCATTTCTATGGCCACCTTAATTGTGAGCCCTTTTAAGAGTTTGGTAGGGAATGTAAATGCCACTCAAGCAGGAACAGATGCAAAAAGGCATCAGTTTACGCTGTAAAAAGTAGAAAAGTTTGCCTGCACTCCAATTTTATAACAAAATAAAATAAAGTGTACAGTATATTAGATACCCAAGTAGTGAAAGTCTGCTCTGGAGATATTCAAGTGTACAGAATAAAAAAATGCCACCACTTCATTAACTATTACAGACCATGTGAAAGCCGCAGTAAAGAAGCTTAATAAAGTATTACACAGCTGGCATACAGCGCTTTATGGACACCGCTTCCTGTTCTCACTTCCCCCACTCTTAGCAGCTCCCACTTAGGTGCCCTTTGACCCACGATAAGGACTAATTGGCTAGCCTTCCCCCATCTGAGGCTGTTAGGAGGGCTCCTGGTCTCTGTGGCATAGAGTTCACACTTCTGACAGAAGCCCTAATTTTTTAGCAAGGTAACCAAAATCCAGCAAGATTGCATATTTGACCTCACATTCCAGTTTTACAAGCCACTGCATGAGTTACATTACAAACACATCATCTACTTCCAGCTGTGTTTTTACTGCCCGTGCAAGGCAACAAAGTATTAAGGAAACCATGTAGTGCCTCAAAATATATTTGTGCGACATACAAGTTTACAAATTGGCTTTAGAAATTCAACACTAGGAACTTCCTAACTATAAAAACATGTAATCAGATTTATAAAACAAGGATTTAGTGAAGTGAAAATAACACCTGCTGAATTCAGTTTAGCTTCTTTGAACGCTTGAACGAGGTGATGCACTCAAACTGGCACCTGTTACACATCGTGATCTAGATTCTACATCGGTAGAATTGTAAAGTCCTTAATACAGTAAAACCTTGGATTGCGAGCATAATTGGTTTCGGAAACATGCTTGTAATCCAAAGCATTCTCATATCAAAGCGATTTCCCCATAAGAAATAATGGAAACTCAGATGATTCGTTACGCAACCATTTACTCATAGGTTCTTCAGTTTATAGTCCATATAAAAAGATTACAGCGATGTGACCAGGTTGTGCAACCATAAAATGTCCATCCACAAATAGAAATTTCCACAAGAAGCAAAATCCAGCAGGAGCTACAGAGTATAAAAGAGAAGAGAGGCGCCTCTAAGTGTAGCAACATGTTGCTAAATGTTGTACCTTCATTAAATGTAACCATATTGCTACACTTAGAGGCTCCTCTTTCCTCTTTTATACTCAGATGTGACATGACGCTACTCTTATATCAAGTCAAAATGTATTTAAAAATGTTGCTTGTCTTGCAAAACGCTCTTAAACCAAGATTTTACTGTATTTTGAACACAATAGCTTAAAGCATGGGTGCTCAACCTGTTGCGGAACTACAATTCCCATCATGCCTATGCCTTTGGTAAACGCTTGTAACTATCAACTTTTAATGCCTCATGGGACTTGTAGCTCTGCAAAAGTTGGAGGGCCACAGGTTTAGCACCCATGGCTTAAAGTGTATGTCTGGGACAAAATGAAGGGGAAAAAAATTTAAATAAAATCCAGTCTATGCAATATGTACACATTTCCCTAGGTTTTGTTTCTTTAACCACTTCAGTCCAATTCTGACACTCCTCACATATATGTAAACATCTACATTGTTTTTCTAGAAAATTACTGATCTTTCTTTAACCCTTTTACTGTCACATCTTGAGGGGGGGCGGGTGTAAATCTGGTAAGCAGACTCCTGCGCCTGTCAGATGGAAGCATTCGGGCATTGCTCTACCGCCTGATTGCTTCCACACACTGTCGGTTACAGACACATTTCCGCTCTCCTCCCCTCCTTGTTGCTGACCCAGAAAGCGTCACAATAATGGTAATTTCTGGGTCTGCCCGTCAGTGTCACTGGCTAGCATGTCCAGGTGAGAATGTATTGCAATGTGATCTGCATTGCATTACATTACATTCAGTACAGCACAGGGGAGAGAGAACCTGTCACTAAATGTGATTGAAAAAAATAAATAAAAATTTGTTGTTTGAGGGCCTTCCCTCAGATATATGCACATATGAATAAATGGAGGGCATACACATTAAAACGGCGATTGTGACACACGTAACAGTGCAAAATTTCTAGCACCAAACCTCCTACGCAATGCTAAACGGATGACCTATAGACCATTTAAAGCAGGGGTCTCATCAAAGTACCGGCCCGCGGACCAGTAATAAATGGCCCGCGATTCACGGTAAATCCCCGCTCAATGACTCCGAGCCGTGGAACCCCCCCCCCGCTCAACAACCTTGATCTGCGGACCCCCCACTCAACAACTCCGAGCCGTGGACCCCCCCCCCTCAACAACTTTGATCTGCGAACACCCCGCTCAACAACTCCAATCCGCGGAACCTCCCCCGCTCAACAACTCAGATCCGCGGACCCCCCCCCCCCCCCCCCCCCCCGCTCAACAACTTCATTGGGAGGAATGCTCATTTGTCCTCCCTCATTCTGAAGTTGAAAAGTTGGGAGGTATGCCTGATGTGCTCTGATTGTGCCCTGATGTACCCCATGTACCCCGATATGCCATGTGCCCCAGGTACCCTGATGTGCCTCATGTACCCTGATGTGTCCCTGATGTGCTGGGCTCTGTACATCAGGGTAACCTGTGCCCTGTACTGATGTGCTCCCATGTGCCCTGATGTGTGCCATGTACACTGATTTGCTGGGCTTTGTACCCTGATGTGCTTTTTTATGTGCCTTGTCCCGATATGTCCTGTACCCTAATTTGCTGGGCTTTGTACCCTGATGTGCTTTTTTATGTGCCTTGTCCCGATATGTCCTGTACCCTAATTTGCTGGGCTCTGAGCCTTGATGTGCTGTGCCATGATGGTGAGTGGTCAGTGTGTAGTGCATTGGTCTGTCGGCAGTGCGCAGTGGTCTGTCGGCAGTCGGCAGTGCGCAGTGGTCTGTCGGCAGTGCGCAGTGGTCTGTCGGCAGTGCGCAGTGGTCTGTCGGCAGTGCGCAGTGGTCTGTCGGCAGTGCGCAGTGGTCTGTCGGCAGTGCGCAGTGGTCTGTCGGCAGTGCGCAGTGGTCTGTCGGCAGTGCGCAGTGGTCTGTCGGCAGTGCGCAGTGCAGTGTGCAGTGCAGTGGTCCGTGTGCAGTGCAGTGGTCCGTGTGCAGTGCAGTGGTCCGTGTGCAGTGCAGTGGTCCGTGTGCAGTGGTCCGTGTGCAGTGCAGTGGTCCGTGTGCAGTGCAGTGGTCCGTGTGCAGTGCAGTGGTCCGTGTGCAGTGCAGTGGTCCGTGTGCAGTGCAGTGGTCCGTGTGCAGTGCAGTGGTCCGTGTGCAGTGCAGTGGTCCGTGTGCAGTGCAGTGGTCCGTGTGCAGTGCAGTGGTCCGTGTGCAGTGGTCAGGGTTAATAATGCGTTTGCTGACACCAATACTAGGGTTTAATAATGTGTCCGCTGACACCAGTGGTGGGGGTTAATAATGTGTCCGCTGACACCAGTGGTGGGGGTTAATAATGTGTCCGCTGACACCAGTGGTGGGGGGTTATTAATGCGTCCGCTGACACAGAGCTGGGGGTTAATAATACGTTCGCTGACACCAGTACTGTTTTTGAAGTTTGAAAGTTTGCATGCGGCCCCCACGGGATATGAAAACTTGTCTTGCGGCCCTCAGGTAATTTGAGTTTGAGACCCCTGATTTAAAGCGTCACCCATGAAAAATATAGGGTACTGAAATTTGTTGCCATTTCTCCATTTTCTCATTGCAGCCTCATCTTTTATATATTACCAAAAAATGTGGTAATTTATTGCATGTGTGTGCCCTAAAATAAACTTTAGTGTATTTTTAACTGAACTTTTACTTTTAAATTACCACTATGTTATTCTCTAGGATGTCCGTTTCAGAAAATATATAAGGGTTAGGAGGTTTTATGTAATCTTCACACCTACATTTTTTAAGCATGTGTGCAAAAAATTGCAAATCCTGTACAAGAAGCCAAAGGGTTAAAGGTTTAATAAAATGTGATCACAAAATGCATGTAAAAAGATATTGGTGGATAATTTTAAAACCAAGGAATCATAACAGAAAGCAATTTTTTTTAAAACGTAGCCGATTTTCTGGCCAGTAACTGCATATAAGAAAACCAGCAATTATTTTGCGTTTCCTTTAATCCCCCCCCCCCCCCCGGCATGTTAAATACAGCAAAAAGTTGCATAGGAGTTGTAAGCTGCAATTTCTGCACGTAAATGGGAACCCGTCATAAACAAATGTAAAAACGTTGTGTCCATAACGGATAGTGCCAATAATTAGTGAATTTTTTTTTGCAATGATTCTTTTTATGTGTCTGGGATCAGGTTGACAGATTGGCCGGAGGTGGAAAAGAGTGGCCCAAAAAAAAGGGGCATTTTAAGCATACGTACCTCAGAATCCTCAGAAATGGATGCAGAGTTTGTTACTATACCAAAACGTTCCTTCCTTTTCTTCAGCTTTTCGTCATCTTCAGTCTGTATGGGTTAAAAAAAGGAAGATGAATAATCCTATACTACATCAATTATATTCGTATACATATATTCCAATACAATAATAAAAAGTGATTCAATTCAGGTTTCAAAAGACTTAATATATTTGCATACATTCCCTTCAGCAATTCCTTAAAGTGATTCAGTGTGGAGTCAAATACTATTTAGCCAACTGCAGTTGCACGTGGTGGGCAAGCTGAAGGGTTCAGGTAGTAACTCGGGTAACTCAATGGATCAAAAACAGAACTTTTTCAGTTCCACGCCAACCGAAAAAGACTTGCTACGACAACATGGACGCCCCCGCCCATTTTGGGACAAACCATCACCTCTAGCACCAATGTCAAAAGTCTCTGAGTCACTTTTGACTCCGACATGACAATGGATGCACAAATAATTTCAGTAGTCAGCGGATCCCACCATCTGCTGCGCCTGCTACGTAGACTCGTTCCCTTTATCCCAAAAGAAGACATAGCAGTCGTGGTGGGAACGATAATCCACTCCAGACTCGACTATGCAAACGCCCTTTACCTCGGACTCCCAAAATACCAAATTGCACGTCTACAAGTCGTCCAGAATACGGCGGCATGACTTAACAGGAAAAAAAAAAACATGGGAATCAATCTCTCCCTCAGGTCCCTCCACTGGTTGCCCGTAAAGGATCGATATACATTTAAGGCACTCTGCCTGACGCACAAATGTGTACAAGAAAGTGCGCCCCAATATCAATGCGAAAAATTTAAATGTCACAACCCAAACCACGTCCTCCGATCTACCAACCAAAATCTCCTCCAAATACCCAAGGCCTGTTACAAGTCCAAAGGAGAACGAAGATTTGCAGTCGAAGGACCGACTATGGAACGCTTTACCAACCAGCATCCTAACGGAAGGGAATAACTAGGCCTTCAGAAAAAAAAAAAACTCAATACCCATCTATTCTGAAGGCAAAAAATAGTAGGAAATGTATACCAAGCGCCTTGAGGGGATTCAGTTTGCATATGTAGCGCTATACAAGTTTTTCACTCACTTACTCTTATGAATTTTCTTGAGTTGAACGCTGAAGAAAGTCCATGAAATATGTACTCGTGCACCCAAGTTCAGAGGTTAGTGACAAAAACTTAGCTTATAGTTGGAGCCTATGTTCAAGCAGATCCTTCCCCTTAAACGTGTAAAAAGAAAAAAAAATGGGGCGAGCTAAAATTTCTGACTTGAAAAGGCATTAGCTTTCCAAACTAGGAAATGGCCATATTTTATTAGCCTAGGTTTGATCACTACCCTTAAATGTAATATGCCATGAAAGAAATAAATGTAGGTTGCCACCGCTGACCTTCTCTTCTGAAAATGCTGGGTAGGCAACCTGAAAAACACAGTCTGGTTTCATCCTGGATCAGTAACACATCTAGTTCCCTGATGATAAACATACAAACTGTAAGGTAGTCACCAAACGATGGTAAGGCTTTCACTACATGCAGAAAAATAATAAAGGATTAAAATATTATCCATGTAAAAAAAAAACAAAAAAAAAAAAACACAACAGTATATAACGGTCAATTGTTTCATTTGTTTTTAATAGACATTTTTTTTTTTCAAAAACAGCTGCTATAAAAAAGGACACATCAGCGATCATTTAGGATCGAGAAGGAATCCTTAGCAGTACTGTGAGGGTTAATCGAAGAGCAAAATGTCATTAGGTTTTTAAGCTATACAAATTGTAAATTTCAAGTTGAATTACACCTCCTGTGTATTCTCCAACTGACAAAAAGCACCACTGACTACTCAACTGTTCAGGAATATCTAGCCCACTTGACCTCTAGGCCAGCAAGGGTCACAAGGAGGCACACGTACAATGCTCCTCACTCTATCTTTAGCCTTATGCTGACAGCTTTTGATTCATGGGCTGCTGGAGCCCATCTGAGCTAAATTACCCCTATCCAAAAGCCATCAGGCAAGGCATTTATCAAACATCTCCCTAGGTTTGTTTCTGCACCAGGCCATGCTCAAGTGCACCCACGGGCACCAAGCAGCTGTTAGTGACCTCCTATATGAAGTGTCAGATGGCGTCTTTTCCTTTTTTTTTTCTTACTTTAAAACTCTGTCCTACATAGATTTAGGTTTTCATATGCAATAAGAAAAAGTAGGAGAAAACCCCCAAAGGATCAAAGTGAAAATATGATCACGTGTGTCAGAGATGAATTGGGTAAATTAGGAAAAAAAAAAAAAAGAAGATCAGTAGTTATAAAACATGGCATAATATAGTTGTATTCACAAAGTCCAGCAAACACAGGGATGGAGCTTTGCAGGAAGAAAATAAATAAAAAAAGATGATAATAAACAACTATGGCTACTGAATACAACACGTGCCAGCCACCCACATGGTTTTAGAATGTCTAGCATCATGCCTTGTCAGTATGAAATCATGGATGGGCAACTGAAATTGCTTACAATTGGCAATATAAAAAAAATTACGCATTGAAAAAAAAAATTCTACATTTTCCCACAAGAATTTCTGTTTTATCATCCATAAGCATTTACAACAACTTCAAGAAATTTTCCACATGCCATGTTACAACCAAAAACATAAATATATTTTATTGGGATTTTATGTGATAGACCAACACAAAGTGGCACATAATTGTAGTTGAAGGAAAATTATAAATCGTTTTCATTTTTTTTTTTACAAATATGTCAAAAGTGTGGCGTGAATTTCTATTCCCTGAGTAAGTACTTTCAGCCCCCTTTACTCTGATAGCCCCAACTAAAATCTAGTGGAACCAATTTCCTTCAGAAGTCACATAATTAGTAAACAGAGTTCAACCGTGTGTAATTTCTTGGTAAAAATACATAAAAACAGCTGTTCTGTGAAGCCCTTAGAGGTTTGTTAGAGAACCTTTTACAAACAAACAAACCGCATCATGAAGACCAAAAAATACACCAGACGGGTCAGGAATAAATTAGTGGAGAAGTTTAAAGCGGGGGTTATATTGTAAAAACAAATTCCAAGCTTCGAACATCTAATGGAGCACTGTTCAATCCATCATCCAAAAAATGGAAAGAGTATTGCACAACTGCAAACCTACAAAGACATGGGCGTCCACCTAAACTGACAGGCCGGGCAAAGAGAGCATTAATCAGATAAGCCCATGGTAACTCTGGAGGAGCTGCAGAGATCCACAGATCTGGAGGGGGAATCTGTCCACCTTTATGGAAAAGTGGCAGTAAGAAAGCCATTGTTGCAAAAAAATAAAAAAAAACATAAGAAGTCCCATTTGCAAGAAGCCATGTAGGGGACACAACAAACATGTGGAAGAACGCGCTCTGGTCAGATGAGACCAAATTTTAACTTTGTGGTGGAAAACACTACACATCACCCTGAACACACCATACCCACTGTGAAACATGCTGGAGGCAGCATCATGTTGTGGGGATGCTTTTCTTCAGCGGGGACAGGGAATCTGGTCAGAGGTGATAGATGGAGCCAAATACAGGGCAATCTTAAAATAAAACCTGTTCGAGTCTGCAAAAGACTTAAGACTGAGGTTTACCTTCTAGCAGGACAAAGACCCTATACATACAGAGCTACAATGGAATGGGTTTAGATCAAAGCATATTCATGTGTTAGAATGGCCCAGTCAAAGTCCTGACCTAAATCCAAATCGAGAACCTGTGGCAAGACTTGAAAATTGATGTTCACAGACATTCTCAATCCAATATGAGAGCTTGAGCCATTTTGCAAAGAATGATGGGCAAAAATGTCACTCTAGATGTGCAAAGCCGGTAGAGACATGCCCAAAAAACTTGCAGCTGTAATTGCAGTGAAAGGTGGTTCTACAAAAAGTATAGACTAAGGGAGGCTGAATGCACGCCAAACTTTTCACATATTTGTTAAAAAAAAAAAATGAAAACCCATTTATGATTTTCCTTCCACTTTACAATTATGTGCCACTTTGTGTTGGTCTATCCTATAAAATCCCAATACAATACATTTACATATTTGGTTGTAACATGACAAAATGTGGAAATTTCAAGGGGTATGAATACTTTTCACGGTACCCGCATCAAATCCCTCATCTAGCCTTAGGAACTTAATTTGACAGTTAGACCCCTTTCACATTGAGGGGTTTTCAGGTGGTACAGCGCTAAAAATAGCGCTGCTATACCGCCTAAAAAACTCCTTCACTGCATCCTCAATGTGAAAGCCCGAGCACTGGCAGGAGAGAAAAAAAATCTGTCAGCAGCATCTTTGGAGCGTTGAGAGGAGCGGCGTGTATACCGCTCCTTCCCATTGAAAACAATGGGAAATCGCGGCAATACCGCCCGCAATGCGCCTCTATAGAGGCGCATTGCGGGCGCTATTACCCCTTTCACGCCCGCTAGCGGTGTTAATACCACACCTATTTTAAGCGGCGCTATACCGTCAGCGCGGCTCCTACCGCAATGTGAAAGGGGCCTTAAGCATAATTGCCAGCAGAAACCTGAAATCTGACAGCTGCTTTCTCTGCACCAAAAACATGGTCTTCCAGCCTCTAAAAGTACACAACCGGAGGCGCATGCGCGGCAGCTCCCAAGATGGCCACCGGCTTCTAGAGCTCCGCTCCACCACGGCCCTGTTTTAGTCACCGGAGCTCCCAGGACGCCCCCCGAGCGCTGTCACCGGGATTGTCGAGCGGGGGAACCCCCCGTGAACGAGTACATGCTCGCGGCGCCGGTCAGGAGGGATCTTTCGCGGCAGATGGCGGCTTCTCCCGGCCCCCTCAGCTATGCTAAGATGGCGGCGGCAGCTCAGCAAGGCCTACACGCGGCGGAGGAGACAGAGGCACACGGTGATTCTATAGCTGACCAGGACCTGGTCACACCGCATTCCCCAGGTATCAGCTTCCCCCCACTGCCCTTGGCTGTATCCCCAGCTTCCACGGAATCCCTGCTGGGACGGATGTGCGCAGGGCCCCCCTCCACACCTATGCTGGATCCCCATACAGGTCTATTGCTGGAGGTGAGCGAGGCTGCAGACTCAGCCCCCGTTCCCACTGACATCCCCTCCATGATGGAAGCCTTTGCTCAAATGCTCTCTAGGAGCTTGGCCCTCAACGCAGCCCAGATCACATCATCTATTCATGCAGATCTGCAACAAATTGGGGTAAGGATGGACACTATAGAAAAAAAGGCTGATCAGGCGGTGGCGCGCATCAATCAAAACACAGCCAGGATACAAGATGTTCAGGATCAATTAGAAACTGCTCTTGCTAAGATCGATGACCTCGAGAATAGATCCAGACGCTATAATTTCAGGATCAGGGGGCTCCCTGAGTCCGAACGGGAGGTCCAGACGGCGGTGAAAACCTTCATTAAACACCTCATACCTGACATAGCGGACAACCGCCTTGAACTGGACAGGGCCCACAGAGCTCTGCAACCGCCCCGCTCAGATGGCCTCCCCAGAGACATTATAGTGAAACCCCACTTCTACTCGGTAAAGGAAGAAGTGATGCGGAGATCCAGGAACGCCGGCAACCTTATGCTACACGGTCACAAAATACATGTGTTTGCTGATCTTTCCCCATATACGGTGCAGAAAAGGCGATCACTTAAACCTTTGTTGCAGCTCCTGATGGAGAGGGAAATCACTTACAGATGGTCATTCCCCATACGTGTGAACTTCTCCTTTAAGAACAAAAGCTATGGATTCTCATCCCTGGCGGAGGGCGAACGCCTCCTGACGCATCTGGGGATCCTTTCCCTGGAACCCACTCCAATGCAGACCGGTAGGAACACCCCAGCCTCTGCGAAGAGACCCTCGCCAGCAAGCCCACTGCAGCACACATGGCTCAAACAGGGCAACAAGCGCTCCAAGGAGAATCTTCAGACCTGAGGGCTTCCCCCTGTTTCTGCTCTCTCCGCGGGTTCGTGAACCTTACCTCTCCATGTTACCTGCGTTCCGGCAAGACCTTCCCGCTGTTCCCCTCATTGGGGGTCCCTCTTACTTCGGTCATCCTGCCTATGGTGTTTGGACTGTTTTCTTTAACCATTTTCTTTTTGCAGGTGGGCTGAGGAGTCCTTGTCTCCTGGACTGGGACTGGGGAGGGTGGGCCTTGTCCATGGAACGCTTTGGAGGTTTGCGGGGGTGACGGATCGCCCACGGCGTTTCTTCACCTCTAGCACACTGCGGGCCCCCTGGGCCACTTCTATATTCCCGATAGCATTGTAATGTTATTATAGGTTAATATCTCCTGACCTGTTTTTTTTTTGTGCTCGTTTTACCCCCTTTTGATATGTTTTATTTATTTTCTTGGTATGTGCCAGATTCTGATAATTAGTGCCCTGTACAACCTTTTGGGCTGAACGCCCTAGACAGCTTCATG
Organism: Rana kukunoris; assembly: GCA_029574335.1. NCBI lineage: Eukaryota > Metazoa > Chordata > Amphibia > Anura > Ranidae > Rana > Rana kukunoris. The sequence continues at coordinate 144,066,450 of CM056050.1, read as the reverse complement.
CCTGTCTCCCGTATCCCCCCGGGGGCCCAGGCCTGGCCGGGGGGGTCGGGGGCTGGGGAATGCCCAATGTACGCAGTTTACTACTTTGGTTTATTAGAGGGGGCGTCCTGCGTCTTCCTTTGAGTGCTGCTGGGCCCCTTTTTAAGCCCACGGTACTTCTAGTTTTGCTTTTTGTTTTTCTTAGGTGGTTGGGCCGTGGTGGACCCAGTGCGCCTTGATCTAGGACCGGGAGTGTGCTCGTACTCCTCGGTTCTTACACGGAGCCCCTGTAGCCAGGGAGCTCCGGTCCTCTCAGGTTAAAGGGTGGGGATGACTGGCTCATCCCTTTCCCTGGGTGGGAAGGGGTTAGGGAACCCCAGGGTTTACTGTTTCACTGTTTTTTTTGTGACTGTTATTTTCTTTATGTTAGTGGCTCAGCCATTATGTTCAGAATACCATTGTATAACCAAATTCTCTTTCTCCCCCTCTTTTCTCTCGCCTTTCCTCTCTGCTCCTTTTGCTGCAGCTCCTCTGAGTATCCTCGGGGCCTACGGACGTCACGGTCCCCCCCTCCCGGGACCTGGGCATCTTCGAGATTCCTCCGTCGGTCTGTCTGGTGAGTGCCGATTTTTGGTTCAGGGAATGCATCCATATATCACTCTAGTGTTGCCTACCCCGCACCATGTCTAATACACATTCCCCTTCTCCGTCCCTCAAGTTAGTCTCCCATAATGTCCAGGGCTTTAACTCCCCTGTTAAACGTAGGAAGCTCTTCCAGCAATATAACTCCATGCACGCAGACATCCTCCTGCTGCAGGAAACCCATTTTCCGGCCACCTTCAAACCCACGTTCCTCCACCAACGCTTCCCCCAATTCTTCCTAGCTTCCTCGGGTAATAAAACGAAGGGAGTCGCCATTTGCTTCGCCAAACACATTAATCTCTCCCAACCGGTGGTCGTAACGGATCCAGAGGGACGTTACATCCTTGTCTCTGGTCACATTGACGGGGAACTTTACACCTTTGTCTCATACTATACCCCTAATAAGGGCCAGAGATCGTTCTTCGTCTCTTTACTGCACAAGCTGAGGGGACACCTTAAGGGGTCGGTGTTTATTGGCGGGGACTCTAACACAGCCTTTGACTTTTCACTGGACAAATCCAAGAACGGAAAACCTATACCCAAGCGTCCCTCCAAACAGAGCGTTAAAATTGCTGAACTTCTTCACTCCGCTGGGCTGATTGATGCCTGGAGGGAGGTAAACCCCCGCACAAGGGACTATACACATTTTTCGGCCCCACACAACTCCTTCGCCAGGATAGACCACATTTTCACACGCTCATCATCGATACCTTTGATTAGAGGCTCCAAGATTTTAGATACCCCCCTCTCGGATCACTCGATGGTCGTACTGACCACGTTGCGATCCTCGGGCAATAGAGTGGCCCCTCGTTGGCGCCTACAAGAATCACTACTGAGTGACCCTATACAGTGTGCCCTCCTGGAGGCCGCGATCCGGGACTATTTCCTCATCAATGCGACGGGCGAGGTCTCAGCTGCTACCGTCTGGGCGGCGCACAAGTCGGTAATACGGGGAGAAATCATCCAAATGGTCGCGAAAAATAGGGCGGAACACAGAGCGGACACATTGAAGCTCATGGAGGACTTTCGTTCTCTCGCCAAAACACACAAGCGTCATCCTACAGTGGAGAATCTTAGACAGTTGGACAAAGCCCGGGCCCTGCTTAATTTGAAGCCGACAACGGACGCAGAACGTCACCTTAGATGGACTGGGGCCAGATTCTATTCCCAAAAAGACAGGGTTGGGGCTAAATTAGCAGTAAAGCTGAGTCCTAAGCCACGTTCCCTAGCATTCCCTAAAATTAAGACGGCCTCAGGGGACCTAACCCAGAACCCAACAAAGATTATGGACACCTTTTTGCAATTCTACTCTGACCTTTACACACCTGGCAGAACGACACCGGCTTCCGCGAGTAGGGCATTTTTAGATAGCGTCCCTCTACCCGCCCTGTCCCTGGAACATAGGAATCTCCTTGAGATGCCATTCTCTTCGGACGAAATATTAGATACTATTAAATCCCTCAAACTTGGCTCATCCCCCGGCCCGGACGGCTTTTCTAATGGCTACTATAAGAAATTTGGACCTGTGCTGGCCCCGCATATGGCCCGGCTATTCAACTCTCTCAGGGAGGGACACTCCCTAGGGGCTGACCTGAATTCGGCATACATTTCGGTGATACCTAAACCGGACAAGGACGCTAGCGAAGTGGGCAACTATCGCCCAATCTCGCTTATCAACAACGACATCAAAATTATGACCAAGATCATGGCCAACAGGGTGGCCAGCTTTATCGCTACTTATGTGCACGGAGACCAGGTGGGTTTCATACCTGGGAGACAGGGACCGGACCAGATTAGGCGGGCCATTGATATCATCTCACTTCTTAGATCCGGTTGGGATGGGGGTCCCCCGCAGAAAGGCTTTCTTCTTTCTATAGACCTTCACAAGGCCTTTGACTCGATAGACTGGGCATACCTGTCTGATGTTCTGGAGAGGTGGGGCTTCGGCCCATACTTCTTGAATCTGATCCGTGCTCTTTACTCAACTCCCACGGCCCAGATTCGCCTAATGGGTAGATATTCCGATTCGTTTGTTATCGGACGGGGAACCAGACAGGGATGCCCACTCTCCCCCCTCCTGTTTGCAATGGCCATAGAGACACTGGCAATAGCGTTTAGATCGAACCCCGACATTAGGGGGGTGACTTGCGGACAGAGGGAGCATAAGTGTGCTTTGTACGCGGACGACTTACTATTATTTATCACCTCACCACTGACCTCCATCCCTGTACTCCTCAAGACACTGAGGACCTTTAGTGCTGTCTCGGGTCTCAGAGTAAATATGACCAAATCGACGGCACTGAACATCACTGTCCCCCCTGACACCCTCACTCAGCTCTCTGGCAACTTTGACTTTAAATGGGCCTCTGGCTCTATACCCTACCTAGGCATCAAACTGACGCCGGACGTAGGCAGTCTTTTCAAGTCCAACTACCCCCCTATGGTGCTCAAATGTAGGGGAGATCTGGACAAGTGGTCGAAGTGTGGTCTGTCCTGGCTGGGTAGGATACATGCGGTGAAAATGACCCTCCTCCCTCGCTTGTTATATCTCTTTCGCTCCCTACCGATCCCCATCACAAAACACTTCCTCAGTAAACTACAATCACAGATTGTCCGCTTTGTTTGGGGAAACAAGGGATACAGATGCCCCGCAGAGATTCTCTTCCGCCTGAAGTCACAGGGCGGTTTGGGACTTCCTAACCTTTGGGGTTATTACCAAGCAGCTCAACTCACGCAAATATCATCGTTTTTTTTCCAGGGACCAAAACCTGAATGGCTCTCAATGGAGAGACAAGCCACTCCCAGGAACACTATTGACTATCTCCTTTGGTGTGATCCCAAGGCCAGACCGGCAATACTGTCTCCTACCCTCTCACACTCGGTTTCCCTTAGCTCTAAACTCTTTAGGACACACTCCCTGACGACCCCCCTGAAACCATTGGCACACCTTTTTCATAACGAGGCCTTCCCCCCAGGCATGAACATTGAGGCTTTCAGATGGTGGACTGACAAAGGTCTCTACCGGATTGGCCACTTCCTCACCCGACGGGTCCGATTTCCCTATCACTCTGTAGGAAGAAACTGGACATGCCGGAATCCGAGCTGTTCAGGTTCTCCCAAATTTCCCATTTCATGTACTCTATTTGGTCCAATAAAAAGGTCCCCCCCACAGTCTCACCCTATGAGCAGTGGTGCTCCTCCACAAGGGACCAGAAGGGTGGCATTTCCTTGATCTATACGGCACTCGCTTCCAGACCGACAAAACCGTCCTACGCCCGGGCTTGGGAGGAGGATCTGGACGTCTCGTGGGAAACCGCGACCTGGCACCGAGCTACGCATAGAGCTTACAAAGGTACTCTCAACATTTCTCTTATAGAGGCCAGTCTAAAGGTTTTAATTAGGTGGTACTACGTTCCTTCCAGGCTGGCTAAGATGTTTCCGGGGTCCTCACCAGCCTGCTACAGAGGTTGTGAACTAGAGGGGACTATGCCTCATATTTGGTGGACCTGCCCCCGCATTCGATCATTTTGGCGGAAGGTGTTCCGCATCATTAGTTCCTTAACAGCAGTAGTGGTGACTCCCTACCCTTGTGTAGCACTTTTAAACCAATGCATCCCAGGTTTACCCAAACATTTCCAGACCTTGTCGCTATTCATCCTCTTGGGAGCCAAAATGACCATTGCCAAGGCCTGGAAGAAACCCACTGTATCCATACAGGGATTTAAGAGGAAAGTAACATGGATCATGTCTCAAGAGCACATTGTGGCTAGACTTGACGATAAATCTGAGAGATTCCTGGCCATCTGGGAACCGTGGGCCACCTTTTGTAACATTTCCCTCATACCAGGATCAGTGCCAGATGGACCGATCACTCCCCCCATTCCCTGAAGGAGCAGATACTCTTACCTTCTTTCTCTTTTCCTGTCTTTCCTTTCCTCTCCACGTCTCTTAACCCCGCCTCTCTTGGCGCCTCCGCTGTAGTAAGTTTGTGTTATCGCCTTATTTTTGCCTTTATGGCTGGTACAGGCCCATTTAGGCCCTGGCGTCCGAGGCTAAGTTCTCACTCTGTTTTTACACACTGTTACCGGTCTCCTACATGGTGACAAATTTGTATTTTTCTTATCAGTCCTCTTCGTGTGTTCCGCGGCTGGGGCTGGGGCGGCTTGATCCCTTTCCCCGAGGGGCAGCGTGATCCCTTTGGGGCCGCTCGGGGTTTGGGGTCCCGCGCTTCTGCCCGGTGGGGGAGTGCACCTTGATGGGCTCCTGTATGGCTGACCGCCTGCAGAGTGATACACTGTTTAATATTGTTACGGCCAATGGCCGCTGTTGGCCTGCGCGCCTCTTCTCTTCCATCATCATAATGTTGTTGTTCTTTGCTCATGGACTCGGAAGATGCTGCTTTTGGACCTACCTTTATGTTACTATATTAACCTTTGTGACACATGTTCTCATTTTGAAAACTTCAATAAAATTATTGAAATAAAAGTACACAACCGAGTCGTAACAGAGCTCTGCAATAAAGAGGACTCCAAGTATATGTAAACACTCACCTTGTAAAACAACCCATTAAGTTTAAAGCAGAAATGAAAACGGGAGCTATACATATAAAAAAAACAAATACCTTCTGCACTGCCCTTTTATTTATAAGTGATCATATAACCTCTGTTCTTGGCTACATGAGCAGCTCAGAGCTGGGAGGAGGAGAAACAGCAGAACACTGATCTTCCCAGTGATTGACTGTGCAGGGGGAGCATTTCAGGACAAGTTGATCAGGAGCAAAGCAGGCAGAGTTCTCAGCACCGCCAGAAAACTGACAATGCTGTGTTCTCACCAGGAACACCAGGGATTTCACACAAAGGAAGCAATACAAAGAACAAAGTACACGGTACAGCAGGCACAAATAAAAAAATATGTAAACCCAACATTTCATATTCTTTAACTACAGGTTTAATGGATTTTGCATTTTCAGGAGTTTAAAGGGGCGCTTTTTCATTGGAATTGCAGCAGTATTTACCCCCCCACTAGCGGCCGAAAAAGGGTTATCACCACCCGCGATGCGCCTCTGCAGAGGTGCATTTGCCAGCGGTATAGCCGCGGTTTCCCATTGCTTTCAATGGGAAGGAGCGGTGGAAGATCGGTAAACACCCCCACTCTTTCACCGCTCCAAAAATGCAGCTAGCAGGACTTTTGGAGCGGTCCTGCTAGGGCACTGATCCAGTGTAAAAAGCCCTCAAGCTTTCACACTGGAGAAACAGCGGCCGCTGTTCCAGGTCGGTTTGCAGACGCTATTTTTAGCGCAATAGCGCCTGCAAACCGCCCAGTGTGAAAGTGGTCCAAAAATGTCTACACAGATATTAAATCAAGAGTAAAGATTCAGATTATTGTACAAGATTGAGAACTGTCTCTCTAATTGGCATATACTGTAATTAGTAGGGTTGTCCAGATACCACTTTAAGAGCTGAAAATGAATGGAGTGAAGACAGCGTCTTCTCTTCATTCATAAACTGAAACATTTGTAATCACAGATTACAATGATTCAGTTATGTGAATGGACAGTCAGTTATCACCGACTCTGTCCATTCAGAGCAGTAAGGAGCCGGATTTACCGACTCCTACCCCGCGCTCCATCCTGACAATTCCAGGGGGTGGAGGAGGAGCACGGAAGGGGAGACAAACACGGCGGGAATGCACGGCGGCCTGCACGGGATACACGGTGATCGGTGCTTGGAACTTCCCCACGGTGCTTGGAACTTCACCGCCGACAGTACAAGTATCGGGTGAAGCATCGGGAGCATTTGCCCGAGTACAAGTACTCGGGCAAATGCTTGGTATTGGTACTAGTATCGGTATCGGGACAACCCTAGTAATTAGCCATCTTGGATTCACACTTATATTTAGAGCTTCAGGTCACGATTTGCAGCATTGTTTTGCCATTCAATTACAAATCATTAAGACTAAATTGCTAATTTTTTTAAACCTTAAATGTTGGAAATAAACGTTGTATTGATTCATATATTGGCATAGCAGATTAACCGATATGCAAAGAACACACTTCCTTTAATGTCTGTGAAAAAAATTCACTGTACAGAGGAACGCTTCTGCCTGTTTGGAGATGAATGCTGGTCTTGGAGCAAGTTAAAGTATTTCTGAACAGATCTTCAACAATTACATGCAGGACTTCACAGACAGCTGAACCATCTTTCTGACCCACTCAATAGGGAGTGGCGACATCTTGGCCCAAGGAATATGCAGCATGGCAGAGATTCAAAATTCCTGTTGCTTTCCTTCCCCTGCCTTGGTGTATACCAACTCGGTGCCTTTATACCACCAACCATGAGACCTGACAAATTAAGGAAGTCTCCCTGTGGTTAGATTAGACTCGTTTGGATTGCTTTATTTACACTCACTCAACCCTCCCCATTCTCCTTGCTTTTAAAAAACAGTAATTAACCCACTTAAAATCCAACAGAAAACAAGTAATACAGCGAGACAATATCTAGAGGATCAAAATTAGGAAGCACTTGATTGCTGAAAGGGTTAGGCCAAGTTCATTCTCAGGGTAAGAATTGTTAACACTCTCCTCTGAATCATGAGATTTATTCACCTCACATTCACATCTTTACAATGTTTGGTGAATCTATTGAAGATATGTGACCAAAAATGAACATTTTCAAATACAATAAAAGTTTAAACGTAATACAAGTATTAGAGAGTACGGATCATAATTGACAGAAGTCCTGATATGTCAGGTGGCCACAATACACCCCAGATGACCCCCTATGTATCCCCCTAAAAATTATTCTAAATGGGAGCCCCACTTAAAGGATCAGTAAAGGAAAAATGTTTTAATGCTAAATGGTTTGCTTTACTTTATAGCAGTCCTGCTTTCATGTCCTCGATGTCCGTTTTTGCTTAGAAGTTTCTGTAATCCCTTGCTGAACTCCACACTTCCTGCTTGTCTGGCTCCTTATGAAAAAAACTCATGGTAGCTTTTCATTGTGGTCCATGATCAAGAAGATGTGATTACTATGAGTCTAAAACTCCTCAGAACCAATCAGATTAATTTTAAAAACGGCCCTGTGTTTGTTTTTGTTCTATGTGTCTCTCTGCACACACAGAACAAACAAACTAGTCTAAAAACAAAACTAAACTGCAGGCACATTATATGATTGATTTGTATCTATTTGTAAAAGGAATCAGTTAACTATTATGTCTCTATACCCTGTAAACAGTGATTTCAGCAAAAAAAAAAATATATATATATATATACGTTTTCCTTTACTATTCCTTTAAACCAGTTTTAATTGTTTACTATTTAAAAGTGGAGTTTCACCATAAATGGAACTTCCGCTTTTTGTATCCTGCCCCCACCCATCACATTTGGCACCTTTCGGGGGGGGGGGGGGGGGGGTTGCACAGATACCTGTATTATGCATGTATTTACTCCCACTTCCAGGCATAGATGGCCGCAGTATACGTGGATATCTATGCCATGTCTGGAATATATACAGTAGTCCAAGGAGATGCTCAGACTGCAGACATAATACAAGATATGGTCAAAAACATGTTGTAGGAGTTTCTAGAGACATGCTTCTGTAGACAACCATAAACTGGAGACATATTACATGAGGCTGCTAGAAATATACACTATAACAAAGCAATTGGGAACACAGATTAGTTCCTGCAAGGGCCACAAGGGATACAAAATGTGCAAAAGTGCTGCAGGTCAGGCACCAGAGACCAATAAATACAAATTCAGGAGATCAACAGTCCGAGATGTTGCAACCACCATGCCCATCAACAAGTATTCCACTGCCACAGTCACATAGCTTATTTAACTTTTCCATTCAAATGTGGCATTAAACAACTGAACCTGTTCCCTATATATGTGTGCTTTTTAAATTGCAGCCTCACGATTTACCCCTTTCAAAATTATAGGATATCTGTGCCAATAAAGGTATACAGTATACCTGCGATTTAGTAAAATTCTTCCAGTGCATCAAAGGAACAAATCACATTGACTTAGCAAATGAGGTGCAGTTGTATACACCTCAGTCAAGCAATAGCCTTTTTTCCCCCTTGCACATTAGGTATTCAAACCCAATTCAAAACGCAAGCATGCACTTGTATTATGAATTTTGCAATAATGCAGGTAGGTTTCTTGCGTGTTCCATATGCGTTCTGTTCACCCAGGCTTTTTTTATACAAGCCATTTCGTCCACAGGGAATCAAAAGGTTTCTGAATCTGTAGATATTGCGATTCGCTTTAAAGATTTGTAATGAGCTTTATATTAGAGCCGCATAAAATAATCGTTAAAGAATCAATAACCCAATTCAACTCCCCTCACGATCTTAACACAGCATTTCCTTGATTCAGTGCAGACAGTTCGCTACTCAAGCCGACGGTTGTCAAAAGAAAAAACAAAAAAACAAACAGGCAGCCTGTCAAGTTTATCACAACATCTTTCAAGCGAGATAAAGATTAACATAGTAACATTTCCTTCTTTTAGATCAAAGGAATGAACTTCTTTCTGTAAATGAGGGCAGTTTTACCACTTAAAAGGCGTTGAGACAAAAGGTTGTTTTAACTTAATGCATCAAGATGAAAAACCTTGTGTGTAGCAGCCTCTAATACTTACCCGTGCCCCATTCTCTCTCCACCGATGTTCACAAAATGTATAAGCCATCTGGGACACTCCTCCTGATTGGCCGAGACACAGCACCATTGGCTCCTGCGGCTGTTAAAGTTAGCCAATCAGGGGCAGGGCTCGGTATCTGAATATATACAGAGCTCTAAATCATCTCTGGTGCCCCCATAGAGATCTGCTGGCTGAGGGAGCACTCCATAGGAGGGAGAGGTCAGGAGCAGCAAAGAGGGACCGAAGCTCCGTGACCGCTGGACCCGATCGCCGCCGTTGTCCCGCGATAGGTCTCAGGAGCTGAAGAACGGGGAGAGGTGTGCGTAAACACACCTTCCTCGTTCTTCACAGTGGCATTGTCATTGATCATCTGTTCCCCGATATAGGGAAAGACTATCGACGTCACAAGTTCAGCCCTGCCCCCTACATTCAGAAACACTTAACCCCTACAGCGCCCCCTAGTGGTTAACTCGTAAACTGCAATTGTCATTTTCACAGTAAACAATGCATTTTTATAGCACTTTTTGCTGTGAAAACGACAATGGTCACAAAAATGTGTCAAAGTTGTCTGATGCGTCCAGCCATAATGACGCAGTCACGAAAAAAAAAAATGCTGATCGTCGCCATTAGTGGTAAAAAATAAATAAAAAAATGCCATAAAACTATCCCCATTTTTGTAAACGCTATACATTTTGTGCAAACCAATCGATAAAGGCTTATTGCGATTTTTTTTACCAAAAATAGGTAGAAGAATACGTATCGGCCTAAACAGAGGAAAAAAAATACGTTTTTATTTTTTTGGTGACATATCAAAAAAAAATTTTTTTTTCAATTGTCGCTCTATTTTTGTTTATAGCGCAAAAAATAAAAAAACGCAGAAAATAAAAACCGCAGAGGTGATCAAATACCACCAAAAGAAAGCTCTATTTGTGGGGAAAAAAGGATGCCAATTTTGTTTGAGAGCCAAGTCGCACGACCGCGCAATTGTCAGTTAAAGCAACGCAGTGCGAATCGCAAAAAGGGGCAAGGTCCTTAACCTGCATATTGGCCCGGGTCTTAAGTGGTTAAAGACTAAACCTTTTTATGACACTTTTTGCTTACAAGTTAAAATAAGTATTTTTTGCTAGAAAATTACCGAGAACCCCCAAAACACACATTTTATTTATATATATTTAGCAGATACCCAACTAGAGAATAAAATGGTGGATGTTGCAACAAAAAAAGACTAAACAGTAAAGTTAGCCCAATTTTTTTTGTATGTGAAAAAATGTGTTATGCCGCAAGAATCATGATCTTTATTCAAATCAAACCTGTCCCCAATTGCGGTTACTCAAAAAGACGACCTTATAAGTAAATATAATAGCGCTCAACAAACCTGTATCAAAAGAAGATTTTAATGTGGCAAAAGAGTTTGCCAGTAGGTCCGACACCTGATAGGTTTACCCCATCTATATATATATATATATATATATATAAAACTCAACGTGTGTGTGTGTGTGTGTTCCAGCATCATGTCCAAACGGCTAAAGATATTAACATGAAACTTGGCACACATGTTACTTGTATGTCAGCAACAAACATAGGATAGGTGGTTTAACCCTTACCCACCACCATTTGCCATGGTCGGGGTTTTTCTTTAAAGTCCCATTCAACTCTATGGGAAATACATGTTACTTCATAACTTCCAAACGGCGGTTTTTGTTTCAAGTCCCATGCAAGTATATGGGACTGTGGTCTCTTCATCACAGCTCAGCCACAGCTACTGATGTCATCACAGGTCCTTCAACCACAATCTCTTCATCACAGCTCAGACACACCTACCGATTTCATCACAGGTCCTTTTACCACAATTTCTTCATCACAGTTTAGCCACACCTACTGATGTCATCACAGGTCTTTTTACCACAATCTCTTCATCACAGCTTAGCCACACCTATCTCTTCATCACAGCTTAGCCACACCTACTAATGTCATCACAGGTCCTTTAACCACAGTTTTTTTTTATCACAGCTCAGCTACACCTTTCTCCACAAGCTCTGCACTGCATCTTCAGGTGAGTATGTGGGCTGGCTTGCAAACCATGCTCATGCCACTAACCATGCCCTCTCCACACCCCTCCCACAAGCCACACCCCTTCTAATTTCTGCCCTTTTTTATGAGGGCTACCTCAGTAACTTTTTCAATTTTATGTTGAAAAATGTGATACAGTACATTTCAATTGTGACTTGCAAGTTTATTAACATTTTTGTTTGTGGATTATTTTAAAGTGTGAAAATGCCTCGAAGAAAAAGTAAAGCTATAGGCCAAGTGCAATCTAAGGCAAAAAAATTAAAAATACAGCGTAGGCTAGAAACTCCTGAGGAGCGCAGTACAAGAGACTCACAGCACTGCGAAATAGAGCACAAGCTTCAAGAGCTTCAGAAACCGAACAACAGCGTGACATTAGACTTCAGGATAAGAGGGAGAGAGCTAATGCTTCTAGAGCTTCAGAAACCCAGCAACAGCGTGAGATTCGACTTCAGAATAAGAGAAGGAAAGCCAAAATGACAAGGGCTGATTTATTTATTTATATAACTAGGATTTTTCTTCCCAAAAGGTTAAGATAGGAAGACCGGGCAACGCCGGGTATTCAGCTAGTTTTATTATAAAATGTTTGGGGCAAACCCTGGGCCCAAAATCTATCTTCTTTCGACTCAATATTAGAAGCCAATCCTATCCTGACGGATACTTCACAGGCACATGTCACTGTATAAAGACAAATTTCTCTTCTTACGACTTGAAGCGGTTTACAAAGATAGTGGCAATAAGATTTCTTTTTTTTTTTCCCACAAAGAATTTTATTGAAGCACAACAAAAAGAAAAAGACATCAATAACGATACATGCGTTTGTAAAAACATACACATTACAGGCAAAGAGTAATCTTGGTGTATTGTGATGCCCTCATTACAAAGTGTTGACATAGTGCCCTCTAAAATGGGCGTCCAAGGAAAGAACAGGGGACCAGTGATAATCAGGGACCAGGGAAAGAAGAAAAGAGGAAACCCCAAAAGATGAGGAGGTAATAAGATTTCTTCCCCATCTGGAAAGAATTATTCATGCAGGTGTCAGGTTTTGTGCCTGGCAGGGAAGCAAGGGAAAACGCTACCATTTACCAAAAATCAAACAATATGAGGTCAAACCTAAACACTTTAATCACTTAAGGACCCCTTCATGCCGATATACGTCGGCAGAATGGCACGGCTGGGCACAATCACGTACCTGTACGTGTCTCTTTAAGCCCAGCCGTGGGGTCGCAAGCGCGGTCCGAAGCTCCTTGACCGCGCCCGCGGGACCCGATCGCCGCCGGTGTCCCGCGATCGGTCACCGGAGCTGAAGAACAGGGAGAGTCATGTGTAAACACACCTTCCCTGTTCTTCGTTGTGGCAGTGTCATTGATCGTCTGTTCCCCGATATAGGGAAAGACAATCAACGTCGTCACACGTCCAGCCCCGCCCCCCCTACAGTTAGAAACACATATGAGGTCACACTTAACCCCTACAGCGCCCCCTAGTGATTAACTCCTAAACTGCAATTGTCATTTTCACAGTAAACAATGCATTTTTATAGCACTTTTTGCTGCGAAAAAGGACAATGGTCCCAAAAATGTGTCAAAATTGTCCGATGTGTCCGCCACAGTCACGAAAAAAAAAAAAAACGCTGATCGCCGCCATTAGTAGTTTAAAAAAAAAATGCAATAAAAAAGTATCCCCTATTTTGTAAACACTATAAATTTTGCGCAAACCAGACGATAAAAGGCTTATTGAGATTTTTTTTATACCAAAAATAGGTAGAAGAATACGTATCGGTCTAAACTGAGGGGGAAATTTTTTTTTATATATATATTTTTGGGGTATATTTATTATAGCAAAAAGTAAAAAATATTGCATTTTTTTTCAAAATTGCAAAAAGGGCAAGGTCCTGCATAATGGTCTGGGGCTTAAGTAGTTAAAATTTGTATCCAATCAGGCAGGCCCTTGCACTACATAGTTGAAGGCAAATCAAAAGAAATTTGTTATACTGTATGGCCAGCTTAAACGGTTAAGGACTGGCTCCTGTACATTTAAATTGGCAGAATGGCACCAACAGGCAGGTCAACGTATATTTACATCAGTTTGAATTTGCCACCATGCGCTCTGCCGCAAACTCCCTAACCGTGGCCCTCAGGACCTGTGGACTCTATGTTCGCCAGTGTCCCATGATCGGGTCACAGAGCTGAAGAACGGGGAGATGCCAGTGTAAACACAGCCTAGTGACATGTCAACGATGTCTGCTTCCTCCAATCGGGAGCAGTGATCAGTGACATGTCACTTGTAGCCACACCCCTATTGAGCATCTGTGGGGCATCCTCAAATGGAAGGTGGAAGAGTGCAAGGTTTATAACATCCACCAGCTCTGTAATGTCGCCATGGAGGAGTGGGAAGAGGACTTCAGAGGCAAACTGTGAAACTCAGATGAACTCCATGCCCAAGAGGGTTAAAGCAGTGCTGGAAAAATAATGGTGGTCACACAAAATAGACACTTTGGGACACAATTTGGACATTTTCACTCGCTTTTGTTGCCAGTGGTTTAGACATTAATGGCTGTGTGCCTAGTTTTTTGAGTATTTTGAGGGGGCAGCAAATTTACACGGTTATACAAGCTGTATACTCACTACTTTAAATTAAAGCAAAGTAATTTCTTCAGTCTTGTCACATTAAACAATATAAAATATTAACAAAAATGTGAGGGGTGTACTCACTTTTGTGAGATACTGTATAGTTGCAAAGGGTGGAACTCAATAGTGAACCCTACTGACTAAGAATGGGAAGCCTTTAATGCTCATATGTGCATGTAAAGGCAGGCGTCCAAATACGTTTGGTAATATATTGCATGTCTGTATGGTCAAAATGCTGTATAGTTTTCTTTTGAGAGTTAAAAAGTCTGTTCTGTGATGAAGCTCTCTCTCCGTGAGATCTGTGCAGATCTTCAGTGGGAGAGATCTGGCTCTTTCTGAAACAATTATTTACCCCTAAATTCTTTGGAGAGAAACATGTTTTGGTGCGGATGTTTATGAAAAAATAGAATTACGCAAACCTGACTAATATACAAACCAAAAACAAATATCAGTAGGGGTTTTATTTATCGTTTTCACATTCCTCTTAAATGAACCACCATACTGGCACATAACAAATATAAATGTGGACACATTTGTTGGTATCCTATTAGCTCATTGAAACCATGCTTCATTACTCTTGGAAAGTAATGAAATGAAAATGCACACTTGTATGCATTTGCCATGTAACAGTAAAGAAAACAATGTGTGAAAAGACTTGTTGGTACCGCTAGAATTTTTTTTTTTTTTTATAAATGTGGAAATGGTGATATTTCAAACACTAATTTTAATACTTTATTTAGGTGATTAACCAAAGGATTGAAAACCGTTTTGTATACATATACTGCATTTTTCAGGTCGGCATATCACACATACAAATCAGTCGTTTTACAACTGATTAACAAGGATTGTTCACCCACCTTTCCCTGGACTGTGCCCAGTACAAGCTCAGCCAGGTGAGCATTAATCATGAGGTGCTGTGAAACTGGAGGAAAGCTGAAAATGACATGACCCCTGTTTGAACAGATTGATAGTGCAAATGACAAAAGGGGGGTACTAAAACTGGTGCACACATAATCTGGTGCAGCTGTGCATAGTAACTAATCGGCTTCTAAGTTCAGCTTGTTCAATTAAGCTTGGACAATAAAACCTAGAAGCTGATCGGTTACTATGCAAAACTGCATATTCTGTGTTCACCAGTTTTAGTAAATCTTCCTTAAGTCTTCGAATAGATACAAGCTGAAGTCAATGATCAAGGTACATCAGTTTCTGATCGCACCATTTTGAATGACAGTGGGCTCAAAAGGAAGACGACCAACGAGGAGAGGACTCTACTGTTGAAAGAAAAGCATAAAAAAGCCAGACTGAAATGTGATAAAATGCATAATGACAAAATTGCCAAATCCTTTTTGGACAGATGAGACAAAACAAGAGCTTTTTGTCATGTCACATCAGCTGTATAGACAATTAAAACAAAGCATCTAAAAGAACAGAACATACTGTGAAACATGGAGGAAGCTTGGTGACATTTTGGGGTTTGGCTGTGTCTGGCACCCTGAATAAAGATTATGCAGGGTACAATGAAATCTAAGGACTACCAAAAGGACAAAATGTACAGCTCAATGTCAGTAAGCTTTCTCGGTTGAAAGTGATAGGTTTTTCCAACAAGATGACCCAAAAGCACACAGATAAAAGCACCCAAGAATGGCCAAGAACAAAACATTGGACTATTCTGAAATGTCTAGGAGTCCTGATTCTAATCCTATGGAAGCAGCATCACACCTAAAATCAGCCCCGATTTCTTCACCTTCACACCTCAGAACTGCCCCAATTCCTGCAACTTCACCTCAGATCAGCCCCAATTCTGGCACCTTCACACACCAGATAAACACTGCCCCTTTCAGACCATCGCATTAACTGCACCGTCAGACCATATCAGCCCCAATTTCTGCACCTGTAAATTAGTAGTTCCCAATAGCCAACATGGTTAGGAACGCAGGGAATAGCACAGTGTTCAGCAAGGTGGAGGATGGGGTCAGCAGGGCAGAGGACTGAGATCAGGGAGGCAAAGAACGTTCAGCAGAACAGTGTACAGGAGCAGCGTATAGGGGTCAGTGTTGGAAAGGAACAAAGCAGAGTTCCTCCTCCCCAAACAGCCTCCATTAGCACAGTGTATAGCTGGCTACTGCAGCTTTGCTGACATTTTTTTTTATATTTCTTTATTAATTTTCCGTATAAAACATTACAGTGGACGAGTTTCTTCTCTCTTCTGCACATAAACAAAGTGATACAATACATAATATATACCAAAAAGAAACCCCCACCTATCTGTCCTGGAAGCTCCCCATCTTCCTTTCTCACACCGAGTCTTAAACTTTTCCCCTCTTCTCCCTCCTTGGTTTGGATTTGTTATTTACCATTCTATTTTTAATGAATTGTATAATGCTTCCATAACTTCTGCGTATCTTATTGAGTTCTTATAATCTACCCATTCCTTCCATTTCTCTTCAAACTCCTCTATTCCCTCCTTGTCACTATGCCTTACGTATTCTAAATTTTGGATTTCATTTATTTTATTGCACCAATTTTTCAAAGTGGGCCTTTGCGGTTCTTGCCAGTGTTTAGGTATTGGGCTCTTCGCGACTATTAAGAGCTGTAGACGCAGGGTTCTCAGGTATTGCTTAGTTGGCCCTCTGATCCCATGGAGTAAACACCCCCGCGGGTCGTCTGGGACATCGATGTTGGTTATCTCTCCAATTATTTGCCTAATCTCCCCCCAATTCTTTAAACATTTTGGGACATGTCCACCATATGTGGGCCATAGTCTGATGTTTCCTTTTGGCATTTATGGGAGTTATATACCAAAGAAACAGGCACTTATAATTTAGTTCTATCATATTGCTATTAAGCCCAATCTCGAAATCATTCACCCGTGTTCCCAATTTCTCCTCCCATTTCCTGATGTATGGCGTTATCTCCAGCTTTTTCGTGTGGTTCTATATTTTATAGATCCTAGGAGGTTGCCCCCTTCCTTCCCTTTTCCACACATAGTTTCTCTAGCTTTGCTACTGTTTTGGATCTGGAAATTTCACAGATCAGAACAGCAACATAGCAGGCAGATGGAGGGTGTATCTGTAAAATAATCAGATTTTAGCTATGTGCATGACAAGAACTTCTGAGAGCCCTGAGCAGGGATGGAAGGAGCGACTAAGCAGGCTGGGCACAACATCTTTCGAAGGAGGGGGGGGGCGCAACATGCCCTATATGCGGCTGAACATTAGGAATCATGTGGGCTAAATGAATACAAGCTGAATGAGGTGGGTGGAACTGGAGGCAGGAAAGAGGTAGCTGTGCTCCTCCTTGTATAGCCAGCTGCAAGAATCAGATGGATAGCTATGTGGGTGTCCAAGCCTTTGCGTGCCATCCTAAATGCAGCCACGTGCATATCTGGCACGCGTGTTGTCGACCCCCTAGATCTAAATAAACACTGATTTGGGTTATCTTCATCAAAGGAACGTAGCAGAATACAGTTTGGCTTCAATTTATGAAGGATCATTTAAAAAAACAAAAAAAAAAAACGAAGTAAAACACCCTTTCCCCCAAATTTTCTGTCTTTCTTTTACTTAGCAAAAAATAAAAAACCCAGCGGTGATTGAATACCACCAAAAGAAAGCTCTATTTGTGTGGGGGAAAATGATAAATATATAGGTACAGTGTTGCATGACCATGCAATTGTCATTCAAAGTGTGACAGCGCTGAAAGCTGAACATTATTGGCCTGGGTAGAAAGGGGGTGAAGGTGCACAGTATTGAAGTGGTTAATTTTGCTTGCTTAAAAATGTTATGAACGTTTTATCTCTCAGAAACAGCCCAATGTTCGGTGGCTCCTAGCAAGCTACACATGATGCCCTTGTGTGCCCCTTTTGATAAATATTTTGCTGTAATCCCTGACTGTACACTCAGCTTTAATGGAACATTGCCTTGCATGGTGCTTTATGCACATAAAGGGGTTGTAAAGTACAGTCCTCCTTCACTTACCTCATCCTTCGATTTTGCTTTTAAATGTCCTCATTTCTTCTGAGAAATCCTCACTTCCTGTTCTTCTGTCTGCAACTCCACACAGTAATGAAAGGCTTTCTCCCTGGTGTAGAGTGTTGTGCTCGCCCCCTCCCTTGGACTACAGGAGAGTCAGAACCCTCACTAACACACAGCTCCTTTCTCTATCGGAGGGGGCAAGCATGACAGGCCACACCAGGGAGAAAGCCTTGCATTACTGTGTGGCGTTACAGACAGAAGAACAGGAAGTAAGGATTTCTCAGAAGAAATAAGGACATTTAAAAGCAAAATCGAAGGATGAGGTACCTTTACAACCTCTTTAACAGCTTTATTAAACAAAGAAAACCCAAAATACACAACACATTACTGAAAACAGACATACAATGTTAACAAGAGGAGACTGCCCAAAACAGTCAGTCAAATCTAGATTCATATGCGTCAAATTGTCTTTGGGGAAGAAAAGGGATCTACATGAATCGAAATTTTGCCGATTCCCATTCACAGATTGAGCTACTTGTCTACTTTCACTCCAGAAGGCTAAAATAATTTGTGATTAGAAAATAAAAAAAAAAGTAAATAGTAAAAATGATATATTATATTAGAATTAAGAGTTTTAAAATGGCTTTGATAGGCACGACAGCATATCATAAATAGCCATTCATTTAAACAAAAGAACAACATGCTTGTAATAAGGAGTGAGCCTTACTGAACTTGTTAGTTGTAAGGGAACAGGAGGGGAGGGGAAAAGTATTCTGGATTAGGGTTCTGTATGCAGGAGAAAAGAGGCAGCAGAGCGTGGGCTGAGGGCCATCTGAAAGCAACATTAGCCTCTGATTAGAGCAGCAGGGATGACTAGTCGACCGAAAGATATCTGCCTTTGTTGTTAGGGTGGGGCGGAAAATTTGCATTTATATAAATTACTTTCACTCTAACAGGATTGGTAGAGAATTTTTAATACATGGGCAATATGACAACTGAAAAGGGTACAGATAACATTTGTCTAAGATTTTGAAGCTGACCGCAGTAAGCTGCCCAATGCCTTAATAACTTAAACCTTATTGACAATTGGTTTTTAATTACCAAAGTTTAAGAAAACAATTCAAGAAAAATACACACTGGTAATTTAATAAAAGGAACATCAGATGCCAATTGTGCCGACACTTAAAAACACAAGTATCTTGGAGTTTATATACACCTCAATGTTGCACATATGCTTAAATAGTAAATGTATCTTACTTGCTCCTTTATGGTCTGAAATATACCATTGAAAGTTTTATTATATATTCAAACAGTGCTTCTGCACGGTTATCAATTAGTGCCGGTTCACACTGGGGCTACCTGTCAGGCGACTTAGCCGCCTGACAAGTCGCGCACCATGCAGTGCAATAGAAACGTTCTAGTAGGAGCGACTCAAGTCGCTCTGACTTAGAAAAAAGGTTCCTGTACTACATGGGGCGACTTCTGAGCGGCTTGCATTGAACTATATTAAAGAAGTTGTTTGCAAGCCATGCTGAGGTCACACTGTGTGGGGTGGCTTCAGAGTCGGGTGACTTTGAAGCCACCCACCCCAGTGTGAACCGGCACTTAATGTTGTTCCCTGCTATCTTTCTGGACTACAACACACCTCCCCCTCTTACAGAGAGCAGATGGAAGCGTTTTTGTAGTCCTAACACTCTTCTTCCTAGGGGGACAATACTGCTCATTACGGTTGTCACCTCAGGATACGATTGCGTTAACTGCAAAATTACCAGGTTAAAATAAAGGGGGGGGAAAAAAAGAAGAAGAAGAAAACTATTGCAGCCACCACATCTAAGGATTGGTAAGCTGCAATACTATCTACAAATTTTTGCTCTTGATCTTAGAGCGCTGGACAATGGAAACCTGCAAAATGACCACATGGTTTGTACAAAAAAAAAAGGAAAAAAAAAAAAAAAAAAAGTTTGATATTCTAGCATAATGAAAATTTAATTAACCAGATCAATTAGCATTTCAGAACACTAAATCATATAGAACAGTAAAGGTCTTAAATATCAATATTATGGCATATAACACACAAAATAATATTTTTATATACACGCATACATATACATATACACACACACACACACACACACACGGGATGCAGCCAAACAGTTGAGCCCTAATGGTAAAGGCTGGCACAGTTCACCTCAGTTGCTCTTTCAGTTTGATATGCAGTGTGTGTGACTGCTCTTGTGAGGCATTGTTCTACATACAGCAAAGCATATGCTGGACACATGTCATTAGTTGACAGCATCTACTGATCTTTTGGTTCATTGGAAAACATGCTTTGGAATGTTTCCATGGAGGTGTTAAAAGGCTGGGTTGGTGAAAGCCTTACAACATAGAGCTCTGTACACATCTATGTTTTTATTTGCACCACTATGCTCTGACAATCAGGGTTGGTGGCTCTAAAAAAAAAAAAAAACCTCAACAGTTCATAACGCTCACTGAACCAGAAGAGAGGGGGAGGTTGATGAGGTAAGAGGTTCTTGTAGTAATGACAAAGACGAGTTTTGTTTCACAGAAGGGATAGATGAAGAATAAAAATCAGTCATTATTTGGAGCCTTCACCACATTTTAGATTTTTTGGGGTAAAAAAAGAAAAATTTGGTGTGTGGGAGAATGACCATTTGAACATATTTTTTATAAAAATACAGGCCCTCTTAAACTCCACAGCACAAAAAAGATCAGGCATATAAATGGCAAGTTACTACAATTGGCTCTGCTCAATTATATTTACGTATATAGGAAGCAGGTAAAGCGCTCTGTTTTCAGTAAAATACGCAGCAGTTTGAAAACCACCAATAAGAGCAAAAAAACAACAACAACAAATTCAGCTTGTAACCTCGAGTCACTATGCTGTGGACACACTCCTTTGTAATCTTCCTCTGCTAAACTTTGATGCCCTGCAGAAGTGGAATGGACCCAGGGCTTGGAGGACATTAGGGTCCATGGAATTTTGCAGAAATGGGCTTGGATCCCAAGGTCGAGACTGATTAAAAGAAATGCTTCTTGGAAGAGGATGGAGCAGCGGGTTTCTGAACCATAGGCTTTGACTTGAGTGGTAACAGGGTACTTTTAGCCACCGTCAAAATTGCTGTTCACACGCTCCATCACACTCTCCATCCAATCTGACAGACCTTAAGCTATTTTGTAATGAAGAATGGGCAAAAATTTCACATTAGATGTGCAAAGCTGGGTAGAGACATGCCCAAAAAGAAAGATTTGCAGCTGTAATTGGAGTGAAGGTGGATCTATAAAGTATTGACACAGGGGCTGAATACAAATGCACACAACTCTTTACACATATTCATTTGTAAACATTTTCCCTCTAGTGATGCATACTAGAATTCTATTCACTTTTCCCACTGCCTGGTCACACTGTTTGCTCATCCTAAAATAAGTACTCCCACATCCTTTTCCCCTGTAGTACTGGATAACACTGCACCCACAATGTTGTACTCTCTCCGTGGGGGCTTGCTATCTTTAGGACGGCATAGGTGCTATTGGTAATCATAATTGGTTAAAAAAAAATAGGGGTTGGGCAAGCCTCCCCTATATCTGTAGTTTTACCAGAGATTATCAGGTTAAGAGCCTGTGGTATGATGAGAGAGTGGAATTCTACAAGTGGAGATCCGGAAACAAGCAAAAACATGGAAGATTTCCCACATGTACGCCACTTCAGTGGATGCCTTGAAGGACTACATTCAACAACTTATTTGTCTTGGAGTCTTAAGGCTGAGGTGTTGATTGTCCTGTGGACAGATTCTCCAACCTGAGCTGTGGCTCTCCGCAGCTCCTCCAGATTTCCCATGGTCTTCTTGGCTGCTTCTCCAATTAATGCTCTCCTTGCCGGCCTGTCAGTTTAGGTAAACTGCCATGTCTTGGTAGGTTTGCATTTGTGCCATACACTCTACATTTTCGGATAATGGATTGAACAGTGCTCTGTGAGATGTTCAAAGCTTGGAATATTTATTTTATAACCTAACCCTGCTTTAAACTTCTCCACAACTTTATCCCTGACCTGGCTGATGTGTTCCTTGGTTTTCATGGATGGTTTGTTCACCAAGGT
This sequence comes from Rana kukunoris, assembly GCA_029574335.1. NCBI lineage: Eukaryota > Metazoa > Chordata > Amphibia > Anura > Ranidae > Rana > Rana kukunoris. Next base: position 144,044,411 of record CM056050.1, on the reverse strand, counting down.
TCTCTAAAATAAAAAAAACTGATGGCTTCATAGAACAGCTGTATTTATACTGAGATTAAATTACACACAGGTGGATTATATTTACCAATTAGGTGACTTCTGAAGGCAATAGGTTTGACTAGATTTTAATTAGGAGTATCAGAGTAAAGTGAGCAGTATACAAATGCATGCCATACTTTTCAGATATTTGTAAAAAAATAAAAGAACAAAAACATTTATCATTTTCCTTCCACTTCACAATTATGTGCCACTTTGTGTTGGTATATCACATCAAATCCTAACAAAATACATATCTTTGGTTATAACATGACAACATTTGGAAAATTCCAAGGCACAGTATACAGATCTTTAGTAACACCTAATTTAGAATAAGGTGTCCAGTTCTGGAGACCCCACTTAACCCAAAATTAAAAATATACAAAACATGCATAAAAGAGGAAAAAAAAACAAAAAAAAAACAGGCAGACTCGGACTACTCACTTTTTTTCTGTCACTTTTCTATGTTTCCATGTTATAGCATTACATTACATGTGGCCTCAATCTACCTCAATATAAATGTATAAATCTGTAAAAAACAAGTCTGACTGACTAAAGAGTCATGTGCCATGAACCATTTTACATTTTTAATAGAAAGAAGGAATTTTGTGCTCACCATAAAATCCTTTTGAGGGACACAGGATGGTATTCACATTTGGGTTATATTGGCAAGCAACACTCACAGATCGTAGAATGCACCTTGGGAGGAAAGGGTGGAATCCAATTCTGGAGACTATAAGCTTGGTCTGAATAAATGGTCTGTATGAGCCAACCAGAAAAGGTACACTTGTTCAAACCATAACAAAGACCATCCGCAATGACAAAAGAAAAACACCAAACTTCTTTTGAAGACGTAGAAGTTGAGAAGTACACTTATCTGAATTTTAATTCATATGCATTATTGCAAATCTATATTGCATGTTCAAGCTGTTTTTTTTTTTTTTTTAGTTGTCACACCCCTTTAGCACCTGGAGTGTTATATGTTATACTATATACACACACACACACACACACACGCTGGGGGATTAGTTTGATGAAGTGGGCCAACATGAACATGTATTGCAGCATATAAGCCAACATTTTTGAGCAAAATTTTGTGTACAAAATAGTAAGAGTGTATGGCAGTGTGCAAAAAGTTATTTCAGAATTTTCAGTATCAACATGTGGTCACCCCCCTCGGTAACAAAGCTAATATCGGTTTTGTTTAGAGGCCGTGTTGGAAAAAGCTCCCAACTGGAATTATGTTTTAGAATCAAACTGAACTGATGAAAAATCTGGACGATTAAGACACATTATCCGAAAGAGCTTGCGCCGACTGCACCCTTAAAAGCGGATCTCCCACGCCAATTCAATTTTTTCTTTAAGGGCTCTTTAAATCTCTAATAGCACTGCTGTGCTGCACTCACGTTTCCGGTGTCCCTCCGCCGCTCCGCTGAGATTCTTTGCCAAATAAATAGTTATATTAGGCTTTTCTATCCGTCCATCTTAGCTGTGGGCGTTCTAATCATACACGCCGGCACTTCCTCTTTGCGGTGGATGCTGTCCCAGCATCCACCGCTCGATCTCGTGCACGCGCAATGTTGATGTTGACCGGCGGCGGCGTAACAAAGTCGCACGATGTCTCGGCTCACAAAGATTATAATTAGGGAGCTCTGAGACAGGCTCCCAGCATGCACAGCGAGGGACAGGAAGGAAGGAATAACCCGAGGAAAACCCAAGGTATTATAACACTAATTTTTTTTTTATAATCGCCGATTAGGTATTGTTTTGCAGCGCTAGTAATATTAAACTAAAGTCACTTTCAGGGTGGAGCTCCGCTTTAACAGAACAGTTCACCTAGATATCTCAACGGTTATTGCACAAGAGCGAGTACAAATGCTGGAGCCAGGACCTTGGTAAATATCCAACAGATGTAAATGAGAGGCTGAAAAGTAAAAGCATGAACTGGTAAAAGCAGGGCCCCACATCAAAGAAATTGCTGGTGTGCTGGAAGGAAGGACAGTAGTAAGAAAGCAGTCGAGGTCCACAGAAGCCAAGAGGTCTCCCTGGTGAAGAGATTTGGTAGATTCTTGTAAAATTTCTGGACGATTAAAGACACATTCAGGTTGAGGGAGGAGGAGAAACAAAAGGGAACATCTCTCAGACAAGAGAAGTTGAGCTCTTAACAAAAGCATCTTTGAATATTCGATCAAAGGCCAGTTTGGAGAGAGACAACATCCCTTGAAGGCCACATGCATTAAACGCTTCTTCCACAAAGTTTCCTGCAGTCCAGCACTTTAACCAAAGTGCCTGATGCATGTGTATTGACATGAGACCCATAAAGAGATGCAGAGAAGCTTTCGCCAGACTGTCAAAAGTGAAATTTAAAAGTTACGATTTGTTGTTTGCATTCTATAAATCATGGCATCAAAATGTAAAAAATTCTGGAGCAGCCAACACTACCAATGGACAAATGGTGAAATAATAAAAACAAACATAAAAAGTGTAGCGCATGTAAACAAATAAATTGAAATAACACCCAAATGAATGAATGTGCATAAGTGAAAACAATAAGTTATAAGATCACTAATATGGATAAATAAATAAAAGTCTCCAGTGATGAGACTAATAATCAAAAGTTCAATGTGGTTAAAAGTGACAATGCTCCCAATATTCTTGAGTGAAGTGCACTGAAGAATTGCACCACTGACCAATGTAAAAAAGGCTAATCAGAAGCAGTGAACCCTAATAAACATACATTCAAAGGGTCAACTGAGCAGAATATCCACTATAAAGATGAAGCCTTCGCTGCAGTCCCAAAAGAGCAAATCTCACGCCAGTCCAGATGGGAACAAAGGTGATACGAATGGCTTCAGTCTATAAAAACTAAGGCCAGAGACAGTGGAATCAAAAGTTCCTGCTCTGACTACCAAGTTAATAGGAGCCCAACCTCTTTTTGCTCTGGTGTATTAGCCACAAACTGAAAAACTCTGGAAAGATTTTTCTTCCAGCATACAGCATAGATATTAGTGTATCTGCAAAGGGGTCCACAACTGAACCACTGAAGTCTAGAATGTCTATTAACAGATTTATCAGAGGGGGGGATAGGAACGTTAGACCCCCTGGGTCAGTGATTCTTAACTGTGTCAATAACTGCTTCATAGGGAGAACCCCCTTCACACAAGACTCATGGTTGCAATATGTACAAGAAGAACGAAGTCCTGTAATAAAGGTGTGCTTCCACTTGTCAGCCACCCACAAATTTCCCAGATGTACTCAGGCAATGAGCTCTGTGACCAATGTCCATTGCAGGTGGCCTGAGGTAAATCAGACATGTCTCTGACCAATGCTGTGTCAACTAAAAGTACTTATAGATTGCTGTGAAAAAGCACTTAGGAGCTGCCAGAGAGCATGAATAATCATTAAGAATAAGGGCCAACCCAGATATTGGTGGGATCTTGGTTAAAGGAGAAGAACATAAACTGGCTGCCTACGCAGATGACCTTTTGTTTTTCATAACTTCCCCAGCAATATCTATGCCTTCACTACTAGTTGAGATAGGTAAATATGGGAGACTGTCGAACTTTAAGGTCAACTATAATAAATCTGAAGCAATGGGAGTTGAGATAAATACTACATTGAAACAGCAACTACCGGTAGCTACTTTTTTCTTGTTTAAATGGACAGACTCTCATATAGGATATTTGGGAACGAAAATACCAAACAGAATATTGGAACTTAACTTCATCCCCCTTTTACGACAGTTAAAATTGGATTTAAAGCGTTGGGATAAGGAAGTATTTACATGGTTTGGCAGAATAAATATTATAAAAATGAACATAATGCCAAGACTATTATATCTCTTACAGACCCTACCCATCAGGATCCCTATAGGATCCCTATGGGATTTGAGATCAAAGTTTGGGATCTTTATCTGGGCTGGGAAACCAGCCAGAATTCGGAAAGATATTTTGACCATACCTAAGGAACAAGGAGGCGTGGGGTTTCCCGACCCAGTGGGTTATTATGAAGCGATACACCCAACAGGTGTACTGGACTGGTGTACATCCCAGAAAAAAACATGGGTGCAGATGGAGCAGGCAACAACTGAGATACCACTGGACGGTCTGGCCTGGCTTATGAGTACAAGTATACAGAAGGCAAACTAATAGAGAGGTACAGCAGTCCAATGCAGATAATGATAGAATAGGATGAAGGAAACGAAGGAGAGAGAGGAAGGGGAAAGGAGAGAGAGAGAGAGGTGGAATAAGGAAAGAGGAGAGAGAATCTAGAGCAATGTTCTTTTCTTTTTTTCGCGATACACTGGAAAATAGGATTTATGACAATATAAGGTAGATTAGATAGGAATATTTACTAGGAGTGTTATATAAAATGTACTGCATTAAAGGCTGTGTCTATGTGAAAGATAGACCAATAATAATTTATATATATAACAGAAAAAAGAAGCAGGTGTGAGCACGATAGCTCTGTCCCCAGCCATGACATTATAAAGCCTGGAAAAATAGCTGCAGTACAATATACCAGGCTCAGCCGCTGCACAAAACATACATCAAAACGATTTACACAATAAAAAGGAGGGTTCCCAATCCTACCACAGAAATATAAAAGGAAGCAATGGAGGCTGCAGCACATAAAACAGTACTCAGCCATTGCACATTGTATTTAAAAAGGCACACAAGATTAATAAAAAGCCCCTCACCCCCAACACAGTAGAGATGGGCTGCTGCAGCTCACCTCAAGGGTGAGCAGACAAATAGAAGCAGGCAGAATACTTGTCTGACTTGTAGCAGCATCTTGTAAAGCTGAACACAGATGGGGTTACCCAGCAGTAATTCCAGGCTGTGGCAGAGTGAAAACCAGAATACTTAATGAACTGGAAAAACCTGCACTTCTTGGCTGACTGAAGAAACTTCTAAGAATTCAGGCCTGTGACAGACAGAACATCAGCATACTTAATGAACTAGTGAAATCTGCTCTCATTTGCTGACTGGAGAGACTTTTAGGGTTTTATAGTGTATGGCTTCATTCTACCAGCACCTGTTGATAGAAGAAAAGTTTGCAAAGAAAGAAAAAAAGTTATGCAAAGAAAAAAAAAAAGAAAAGAAAATCGGCTATAGAAAAAATGTATTGACTCTCCTGAGCACACAAGCAAAAGGGGTTATGCTGGGCTGTTTGCCATTGTCCCTTTCTCCTGTAGGTGGCAGTATAACCCAAAAGGCAAATTACTTTTTGTGTCACTCAATTGACAAGTAAGAAAACACTTGCAAGAACCATTGGTACTGGTGAAAGAGGATGCATTATCAAGTCAAGAGCTGCAAATTAGGGCTGAAACAACTAATCAACATAAATCGATAATAGTTGTTAATTTTTATTATCGATTAGTTGGTCAGCATACAGAATGATTTGTTAACGCATAAGTATGAGCAGTGTACTGAGCTGTATGTGTGATGCACTGTGTATAATGGCACCAGAAACTACCAAAATGACCATGATCAAAAGTTTTTATACCCTGGTGATTTTAGCCTGATAACATGCACACAAGTTAACACAAAGGGGTTTGAATGCCTATTAAGGTAACCATCCTCACTTGTGATCTGTTTGCTTGCAATTAGTGAATGTGTATAAAAGGTTAATGAGTTTCTAGATTCCTTACAGACCCTTGCATCTTTCATCCAGTGCTGCACTGACGTTTCTGGATTCTGAGTCATGGGGAAAGCAAAAAGAATTGCCAAAGGATCTGCGGGAAAAGGTAGTTTTTCAACTGTATAAAACAAGAAAGGGATATAAAAAAAAATCCAAATTACTGAGAATGCCAATCAGCAGTGTTCAAATTCTAAGAAGTGGAAAATGAGGGGTTCTGTTGAAACCAAACCACGATCAGGTAGACCAACCAAAATTTGAGCCACAACTGCCAGGAAAATTGTACGGAATGCAAAAGGAAAAAAAAAACACAAATAACCTTACGTGAAATACAGGACTCTCTAAAAACATGTGGTGGGGATGTTTCAAGATGCACAATAAGGAAGCACTTGAAAAAAAGATGGGCTGCATAAGAAGAAAGCCATCACGACACAAATGCCACAAAGTATCCCACTTACCATACACCAAACAGCACAGAGGCAAGCCTCAAACCTTCTGGCACAAAGTCATTTGGAGTAATAAGACCAAAATTGAGCTTTTTGGCCACAATCATAAAAGCTACATTTGGGAGAGGAGTCAACAAGGCCTATGATGAAAGGTAGGGATCTCTGATGTTTTGGGGATGTGTGAGCTACAAAAAAGGCACAGGAAATTTGGTCAAAATTGTTGGCAAGATGAATGTAGTAGTATGTTCTCAAAAAATACCAGGCCAAGTCGACCTGTCATTGGCTACAGCAAAATAAAGTGGAAGGTTCTTGAGTGCCCATCTTAGTCTCCTGAGCTCAATATCATTGAGCCACTCTGGGGAGATCTCAAACTAGCAGTTCATGCAGGCAGCCCGATAATTTACAGGAACTGGAGGGCCCCCCCCTCCCCCAGTGGAATGGGCAGCTTTACCATCTGAGAAGATAAAGAGCCTCATCCACAAAAAACATCTTTAGAGAAGCATCTGTAGGCACATCACTCAAGAACAAAAAAGGTAATAAAAAAGGGTGCTTCTGAGTGCAGTAGTTACATGTTCGTGCCATTAAGGAGCCAATGGGCATGCACCGAAAACACATCCTGTCCCTTCTGACATCACTTCCAAAGCCTATGTTCCTCGCTGTTTCCAACAGTGTTTATCACTCTCCTGCTTTCACCCTCCATCAATCTCTGTTGCTGGCTGGCCCAGGATACTCCATATCAGCGCTGCCGCCGACAGACTCCTCACAGGGATACAGCCCGTATGACATCTCCCGACACCGCTGTGACTGACTTTCATGACTTTGATGAGCCTTTACACCTACTGTTTCTAGTAAGTGTTTTTTATCTCCTTGAGGCAATAAAACACCTGTAACTACTGCACTTAGAAGCACCTTTTGCTGTTCCCTTTTTGTTTCTACTTAAGAGCTGCTTCCCTTTTTTGAAGTGCTGCTGAAGTGTGCATCTCAGGATTACTCGACCCCCCCCCCCCCTAGTGTGGTCCAGTGCTAGCCAGCCTGTTTCCCCAGAGTTCCCCGTTTTCTCTTGGCACATCACCCAAGGTCATAAGCTAAAACCAGAGGCTTCGCTGAACTGGGAGGGGCTATATCATCCACTTAAAGATGGCAGCATAACTAAGATAGTCATGAATATGAAGTTTCCCTTATTGTCTGTTACAAAAAAAGAAAAAAGAAAAAATGCCAGGACAGGACATGGAATCTTTGTATTTCTGGAGGAATTAACTTTTCAGATTTCAAGTTTGGGGGAAAAGTGTACTTCCTGAACAAATGAAGAAATTCCCTCTTTTGTTCTGGCGTATTAGCCAATACGGCAGAAAAAAGAGGCAATTTCTTCTTAAGGCAGTACAGTTTCCCCTAAACTTGGTAGAATCAATGACTTGTTCTGACAACTAGGATCTCTGACTTTGAAGTGATACTAAAACACACCAGCCTATCTGCATGGACACATAAGCAGGAGGAGCATAATAAAATCAATGTATACATGTAAAAATGGTCATACATGTATACATTTTAAGTCAAATATTTATTATTTTTGGCAATTTTGTGAGTGCCTTTCTGCCAATAACAAGCTGTGTCACACCCTGCCCAACCGGTGTCAATTTTGTGTATGTGCTTATAATAAGGAAACCTCCATCAAACAAAATGCATAGTAGCCAATCAGCTGGTTAGTGGGCATGGATGAGGAGGGAGTGGGTTGTCATTTACCAGAGTGTATATGCCCACTCGTGTGACTCTATAGTCACATGGACTTCTCAGCTGTGATCAAGGAGGCAATTCGGAGCATAGAAACACACTGAAAACTGAGCATATGCACTGTCAACAGATGCTCTGCAGAATCCCTTGATGCACAAGAGGGAGGGATAAAAAAAAAAAAACATTATTAACCCACTGGAAAGATACCTCTCCCCCTTCCATTTCGGAATGGTTTCAAAAGATTGCTAGAATTGCTGAAATGGAAGACCTGATCCAACAATCAAAAGATTCACCAAAAAAATTTCAAGAAACTTGGGCTTGTTGGATGCATTTTACCAAATCCACTGAATTTCAAAACGAACACAACATATTATTACTAACTAAATTGGAATTTCTTTATAAGTATTTATTTGAACTAGACATACCGAGATAAACATTATAATAACCTACCCTCTTAACCCTCCCTTTCTCTCCCTACTTTATTTAATGTATAAAACTTTTCTTCAAAAGGTTTTCAATTTATACCCTTTTTCATTTTATTTTATTAGTTCTGTTATAAACATAAGATATAATGTTAATATTTGAAAAACCTTGTATGTATATCTCATTTTATGATGAAGTTGTACATTGATGTAATACACTCAACAACTGTTACAGAATAAACAAATATAAATTGTTTTAAACCTGCATCTAATTTTGAAATACCAATAAAAACATTGAAACAAAAAACACAGAATTAACCCTTTTTTTTTTTGCAGAATGCAGAAAAAGAAACCCATTGTTAACGGAGTATGAACAGCATTAATAGTTTTTAAAAGTAGTTGTAAAGGCAGATTTTTTTTTTTATTCTAATGCATTAAGATAAAAAGCCTTCTGTGTGCATCAGCCTCCCCTCGGACCCCCTAATACTTGCCTGAGGTCCCTTTCTGTCCACGAATATCTCAGCCATCTGAGATTCTCCCTCCTGATTGGCTGAGACACAGCAGTGGCACTATTGGCTGCCACTGCTGTCAATCAGTTAGCCAGCCAATTAAGGGAGAGTGGGGTCGGGCCGGGGGTCTGTCTGTTGGGATACGGAGCTGTGATCTGGCTCGGGTGCCCCCATAGTAAGCTGCTTGCTGTGTGGGCACTGAACAGGGAGGGAGGGGCCATGAGCACAGAAGAGTGACCGGAGGAGGAGGAGGGCTGCTCTGTGCAAGTCAAATGCAACAGAGCAGGAAAGTGATAGCAGAAGATAGGAGGAAGAATGCCGCACTCCGGAGAAACTTGAAGAAAGTTGTCTTTTATTAATAAACTGGGACGTGCAAAATCAATACAGCCACAGAGCAGAACAGCCGACGCGTTTCGCACTATGCTAGTGCTTAATCATGGCTCAGGAAAGTGGTTGGGGGGAATAACAAATAAAAAAAATATAGCATATAAAATCGTGACACAAGTCATATTGTAATTGAATGTTATTAAAAAGTTATTTTACTTTTCAATCTGCAGCTCTGTAATTTTCTATAAATGCAATCCAATATAGCTACCTGGAGTTGTTCTGTACACAGAACGCCGCCCCCCCCCCGAAACAATTCCTGCTTGTGTGATTGGCTTACTGATTTTACCAGAAGTCTACACTAAGATACAAGTCAGATTTTTGACATCTCTTGCAACACAAATGTAATTTTTGGCAAGATACTCCCAATAGGAAATAACACAGAGATGTAGGCCTTCCACGTACGATGGTAAATCTTTCGTGAAGTAGACTTGCGTGTTCATAGCATGTTAGAGATCACCGAGCCTGACAGGCCACAGTCCTTCAGCACCTGGCTCTCAACAGCCACGCCATTAAAGCCAGCGACTGTAAAGCAGGATGAAAGATTGGACCCTGCGACAGAAGATCTCTCAGGGGTAGTCGCCAGGGGATGTCTGCCACCAAACGCACCAGGTCCGCGTACCAGGAACGGCGCGGCCAATCTGGGGCGATCAGGATCCTTAAAATCCCCTCGGCTTCCACTCTGCGCAGCAGGCGAGGAAGAAGCTTCAGAGAATGGAAGGCGTAGATTAGGTGATAGTGACCCCATGGTGCCACCAACGCGTCCGCCCACCGGTCTCTTGACCTGGCCACGAACCGTGACACCTTCCAATTGAGACGGGACGCCAGAAGGTCCGTGTCTGGAGTGCCCCATTTTCTGCACAGACTCTGAAACACCTCCGGGTGTAGTGACCACTCTCCTTGGTCTAGTGTTTCTCTCGTATCCAAGGAATCTAGGACTATCCCCAGGTATTCCAGTCACTAAGACGGTACCAACACCGACTTCTGGATATTCAGAAGCCAGCCGAATTCTCGGAGGGTCTGACAGGTGATGGACACATCCTCTTCTAATTGAGCTTGAGGAAGCTCTCAGGAGAAGGACGTCCAGGTATCCTACGATAGCGATCCCGTGCTGCCTCAGCAGGGCTAGCATCGTAGCAAGCACCTTGGTGAAGACCCTTGGTGCCGAAGCCAGGCCTAACAGGAGGGCCACAAATTGAAAGTGGTCCTCTCTGATCGCAAAGCGCAGGAATCTCTGGTGCTTTGTGCAGATGAGAACATGCAGGTATGAGGCCATGATGTCCAAGGATGCCATAAAGTCCTCCTGATGGAGCACTGCCACTACCGAGCGAATTGACTCCATCCTGAATTTTTGCACTTGGACAAAACAATTGAGGGCCTTGAGGTCCAGGATTGGACCCCTTCCTTCTTGGGGGACTACAGATTTGAGTAAAACCCCTGAAACCGTTCCATCGAGGGAACCGGCACAATCACTCCCCTGGCCAGCCCCTGACAGATCCTTCTGGCGATCCGGAGGAAGCTGGAGGTTGGAAGGAAAAAATCTGTTTGGTAGACGAGAGAAACTCTATCTTGTACCCCGAGGAAACTACCTCGCAAACCCAAAATGGTCAGAAAGAAGAGACCTCCACCGAGCCACGAATTTGCGAAACCGGCCCCCCACCCGAGACACGAGTGGGGGCAGACCTTTATGCGGAAGCAGGTTTGTCCGCAGGCTTGCAGTACCAGGTGCGCTTCTGCCCTGCAGTGGGTGCCTTAGCACCTTGAAAAAAGTAAAGGAGGGACCTTGCTTACGGCGAGGTTCCTTACCCTTCCCAGATTGTGGCAGCAGTGTGCTCTTACCACCTGTGGCATCCTTTATGATGTCATCCAGGGACGCCCCAAAAAGCCGTTCACCCTTAAAGGGTAAATCCACCAAAGCCTTTTTTGAGGACTGGTCCGCAGACCAACACTTCAGCCACACAAGGCGGCGTAGTACCACCGCATAGGGGGAGGGACTAGAAGGCAAGGGGAGCGTGTCCAGGGCCGACTCACAGACAAACTTTAGGCCTTGTACTAACTGGTCAGCCAGGTTGGTCTCAGAAGCATTCTGCGCCTCCAGCTCCTGCAGCAAAACATTTGCCCGTTCGGCAAGTGTCTGCGACACCAGAGCCCTGGCCAAAACCGGTCTCACTGCCGCACCCACTACTGTGAACATAGAGCGGGTCACAGCCTCAGCTCTCCTATCTGCGGGGTCTGTAAAGGCGGGAGCCCCTTCCACAGGCAACGTAGTGGCTTTGCTCAGTCTTGACACAGGCGGGTCCACTGACGGAGGAGAAACCCACAACTCAAAGGGATAACGGACCGCAAAATATTATGGCGCAGCAAAAACTTTCTGCGACTTATCCCATTCCCCTGGAGCAATGGGGCATGTCGTGAACGACCCAGAGCTGAGCTGAGGGCCGGCACAAGCTCAATGGCCGAGCATGGGGGGACTACAAGGATCAAGATCCAGCCTGTCACCCAGTCGGCAGTTGATAGTAGATCTCAGGATCAAAAATGCAGGAACAAAATAAAAGCGAAAAAATTAAAAAGGCCATGTCTACTCTTGACGCTAGGCAGAAAAAAACTGGACCTGCTGAGTCAGAGTGGGTTATACCCGGGTGACCACGCCCCCTGGGAGGAGCTGTACTGAAGAAAGTGTTTTAACACTTGAAGTGCTGTTTTTCTGCCTAGTCTCTCCTGGAAGGAAGGATATAATATCCTAAGGTCAATGCTGCTGTGTCCATCCATGAACGGAAGAGAAATAATGTCTAAAAGGGATGCAGACCCGGCAACTTTCCTCATTAGAGCCCCGATTCTGCAGCAGCTGATAGATAATTATGAAACCAATCCCATTAGACTCACTCAGCACAGGGGCAGAGGAACAAACAGGAATTTCTTCAGAATAACAAAAAGGTAGGATTCTTCAAAGTTTGTTAAAATCCTTGCAACGCACATAGATCACCCAGAAGGGAATGTATTTTTCAGAACAAAAAGTGGAGTTATGCTTTAGTTCTCAAAGACTGAAGCATGTTACAAATTCTTGTTATTCATGAGTAGTCATCTATGGCAAAGCCACCATGTCAAACAAGCTCCTGGTTAGTCTACACGTCAAATAGGTAGTAGGAAGCCCTCTCTGGAACTCTACACTCTCTTGCAGGTCCGACTTTACTTTCACAAATTCGAATGGTAACAAGATTTGTAAATACACAAAGAAAATCAGCACCACCACCATTAAAAGTCATGTAGACAAACCACCTTACAAAAAAAAAAAATTGTAAAAAAAAAAATAATTCTCAATTCAGAATGGAAATTTTTTAAATGTAAAACATTTATCCCGAAAAAAAAAGAAAAAACTGATGTGACCGATAAAGCGTTAGCTGGTGTTTGGCTTCAATTTGTTAGTGTATTTAAATCTGCTAGTACATCTAACACTTCCCTTCCCCAGACATGACAATGCTGCTGTCCAAAAGGTACCCTGTTGCTCATTCATACAGAGTGGGGGCACCAATACAAGTGGTGTGTTACTGGCCGGATCACCAGGTGAAGAAAGCCTACAAAAGAAACCTGATGTAGCCATATCTGATTGGTAGCGGAAATATATAACATTTTTGATTTGGTGTATATTAAAGTTTACTTGAAAAAATCTCCTTTCAAATTGTGAGTGATGCCTGTCTGCTGACCATATTTTCATCACTTCTTAAGATTCCCTGCATGCTTTGGAGTTTCTCCACTGGTCATTTCTTGATTTACTTTAAGGACTCCAAACAAATGCACAGGATTCTTAAAAAAAAATAGCCAGAAATGGTAGAGAAGCTCCAGGCAAATTCCTAGTACAGCAAAAAAAGGTATTAAAGATTAAATTCTTTAAATGACAGTAAACAGATTGCACTTACCGTATTTATCGGTGTATAACACGCACCCTAACTTTAAGAGGGAAGTTTCAGGAAAAAAACCTCTCCACATCCCCCTTCATATAACACACATGAGCAGTTTACTCTCTATTTTCAGGGTAAAAAAGGGAGTGTTATATGCCAATAAATACAGTACATAGTGCTCAGTGGATGCAGGCTTATCCAGTCCAGTGAGAACAGAAAACCACCGGGTGACTCTTGGATGATGTGCTGGGGTCACCGGGCGGTATTCTCTTCTCTCACTTTATTGCTGTACTAGAAATGTTTTTTTTCACAATTGTTTAGATTAATAGTAATATGCTAGAAACTGAAAACACAAATGTTGAAATGAACATAGAATATCAACTTGCAACCATAGATGCACTTTAAAGCATATCTGAATCCTAAAATAGCCGCCAAGCGGTGCTTAGACATTGTGGCTGCATTAGTTATCCTTTTTCCACCTGGTAATCCTGCACATTACATACTTTCTGTCCCTGGATGGCCAAGTTTACTTCTCCACTAGCAGAAACATTACATAAGACTTTGGCAAAACAAACTGGATAAGTCCATGGCTTACACCAACAGAACCTTATAGAAGAGCAGACTGCTAGTAACCAAACCTGCATTCTATTAGATTTATAGATTGATAGAGAAGGACTCCATGAAACCAAACTATTGATCTTCTGGACTTTTTTACTTAAACTATTAACATTCTTTGAGATCGACATTTTATGATGTGTGAATATATGAAATTGTTTTTTATTTGAATGGCTTCCATGGAGTTAAAAGCAGATTTTCAGACAATCATACAAAAAAACAGGCAATCCTAAAAGGTTCATAAGCTTTCTCCTGCAACTGTATACTCCACACTAGAAGATCTTTAGCAAGGTTTGTATTGCCTAGGGGGATATTTATAAAAAACTATGAATGAGATAGTAACCAAAAAACTTCATGTAGGTGAACCTTCCTGGAGAGTGTACTTTAATATCCAGAGAATGCAGAAACATTTACTGCTTTAAAGATATGCCCTAAAAGTATTCAAAATATACTGTAAATGTAATTTTGTGACGAACTGTGTCTTGCTGCCATAAAATTCGAAACCCTCGCAGAAAGCTCCGATTGCTGGTGGCAATACTGACAATGCTCCTTTAAAAAAGACATTATGATATACGAGGTGTAGTAAAATATATATATATATTTGAATAAAAAAATTAAATAAAGGAAATGTGTACCCAGCTTCTACAAAAACTGTGCCTTAAAACCTACTACAGTTCATATTCAATATCAACAGTACAAAGTCATAAGTTTGATTTAAACACTTTACTAGAGTAACACAATGACTGCCAGTGTATTGAATTTCTTAGTGCGACAGAAAATAAGCAGGTAAAATAATAATCATAAAAAATCTGAATTAAGCACGCATGTGAACCTGAAACAATCATACCCATTCTTCTTGTGCCCCCTGCCCTCTCCTGTAGCTATTTTGTACACACATTAACCCCGCAGGACTGCTGACCTCTGTCTCTCGCCTGCCACAAAAAAAACGTCATCAAATATTTTGCCTGCCAGTTTGGGGCAGCTAATCTTTTGCAATGAGTGACCACAATTCTACAGGGACCACATTTAAAATATGCCCTCATTAAGAAGAATTAAAAAGGAGGAGGGATTGGGGGTGACAAGGTTGAAGTCATTCAGGTTAGAAAGACCTTCTCAAAAAAGACTTATGGGCTGGTTAGGGGACACACAATGGTAAAGAATAACTAAAGCTATGTAACAAATGCTTCCTATATCTTGCATGTCCAAATATCCAGGAATATTCAATGACGCTCAATTCATAGCTCTAGAGAAAAGTCCATATAGCACAAAAGACTTGAAGTTAGATTGAGGTTACTTAGAAATTATGATCCTTGTGGAGAATAAACAAGCGCTCTAGTTTGTTAGACAAATAAATTTGATGTTACGCATTCTCTAACCAGTAATATAAATGCTAGACAAATTTCAGGAATCAAAAGAGGAATTTTGACTTGCTGTAAATTCTATACCCTTGAGTACAGTACAGAACACTGGCAACTTATTCATACACCATGGGTTATAGTCTTGTACCTTCAGGTGATTGGATACTGGCAAGCTTTTGAGTGCACATGGGCCGTCCAGCTGTAATTGGTCCTAGAAATTGTGACAGTCGCAGAAAATTGCGCTTTGTCAAATAGACAGTTTGTTGCATTACACGAAATAGAAATATAATTAAATGTTGTGATAGGGCTGGTTCTGAGCGGCTCATCGGCAGACCGAATGTTTGCCTGTTTTTTATATGGTAACGATCAACAGGGGGACCCTTACCCAGTTCACAAAGCTGGATTCACCCATCACATCGGGGATACCCCTAAAGGGTCTTCAGGGACTTGGTTCCATTGTGATGGATCTGGCTAGCACCATGTGGCTAACTACGCATTGCACCAACCATCAAGGGGAGTCAATCGGCGCCGTTTGGAGCCGCTCGGAAAAACTCAGTTCCCGAGCCTTTCTGAGGTTTGCCGAGGTCAGCAGAGCTGTCCCTGGGCATTTCCGGCGCCCCCCACCTCTGGCCATATGCGGTATTGCATGCCATTGAAGTCAATGCCAAACAAATGATTTTAGTTTCCATTGACTTCAATGGGGAAACTCGCTTTGATATGTGAGTACTTTGGATTATGAGCATTCTTCTGGAACGGATTATGTTCGTAATCCGAGGTTCCACTGCATATCTAAAGAACTTTCCTCATCCTTCCCATTTTGGGTAGATTAGGGAATAGTAGAAACCAGTCAGGTTTTTTTGTAATTTTGTTCCAATATTTCACTGTATCAGACAGATCTGTCGCTGGTTCAAGTACTTCCTTTCAAAGACTTAATTTCTAGTCCTGTTCTTTTGACAACTCCTAATTTAGGATTTCCCTTTATTTTAGTTCCAGTGACAGTGGTCATCGGGACAAATGAAAAGGGTCATTCTCCACAGTAGGGATACAGACACTGCAAAAGTGTAAATACCTGAGAAATCGTTTAAACACTTCAACAATCAATCAAAAAATAAATAAAATCATTTGACTTTAGATGCATTGTATGATGTTGCAAAGTGGTGTCATGGTGTCACCAATAACCACTGCCTGTTGATACTTTAATCCTTGAAAGGGAGGGTTTTCATGAACTTGCTTCATGACTGATGTCCCTCCCGAAGGCAGGACTTTGACAAAGTCCAGTAGCTGCGATCCTCCTGACTGCATCGATCTTCCTCCAACCCAATATTGATTCAGCAACCTCAGCTGTTAACCCTGACCAAGGTTGTGTAATCTGTATGAGTAGCAGGATGCCTCCAAACACTGCTGTTCTACTATATAGACTTCCTCCTTTGTGAGCGCATTTTTAGAAAGATTTTCAAAATGTTACCATACTTTAACTTGCTATGCTATAGGAACCTTTGCACTGTTGCCTCTGCTTGTGCCTGCATGTACTTGAAGCTTCCCACTCTGGGATGCCTGGCTTCATTGGACTCATTTCAGTGTTAAGATTTATTTTGTCTACCGCATGGGACTAGCCTTGGATAGAACTTTATAATAATTCAGGATTTTAGTTTCTTGCTTTTTTTTAATAAACTGAATTGGTTTTTGTCCATACTATTTAGGCAGACCGCCTGTTACAGGTTAAGTTTACTGATCACAAAGCATTCCTACCCCTAGCTGCATATTTATTTTATACTGTGTGTCACTGGTTATTTGGCAGTCTGTTTGTCTAGCAGGGTTAGGGAAGTGTTTTTCTGTTTGGTAAAGCATTGACAGAAGCAATGAGATAGTTCATAAAAAATACTGTACAAAATTACAGCAATCACATTTTGAATTCCAGTTATCACAAGATTTCTACAATGATTTCTAATTGACTGCTATAGATTACTGCACTTTTCACATCATTGCCCCACACACTTTGTTGAATAAACCTTCATGCATGATCTTGTGGCAACAAATATCTAGTTATTTTGGATATTTAGAGAGCCAAACTTTTTATTTTAAATTTTAGATAGCGTGAAGGGGGATTAGAACACCTATCAGTTTTTTAACTGCCGTCTGTATCCTTTATAGGGAGATTCTCCCTTACTATTTGTCCCATTTAACATTATCACTGAAAGTGAAAGTAAAAGAAAATCCCACATTTAGGAGGAAACTACTTGCTTCAAGTTTGGCAATGGGACAGAAAGTGAAAGGAAAAACTCCTATAGGCAAGAAAACCCCCCAAAAAACTGACAGGGGTTATAATAAAGTTGCGCTTTAAAGTGGATGCAAAACAAATTCGTGAAATTTGAGCTGGGCACACATCTAGCGTTTTGTTAGCTCTCTTCAAAGCATAATGTCCTGTGGCTGTCTCCTGCCCCGTTCTTGTTATCAGCCTCATAACTCCTGACAAAGTTCCTAGTCACATATGATAAAAGCAAGTGTAAAAATTAGAAACTAAAACAAAAACTAGCAGCTGTGCACTATAACCCAGATACCGGGCACAAACATGTAAATAAAAAAGTTCAGCGCTAAAATTATACTTGCAATATACAACACAATGCATATGACAGGTGCAAAGATTAATCAAGTGCTTTCAGTGCAATCAATAGTGTATGAACATAATAGGAAATAGCAAAATATTGCATTAAAAAAGAAATGTGCAATAATTTAAGCACTTTAATTAGTACTTGTTTTATATTTAATTTTTTGCCATCAATTGTGCAAAACTTAAAATTCAGCTAGAGATGAATTTTAAGCATAAATATCAGTGCAATAAAAAGGGTGCAGATCACTGGGACTAAAGTCCATTGCAAAACCGTGTTGAAATGATGATCAAACAGTTGCGCGACACCCATCACCAAAAGTAAATGATGGGAGGCTTACCAGAAAGCCTGCAACACCCACCCCCCCACGGACCCTTTCCCATTTACAGACTGTTCAGGTCTGCCTGTCACTTTTTTCAGGCTGACCTGAACGGATGCTCCATTTCACCTCTATGGAGCAACAGATGTCAGCGGTGACATGTCCACTATCATCTGATCCGCTAAATGCAGACGGATGGAAACCCTATTTTCCATCCATCTGGCTGATCGGATGAAAACGGACAAGCGGACTTTCTTCAAACGATCCCCTATAGAGGAGCGAAGCTCTGACAGGTAAACCTGCACAGTGAGCAGAGAGGGACCAGTCATCCGCCTGCTCAGTGAATCTATCCCTGCTGAGCAAGGGGAGTCCATCCAACACAGCCCTGTGTGAAAGTGACATAACTCAGGGAGGACATACAGCGCTTGACTGGATCTCTGATCCACTGAAGAAAAGCCCAGGCGCTCGCTCAGGTGTCTTTAACCACTTGCTGACGGGCGTACGACTTTGTACGGCCGCAGCACAGTCCCAAATCCCTGACAGGACGCGCTCCCGAGCGTGCAGCGGGGAACTCCTGTGCTGGCCGTGTCCCTCGGACACAGCCAAACACAGATCGCGGTAAATAGCCAATCACAGTGGCTATTTACAGCGCGATCTGTGCGGCCAATGAGAAATGATCTCATATGTAAACATATGAGATCGTCTATCATTGCCGACTCTCCCTCCTCACACAGACAGCGCTTGTGAGGGGGGGAGAGAACAGCGAGTAAACCAGCGCTGAAAAAAAAATGTCACCAACCTGTGCCCCCCAGTACTACAGTGCCCACCACAGTACCACCGTGTGCCCACCACAGTACCACCTCAGTGCACATCTGCAATCAGTGCCCACCTGTGCCACCTCGTCAGTGCCCACCTGTGCCACCTCATCAGTGCCCACCTGTGCCATCTGTGGGCATTTGTACTTTCCTGGCTTGTTAGGGTCTCAAGATATGAGAGGCCTTCAGTACATCAGGTGTGATCAGATGTGATAATTTTTTATGATTTGCACTATAGCTTGTAGACTCTAAAACTTTCACACAGACCAAAAAATTTCCAAAAACTTTGGGTTATTTTTATTAAATACATGTAGCAGTATAAATTGTGGCCACAATTTATGAAGAAAAATTAATAATTTGCCAAATTTTATTACAGAAACTAAGAAAAAAATAATTTTTTCCCCAAAATTTTTGGTCTTTTTTCATTAATAGCGCAAAAAATAAAAACCGCAGAGGTGATCGAATACCACCAAAAGAAAGCTCTATTTGTGGGGGAAAAAAGGACACAAAAATCATTTGGGTATAGTGTTGCATGACTGAGTAATTGTCATTCAAAGTGTAAGAGCGCTGAAAGCTGAAAATTGGTCTGGTCAGGAGGGTGTTTAAGTGCCCAGTATCGAAGTGGTTAATTGGTAAACCAGAAGGCTCTCAATAAACCAGGAAGTAGTGCCAAAAACCATCAATGGAACAGCTAGCTGAAGTATATATGGAACAAAATACTCCACATAGTGTGATACTGTATCAGCTTCAAATTTAATAAAGATTGGATATCTGCCTGCATTTTACTAAACATAACCCTTGTAAATAGCCAGGCAGTGATTGTGCATGCACAGTAGAGTGTACGTATCAGTCCCAGCAATCGTTTTGTGATAAATAACATTAAATGGTACCTATATATTGCACTGAAAATTATGCTCGAAATTCATCTCTAGCTGAATTGTAGGTTTTGCACAATTGATGACACTTATTGCATTTTAAATAGTACATGTGCTTTTTTAATGTTTGCATATTTATCTTTTATGCAATATTTTGCTATTGATTTTCTATATTGTTCATACACTATTAATTTCGTTGAATGCACTTTTGTTATTCTTTGCACCCGTTATATTGTGTTCTATATTGCAAGTATATTTTTAGTGCTGCACTTTTAATTTACATGTAAGAAAATCAGCCTGAGTTTTGTGTTGGGGAGGATGCTTTCAATAGATTAGCAGAGCCCTGAACTATTCAACAATCAGCTCTGAAAGTCGCCACCTATGGAGGAGAGAGGGGATTGTGCCTTTCCTCCAATCAGCTGTATTGGCTGTGTGCCTGGGCTTTGCTGCAGTGCTGAATAGGAAGAGAAAATCTACCAAAGCTCTGAACTTTCTAAACAGTGAAGCCCTGTGTACACATGGGCAAGAATCTCGTCAGGAAAAAAAACGTTTTCCCAGACGAGATTCTTGGCAAGAATCGGATGCCGCCCGAGTGTACAGACTCTCCTTTCAAAAGAACCGCGGTTCTCTTGAAAGGCAAGAACGCGGTGACGTCATCGTGTACGATGAGCTTGCGCTCGTCACATTTGATGCAGTCATCTTGCTGCACCTTACCAATGCCTAGGGAGCTACCGCGCATGCGTCAGTCATTTCGAGCATGCGCGGGTTTCCACAGCGACAAGTATACACACTCAAGTTTCTCGGCAGGAAAACTGCCGAGAATCTCACAACGAGAAAAATAGGGAACATGTTTCTTGTCGAGAAACCTGAAAGCCTCATACACACACTCAGTTTACTCAGCAAGAAAGCTCTGCCAGCAGTTTTCTTGCTGGTTCTTGCCGAGTAAACCGAGCGTGTGTACGAGGCTTAAGCTGAAGACAGAACATATCCATGCAAATCTTATGTAGGGAGATTTGTTTCATCCCTGTGTATATAGGCTGTTCACTTCACTGGGTGAGGGTTTTATAAATCTTTTTATTTAATTTCTTAAACAAGGGTTTACATCCACTTTACGTTTACTTACTATGGGGAAAAAACAAACACTGAAATGTATTAAACTAAACTATGAACACAGACATGGACTTAAATTTTGTTTCCCCTATAATAAACAATTTAATATTTCTAAAATTACAGTTGGAAAACAAATACATCCTAGCCAGAAACATTCAAAAACAAAGAAAATGTTCCAGGATAACCGTTTCAATTTGGAATGCTGCTCACAAAAAAATTGTAAAAGAGCCATAAATTAGCTGGGGGAAGGGTTGTTGTATTTATTAAAAAGAAGCAATAACCTTTCCAACAAGGAGGTGTGAATATGTCATGCACAGTGCAAGACAAAGGCAGTTAACTGGACCCTCATAAATGCATCCTATTGCAGGCTAACACTACAGTGTGAGATTTACTTTGCTTGAGGTGGAATTTTGTGAAATGGTGATCGGATGGAGGCGTAGCACGAGGGTACACCTAGGAGGGTGAAACATACACACACTAGTAACTCTTAGTTAAGAATTGTTGGATTAGATAAAAGCAGTTGCTCTCCCTCTACCCTCCTTCCATATGTTGGTCAGTTCTGCAAAACAGCAGTAGAACCTGTATTCAAGCAATGCAATACCCACACAAAGGTTATGACTTGTTTACACTCTATACGCAGTCATTACAGAACACTGAACAATGTGCCTATACAAAGCATCTGCAAATAGTAAAATGCCCAACTAAAAGAATCAGAACACATTTTGCACGGTAACATCCCGTTTATTTCATGTTACTTAAATCGAGGAGGCCTTTGTGCTATTAAAGCTATAAACTAAAAGTCAAACCTCCCAATTATTTGTGTTACAACAGTTTAACGCAAGGAGGGGTTTTTAAGAATGACCTCAATAGGTTTTATTAAAACATTTTATGCCTGGGAGATGCAATGAGAAAAGCCTGAGAGATGCAATTTTCACGTTTTGTATGTCAAATGATTTCATTTCCAACTACACTTCTGCACATATATGCCTTTAACAAGTGTAATGAAACCTGCCAGACCAAACTGCGTACTTTTTTTTTTTTTGAATCTGCAAAATATTAATAAAGTAACGAAATCTCACAACACGACTATGATGTAAATAAAACTGAAAAGTGTACCATACATGGTGCCCATTTCAGAATACAGATGGGGAAAAATCACTAGCTATGCTATAAAATGCTTCTGGTATTCCCAACTCTCTTTTGCAATTTTTTTTTTTTTTAATAAACCGTAACATGCATACAGAAATAGATGCAATGTGGTTTTAGTAAAAAAAAAAAAAATTAAGTAACCTAACGTTTTCACAAAGTTATCCATCATCCTTCCCATTTGCCTGTAGGAAAAGCAAATCCAAATGTTGCTCACGATCAAACTTCAACGCACAGGGAAAAATAATGAGCATGGTCTGGCTTTTAGCAGATTTATAATATGATGCGTGTATCAAGCCTTTGTGACTTTTGTGTCATGCATATCAGAGTACCAGACCTGCTCAGAGTAAGGGCTTCTTCCCCTCGAAAACACATGCCAGATTTTCATCACACGTTTTTTCTGTGTATGACAATGTACCTGGTATGGCTAAACCCTAAAATGGAAGTCTGGGTTGCACATGTCCTGGCGTGTTCGCAGAGCCCGCCAGGAAAGCGGCACTGTGCTAATCATAGGCCGTGACATTTCCCGATCTCTGCAGCCGCGCATCGGGACAAAGTCTCACTGCCTGTGATTAGAGCAGCGCAGGGCCGACTTCCTGGCGGGCTCTGCACGTGGGCTGTGCGAACATGCCGGAGCTCACCCTTAGTCCTGAACTCTCTTAAAACAAGGCTCTGTGGGGTTGATTTTCTAAAACTGAAGTGCGCAAAATCAGGTGCAGCTCTGCCAACCAATCAGCTTCATGTTTTATTATGAAAGCTTAATTGAACAAGTTGACGTTAGAAGCCGATTGGCTACCATGCACAGCTGCGCCAGATTTTGCACTCTCCAGTTTTAGTAAATCCCCTGTGTGTCTCAAAAGATATTGGTCATACACTTGAGTTGCCACGAGACTAGGCTGTTTTTTCCATTATGGTAAAAAAAAAAAAAAAAAAACTAACTTGTCATGCAGAAAACTAATAATCCCTTACCTTTTTTGTGACGGGAGAAACGCCGACACCAAACCTTTGGGCTCTCACTTTAAGTTTATCAACATTCACCTAGATGAGAAATATTTTTCACCAACTCATAAAAGTTTGTTTATGATTGGGAATATTTTATGGTGAAAATCTCATACTACTAGGTTTAAAATCTTTCAACCCAAATAACTGCTGCAATTCTACACTAAAAAAAAGTGACAATGATGTAACATATACCCCACCAAGTATTCATTTTTACTCTTCAAAGTAAAAATGTGATGCTAAATGCATTCTTTTAGACTATGGGTGGCAACAATGAAAACTTACCTGGGATTTTACATCTGTGGTCTGCCCTAAAAACATAAAAATAAAAAATAAAAGTTATTCACAAGAACTGCCACAAAACATAAATAGAGAGGCATTAATACTTGGAGCAATACAGCTAAACAATCCCTTAGACCCCTTTCACATTGAGGAGTTTTTCCAGGCGGTACATCGCTAAAGATAGAGCTGCCCGAGGGCTTTCACACTGAGGCGATGCGCTGGCGGGAGAGAAAAAAAATCTCCTGTCAGCAGCATCTTTTGAGCGGTGAGAGGAGCGGCGTGTATACCGCTCCTTCCCATTAAAAACAATGGGAAACCGCGGCAATACCGGGCTGTATTAACCCTTTCACGGCTGCTCTGCTAGCGGGGGTTAATACCACACCGCTAGCGGCCGCAACTCGCAGCAATTCCGACGGTATAGCGCCGCTATTTTTAGTGGCACTATACCGCCAGTGCACCGCCACTGCCCCATGTGAAAGGGGCCTAAGGCTTCATGTATACAGGACATTTTACAACCTCCCCTGAACGATTTAACTTAATAGATGGTAAACAACGTTTAAAAACGTCCAGTTTGCCGCTTTGTGTTTAGGAGTGTTCTTAAAAAAAAATATATATGCCTGTGTGTTTTTAACCACTTGCCCACGGTGTCATAGTAAAAAGACGTCATGACTTTAAAGATGGATATCTCGGTAACGGCAGCAGCTGCTGCCACAACCGAGATATCCATCTTTTCCGTGGGCAGTGCTGTACACGATAATGGCGGTCCCAGCGGCGGATTCGCCGCAAGATCGCCGTTATCGGTGGCGGGAGAGGCCCCCCCCCCCCCCTCCCGCCGCTCTCCGCCGCTTACCGGAGCCGTCGGTAACGGCGGAGGCGATCGGGTCCTCTTGCTGGCTGTGTTGGGATACGAGTGAGGGAAAAATCGCCCCCACCCGTCCCACACAGCTCTGCTGGGTGGAAGTGACGTCAAAACGTCAGTCCCGCCCAGCGTCTTAAAGAAACATTTTTTTTTTTTGAAATTTGAAAAATGACATTTTTTTTCGCATTTAAGCCTAAATATGAGATCTGAGGTCTTTTTGACCCCAGATCTCATATTTAAGAGGACCTGTCATGCTTTTTTCTATTACAAGGGATGTTTACATTCCTTGTAATAGGAATAAAAGTGATAATTTTATTTTTTTATTTTTTTCGATGTATAAAATTATAAACTAATTAAAAATAAATAAGAAAACAAAAAAAAAAAAAATGTAAAAACGCCCCGTCCCGACGAGCTCGCGCACAGAAGCGAACGCATACGCGAGTAGCGCCCGCATATGAAAACGGTGTTCAAACCACACAAGTGAGGTATCGCCGCGATCGTTGGAGCGAGAGCAATAATTCTAGCCCTAGACCTCCTCTGTATCTCAAAAAATGCAACCTGTAGAATTTTTTAAACGTTGCCTATCGAGATTTTTAAGGATAAAAGTTTGACGCCATGCCACGAGCGGGCGCAATTTTCAAGTGTGACATGTTGGGTATCATTTTACTCGGTGTAACATTATCTATCACAATATATAAAAAAATTGGGCCAAATTTATTGTTGTCTTATTTTTTTATTCAAAAAAGTGTTTTTTTTTTTCAAAAAAAGTGCGCTTGTAAGACCGCTGCGCAAATACGGTGTGACAAAAAGTATTGCAATGACTGCCATTTTATTCTCTAGGGTGTTAGAAAAAAAAATATATAATGTTTGGGGGGTTTAAGTAATTTTCTAGCAAAAAAAACTGTTTTAGTCTCGTAAACACTGAATCTGAAAAACAAGCCCGGTGGGCAAGTGGTTAAATAGTCAAAAATGAATCTCCACAAAAAACACCTATAGATGAAACGTGGCTAAAACCTGAGTTACTGCGTTTACAGGCTGTTACAAGCATTTGGTGTTCCAAATGCCTCTGAACATCCGTTCTGAATGCATTCTTTTGCTTTCCAAAAAATGCTTCTAAACTCAACTGCCTAGAAACGACCCTGTGTACATGTAGTGATAAGATAACAGAGGAGAGTTCAGGGGCAGCTGAAAAAATGCCCAACTAAACGTCCGTTCATCAGCAGCAGTGCACATAAAGCCTAATTCTCAAGACTGACAAATCCATTCTTATTCTCACCTTTCTGCTCAGTGGAAGGAAGACCAAACCTTACAAGGAAACAAAAAGCAAATGGTGAGCACATGTAATGAAGAATATTTAAATACAAAGTTAAGGTTGCAGTATATTAGTGCATAACTGTCATAATTAGTCTGCATGTGCTACATACGCAAAAGCTCCAAAATGACACCCAAAAAAAAAAAAAAATTACCGTATAGCACGAGCTGCCTTTTTGCTATCCAAATTGGCAGGGACATTAAACCTTTCAGCTCTTTTCTGAAGTCTCTGTCGGGGGAAAAAAAACAGCAGATAAGATATTTGCTCTGCAACATTTAATTCTGACAAAACATCGGCGTGTGACCACCTAAACTATTGGTCTGCACAGACCAATAAAAATAAGTAGAAGTTTGGGCTAACACAAAATAACTAAATCTACTGGAAGCTACATTCTAAGACTAAACTATCTAACCCTGTAAAAGCAAAAATCGCTAAACTTACCCTTTCTGTAGCCAATCCGGTCCGGTCTCAAGTTGGCAGTTGCTGTGTGAAAGAGACATCACACAATGGCTGGAAAATTCCTGGGAAGTGACGTCACCCATAGACTTACTATGGGGCTTCCATTGCCAGCTGCCTCTCCTGCACCCGCCTACACACAGAGAAACCGCCGCTGACAGCTCAGCGTGGGATCGAATCGGCTGCAGAAAGGGTATTTAGGTAGGTATAGCGATTTCAGCTTCACAGGTTTAGATTAGTCTTAAAAAGGTGGCTGCCAGTATATTTAGAGTTAGTTTTAGGCTGAACTTCTACTTTTATACAAGTGTCACTCGCATACATATTTACGCCATTCCCTTCTACAAAGTGGAGGAGTATAGAAATGTAATTGAAGGGATTCTACACTTCAACACACTCTGAAACCCTGACCAATTAATTGTTTACAAAAGCAGTTTCTACAGATCTGTTATAGCTTTAGCTAAAGAAAAAAAAATCCTTGGGCTTATAGAGTGAAGGCTGCCATAGCTAGCAACATCCTGACAACGTTAGGGCTGGCTACCATGCTAACGCTCTAGCTGTGTTTTTTTTTGGGTCATCGATGTGGAAAAAGTAACAACCAAGTGAATTTACAACTTCTGATCTATATACAGGTTGAGGACTATATGAGTACTGATGGGGAGGAATAACATGACAGCCAGGCAAGAAGCAATAGAAGGCAAGGACAACAGCCTCCTTATTTCACTCATGGAAGATTTAATTTAAGCAGCCTTCGAGTTAATTTTCTATACTGCATGCGTAACCGATTTGAAGATTTCCACAGTCCTGTTAAATGGGCATTTGGTTGTTTTTACTAAATAAAGGCCACAAAACATTTGCAGATAGTATGAGGCTGTTATGATAATGCAATACAGGAAAGAGATTTTACATATGACTGCATTTCCCAAAAAATCCCCCACAAGAAAAACAGTTATTCTGTAGAGAAAAACAGACTGCAAGGCAATATTACATAAGTCTTAAAGATCTCAATTTCTGGACAGGTGTGTACCTTTAGGTCCAAGTTGGTATTGGCAGTTTTCTGAATTTCATGCCATTTTCAAAAGTTTTTATTTAGCAGTTGTAGGCACTGACTGAATCATATCAGTCATTTACAGTCATAGTTTAATAATACAAATCAATTTCTTACATCAGCCAGAGGCACCCCAGTTGTTATCTTCACCACTTTCGTCTCTGTTTCTCTGTACAAAATAGAAGACAGAATATATTAAGCCACGTTATCTTTCATAGATTCAAAAAGTAAAAGAAGATTTATTTTAAATCCTTAATATATTATAGTAGTGCAAGACTTTAGATGGTTGACCAGCATGCGTCATCTTTTGCTGTTAAGCAATAAAAGGCCAAGACATCTTAATTTAGTGCATGTACATTATGTTTCCACTGCAATTTTTGAACAATTATTCAAATTTCCAAAACGTATAGATAATACTGTTGCAGTTTTCAGGTTCACCAAGAGCAGGATCCTGAGCAAAGTCAATCAAATTAACTGGGAGTGGCCACATGGGCTGCATACAGGTACGGTAATTCCTTTATTGAGAAAACACAGGGAGCATCATCTGGAAGTGAAGGTGGTCCTTCCTAGAAGAAAGATTTTCAGCAAGCAATAATTGCATTTGCAACAAGGATGACGAAAGTGTCAAACTTGGCCCTATGGCTGGGACACAAGGACATTTTCTTTCTAGGAAGTTCCCAGGCTTTAAAGCAAAATGAAAGTCAAGTGGTGTCAGGCCCTTAAAAAGCTTTCTCCCATAAAGTGTGGGTCGTAAGAGCCCCATAAAAGCAGAGGTGCTCACTCAGGGGGAACACTGCAATGCTTTTGTTCCAAAATCTAGGAAGAAGTTTTTCCCATGGGGCAGTAAAAGGTTTAACAACTTTCACAGGAAGCACAGTGGGGTCATAGGACAGGACGTGCCATTCCACACACCCCAGAGAAGTCAATACGCACTGTAAGTTTTAGGACTCATCAAAAGGCATTTTAAAATGTGCCATTTTCTTTGTGCCCATAGTTTAGTCAATGTAACATCAGGTCACAAGGCAATCTGTCCACTCCAAACATGACCACAATGACTGTCCTTTCTAAACCCTTGCTAATTAAATAAAGACAACTGTGATTCTTGGGGGAGAGACACTTACAGGAACACCTGCTCAACGTGACCACATCACCTGCATACAAGTGCTACATCATAACAGAGTAGGAAGCATGCATCTACTATAATAATCCTACAAGATGAAAAATAATTTTCATCCTTTTAACAACGCATGCATGATCACCAAGCCAACAAGGAGTATGAACATGATTGAAACCTTGTCTTTTTCTTTAAAAGACTTAAAAATCCTTAGATACATTATTTTATAACCATTAGGCTAGGTTTACATCTGTGCAGGTGTGGGAAGGTTTGTAAATTGCATGCATTCCCACAGCCACACAGGAAAGGCGTCGCTCTTAACCACTTAAGGACCGGACCAATACGCTGCTAAATGACCAAAGGCGTTTTTACAATTCGGCACTGCGTCGCTTTGACAATTGCGCGGTCGTGCGACGTGGCTCCCAAACAAAATTTGCGTCCTTTTCCGTCCACAAATAGAGCTTTCTTTTGATGGTATTTGATCACCTTTTTTTTGCGCTATTTACAAAAATAGAGCAACATTTTTGAAAAGAAAAAAATCAATATTTTTTACTTTTTGTTATAAGAAAAAAAAAATCGAACCAAATTTTAGTCAAACATTTAGGCAAAAATGTATTCAGCCACATGTCTTTAGTAAAAAAAAAAAAAAAAGAAAAATCGCAATAAAAAAAAAAATTAGCTACCTAGCGGCAACAGTGACACTAATACAGCGATCAGAAAAACGATTGCTTAGTGACGCTGGCAATAGGGGGTGAAAGGGTTAACTAGGGCGGTGATCAAGGGGTTAAAACTTTATTAGGGCGGGTACGGGGCTACCCTGGACCTAACACTAACTGCCTGTCACACTAACTGTCACACTGACACTAAATGCAGTGATCAGTAAATATATGATCACTGCAATCAGTGACAGGGGGCTGGGGGGTGATTGAAAGGGGTTAAATGTGCCTGTGTGTGGTGTCAGTGTAGTGTTAGGTGCGACTTACTGCAGGTCTTCTCTCCTCTCGGCGGATTGAAAATACCGCAGAGAGGAGAGCTCACATCACTTCCTCTGCCTGTGTTTACATTATACAGGCAGAGGAAGTGACACGGCAGGGGGGGATGCCGAATTGGCTGGGAGCGATCACGAGGGGGCGGACAGAAACAAACAGCCGCCCCCTCGTCCCAGATCGCTCCCGGAGGTAAGACGACCGCCGCACGCAGACCGATCGGACCCCTGACCCGCAACAAGGCAGGGACGTACATGTACACCCATGTGCCGGTACGTGCCATTCTGTGGACGTACATAGTTGTGCGGTGGTCGTTAAGTGGTTAAGAAAATGTGTGCATTGAAAGAAAAAAAAAAAAAAAAAGTTTCCTTGAGGCCTTTCTTTTTTAAAAGGTGCAGATAACTTTTCTGCCTGTACAGGAGCCCATTCAAAAAAAAAAGGGTACTGCGCCCGTGCACATGTGAGCATAGAGAACTGCTTATATGTGAACCTAGTCTTCAATCCCTTCCCAGGTAGATAACATGTTAACAAAAACATAAATAGGTAGGTAGAAGCATGTTGGTTGAAGGCTATAAAAGGTTCAGTGCTGCCAAGACTGGTGAGTAGTTACATAAAGTTAGGACTATTCATATATAAAAAAAAAAAAAAAAAAAAGAAAGAAAAGAAGACGTCTTTCAAATGACATACATGAAAGACAGTTCAAGACACACTCAATCTACATAGAGTTAAGATATACAAAGACAAAGTGCTGTGTCAGCATTTTATAAATACCTGTACTAAAGCAAACTAATGCTCCAAAAAAAAAAAAAAAAAACTAATGCTCCAAAAAAAAAAAAAAGTCATTTCTACCTCAACAATGAATACCTCATATTTCCTTCCTTTTTTCTTTAAATATACCACTGAAAAGTACCTAGCTTGAGCTGTTCAATACATGCAAAAATAAAATCTGGTTTATGGTTACAAAAAACTAGTAGTGCAGATACCTTCCTGCTCTTTCTGCCTCAATTAGCACTGTTCCCAGTTCTCTCTGGACTACAGAACACTTTCTACCACCTTCTTCATGCTATGGAGGGGAGGAGAGAGCAAGGTATTTGGTAGCCCTAATACACTTCTTGCCGTCATCACCAGGTAAAAATAAAAAGCCCTTAAATAAAGCAGACACACACACAAACAGGGTCTGATAAGATACAATATATTACACCAATATATTGTTCCTGGGTTTCAATGCACATTATGGTTTATGAAGCATCTTGAAAACAACTTAAAACTTTTTTTTTTTTGTGAAAACGTATTAAAAAAGGCCTTGAATTATGTATATGACACTTTAAAATAAATAAAGTGATTTTCTGGTGACTGCTGCAAAAACTTGTAATTAAATATACATTTTTTTTGCACTAAAACTTATAAACACCTACATTTTTTTTTATATACCAGTTTATAATGTTTAACAATGATGGTGTGCACAGTTCTTAACAGATGTTCTAAAGTAAAATTGTTACCCTCTTTAGATGAGTACACAGTGCCATCTACTGGCAACAACCATGCACAAAAGATCATTTAAGTGGAACACAAAATAACCCTATAGAACCAATAAAAATAAAGTCTAAGCTCATGCAATTTTAAGTGAAATGGCAGAAAGACATTCAAATAAAAACGTATTTTTGAAAAAAAAAAATATTATATACCAAGCGGAGACCGCAGAATATCATCAAAAAGTTAATTTATTTTGGTAATTCAATAAAATAAAAAAAGTGAAACGGATATTCTATAGATTACACACAGAGTGGTATATTTCAAGCATTTCTTTTCACTTGGAGGATTATGGCTTACACAGCTAGTGAAAAGCCAAAATTCAGTATCTCAGAAAATTAGAATATTGTGAAGAAGTTCAATACTGTAGCCTCATGGTGTCACACTCTAATCAGCCAATTCATTTAAAAACGCAAGAAGGGAGAGGGAGAGAGGCGCCAGGCAACCATGGGTGTAAAACAGTTTAAAAAACAAACACACAACTATAAAAAAAGTTTCCACTCACAGGGTGACAAGCAACACCCCGACAGGGGCTCTGGGAGTGATCCTGCACAGGATCTAAGAAACAGTCCTCGCTGATCTCATGGCTGAGGAAGGAGGCGTGACGAACCTTTAAAACGTGTCCTGACTGTTTACTCCACTCAAAGGCTTGACAGGACTCTACCACTCTTGACAGCTCGTGCTCTCAGCAGCCTCCTACTCTTCTCCATCAGGCAAGGACTGTTTCTTAGATCCTGTGCAGGATCACTCCCAGAGCCTGTCTGGGCATTGTTTGTCACCTTGGGAGTGGAACCTTTTACGGATTTTTTTATAATATATATATATATATATATATATATACACACACACACACACATACATACATCTCTATATTAAAACTGTGCCACACCATTGGTTGCCTGGCACCTTTCTCTCCCCCTCTCTTATTTCATTATAGTGCAGGTTCCCAGATAGGAGTGCAGGCAGCGTAGCCTCCATTAGGAGATCACAGTCATCCTCATCAGTGTTTCTCAACCTTTTATGGTGAAGTATCCCTGCAGATCTAACAAAAATTTCCTAAGTACCCCATGTCTCAAGAAACTAAATTTCTAATTGTTTGGGTGTCATGGTTTATGGGTGTGTAATGTCAGTATGTGTTTGTGATGGTTTCTGTGTTTGCGATTGTTTTTGTTTGTGTGCAAAATCATCATCAAATGCAGCCTCACCGGTGTCCTCCAAGGTAGCCCGATCAGTACTCACCAATGCAGCCTGTTCACTCCCCATCAGTGCAGCCTATCGGCGTCTATAGAGTGCATGTAGATGGAAAAACCTCCTTTACAACATCTTTAACTGTTTGGGGAGGGAGAGGGGTAATTAATCTACAATGCCATTTGTAATAAGCAGCACAAAGGAGTTCATGTATTGCCATTGGACACTGATGCATTAGTGACCAGTGGCAATTAATGAACCCCTTTGTGGTGCATTAGTGGCACCAGTGTCAGTGTTTATTAACCGCTTCATGCTGTATCATAAAGGGGTTAATTAGCACTGCCACTAATGCATCAGTGACTAATGGCAATACATTGACCCCCTCCATGCTGCATATTTCAAATAGCTTTATAAATTAACCTCCCCTTTAAAAAAAAAAAAAAAAGGTAAGCACTGCAGTAGAAGCACACAGATAAGACAGCAGTACAGTCAGCAAGGTTATCAGCCTCTGCTCAGTCACTTGTCCATGTGGACGCTCCGAGCAGGTAACAGCAGCAGCACGCCTCTTCCATCCCGCGCTCCCAGCCTCTAAATTACATCATGCTGGGCAGGGCCTAGGAAGCTCCCGTCCGGCGTATAACACTCCGTCCAACAGTGAAGTGTCTGTGTGAGTAACACTGGCTGGGTGCAGGAGCGCACTCGGCACACTTTTAATGCTCCACTGCAGGCAGTTCTGCAAATATAAACCGTTGTAGCGGTGGCTGTAGAGTGCCCACATTGCAGTCTTGTAGATGACGGGGAATTCGGTGGCTGCTGTTTTTTTGGGCGAATGGTTGGTGTTGGCACTTAGATCATCCCGACACCATGCTTGATATGGTGTCAGGATGATCAAATCACATTTGTATTACTACATTGTGATATAAAATTAAATAGTTCAACTCACCATAATGCAGAATCAGTGGGAACCCTGAGCATGTCACTTCACACCGTTGCCTACTACCATATGCAGCTTGTTACTTGCTACTGTCACCTGCCGCCAGATGCAGTGCGTCACTTGCCACCTGCAGCCATGTCACTTGCCATCGTTGCCTGCCACCAGATGCAGTGTGCCACTTGACACCCCAGTCATTTCAATTGTCATACATGTTCCTGTGTCACCTTCCCCTCACTGAATTCACTTGCCACCTTCATTACTGTCCAGTGTCCACCTGTGCGACTGTCACCTTACTTTTTTCCTCTCACCTTCTAAGTTCCACTATCCCCTCTGGTGAGTAGGTCCCTCGGGAGTTGGGCCGTGAGAGGAAGGAGAATTCAGGCACTGAGGCAGCCGTTGATCTGATCCAGCCGCAGCACACCAGACGACCAGTCCCGGCTGCTGTCACTCCCTCTCCATGCTTTTTGGTGATGGGCCACATGCGCAGTAGAAGGAGGTGGGTGGAGAGGAGACACTGTCTAGACACACACACACACACACACACACACACACACACACACACACTACAGTCATTTATACACATTTATACACTTCACACTTAAACAATCCAGGGCAGCGCTGAGAATTTTTACTCCATTTCATTCATTTAAAAACACCTGTAAAAAGGTTTTTGAAGCCTTTAAATGGTCTCAGTCTGGTTCAGAAGGATACACAATCATAGGGAAGACTACAGACTTCACAGTTGTCTAGAAGACAATCATTGACACAAGGATGATAAGTCACAAAAAGGTAATTGCTAAAGAAGCTGGCTGTTCACAGAGTGCTGTATCCAAGATTATTAATAAAAAGTTGAGAAGGAAAAAATGTGGTAGTAAAAGGTGCACAACCAACAGGGATAACCGCAGCCTTGAGAGGATTGTGAAGCCAAAGCCATTCAAGAATTTGGGGGGAGATTAACAAGGAGTGGACTACGGCTGGTGTAAGTGCTTCAAGAGCCACCACATATAGGTGTATCCAGGACATGGGCTACAACTGCGGCATTCCTTGTGTCAAGCCACTCCTAAACCAGAGACAAAATTCCCTAAGCGTCTTACCTGGACCAAGGAGAAAGAACTGGACTGTTGATCAGTGGTCCAAATGCTTCATTTCGTAAGAAAGTCAATTTTGCATATTTGGAAATTAAGGCCACAGAGGAAAAGTGGAGAGGCACAGAATCTAAGTCGCATGAGGTCCAGTGTGAAGTTTCCACAGTCAGTGATGATTTGAGGAGCCGTATCATCTGCTGGGGTTGGTCCGCTGTGTTTTATCAAATCCAAAGTCAGCGCAGCCGTCTACCAGGAAATTTTAAAGCACGTCATGCTTCCCTCTGCTGACCAGCTAATCAGCTTCACGGAGATGCCGATTTCATATTCCAGCAGGACTTGGCACCTGCCCACACTGCCAAAAGTACCAATACCTGGTTTAATGATCATGGTATCACTGTGCTTGATTAGCCATCAAACTCACCTGACCTAAACCCCATAAAGAATCTGTGGGATCAAGGAGGAAGATGAGAGGCCAGATCCAACAATTCAGAGGAGCTGAAAGCCACCAACAAAGCAACCTGGGCTTCCATAACACCTCAGCAGTGCCACAGGCTGATCGCCTCCATGCCACACCACATTAATGCAGTAATTCATGCAAAAGGACCCACAACCACGTATTGAGTGCATACTACACTGTACACAGACATTTTTCAGTAAGCCAACATTTCTGTATTAAAAATCTTTTTTTTTTATTGCTCTTATGTAATATATACACATTTTCTGAGATACTGAATTTTGGGTTTTCACCCGCAGATTTTTAATTTTTTAACCTGTAAGGCAAAAAGCGCTGCTTTGGCGTTAATGAAATTAAAAAGTGCACTAGTCAGGCAGTTACTCTAGGAGAGCTGGACAGGGCCATAAAAGGTCCTTAATCTATCAACAGGACATGTATCTGCTCTTTTGTGCGAGGAGGAACAGGATGAGCACTGCCAGAGCCCCAGAAAATGACCTCCAGCAGGGCACCAATCAATCAAAAACCAACTTCATGAGGGTGGCCTGAGAGCCCGATGCCCTCTAGTGGGCCCTGTGTTCACCCCAGTTGCCCCCCCCCCCCCCCAATTCATCCGCAGTACTTAGTCTTTATGTTTTGCCGTAAATAGTCTGTGTACTTCCGATAATTTGTTGCAAATTACCAAAGCGTTGCATCTACTTGTTAGTAAGCTTATAAAAAAAATAAAAAAAATGCCCTGTGGGAAGTCATAGGACACTTGTATAAAATAACTTAAAGGTATAATTTAGGATACCAAAATGCATTGTAAACCCACATCTGGGCCTCTGTTGAAAGCCGCTGGTGTTTTACAGCACGTCCGCACAGCACAGATTGCCATCTTGTGTGGCACAGTGCCCCCCTTCTACAGGTTCCTATTCATTTTCATTTCACATGGAATTCTATAGCAAAATGCCACAGGATTCTGGGACCCCCTCTAGTGAAATATTTATTTAACAGATTTCTTTATAATAACGCATAGCAAGATGACCATCTCCATTTGTTTGTATACTACCCCCGATTATTAAACAGCATTTTATTCCAAGGTATAAAAGCACAAAACCTGAATTTACATGTCAGCTAATCCTCCCTTAGTGACATCAGAATACACGTTTGAGAAGATTAAGATGAAAGTTTATCTGAAAAGATCTTTTG
The DNA here is from genome assembly GCA_029574335.1 of Rana kukunoris. Classification (NCBI taxonomy): domain Eukaryota; kingdom Metazoa; phylum Chordata; class Amphibia; order Anura; family Ranidae; genus Rana; species Rana kukunoris. The sequence goes on along the minus strand of CM056050.1, from coordinate 144,009,074 downwards.
TAATCTGCATGGGAAACAGCTAAATGAAAAGGGAGAATAAAGGGTAAGTGGAATTGTTAGGTAGATACCCTGCTGCAGGCACTAAGCCCTTTTCATAAAGTGGAACTTAAAAAGCGACAGGGCAAACATCTATAGTTTAAGCCAGAAGTTTATCTGAGGACAAAGAAATGTGCACATTACGCAAATTCCACATGCACTGAAAACAAATCTACGAGTCTATAGGTATGTAAAAATGTACCCCTTACATAACCTTCTGACTAGTGGAATTGAATTCTGTTAAACCAGATGTGGATAAGCTGACAAATATGCATAGTCCTAATACAAAAGTACAGTAGGCATTCTAACCCTTTGTGTGATATTTCTTTAAGCGTGTTACATGTTTTCCACCAGATTGGGTCACATACTGGGACACTAAAGCTCCTAACCAGATTTCCTTTAGCACCCAATTTTTTTAGTGCGACTACAGATGATAGGTGGCAACCAAGGACAATTCAATTAAAAAAAAAATGTTCACACATAACTGTTGCACAAATTAAGGCATTGCGCACACATGCATGTTTGTGCCCATAGAGCACAGGCTAGGACAGAGAAGAAAAAAAAAAAAACCAAGAGTTGGCCTACAAAGGGTATAATTGGCTTTTCTTGCTTTCCGTCAGGCTCATGCAGGTCCGAAGCCAGTAAACCGTTATGTTTATAGAAACATTTAGGCTCCAATCACACCATAGTGTTCAGTTTTGCAGGCAGAAGTTCAAGGACTTATTTTGGGCGACAGGCGATGGTTGCATTGATGGAAACACCCTCACAAGGTTAGGCAGGAGTTGGAATTTAGAACTTGGCCCAGACCAGAGAGATAAAAACAACCAGATAGAACCGAGGATGAAGCAAACATATCCTCTGGTATACAAGGAGGCGTCTAATGGGAAATTGGGTGAATTTGGCAACCAAGACTTGTCTGACTGCAGTAGAGGTCCCCGATGATAGGGGTGCAAATATGGAGGTAGTCCTTGGTGACAAATCAGCCAACTTAAAAGCGTTAAAGACAGGACAAGCAATAATAATGCCACAGCTCTGTACCTGAAAAGCACCCTGTACTTACTTTTACTAGTATTTAAGTCTGGAAAGCGCCACAAGCAAAAACCAGTTCACAAAAGGTCATTCCAGGTTAGCCCTGCATGTCCAGTCCAGATAAGTCTGGGTATCGCACTCTCTAAAAACCAGGCTAAGGAAATGCTGATCCAAATAGCTGCCATGTAGACACCAGCCCCAGCAGCGACAGCGAGGCGTCTATTTACATGAGAAGCATGTTTTTTTTTTACCCCCCCATCATACTTACCTAGGTGGATGCAGCATCATTCCGATGCTGCATCTGTCCCCCGGCGCCTCTGCACTGAAAACCGACTGATCGTACAGCGATCACTCTGTTTTCACAGCTCTGTGAGCAGAGAGCTACACACTGTCAGTCACATCTCTCTGCTCTTCACCCTCCATGCTTCTTGGCACGTTGAGCTGGGGAGTGGGCGGAGCGGCTGTCTCAGACTCTCAGCGGCTCACTGAGATAGGTATCAGTCCATGCACCTGGTGGATCCAGACTTCCATTGTCTGGATGACGTGGTGCCCGAACTGAAATCTGTGACATCAGCAGAGCGCAGACATCAGCCCTGCTAAGGAGATCTATAACTCTTCCGGACAGCCCCTTCCGCTCTAAAAGTTCCCTTTCAGTAGCCAGGCCGTCAGACGATTCACCGTTTCCCGATGAATGAGGTCTGGCATTGAGGGGAGTCTCTAAGGAACCATAATGCCGAGTTTTAAACTGTAATAGAAACCAAGCCCTCAGAGGCAAAAATGGGGCAATTAGAATGACTTTCGCCCTTAAGACTCTTATCTTCTGTAGAATTTTTGGTACAAGTGCAAATGGAGGAAACTTATATTAGGTCTGTTCCCCCAGATTGTTATAGGGCATCTAGGCCCATACTGAGATTTTCTGCATTAAGCCTCCACCTGAATGACAGTTTTATTTCCTGAGGGATCCTCGTCTGGCTTAGGAGAGAGATTCCTTTTAAACCCAGACCGAGAGCGTAAAAGGACTGCAGAACTCTCATGTGAAATTGGGCTCATTGAACCCCTGGGATGGCCGCCGTCATCAATCCAATAAACCTGATGTTTTGTATTGAGGTCTCCACGCTTGCCTCTAATTATCGTCATGATTTTTTCTTCCATCAGAAAGATTTTGGATAACATCGTATTGCGTACCCCTGGAATGTTATCCTTTGGGTAGGGACTGTCTTTTCCTAATTCACCAGCCAGTCCAGCTGCTAGATGTGTACGATGGTCCTGTTCCACTTCTTTCATAGAATCTGTAAATATCAGTAGGTCGTCTAAGTAATGCCTTAACACACAATCGTTTTTCCCCCCCGGAAAACTGCTATGAGAGCTTTTGGTTGGGAATCCCAGTCATGCGTATGCTCAATCACAGTTTTTCCAATGGGAAACTTCCGGCCAAAAAAAATAAAAAAAATAGATCAGGATCTCCCCCCCCCCCCCCTCATGCCAAAAAGTAGAGTGGGAAATCCGTCCGTCTGTATGGTTTTCAGATAGGCAGAAAACCGCGCATGTTCAGTATCAAGTATGAGATGGGAGAGCTCTTTCTGGTAAAACAAGTATTTGTAATGGAGATGGCACATTCATCACGCTGTAGTGGAATCAAAAAGCACGAAGACTGAAAAGCGTGAATCGTCTCTCAAACTTTTACTAACATGGGGATCAGCAAAAGCAGCCCAAAGGATGATGGCATTGGAATTGAACTTCCCCTTTATAGTACCGTCGTACGGGTTGTACGTCACCGCGCTTTGGACAGGCGGTCTTTTTGTCTAAGCGTGTGTATGTAAGGCAGCCTGAGAGGAATTCTGTCGGGAAAACCATCTGTTTTTTTATCAGACGGAAAAACCTTATGTGTGTACTAGGCATAAGGGATTATTTTAATCCCCTTTGCCCTCAGAGTTTGCAGTGCTTCCACCGGCACTTTAATAAAAATGTGAGGCAATGACGTTAGGCCAAACGGCAGAGTGTTGAATTGGAAGTACGGGGTTTTGAACTTGTTCTTCACTACAAAATCAAAGGTATTGTTTGGACTCCATACGTGCAGATATGCGTCCCTTAAATCAAACAAAGCCATACAAAAAATCTTGTGGTTAACAACTCCTGGTGGTGTAAATGGACCACATCTTGAACCACTTGTATTCGACAAAAGCATTGAGCCATTTTAGATTTAGAAGCAGTCGATATTTGCCAGGCGACTTTTCCACCCTTCCTTTGATATGAAGGGATGTAACTTATCACTTTCTCCTCAAGCATATTTTGAAGGAGAGAAGACATGGCCACCACTTTTTCTCTTGGTAAAATTGTAGGAAGAAATTTGGAGGACAGCTCACCAATTCTATTCTGTATTCGTGACTGATGAGATCCAGAATAAAAAAAACTGCTGCTGGAAATGGCCTGCCACTGTGGCAAAAAGGCCCCCAATCTTCCCCCCATCTGGCCAGCTGAGTTACTGCAAGGGGTCCTTAGGCTGAGGAAGTTTGAAAAGGAAGCCACTTTTCCTTTTTTCGCCTCCTATACTGCCACCCCTTTCTCTGTTCCTGCCTGTTTGCATAATTTTTGTTCTGCCGATGTCTGTCACCTCTGCTGCCATTTGTCCCTTGAAAGGGATGAAAATTTTTGTTGCTGCTTTTTGGGGATAGGCAACCCCTTTTTCCTGTCGTCTAACCTTGAGTACCGACTCCAACTTATTCCCGAACAATTATTCACCTGAAAAGGGAAAAGAACAGAGCTCCATTTTTGATACTGTATCCCCTTCCCAGGATTTTAACAAGATAGCCCTCCTGACCTCGTTAACTAAATCTCACAGACTCTGTGAAAGTGTCCGCTATAGAAGCCACTGCCTTGTTTAATGCCGATAGTGTCTCCAAGATCTCTTCTTTGGGAGTATCTGACTCTAGAAGTGAGCGGAGCGGTTTTAACCACAAATCCAGAGTACAGGCTACACAGGTAGTGGCAAGGGCAGGTTTAAAAGTTAGCTGAACAGAACTCCCATGCCTTTTTCAAGTAACCTTCGGCTTTCTGGTCCATCGGCTCTTTTAATGAGCCTGTATCCTCAAAAGTGTTCCCCTCCCTTCGAGGCTTCAATAGGGAGGCGTCTAACTTGGGTCACTTATGGCCCGTACACACGATCCGAATATCGGACGAAAACGATCGTCTGAGGAAGAATCGTACGATTTTCGGATCGTGTGTACACTACTTTCGAGAGCCGATCACGACCGTTCATCCGATATTATTAGATCGGACAAGTGTGAGAATATTCCTCGTACGATGTCAGATCGTACAATTTTTGTTTAGTCAGTATAGTTGTCGTCCGAAAACACAATACAAATACATTACAACACATGACATCACTTCCGATTATTTTTTTTTGTCGTACGAGAATTTTCGTGACTTTAATAACCTAGAGAGAGGCCTACTGCACTCTAGAAACGGCAAGAATCAAGCAGGAATGACCCGGGAAAAGCAAGCTACCCCCTGCCATGAGAGACCAGCCTGCAGTCAGCACGTTACCACCAGGTATGGACTCATCTGAGCACACATCCTCCTGCAACTAAGACACCTTACACTGAAGGTACATACAAAACAGGGAGATACGAGGGGGTCCCTTCTTATTAATCCAAAAATCACTAGCAAAGGGGCCCAGGATGAATCAAGCCAACCAGCTCCCCAGAAACACTGCCCGTTAGCGGGACCTAGCGGTTGGGAGGCCCTGCTACCTAACACGTAGGTCAGACAAAATAAACAAATTGCTTGAAATTCCTGTCTGGTCGGGGGGAAAAACATAATACTGAGTTGAGTGGTATCTTGATATAGCGCACACCAACGCGCGTGGACCAATTTAGACAGGATCCGATTAACCTACCAGCATGTCTTTGGAGTGTGGGAGGAAACCCACGCAGACACGGGGAGAACATGCAAACAGAGGGGCCATGGCCTGTGGGCAGTCTTTTATAATATGAATCATGCGTTTCCCGTGCTAGGTGGGAGGAGCCTCTGTAAGCCGTCCTGGAAGATGAGCGGGGGGGAAAAAAACTTCCATGGGGGGGGGAGAAGGCTAGCAAAGACCGATTAGACTTTTTTGTGAAGAACTAAGGCATGCTGGGTTATCCCAGGACGGTATAAAATATTTTGGTCTTCAGCATGTGGTCTTCCAGCAGTCTACCTTTAGGCGACAATATAACCTGCGTTCTCAGAATTCCTGCATCCCTTATAGGGTTTGAAAAAAAAAAAAAAGTGGATACACTGACCTACAATACTAAAATCCATAATTTAACCACATCAGGAACATTCACCCCTTTCCTAAACCATACCATTGTTCAGCTTTCAGCGCTGTCGCACTTTGAATGACATTTGCGTAGTCATGCAACACTATAACCAAATTCATATATCGTTTTCTTCACACAAATAGGGCTTTCTTTTGTGGGGTATTTAATCACTGCTGGGTTTTCATTTTTTTTTAATAAATAAAATAAAAAAAGGGGGAGGACAGACCTTTTTTTCTTTCAAAAACACGTTTTTCTTAGTTTCTGTCAGTAAATTTTGTAAAGAAGTAATTTTTCTCCTTCACTAATGCGCTGATGAGGCAGCACTTTTGGGCACTGATGAGGTGGCATATGGACAGGCAGAGCTGATGGGCACTAAAAGGCAGCAAAGACAGCAATTGACTCGGCTGGCTGAGGTAGCCAGAGTCGCAGAAGGTGATCTACCATGGTTTTCCTCCTTTTTGGAAAACCGATCACAAATAGTGAAATTGGGACCTTTCACCTCTGAAAAACGCACGGTGTCATGTGGAGTCCCTCAAGGATCCCTTTGTCACCGGTGCTCTTCAACATCTATCTTCGCCCTCTCTTTGAAATTATCAGTAGCCAAGACCTACTTTATCACTCATATGCAGATGACACGCAACTGTATTTTCGCATCTGCAACAAAAAGGATCATCATCTCAGTTTAGAGAATTGTCTCTCTTTGATAGAAAACTGGATGACTAAGAGTTATCTTAAACTCAACAGTTCCAAAACAGAACTTCTTCTGTTTCATGCCAGTCGCAAGAGTCAACTGGCAACTACTTGGAAACCCCCGCCCATTTTGGGCCAGATCATCACCCCTAGCGCCAAAGTCAAAAGTCTAGGCGTCATCTTCGACACCTACATGACTATGGACGCACAAATAGGGTCAGTAGTCAGCGGATCTCACCATCTGCTGCACCTACTACGCAGACTTACCCCATTTATCCCCAAAGAAGACGTAGCAGTCGTGGTAGGAACAATTGTAAACTCCAGATTGGACTATGCAAATGCCCTTTACCTCGGACTCCCTAAGTACCAAATCGCTCGTCTGCAAGTCGTTCAAAATACGGCCGCCAGACGTGTGACTGGGAAAAAACCCTGGGAATCCATCTCACCTTCACTGAGAACCCTTCATTGGTTGCCAGTAAAGGACAGAATTGCTTTCAAAGCCCTCTGTCTGACACATAAGTGCATCCATGGGAAGGCCCCGCAATATCTATGCGAAAAGATAGAAGCCCACAATTCCAATCGCGTTCTGCGATCCACCGACCAAAATCTGGTCAAGGTACCCAAAGCCAGATACAAGTCCAAAGGAGAAAGAAGGTTTGCTTTCCAAGGTCCCAGACTATGGAACGCTTTACCAACCAACATTCGGTTGGAGGAAAACCACCTGACCTTCAGAAGACAGATTAAAACTCTGCTCTTTTGATGTCAAGAGACACAGAAACAACAAGCGCCCAGAGGCGATTTAGTTCGCATGTGCCGCGCTATATAAGTTTTTTCATTCATTCACAGGCACCGGCAATGGGCATCGATTTATCTCACCGATTGGTGGCACTGCTGGGGCTTTTTTTTTAGCTTTGGTAAACTGTCAAACATGAATCAGAGGATTTACTTGGTAGTGTAAATAAAATGTCAATTACTTACTTACGTATGTATGTATGTATGTATGTATGTATGTATGTATGTATGTATGTATGTATGTATGCATGCATGCATGTATGCATGTATGCATGCATGTCAAGCTCAAGAACCCATTGCAGGATACATATTAAAATGTGCATTGGAACAGTGGTCAACCCTGTCCTCAGGGTCCACTAACAGGCCAGATTTTATGTATTACCTTGGGGAGATGCAGACTAGAATACTGCAATCACTGAGCAGCAAATGATATCTGTGATCTATTTCAGATATCTTGCAAACCTGGCCTGTTAGTGGGCCCTGAGGACAGGGTTGACCACTGCATTAGAGAGCACCTGCCAGAATATATAGGGCAGAAGATCACATAACAGGATCATTATTTCATGAACAGAAAGCACCTGGCAGAATATTAAATGCAGAAGCACCCATAGCATAAATATTACACGAACACCATAAAACACCCACCAGGAGAATGAGAGCTTTAGAGGACCTCGATGTGCAAGCATCCATGGCAGGATACATATAATGAAAACATTACAGATCCCCTGCCAGTATAACCATCATAGGAGCACCCACGGCAGGAGAAAGGTTATGAGCACATTAGTGCAACAATGGTGAGAAAAATACACTGTGGAAGCGCACAGCAAAATATATTTGAATAAAACAGCATTACTAAATGTTGTTTATTTGTGATGCATACAACATCTTCAGCTAGTTTATTTCTGTTGCTTTGGGATACAACTCAGCTCTGCCATGGTCCCTGAATCATGCAGCTTTGTGACTTATCCTTAGGCAGAGGAAATAAACATTTGCTTGCGTACATAAATCCACAGCCAAAAGGAACAAAAAGAAGAATCAGTTTTGTAGAAGAAGTTGCAGGATAGATTGCAAAAGTCAATATGAAGAAAAAGAAAACATTCTCTGTTGGAGAACCTTGCTAAGCAATATTTGCATCCAAACATGTCACACATTGCCCAAGTATTACCAAAAAAAAAAGTTTATCGTATTTAGAAATTTTCTAACACAGAAGAATGGAGAAAATGTAGAAAACTTTTTTTTCTGGCTACTCAACCTCAGCATGCGATAGCATCATTATAATGTAGGGGAGGGATGGGCAGACAACAGTGTTCAGGGCATCCATGTCAGAAATGTTGTTTGCAAAAAATGCAGGTAAAGTGTTACAAAAAGGTTTTATTCAGCGAGTTCAACAGCTGCACACTTTAAAACATACGGTTTCTCCATTTGATCAGAGTGTTATCAAATGCTAAGAGGACTTCGGTCAGTGGTAAAAATCTGCAAAACCTTCCAAGCTTTTTCACGATGCTACAATTTACACAGCATGGTGCAACGAGGATTTCGACACCGTGCAATTCATGCAAATGAGGCAGACTTTTTAGACCAAAGAGAAACTAAAAGTTTAAGTGCATAAAATGTGTAAATAAATAATTCCTGTGAATTTAGCTGCTGCAGATTAAAACTAGTGCTATATAATCAAAACACGGAATACAAAAGCCAATTTCATAAATAAACCACGCTGCCCTAAACCTCAGACAAAATATAAAGCATGACCATTACAGACACGCTATAGCGATACAAAATATCATTAAGGCCAAGTAATCATATAAAACTGAAAAATGTATCTGTTGGGGCACGTGCCGATTTCCTATACATGCACAGCTGTGGCTATTTTTCCTCCACATACCCAGTGCTGTTTCTTATAGGCACCTACAAATGCGAGTGTAAATTTTAAATACGTTTTATGCTACGAGACCCTATCTGGTATTTTATTTGTGTGCATGACGGTACACCATCTGAGAAGGACCCATAGGAACAAGCCATTGGAGACTTAGGGGTATATTCCTATATACAAGCACTAATACTGACCTGACTAGCAATAGTAGGTCAACAACTTGTGGTGAGTGTCTGTGTGGGAACACTGGAGGCACTAAGAAGTGGTGCACCTGTTTTGTTTACAACAGGTGCACTTGATCTGCGACTTTAGGCCCCTTTCACACAAGCTGCCTGATCAGGTCCAGCCATCAGTTTTTCAGGTGGAACAGATCGGACCCTTCAGTCTCCCCTATGGAGCGGCGGATGTCAGCGGACATATGCGCTAACATCCGATCCTGTCCGCAAAATCCAGATGGATGGTGGTCTTATTTTCCATCTGTATGGCGGATCGGATGAAAACAGACAGGCGGAGACAGATCTGTCATTCACCTGCTTAGCGGGGGATCAGCAGAGCGACCCACCCTAAACAAGTGGAATCCGTCAAACAGAGGCACCCACGTGAAAGGGGCCTCACTTGGATTTACTTACCGTTTATGATAACTTAGCATTAATGTTATTTTGTAACGCTATAGCATGTCTGTTTTGGTCCAGTTTTTATATTTTGTCTATGAAGAGCAGCGCGGTTTATTTATGATTAGACATTTCAGACAGTTAGCCTCAATGTACTTTTGGTACAGAATTTTGTAGTTGAATGCCTTCAGTTCCAAACTCAGAAAAATAGTGCAAAGCCAACCCTCAAAGTGGAGGTTCTAAAGCTAAGTTAGTTGGTCTTACATTTCTCCTGGTTTGCCAGAAGGCTCCTCCTCTTCCTCCTCCTCCTCTTCCTCCTCCTCCTCTTTCTTCTCAGGAACATCTGCAGGTTTTTGCTCTTCTTCCTGAAAATATAGAAAATAATAAAATCTCTTAACAAAAGTTTTTGGACACTGTGGAACTGCTACAATACATTCAGCTTTACAAATTAATTTATTAGGATTTCAACCTTTTCGCTGCCAGAGCCGTTTTTTGCACACATATTTAAAAACGAAATTTTAGGCCTGACGATTACACACAACCCCCAAACGTTGCATATTTTCTAAAAGCAGACACCCTAGAGCAAGGATATGCAATTAGCGGACCTCCAGCTGTTGCAGAACTACAATTCCCATGAGGCATAGCAAGACTGACAGCTACAAACATGACACCCAGAGACAGAGGCATAATGGGACTTGTAGTTTTGCAACAGCTAATTGCATATCCCTGATCTAGAGAATAAAATAGTGGTAGTTCCAATTTTTTTCTAAGTGACGAAATTACCGCAAAAGCTCTAGGAAATGCAAAATTTCAGTTACATACACATTACGAAAAAAATAAAAAAAAATCACAACAACCAACCCATATTTTTGGTAAAATAAAACAGATGAGGTTGCACAAAAGTCTGCCTGTCAGTTTTACACACACAATTCCGGTGTCTGTTCACACACCGGATTGTGTGTGAACCCCTATACCCCCCCCCCCCCCGTGTCAGGTACATAAAATGTACAGGCCTGGCAGCAAAGGGGTTAATGACGACTGATAATGCTTAAGACTGGATTGCAGGCAGATACAAAGACACAAGGCCAATTCAGTTAGATGTTAATTCAAGTATAATTGTAAAAATGAGAAACATATTTTTGATATGCAAGTAGTTTAAAAAAGTGGATGTAAACCCTCTCCTATTACCCAGTGAAGTGAATAGCCTCAGATGATACACAGAGATCAAACAATTCACCCTACATAAGTGTTACTTGTATATCTGCCGTCTTCCCCTTTCTACACTCTTTAGAAAGTGCACATTGTGTTAGAAATCTTTATTCCTCATCCAGGAGTGAGTGTGGCGTCTGGACATACACTGTATGTGAACCGATTGCCTTTCCACCAAACACCCCCCCCCCCTCCACATAGGCAGAGGAAAAAAAAAAAAAAGAGCATGTAGAGCTATATTCTGAAAAAACAAGCTCTCTGCTTATTTACCTCTAAGCACCCCCCCCCCCCACATAAATTTTTAGCTACAGTTATATGTGCTGAGGTCAGATTTCATGACCAGGATTTACAGTGCCTGAATTTGACTTTGTATCAGCTTCTTGTAATTCTCCATATAGCAGAAGAGACACAAACAAAGCTTTCCTACCATTTTGCAGACAATAAAAATGTTGACAGATGGAGGGAAAAGTGATGAACTTATCACTACTCCTTTACTGTTGAATCACAGGCACAGGGGGTTAGGAAGTTACCAAGTTGTACTGCCAAACTGCACAAGAGTAATCAACCTGGCTCTGCCATGCTTTGTAAATCTCAGGACCTGATGGATAGAAATACAACTCCTTTGACATGTAAAACAGCTCTTTTATATGTATTTTAACTATGTATTTGGCAGTTTGCCTGGAGTTTAGTTTTAAGGCAGCACAGCTTTGCCACATAGCACAGCCCTGTCTGGCCGGACATCAGACTTTTCTCTGCTGCAGTTAAAGGAGAAGTTCATATTTTTTTTGCAGGTAATATTCCAACTAGGAACAGTGAAAACATTGCACTCGCAATCAGCAGATCTACTGACTTGTCAGTGTATCCGTTTGCTCAGTGGAGAAGATTAGGGCCGAAACCACTAATCGATTAATCGACAAGGAATCATTTATGAAATTAATCGATTACAATTTTCATATTCGATCGACCAGTAACATAATAGGGTTAAAAACTAAAATTAACCCTTTATAGTACATAAAAGCAAATTGCTACTGTAAATATTACTTTCACTGTCCCACAGTTAAAAAAATGAACTTACAGTAGCGATTATTTGCTCTTTTTGTACTTATTTGTTTTTTTAACCCCCATTATGTTACTAAACATCTCAGGCCTGGGGTCACACCTCAGTTCATTTACACGTTTTCCTATGGGACACAATCACATCCATTATTTTTTTTCCAGCTGCTGCGTTTTTGGAAAGGCCAAGGACTTTTTAACGCAAAACTGTGCTATTTGTTTTTTTTTTTGTTCAATATACTTGAATGGAGAAGCTGCAGAAAAGCATGTAATGTGTTTTTGCGGCAATTTGTGTTTTGTAATCTGCCCAACAACAAATTGGCCCAAATTTTTATTTATTTTTTTGGGCTATTAACCGATCAAAACAATAAATTGGCCAACTAATAGATTATGAAAATAGATGTTAGTTGCAGCCCTAGAGAAGATCCCCACTTGCTGTCACTAGATGCAGAGGATTGGGAACATTTCACCCTAAAAATAAATGGAATGTGTAACTTGTTCCCAAAAGGTGAACTTATCCTCTAAAAAGAAGTCCAGCCAATGCTCGTTTGGCTGTACTTGTATGGATCACAGGAGTGCAGATCGTTTTACACTCCTGTGACCCATTTTCAGCAGAAAGCGAGCAGAAGTCCGCTCTCTGCTGACGTCACCAATTTCAGCCCAGGCACCGCGACAATAAAATCTGCATCTGCCAGGTGCCTGGACCGATATCCGTCTCAGCAAGCCGCTAAGAACCCAAGACGGCTGCTCCTCCCCTTCATAGCTCAGCGCTCCAATGAGCGAGGAGAGGGAAGAGCAGAGCTGGGACTGACAGACAGTCTACAGCTCTCTGTTAACGGAGCTCTGAAGACCAAACGATCGCTGGTGTTCGATTGCTTGGTTGCATTGGACCCATGCTGCACCCGCTGAGGCAAGTACAATTCAGGAACAAAAAAAAAATTGTTACTTCTCTTTTAAAGTAAGATTTACAGGTCTTATCCCTCCCTCAGTCTGTACCTGGACAGTGAAAGGAGAAGTAGCTCATTGATCAGCTAAACTGTATGACACTCTGCTCTCTACCAGCATAATCCTTGTTAGCACATAAGCACTGCAGCACAGCTGAAAGGCTCCTTTACTGCTTCTCCCTCTTACAAACTGAACTCTGTTATACAGGGAATGTGAATGGCTTATTCAGGTACTTACACTGTTTGCATTAATGAAAATATATTTAGGGCTCGTTTACACTAAAATGCAGTGTGGGAAAGCTGCGTTCCTGCACAGCATTCCAATCACACTGGCCTTGCAATCTGCTGTGGGGGTCAGTGCAATATTAACGTCACTCCAAAAACCGGTCGCAAATGCAGTACATGGTACAAAAGTACCATGTGGTTACCATGCATTTCAAATAGTAGTGCATGCACTACATTACTGCATGTGAATCACCCAGTGTTCCTGTGCTATTCACATGCAGTTCCTAGTGGCGGTGGGCGGCTCACTTTTACATCGCTTTGGAGCCTTGTCCCCCTTTCACCACCTGGCTGTAAGGAGTTGGGTTAGCTGCCCACAGAAGAGATCAAGGAACATCTGTTCCCCCAATCTCTAAATAGTGAAGCCAAAATTAACAAGGAACTTGTCACTTTTGGTTTCAGGGCAGTGTTTCTCTTGCCATTACAGCTAATAACACATCTGATCAAACACAATCTGTGTTCTCTGCAAATTAAAGGGGTTGTAAAGGTACACGTTTTTTTACCTTAATGCATCCTATGCATTAAGGTAAAAAAAACATCTTACAGCACCGCCCCCCCCCGAGGCCCCGTTGTACTTACCTGACCGTTCGAAACTCCCAGGCGCGTCCACGTCGTCCTCTTCGGTTCCCAGCCTGGCCGTTGATTGGCTAGGCTGGACGGATTGATAGCAGCGCAGCCATTGGCTAGCGCTGCTGTCAATCAGAGCGGATGACGCGGCGCGCCGGGGGCTGAGCCGAGTGATACAGTCGGCGGCTATGGCCGCCGCTGTATCACGGGAGCGCGCTCGCAAAAGCTTTCCTCCGTGCGAGCGCTCTCGCATGAAGAGGGAAAGCTTTTGCGAGGAGGAGCCCAGACAGCCGCCGAGGGACCCCAGAAGACAGCTTTCCGGGCCACTCTGTGCAAAACGAACTGCACAGTGGAGGTAAGTATCACATGTTTGTTATTTTTTTTTTTAAAAAGCCCTGACTTTAGTGTCCCTTTAAGGGAATTTCTTGGGGACTCCCAGACCACCAGAACAAGTGTCCTCATTGGAAGATTTCCCTTCTATTACTTTTCTGGGGACAGCTTAAATTTGGGATTTTCTTTTACTTACAGTGATAATGGTAAACAGAACAAATGGAGATGGTTAATCTCCCCAACGGGCACAGACAGCAATAAAAGCTGACAAGCATTCTAATCCCGCTGCAACATTGTTTGCAGCCATTTTACAGGTGTGCACAATTTTAAATATTGACACATTACATTGATTACAATACATTGATGCCACATTTTTTGGGGGCAAAATGTAAAAAGATAAAGCAGGTACTATATTGTAATTGTGTGCATTAAAATGTATTTTGTATAAGGTTTCATTAATGCCTGTGCAAATATTGTGCAACATAAAAAACAACCACAATACTATTCTCCAGGGACTCTGCTTTTGGAAAATATATCATGTATGGAGGTTCCCAGTAATTTTGTTTTTGCTAGAAAAAGACTGCAGGTGGTTAAAAATTGTATTACCTCCGTTTCATCACCTAGAACATCTTCTTCATTGGCATCTTCTTCAGCTGTTGGGTAAACAAGGAAACGTTACATTTTAAGACTATGTTCATTTTAAGTGCATAATGACAGCCAGCATTTTCTAAGTGTTAAAATAGAACTATAGGCAAAATTATTCTGTTGGATACAGTAAGGGGAGGGGTTATAACAGGACTTGACAAAATCCTGGAGCCCGGTCGCAATTGCGACAAGAAATTGTGACCAGGCGCTGCCCGTAATTGAGGCCACGGCTTTGCGGCCTTCATAAGGCCGCGGCCTCAATTACCGGCCGTCGCAGGCCCGCTGTGCTCATGCGGCGGGAGTGCACGGAGGCACAGAATCCAATATATTTTTTATTCTAACACCCTAGAGAATAAAATGGCGATCGTTGTAATTCTTTTGTCGCAACGTATTTGCACAGCAGTCTTACAAGCGCACTTTTTTGGGGAAAACACATGTTTTTTTTTAATATAAGACAACAGTAAAGTTATCCCAATATTTTTTATATTGTGAAAGATAATGTTACTCCGAGTAAATTGATACCCAACATGTCGCGCTTCAAAATTGCGTTTTACCCTTTAAAATCTCCATAGGCGATGTTTAAAAAAATTCTACAGGTTGCATGTTTTAAGTCAGGGGTCTCCAAACTATGGCCCTCCAGGTGTTCAGGAACTACAATTCCCATCATGCCTAGTCATGTCTACGAATGTCAGAGTTTTACAATGCCTCATGGGAAGTGTAGTTCCACAGCAGCTGGAGGGCCGTAGTTTGGAGATCCCTGTTTTAAGTTATAGAGGAGGTCTAGAGCTAGAATTATTGCTCCTGCTCTAACGATCGCGACGATACCTCACGTGTGGTTTGAATACCGTTTACATATGCAGGTGCTACTCATGTATGCGTATGCTTCTGCGCGCAAGCTTGGTGGGACGGGTCGTTTTTTCTGGCTCCTAACTTTTTTAGCTGGCTCCTAGATTCCAAGCAAATTTGTCAAACCCTGGGTTATAACTTCTCTAACTTCATGCCAAAACACGTAGCGAGAGGAAATCCAGGTCACCCAAAATCATGTCCCCATTGGAAGATTTCCCCTCTATTCTCTTTCTGGGGGCAACACAAAAATTGGGACTTTTATTTCCCCAACAGGGGTACAGACAGCAATAAAAACCCAATAGGTTTTCTAATCCATCTCCACTGTCCAAAATGGGGGGAAAAAAAATATAATAAAGGCAATTTTTTACTTTACCATTTCGATACTGGGCACTTTCACCCCCTTCCTGCCCAGGCCAATTTAGCTTTCAACTGTCACACTCTGAATGACAACTGAAACGCTGTACCCAAATTACAATTTTTTTCACACAGAGCTTTCTTTTGGTGGTATTTATTTACCACTGTTTTTTTTTGCAAACGAATAAAAAATAAAAAAAAGCCAAATGTTTGTCATAAACCAACTTTAAACAAATGTAAAAGAATACCAATATACAAATGCTTTGTTACTGCAAGGCAAAGTGACATGTCCATATTAATGCAGGCCCCTGAAGCAGCTTACGTGTAACTTTCCTATGTTCCCAAACGGCTCTGAATATCAAATCAACATTTCATATTTCCAGTCACTCCCCTTACTCCCATGTGACACTTCTGGAGCTAGTCATTCTATGCTGTGAAAGCAGGGAGAGTCTTCAACCCTATGTGACCCTATGTGAGCTCCAAGTCATGTGAATGAATGGCAATGATTGGCAAGGTAGTAATGGGAAGACAAGTGCAAACATCTGCAGGGAGGGAGCATTGAAAGATGTCCGTTTTCCCCTGAACAAGTAGAACTTCCCATTATACACATAGATTTTCAAATCGATAGAAAGAAAAAGTAGCTTCTGTGATCTAAGAAGTCTAAAACAAGTCATACAAAATCATTCATATACAGGTGCATCTCAAAAAATTGAATATCAAAAATGGTTAATTTCAGTAATTAACCCCAACTGTACTGTCCACCCTGTTTAGTTAGCATATGTAATTTTTGTATTAATGGTCTGTATATTTATTTCTCCAAATTTGGGGGGGGGGGGGGTGTTTGGTGTGTGTATTTTTTTCCAGGGGTATTGGTAATGTCTTGTGAAATGTGTTTTGTATAATATGTTCATCTGCTGGTTTTGGTCCACTGTGTTTTATCAAGTCAAAAGTCAGCGCAGCCGTCTACCAGGACATTCTAGAGCACTTCATGCTTCCCTCTGCTGACCAGCTTTATGGAGATGCAGATTTCATATTCCAGCAGGACTTGGCACCTGCCCACAATGCCAAAAGTACTAATACCTGGTTTAATTATCATGGCATCACTGTGCTTGATTGGCCAGCAAACTCACCTGCCTAAACCCCATAGAGAATCTGTGGGATCAAGGAGGAAGATGAGAGGCCAGATCCAACAATTCAGAGGAGCTGAAGGCCACCAACAAAGCAACCTGGGCTTCCATAACACCTCAGCAGTGCCACAGGCTGATCGCCTCCATGCCACACCACATTGATGCAGTAATTCATGCAAAAGGAGCCCCAACCAAGTAATGAGCGCATACTATACTGTACATGGACATACTTTTCAGAAAGCCAACATTTCTGTATTAAAAATTATTTTTATTATTGGTCTTATGTAATATTGTAATTTTATGAGATACTGAATATTCGGTTTTCACTAGCTGTAAGCCACAATCATCTAAATGAAAAGAAAAACTTGAAATATAAATCACACTGTGTGTAATGAATCTATATATACAGTTGTATTCAAAATTATTCAACCCCCACTGAAATTGATTGTTTTGGCCAGTTTGACATTGATTTTGATCATTCAGTCATCCTGCTTACAATTAAATCAACGAGGCACATATAGGTCAGACAAATATAACATAACATTTATAATGAAATAACCACAAATGTCTTTTCTGTGCTCACATCATTATCAGTTTTATTTAACCTGCAGAAGCAAAACAGCCCCAAAGCATGATTGATCCCCCGCCATGCTTCACAGTAGGCAAGGTGTTCTTTTCTTCATAGGCCTTGTTCTTCCTCCTCCAAACATAGCGTTGATCCATGGGCCCAAACAGTTCTAATTTTGTTTCATCAGTCCACAGAACACAATCCCAAAACTTCTGTGATTTGTCCACATGACTTTTGGCATACTGCAGTCAACTCTTCTTATTCTTTGGAGACAGCAAGGGGGTGCGCCTGGGAGTTCTGGCATGGAGGCCTTCATTACACAGTGTGCGCCGTATTGTCTGAACAGAAACTTCAGTACCCACAGCTGACTAATCTTTTTTCAGTTCCTCAGCAGTCACACGGGGACTTTTCTCCACTCTACGCTTCATGTAGTGCACAGCAGTCGAAGTCAACATCTTCTTTCTGCCACAACCAGGTAGCGTTTCAACAGTGCCCTTTGCCTTGAATTTGCGAATGATGCTTCTTATGGTGTCTCTTGGTATGTTTAACATCTTTGCAATCTTCTTAAAGCCATTGCCCTTCCTATGAAGAGTAATCACCTCTTCTCTTGTCTTCCTGGACCATTCTCTTGACTTCACCATGTTTGTAACCACACCAGTAAATGTCTAGAAGGAGCTGAGTATCACAGTCATTTTACAGCTGCCTAATTGGTGCTTATTAGGCTTTATTGCTGCTCCCTGACATCCACAGGTGTTTTCAATACCTGATTGAAAACACTTCAATGAACCTCTGTTGTTCTCCGTGGTAGTCTTTAAGGGGTTGAATAATTGTGTAAATGAAGAATTTTACAAAATAAACATTTACTACTGTATTACAAAACCAATTGATGTCATTTTAGTTGCATATGGTTCTTTAAGAAGTCCTTGTAGGATTTCATTCTGAATACAATTACAAATGTACACTAAATTCCCTAAAACCCTTTACAGCATTGGGGGGTTGAATAATTTTGAATACAACTGTATGCAGAGAAGCTAAAAAAAATAGTTGAATTACTAAACTAAATTATCTTTTTTTTAATATGAATTTTTAAAAGTTTACCTGGTAATCCTGTAAATATTACACTTCCTGTCTCATGGTGGCTACATCACTCCTCCACTGTGTTTACGGAGGGAGCCAGACCTCCTTCACTTACCTCATCCTTCGATTTTGCTTTTAAATGTCCTTATTTCTTCTGAGAAATACTTACTTCCTGTTCTTCTGTCTGTAACTCCACACAGTAATGCGACACTTTCTTCCTGGTGTGGAGAGAGCATCTTGAGGGGTGAGGGGCCGAGCAGGAGTGTCGGGATGCCCACTAACACACAGCTCCTTTCTCTATCCGCAAAGTAGAGAGCGTCCTGACTCGCCCCCTCCCCCCTCAAGAGGCTTTCTCCACACCAGGGAGAAAGCCTGGCATTACTGTGTGTAGTTACAGACAGAAGAACAGGAAGTGAGGATTTCTCAGATGAAATAAGGACATTTAAAAGCAAAATTGAAGCATGAGGTAAGTGAAGGAGTACTGCACTAAGGTAAAGGAAGCTATTTAGGGAAAACATTTTTTTACC